>CM074722.1:226741169-227341169 GCA_037306005.1 Rhinophrynus dorsalis
ACAGGGTACCAGAATAGATGCAAAGAACTTGATGAAAGAGGGATAGAGTAATATGATAGAAACCTTTAAATACATTAATGGGTTTAATACAGTTCAGGAGGGAGCATTTTGAAAAAAAAAAAACAATATTAGAACAATAGGTCATGATTTAAAGTTAGAAGGTAGAAAATTCAGAAGTAATGTGCAACTTCATAGAAATAGACTCACGGAACGGCTTCCAGGCAGAGGTGATATGGATAAATAAATACTGTTAGGGAATTCAGAAATGAGTGAGATAAAGATACGTCTATTCTGAGAAGCATGTAAGACAGTGTATTTTGTTAGGGAAATGGCAGAATAGATGAGCCAGATGGTTCTTTTCTGCCTTCAAAAACCATGCTTCTGTATGATTTTACTTATTGATTTACTTATGTTAGTTCTCCCCACATTTGAAACAGCACCAAAATGAAAACATACCAAGATACTACACCTTATATTTCCATACTATGGTACCAGTGTGGCAGCAGTAATTGTAGCACTCTATAACAACTGATTTGGTGACCCTGTATGCATATGTGCTTGGATCATAGCCAGTGATACTGTCTGGGAATTTAAAGTACAATGGGGGGATATATTAATATGATTCAAAGCTGTGCTGGAACTGATGTTTTCTTGCTATGTCTACCTATAACCAATTTACAAAGTTACTTTCAATGAAGTATATCCACTGTACACTGCTGGCACCAAGAGGAGGATAGTGTATAGGTATTTTGGGTTGTTTTCTTTTTCTGCATATTGTTTACTAACAAGGTGCAACAGAAGCTGGCGTAGTCCACTTTCCTGTACATGGTGTTGGGGAGACACTTGAGTCTTGCTTATTAAAGTCATAATGACGGTAGAGTGCGTGCACACTGATATGAACTAAAGTGATCATACTTTCTAGTACATACTAGTACATACCCACACAGTAATTTAGTCCTCATCCATGAGTAGAAAATGAGCAGAGCCAAAGAATTCATACATAACCCCAATATATTGTATGAACTAAGACACAGATTCACTAACTCCGCCTATAAAGCAAAATGTGAACTGTTATATGAGGTAATACCTAATCACAACAAAGAGTAGCATTATTATGTTCTGCACAGCTTAGAACTGCGATGACCAGACACAAAACCATATAAACACTCACAGGTCAAAGTGGGGCTGAAACATTGATGGAATAAACCAGCACATACCTCACACACATGAAGACTTGTGAGTGTTTTTTTCTTTTGAAATTATGCGACATGAACATTTTGGAGATTAGTACCCAGGCATATTTTTACAATTTAAAGAGAATACACACTTTGTGACATATATATATATATATATACTAGCAATGTGGGACGGCGCTGCCCGTCAGGATATATAGGGAATTAAAGCACACACATGGATGCAAGACAGATACACACAAAGACACACACGCATGCACTGAGATGCATAAAAATCGACACAGTCATACACACATACATGCAATGCACAACATGCAGACACATAGAGTGTGATACAGACCTGCAACACACACAGTGAGGAACACACAGAGACACACACACAGAAGTGAGTTATAAGGGGTGACATGTATCATTGTAATGAGTTTGTTTTTGTACTTATGCCTCCACTGTGGCATTCATTCATATAGTTGAAATGCATGTGGTGATTGCACATACTATGGTGGAAGGTGGATCGTGCTGGCTCCCGGGGTGTGAGCGAGTGTGTGTAAGTGAGTGGCATTCATTCATGTAGTTGAAATGCATGTGGTAATTGCACATACTATGGTAGAAGGTGGATCGTGCTGGATCCCGGGGTGTGCGTGAGACTATGTTGGAAGGTGGATCGTGCTGGCTCCCTGGGTGTGAGTGAGTGCGTGAGTGAGTGATTGCGTGTGAGTGATTGCATGTGAGTGATTGCGTGAGTGAGTTAGTGAGTGTGTGTGATTGAGTGAGAATGTGTGAGTGAGTGAGAGGGTTATGAAAGTGAGTGAGAGTGTGAGCATGTGTGATTGAGTGAGAGTGTGTGAGTGAGAGTGTGTGTGTGAGAGTGTGTGTGAGTGTGTATGATTGAGTGTGTGTGTGATTGAGTGTGTGTGTGTGTGTTTTTTGGCTGATGTGTTTGTGTCTGTGGTGTAGGAGCGAGTGGAAGCCATTTTGTTTTTTCAGGTACTTGGGGGCAGGCCAACTCCCTGCATGATTTAAATCACTCCCCCAATGGGAGCAGTAACTTCTCCTTACTTAACCCTTTAAGTGCCAGAGGTGTATGCAACACATTGCAAAGCTGGCACTCAAAGGGTTAAGTTATGGTAACATAGCAATATAACACACAGTGGCTCCAGGGACGGCCCTAACATGGGACCGGTGGGTCCATGGACCCAGGCGGCACTTTGACTGGGGTGGCAATTTGCCTCCCACTGTATGTCAGCCAGCCGCCAGCTCTGTGTCCACATGGCACAGAACAAAGAGTTTTGACTCCCTCCTGTGAGCGGCGCGCCTGCTGTGACAGTAATTAGTGTGGCTCAGCCTCAGTCTGTCAACCTGACTGAGGCTGAGCCAGACTAATCACTGTCACAGCAGGCGCACTTGGCAGGGTGTCTCCTGCAAAAAGAAAAAAAGCTTGCCAGCAGAGGCGCTGACTTAACAGCCACTCTCCGGGCGGGCTGTCAGCTTGCGCACATACATCCTCCCATGTTTCCTCTCTCGCTCCCCGCGCTGTACTGAGGTCAGAGCGCCAGGACTCACGTGACCTGCCGGCGCTCAGACATCAGACCACTCGGGGAGTGCGAGAGGCAGCATGGGAGGATCAAGCTGCCTGCCATTAGACACCAGGGCGCTGGACAACTGTGGGTGCTGGCGGAGGTAAGTCCTGAGTGGGCAATGGGGCATGTCCTGGGGTGCTGGGGTAAGTCCTGTGTGGGCATGTGCTGGGGTTAGTCCTGGGTGGGCAATGGGGCATGTCCTGGGGTAAGTCCTGGATGGGCATTGGGGCATGTTCTGGCGTGCTGGGGTAAGTCCTGGATGGGCAGTGGGGCATGTCCTGGGGTGTTGGGGTAAGTCCTCTGGTGGGCATGTCCTGGGGTACGTCCTGGGTGGGCAATGGGGCATGTCCTGGGGTGCTGGGGTAAGTCCTGGGTGGGCAATGGGGCATGTCCTGGGGTGCTGGGGTAAGTCCTGGGTGGGCAATGGGGCATGTCCTGGGGTGCTGGGTAATTCCTGGGTGGGCAATGGGGCATGTGCTGGGGTAAGTCCTGGATGGGCAATGGGGCATGTCCTGGGGTGCTGGGGTAAGTCCTGGGTGGGCATGTCCTGGGATGCTGGGGTACCTCCTGGGTGGGCAATGGGGCATGTGCTGGGGTAAGTCCTGGGTGGGCAATGGTGCATGTGCTGGGGTAAGTCCTGGGTGGGCAATGGGGCATGTTCTGGGGTGCTGCGGTAAGTCCTGGGTGGGCATTGGGGCATGTGCTGGGGTAAGTCCTGGGTGGGCAATGGGGCATGTGCTGGGGTAAGTCCTGGGTGGGCAATGGGGCATGTCCTGGGGTGCTGGGGTAAGTCCTGGGTGGGCAATGGGGCAAGTCCTGGGTCAGCAGTATGGGTGCTGGGGCATGTTTTAATGGGCATCTGGCAGTGGCATATTTAATGGGCAAACTGGTTGTGGCATATGGAGGGAGAAGAGAGACAGACAGAGGCTGGAAGAGAAGAGAGACAGACAGAGGTTGGAAGAGGAGAGAGACAGACAGACATGGAGGAGAAAGACAAAAAAGGAGAAGATACATGGCAAAGAGACACATGGGGAGTGGAGAGACATGTATGACGTGGTGAAGAGAGAGACAGACATGAGTGGGATGGAGGGAGAGAGAGAGACATGGGTGGCATGGAGGGAGAGAGAGAGAGACATGGGTGGCATGGAGGGAGAGAGACAGACATGGGTGGCATGGAGGGAGGAAGAGAGAGACGTGGGTGGCATGGAGGGAGGAAGAGAGAGACATGGGTGGCATGGAGGGAGGGAGAGAGAGACATGGGTGGCAGGGAGAGAGAGACATGGGTGGCATGGAGGGAGGAAGAGAGAGACATGGGTGGCAGGGCGAGAGAGACATGGGTGGCATGGAGGGAGAGACATGGGGAGTGACAGACATAGATGGTATTTTATAACTGTCCATTTTTATTTTTTTTTTTAAATCTGCAGCAGAGTTTGCAATCTTTCACAAAGGACACCACTTTAACAATTTCATAACCAGGGATGTCTGCTCCTGTACGGTTAGATTTTATAATCCTTTGAGTACAGGAGCAGAAAATTCTAACCCTTTGAGTACAGGAGCAGACATCCCTGGTTATGAAAGTTAAAGTGGTGTCCTATGTGAAAGATTGCTATATAACATTGCTGCAATTGCAAAAAAAAAATGGACAGTTTTAAAATATCATCTAAAATGTGCAGTTCTTCCATTTGTCTTCACATTATACTAACTGCACAGGGAATGTAACCAGGGGAGTTGGTTGGCTTTGAAAGACCTGGGGCTTAACCCTTAGTGTGCCAGAGGGGTATGTAGCACATTGCAATGCACTGCATACCCCTGCACTCAAAGGGTTAAATTTGCTTAGAGCAGCCATATGGGCGTGTTTTGGTGGGTGTAGTTTGGGGGGGCAGCATTTCATCCTTGGACCCAGGCAGCACAATGTGTTGGGCCGGCCCTGGGTGGCTCTTCAGTTGAGGCAGCATAGCAATATGCTGAGGGAACAAATAGAAAGTGGTGTTTGAGGCTTGCCCTCTGTAACATACAGCAAAGCATCTCTCTCCCTTTAAGGAGAATGGGTGGGAAGCAGGAAGTGGACGAGTGACAGATGAAAACAGACAGTGATGTGACTGAAGAGATGAAAAGCGTTAGATAAAAGAGTTGCTATTAAGTTTATCCCTGAGTTTGTATTTTATGGAAAAATTACACCCTCGTACTGAAACAGAGTGTATGGAGGGTTACAATTATCTGTGGGAGGTGAAACAGTGTGTTTGTGGGTTCATGATCCTGAGTGAGAGTGTGTGTAGACCAGGAGAAGTCATTGATA
Source organism: Rhinophrynus dorsalis (assembly GCA_037306005.1). NCBI lineage: Eukaryota > Metazoa > Chordata > Amphibia > Anura > Rhinophrynidae > Rhinophrynus > Rhinophrynus dorsalis. The sequence continues at coordinate 226,746,236 of CM074722.1, forward strand.
TCCCCTACTTCAGGAGCGAGTGGAAGCTATATTTTTTTTGTCATTTGGATAGTGGTGGACGAGCTGGAGGGGGCGGGCCAACTCCCTGTATGATAAACATGCCCCCATTGAATCACCCAATGGGAGCAGTAAAGTCCCCATTGAATCACCCAATGGGAGCTGTGTCTCCTAATGAGACATAAATTATGTAATGAGACATTCTGTTCACTGCGAGTTTCTTTTCTGAGGAGACATAAATTATGTTCTGTGTGTGGGGTACCATAAATTCTGGAGTATTCTGGAGCAAACCAATTGCACTACAGGGGAGAACTAAAAATTCCATAAAACTCCAACTGATTTAAACGGGGATTTTAACCTCTTGTATACTAGAGAGGTCTCCAACACATAGACCTCTCTAGCATACATGGGATTAAAATTCCCTTTTAAATCAATGGGATTTTTTTAGTTCTCCCCTATTGTGCAAATGGTTTGCCCCAGAATCTCCCAATTCTTTTTTGAACATATGGTCCTAAGGGTCAGATCCACAAATCAGAAGAGGGGACATCATGTCATACAAACAAGAATCTCCCTTGAATTAAATGCACTGGAGACCTCTCTAACATAAGGGAAGATAAAAGTCCCATTTACATGCATGGGAATATGGGGAGTTTTTGCTTGTCCCCCTCTGTACAGTTTGGTCCAGAATTGCACATCTCTTACTTTGTACATAAAGGCATGAGGTATTATCTTTTGCAGTGACAAAATCATAAACACATGTAACCAATAAATGATTTTCATATTAAATTATGACTATTACTATCAGTTTACAAAGAGGGAACTTATGCAGTGCTGCACAGCTGGGGAGTAGTACAAGATATTGTGACATACAGTTACAGTCCTCTATTCTGACCAGAACACTAGCACTCTATTCAGCTCTTGACCATTATGTACTCTGTATGTCCCTCTTTACCACTTTAGATTGAAAGCTTTCAGGCAGTGACCTCACTTCCAGTGTTTCACTTTGCAAAGCACTTGTCACCCTAAATTGTACAACCCTTAAATTGTAAAGTGCTACGTACACTTGTGGGGCTATACAAACATATTCATTCATTCATTCACAGTCATATGCCACTGGTGATAGGGTTCCTGATACAGGAAAATGACTGGAGGAGGCAAGGGAACAAAACGAAACAAATGGTGTATGTAAGGGGCTTAAGTCTATGTTGAACAGTCAGTTAACACTTCGAGTGCCAGAGAGGTTATGCAATATGTTGCTTACACCTCTAGCACTCAAAGGGTTAAGTGAATTCTAGAAAGTTTGGGGGGTTGGAAAGTGGAGTTTGGCGTAAATGAGGTGGACATTTTACAAAAAACATATCAAAAAGTGAAAAACAAAACAAAAAAGGAGCTTCTGGTGCAGTAATGTCTTAATATAGATTTTTTTCACACTAACCCATCACCAGCTATGGAAATGTACTCACAAGGTGCTATGATCAACTAAACACTTAGGTGTCAGCTGAATATTTTGCTTTATGGGTGTTGTCACTGTCCCCACAACAGTATGGATCCCTTTTCTCAGCTGGGCAGCTCCTCAGTACAGCTCACCGGAAGTTTGGAATATGCAAAAGAAACAGAAGAGGATACCCAATAGTGCCTGTTATCTTTATAACAGTGATGATGGTAAAAGTAAAGAGTAAACACACAAGTGTGATGGCTGTGGAAGGGTATATACCTGACTACAACAAACCAGGGATACAGAGATATTATCCTGTCTCTGTTCAGGTGACCGTGACTTGAAGTTATAAGGTCCACAAAGTCCTGCTTGTTTATCTCTAAATATTTTATTATGCAAATCACAATACAAAATAATGATAAAATATCTATTAAAAAAATTTAAAGAACAAAGGCTTGCTAAATTATAACGTCAAAGCAGCACCTGACTAACCATTTTTAAATATCCCACCAACCCTCATGACTGGATAATTAGCATGTTAGCTCAATATCGGTCCAAACAATATAAGAAATGAAATCGTTAGTTATATTAGTAATGGTATATTTAAATTATGTCAATTCATGAATATTGTTTGCTGATTATAAATAGCAATAAACCAAAATAAAAATCAAATATAACACTGGAAGTCGAAATGGAAGTCAGTGCTCAAAGGGAAAAGATACGAGAGAATAATAAAGAGCATCTAAGTGTAGTAAAATTTATTCACATGAAGTAAATACAAAAACAAATGCACACTCACAAAATGCCACCTTGGCAGTAAAGCATCTCGGGGTCCATAAACAGTCTCAAACCGTGTCCTCCTTATTGTCCAGGATATCTCCATCCAAAACACCAGGTGAAATTATGTTCGGCATCCTCTGGACAAGCGGTCCAAGCCGCAATGATGATGCAATGCCGGCTGAGCTCCGGGCAAATGGAAGAACCTCACAGGGGACGTGAGGCGGGACCTACTCCTTAGTGAGTGTGTGGTCAATACTAGTGATGAGCGAGCATGCTCGGCCGAAGCTCGGTTCGGCTCGAGCATCGCTCTGCTCGGCACATGGCGGTACTCGTACGAGTACCGCATGTGCTCGCCCGCCATGTTCGGGTCTCCTCCCCGCACGTTTCGCGGCTGCTGCGCAGCCAATAAACGTGCAGGGAGGCTCTGACATCAGTGTAATGCCAGCAGCCATGTTGGCTGCTGGCATTACACTGATTGGCTGGCCAGAACCCGTGATCGGGTGCTGTATAGCACCTGACCAGCGAGTTCGGCTCAGTCTTAGCCAGGGAGAGATGAGGATAGGAAGGGAAAGTCAGTGTAGGGAGAAGAAAAGCGATTTTGAAAAAAAAAAAAGACCCAAAAGTCCTTTTTAGGACTACTGTGTGTGGGGGCAGCAGTTTATTTTGTTTGGGGGGGCAGAGATTTAAAAAAAAAAAGTCACATATTCCGTTCACTGTGCCTAGCCGCAGATTAGCAGCACATTCTGTTTAGTGTGCAAAGTTGCAGATTAGCAGCACATTCTGTTTAGTGTGCAAAGTTGCAGATTAGCAGCACATTCTTTGTAGTGTGCAAAGTTGCAGATTAGCAGCACATTCTGTTTAGTGTGCAAAGTTGCAGATTAGCAGCACATTCTGTTCAGTGTGCAAAGTTGCAGATTAGCAGCACATTCTTTTTAGTGTGCAAAGTTTCAGATTAGCAGCACATTCTGTTTAGTGTGCAAAGTTTCAGATTAGCAGAACATTCTGTTTAGTGTGCAAAGTGTAAAATATCAAAGTCACATATTCCATTCACTGTGCCGAGCCGCAGATAAGCAGCACATTCTGTTTAGTGTGCAAAGTTTCAGATTAGCAGAACATTCTGTTTAGTGTGCAAAGTGTAAAATATCAAAGTCACATATTCCATTCACTGTGTCTAACCGCAGATAAGAAGCACATTCTGTTTAGTGTGCAAAGTTGCATATTAGGAGAACATTCTGTTTACTGTGCAAAGTGTAAAATATCAAAGTCACATATTCCATTCACTGTGCCGAGCCGCAGATAAGCAGCACATTCTGTTTAGTGTGCAAAGTTTCAGATTAACAGAACATTCTGTTTAGTGTGCAAAGTGTAAAATATCAAAGTCACAAATTCCATTCACTGTGTCTAACCGCAGATAAGAAGCACATTCTGTTTAGTGTGCAAAGTTGCATATTAGGAGAACATTCTGTTTACTGTGCAAAGTGTAAAATATCAAAGTCACATATTCCATTCACTGTGTCTAACCGCAGATAAGAAGCACATTCTGTTTAGTGTGCAAAGTTGCATATTAGGAGAACATTCTGTTTAGTGTGCAAAGTGTAAAATATCAAAGTCACATATTCCATTCACTGTGTCTAACCGCAGATAAGAAGCACATTCTGTTTAGTGCGCAAAGTTGCATATTAGGAGAACATTCTGTTTACTGTGCAAAGTGTAAAATATCAAAGTCACATATTCCATTCACTGTGTCTAACCGCAGATAAGAAGCACATTCTGTTTAGTGTGCAAAGTTGCAGATTAGGAGAACATTCTGTTTACTGTGCAAAGTGTAAAATATCAAAGTCACATATTCCATTCACTGTGTCTAACCGCAGATAAGAAGCACATTCTGTTTAGTGTGCAAAGTTGCAGATTAGCAGAACATTCTGTTTAGTGTGCAAAGTGTAAAATATCAAAGTCACATATTCCATTCACTGTGTCTAACCGCAGATAAGAAGCACATTCTGTTTAGTGTGCAAAGTTGCATATTAGGAGAACATTCTGTTTACTGTGCAAAGTGTAAAATATCAAAGTCACATATTCCATTCACTGTGCCGAGCCGCAGATAAGCAGCACATTCTGTTTAGTGTGTAAAGTTTCAGATTAGCAGAACATTCTGTTTAGTGTGCAAAGTGTAAAATATCAAAGTCACATATTCCATTCACTGTGTCTAACCGCAGATAAGAAGCACATTCTGTTTAGTGTGCAAAGTTGCATATTAGGAGAACATTCTGTTTACTGTGCAAAGTGTAAAATATCAAAGTCACATATTCCATTCACTGTGCCGAGCCGCAGATAAGCAGCACATTCTGTTTAGTGTGCAAAGTTTCAGATTAGCAGAACATTCTGTTTAGTGTGCAAAGTGTAAAATATCAAAGTCACATATTCCATTCACTGTGTCTAACCGCAGATAAGAAGCACATTCTGTTTAGTGTGCAAAGTTGCATATTAGGAGAACATTCTGTTTACTGTGCAAAGTGTAAAATATCAAAGTCACATATTCCATTCACTGTGTCTAACCGCAGATAAGCAGCACATTCTGTTTAGTGTGCAAAGTTGCATATTAGGAGAACATTCTGTTTACTGTGCAAAGTGTAAAATATCAAAGTCACATATTCCATTCACTGTGCCGAGCCGCAGATAAGCAGCACATTCTGTTTAGTGTGCAAAGTTTCAGATTAGCAGAACATTCTGTTTAGTGTGCAAAGTGTAAAATATCAAAGTCACATATTCCATTCACTGTGTCTAACCGCAGATAAGAAGCACATTCTGTTTAGTGTGCAAAGTTGCATATTAGGAGAACATTCTGTTTACTGTGCAAAGTGTAAAATATCAAAGTCACATATTCCATTCACTGTGTCTAACCGCAGATAAGAAGCACATTCTGTTTAGTGTGCAAAGTTGCATATTAGGAGAACATTCTGTTTACTGTGCAAAGTGTAAAATATCAAAGTCACATATTCCATTCACTGTGTCTAACCGCAGATAAGAAGCACATTCTGTTTAGTGTGCAAAGTTGCAGATTTGCAGCACATATTCCGTGTAATATGAAGAAGGCGGGTAAAAAGGGACGGGGAAGTGGACGTGATCCTGATAGTTCAGGGCGCGGGTCAGGACGCGTAGAAACTGTGCCTGGTGCCACAGCACAAGAAAGAAAGACATCCACCATACCTAGCTTCATGTCTCAGTTTACAGGGCGTCGCAGGACATCACTCTCGAGGTCCGACCACTGCGAACAGGTGGTCGGTTGGATGTCAGCTGATACTGCTTCCAGTCGGTTAAGCACCACCCTGTCTTCCACCAAGTCCACTCTCAGTAGCCAAGAGTCTGGTGAACATAATCCTCACCCTGATCATCCTTCCTCCCACCAGAGAGGGTCTGGTCAAAGAAGTGATCCCACACTGGGATATAGTGAGGAGCTCGTCTCATCACCAATCCTTAATTTGAACCTCTCTCCAAGCACGCTTGCAGAGGAACATGACATCTTGTGCCCTGATTCACAACCTCTAGAGGGTACCCAATCACAAGAAGATGAGAGAGGGGAACGGCATTTAAGGTCAAAGGAAGTGGATGATGATGATGATGAGACACAGTTGCCATTAAATCAACCACTATTACTGTCTCAAGACCTTGATGAGGAGGATGATATACAGTTGTCAATGACTGAGTATGTGGTGGGATCAAGACATGAGGAGGATGATCAGAGTGAGGAAGTGGAGGAGGACTTGGTGGACGATGAGGTGACTGACCCCACCTGGGAAGGTGGAGAGCCGAGCGATGACAGCAGTCCTGAGGGTGAGCCATCTGCAGCACCGCAACAGGCTGGAAGAGGCAGTGGTGTGGCTACAGAAAGAAGGCGGACCGCACCAAACCGGCCCGCAAATGTTCCACGGAGCACCCCCTTGCGTAAATCTCCCTTGCCAAGGGGTAGGTGTTCCGCGGTATGGCGTTTTTTTAAGGAAAGTGCGGACGACAAAAGAATTGTAGTTTGCAACCTGTCCCACACCAGAATGAGCCGAGGCATGAACACTAGAAACCTCACCACCACCAGCATGATCCGACACATGGCATCCAAGCACCGTAATAAGTGGGAGGAACGCCCGGATCGCCAATCTGTGTCTGCAGGCCACACCACTGCCTCCTCTTCCCCTGTTTTCGGTGCCGGCCAATCGCCTGTCGAAGGCGCAGGCCCGCATACCTCCCGCCCTGCACCTGTACCATCTGAAGCACCATCAGCGACCACATCCACTTCCCTGTCCCAGCGCAGCGTCCAAATGTCGTTACCCCAGGCATTTGAGCGCAAGCGAAAATACCCAGCCACCCACCCACAGGCCATAGCACTAACCTCACACCTTTCCAAATTACTGGCCATCGAAATGCTGCCATTTAGGCTTGTGGAGACTGAGTCCTTCCGCAGCCTGATGGCAGCAGCTGTCCCTCGGTACGCAGTCCCCAGCCGCCACTACTTTTCCCGGTGTGCCGTCCCCGCCTTACACCACCATGTGTCCCGTAACATCACCCGTGCCCTGACCAACGCAGTTACTGGGAAGGTCCACTTAACGACTGACACATGGACAAGTGCTTGTGGCCAGGGACGCTACATTTCCCTGACGGCACACTGGGTGAATGTCGTGGAGGCTGGGAGCGACTCGGACCCTGGGATGGCACAGGTGCTACCCACGCCGAGGATTGCGGGCCCTACCTCCATCAGGGTTTCCGCCAGCACCTACGTTATTGGCTCCTCCTCCTCCGTTTCCACCTCCGAATTCTCTGCGCGCAGCGCCACTCACCCATCAGCCGGTAGCTGGAAGCAGTGTAGCACTGCAGTGGGGAAGCGTCAACAGGCCGTGCTGAAGCTGATCTACCTTGGGGACAAACAGCACACGGCCTCAGAGCTGTTGCAGGGGATTAGTCACCAGACCGAGCAATGGCTCTCGCCACTCAACCTGCAACCAGGCATGGTTGTGTGTGATAATGGGCGTAACTTGGTGGCGGCTTTGGAGCTCGGCAAGCTCACACATGTACCATGCCTAGCGCATGTATTTAATTTAGTGGTTCAGCGATTTCTAAAAACCTACCCCAATTTGCATGATCTCTTGACCAAGGTGCGCCGCGTGTGTGCACATTTCCGTAAGTCATCAACAGCTTCAGCCGGCCTGTTGAAGCTGCAGCAGCGCTTACAATTGCCAGCTCACCGGCTGCTGTGTGACGTGAGCATGCGCTGGAACTCCACCTTCCACATGTTGGCCCGGCTTTGTGAGCAGCAGAGGGCAGTAGTGGAGTACCAGCTGTTACACGGTCGTCGCCTCTCCGTTCAACTTCCTGTAATCAGAAGTGAGGAGTGGGAATGGATGTCAGACCTCTGTGAGGTTTTACGCAATTCTGAGGAATCGACACAGATGGTGAGCGGCGATAACGCTATTATCAGTGTAACCATCCCACTTCTGTGTCTACTGAAACGCTCGCTGCTCACAATTAAAACCGACGCTTTGCATGTGGAAGAGGTGGAAATGGGGGAGGAAGAGCTTACACAAGGTGATAGCCAGAGCACCCTCACTTCGTCTTCTCAGCGACAATTGGAGGAGGCGGAGGAGGAGGAGGAGGAGGAGGAGGAGGAAGACACGGTTGCCTCCGCTACAGAGGGTAGCCATGGAACTTTAGTTCCATCTCTTCAGCGTGGGTGGGCAGAAGAGGAGGAAGAGGATGAGGAGATTGAGAGTCATCCTCCTGGTGAGGACAGCGAAATCTTGCCTGTTGGTACTCTGGCACACATGGCTGACTTTATGTTAGGCTGCCTTTCCCGTGACCCACGCGTTACACGCATTTTAGACAACACGGATTACTGGGTGTTCACCCTTCTGGACCCCCGCTACAAAGAGAATTTCTCATCTCTCATTCCTCCGGTGGAGAGGACAAGCAAAATGGTGCAATACCAGAAGGTTCTTGTTGAAAAATTGCTCCAAAATTTTCCATCTGACAACGCTGGCGGCAGAGTACGTGCTACCTTGGCCAACCGAGAAGGGGAGAAAAGGGGAGCACACAGCAGTTCCGACAAAGGCAGGGCAACACTCTCCAAGGCGTGGGACACCTTCATGACACCCCGCCAGCACCCTCACCCTGATGCGCAGCCTAGTGTCACAAGGAGGGAAAAGTTTTGGAAGATGGTGAAGGAGTACGTAGCAGACCGTGTCAGCGTCCTCAATGATCCCTCTGTGCCTTACAACTACTGGGTGTCCAAGCTGGACACGTGGTATGAACTGGCACTCTACGCCTTGGAGGTGCTGGCCTGCCCTGCCGCCAGCGTTCTGTCTGAGCGGGTATTTAGTGCTGCTGGTGGCATCATAACAGATAAGCGTATCCGCCTTTCCACCGAAAATGCTGATAGGTTGACACTTATAAAAATGAACAAGGCCTGGATTTCCCCTGACTTCTCCACTCCACTGGAGGAAAGCCCCGGGGGAACATAAAGTCACTTTATATATGTTATTTACAATGATGGGAATACTCTGTATTCCCATTCACCCCTTCCACCCAAAAAACGGGTATATGGTTGACTCTCTTCCATATGCCCAGTGATATAATTTTTATATAGGGCCAGCTCACCAGCGGGCCCAGTGATATAATTTTTATATAGGGCCAGCTCACCAGCGGGCCCTGTGATATAATTTTTATATAGGGCCAGCTCACCAGCGGGCGCAGTTTGACAATTTTTGTATAGGCCAGCTCACCAGCGGGCCTTCTCATATAATGTTTTATTGGGTCAGCTCTCTAGCGGGCCCTCTCATATAATGTTTTATAGCGTCAGCTCACTAGCGGTCCTTCGCATATAATGTTTAGGATGGTAAGCTCCGCAGCAGACCCTCACCCATAATGTTTTAGATGGTCGGCTTAGCGCACGTTTCCCTCTTAATCATGGCCCCAGTTCAGAAAAATCGAGGAAATTTTTGGGAGAATTTGCCTCTGCGCACGTTTCCCTCTTAATCATGGCCTCAGTTCAGAAAAATCGAGGAAATTTTTGGGAGAATTTGCCTCTGCGCACGTTTCCCTCTTAATCATGGCCTCAGTTCAGAAAAATCGAGGAAATTTTTGGGAGAATTTGCCTCTGCGCACGTTTCCCTCTTAATCATGGCCTCAGTTCAGAAAAATCGAGGAAATTTTTGGGAGAATTTTCCTCTGCGCACGTTTCCCTCTTAATCATGGCCTCAGTTCAGAAAAATCGAGGAAATTTTTGGGAGAATTTGCCTCTGCGCACGTTTCCCTCTTAATCATGGCCCCAGTTCCGAAAAATCGATGAAATTTTTTGCAGAATTTGCAGATGATATACAAGTAAATATACAGCAAATACTGTTTGGTAACAATTTTTCGCCTAAAGTCGTTTTTATCTTCCTTTTTGTGTGTTTTACGGTCAGTCTGTAAAAATGGCGTACTACGGGCGAAACATCGTTCCCAGCAGCGACGTTGGAGTCCAAGATGCATCCAGCCATCCTCCCTATGCTGTCCCTGAACCATTTCTGTGGTGGTTCCATCATTTTCGGCCCTTTTCCTATGGACCAGGCACCCTCCCCTCATCAGAGCAGGGGGTGCCTGGTGTAATGCTCGAGTCCTCCCATTGACTTCAATGGGGCTCGGGTGCTCGGCCGAGCACTCGAGCCTCCGGGGGCGCTCGGTCAGAGCACCCGAACACCCGAGCATTGGGGTGCTCGATCATCACTAGTCAATACCCTAGCGCTTTCATGGGACAAAGATTGCTTTACCCCTGAGGAAGTGGGAGGTGTCCCATGAAAGCACTAGGGTATTGACCGCTTGTCCGGAGGACGCGAACATCATTTCACCTGGTGTTTTGGACGGAGATATCCTGGACAATAAGGAGGACACGGTTCGAGACTGTTTGGGGGCTGGGACCCCGAGATGCTTTACTGCCAAGGTGGCATTTTGTGAGTGTGCATTTGTTTTTGTATTTACTTCATGTGAATAAATTTCACTACACTTAGATGCTCTTTATTATTCTCTTTTATCTTTTCCCTTTGAGCGCTGACTTCCATTTAGTCTTTCACTTGTTTGGCTGGTCTGTACAAGCCCAGCAAATGTAAGCTGCACAAGAGACAGATATATGGATTTTATACGGAGATTCGGTGACTGTTACTGTATCCATTTCATTTCATCAATTCATCGTCCATCACTTTATTCCCTCTTCCTTTTCATTGATCATCCTTTCATCCTCTGACTATTTGGACAAATACGGACTGTATTTACAGGTATTATGGTAATATTATGTGTCCAATCTATGACATATTTTATATAAGATCTTTATTTTTATATCTGTTTAGTGACTGTGTTTTTGAAACATTTTTGTTACTATATCATCTGGATTTTTATTTCAACTTCGTTGCCACATACAGGACAAAGATACGATATTCTCATCTGATACTTTATTAGCTTATTATCCCCATTCTATTTTATTATATTTTTTGCCAGAAAGATTATTCTCTTAGATAGGTGGTAGTAGCGCAATATTTCTATCAAAATAACCCTGGAAGTATAGAATTATCGGTACCCAAAACCGGAAGTTGATCTACGTCACTACTGACCGTTATAACCCGAAAATACTTGTGGATGGTCTTTATTTACAAATTTAAACATTATAAATGCCTAAATATACCCACATGACTTCTTCATCACCGGACATAGGAGCATCTTACACCTCCCTAAATGGTTTAAATCATATCAACATATCCACTCTGCTCCATTTAATTGATAATATTAAACTTAAACCCATTGAGCAAAGCAAGAAATTAAAACAAAGGATATCCAAAATTCAATTGTTCCGGAAGAACTGAGTCATTTTTATAAATGAAGGGTACCATCTGCATGTGATGATTACTCTATAAGTTACTGACACATAGTAGATGGTCAGGGAGTTTGAGGTATATTTGATGATACTATCGAGAGCCATCTCCACAAGACATTCAGTTAAAATCTGCTGAAGAGCCGCCTCGAGTCGGCTGACATGGATCTCCTTCTGTTAGCTTTACAGCTGACACCATTGAATGTAGAGGGATGGTGGAACTTTAGCTGTGAATATCTCTCAAACCATAAAGGTTTGAGAGATGGGGCTTGCTGAAGACACTTTATTTTTTTTTTTTAAATATAGTAGCAAATGGCAATCTGGAGCATTTTTGTTTGTTTCCTGTGAAGCTGGTTTGTAATAAAGTTTTTGAGAAATGAACTTACTTTGTTGGTGCCAGAGTCTGTCTTTTTATTCCAATATTACCACACAGAGGGGTCAGTGTACAAATGTAACAGTGCAGCAGTATGGCATTAGACTCTAATGTCAGTATGTGCAAGGAATTTTTCTGTTATGGAGACAAAATTGTGTAAGCCATGTTAATACTCTCCAAAATAGTCACAGACTGTTCCATTGCCCTGCCCTTGGCACAAGCAGCATTGAGGAGAGGCTTTTTGGCCTATTTCGCTTAGTAAATTGGCATTAGGTAGGTGTAGGGGCTTAACAGCAATTCTATAGCCTAATTTAGAGCAGAATTTCCAAAGTACATTTATCCCAGTGTGCTATAGCGAGAGCCCTCACACTGAGAGTGTGTCTGACAGCAAGCTAGCAACAAGTTTCACCTTGAACATAACTAACACCTGTACTGCAGATGGAAGTAGTAGCACTGTGCCTCCAAAACATGAAAGTTAATTTCTCAAAACTAGTTATTTTACAAAAAAGTACTAATTCTATATATAATTCTCTAGGATGTTTGTCAGAAGCCGTCATGCGCACTAGAGACTGCTCTCTCCACGGCTGATTCAGACCGCTTGGTCCCAGGAAGGTGCACAGAGAGGACCGCGGTCTGAATTCGGAGTGCCCTGCTCCGTATCAGCCGCGGCGTGTTCAGGCAGTCAGTACTGCGCATGACTGCAGCGCCGCCAGTGTTGGCCCGTGTACACGGGATTTAAAACTAGTACAACATTAAGACACATTTTAATTATATGTAAAACAAATCTACCTTGTCTAAAGGTGACAGGTCCACCCCTGAAGGACCAATGATGTGCCAGGACCGTCAAGGCTGTCTGGCACTTAAGGACCAGTGATGGTCCTGGCATGCTTGCCACTCAGGGACCCTTCAATCCATTTTGCTAAAAAAAAAAAAAAAGTGTCCAGTGGTCCTTAACCGTTGGCAGCAGTCCTCTAAGGGGTTAAATTAATATCAAAAAAGGCTAGAGCCTACACTTTGTCTACATTTGATATCAAGCCCACTAAAAAACTGAAATACTTTAACTCTTTGAGTGCCAGACGGGTACAGAACTCGCGTTCCATTCCCCTCTGGCACTCAAAGTGTTCATTGTTTTGAGATTAGACCCTTGCTTTCCGCTTCCCAGAAACTCATTTCTCCTGCAGGAGAGATTTTGTTATTAAACAGTTAGTACAGCGCCAATGCATTTTTTTTAAACTGTTATGTTAGGAACAGCAGGGAAAACAGTGTAACATATGTTTACTGCTTGTTTAACCCTTTGAGTGCCACAGAAGTGTGACATTGTGGAATAAACCAAATGCTCCATAAGGCAAAATTGAAAGTTCCCAGAATTCCCATTGATTTCCGTTGCTTTCCCCCACAAATAATGCAATGATCACACTATAGCTTAATGCTCTTAACCCAGTTCTCTATTTTCTATTGTATTATTTCAACTTCTGTTAAAGGGATAGTAATACTTAAAATGTAAAAAAAAATATGTTGTAGGGTTTATCCCCCTGAGTAAAACAAGAGTACTCCCACTGCTGAAAGGTGTTTCATTCAAAAGTTATTAATTTTCAAAGTTGAATTTTTTAGGTGCAATATCACAGTGGCCTGAAATTGTACAGTGGCGCTGTTGCTACACGATCCTATGGACAACTCTGGTCAGTTGACCATAAATCTCCATAGGATGGTGTAGCAACAGCGCCACTGTACAATTTCAGGCCACTGTGATATTGCACCTAAAAAATTCAACTTTGAAAATTAATAACTTTTGAATGAAAGACCTCTCAGCAGTGGGAGTACTCTTGTTTTACTCAGGGGGATAAACCCTACAACATATTTTTTTTTACATTTTAAGTATTACTATCCCTTTAAGCGCTGTGTACATGTATGGCACTATATAAATAAAGATACATACATGCAAAGGGGCTTTTAATCACTGAATGCTAGAAGAGGTTTCCAACCCTGTCTAGTATTCAAGGGGTTAAAATCTCCTTAACTCTTTGAGTGCCAGAGGGATACACAATGCATGGTTTGCAATGCATTGTGTACCTCTCTGGCACCCAAAGGGTTAAAATCAGTAGGAAATTTCACATCTCCTAGCTCCAAAATGTCTCCTCTAAGCTTACTGAAAAAGGCGCTCTTTACAGTGAAGCCCTGTGATGAGAGATTTCATTGTATTGATTACAAGAGTCTTTGAATGCACTAGGAGAAGAGGAGGAGGACCAGCATTAAAGATTCTGATTTCCTTTGAAGGTACCAAACTGCAATGCTCACTTTACAAATAAACAGTTAACTCTTTAAATTCCATGGGGCATGTGGATTCCATTGTCATGAAATGTGTTCCACATCTCTCGGGATTAAAGGCATCCGTTGTCATTCACAAAGCTCTAAACAAGTCAGGCAAGAGTTGGGGAAACTTTCATAACAATTCAATGCATTATTGCCAATATTAGGGGTTGAGAGCAATTGTTAATTTTGTGTTACATTTTTGATTTGCCTCCTTGTGTAGGCAAACCTTTAGCAGTAGGTTCTAATTTATGTTTATCTTATGTCTGTATCACATACACAGTGGGTGCTCTCCTGTGAGTACTGCCCCCAGTGAAATTCATATTTTAGTAATTTCATACTTCTAATTACCAATGTTTTTACTATACAATGTCTCATATAGTAAAAGAGAGTGGCCCCTTATTCTCCATACTGTTGGTTTTTGCTGATCTTCTCTTTTGAGGGTTCATCAAGACTACTGAGGAGCAGTTGTACATAAAAGTCTGCAAGGAGGAAAGATATTTGCGATTTGCTGCTATTTTCCACGATATAGCAGACAATCTACAATGTGAGCAGTATCATTGAGAAATACTACAGATATGTGAGACCTTCAAACATGTTTACCCTATGAAGCACTCTCATTTTTCCTCTGCTCAGTGAGCACCAGCTGCTTTGAGCTTACAATTTAATTTGGTGTCTGAGGCATTGGGAGGTAAACTGACATGCATAAGGTACAGAACTAAAGGGAGGTGGTTGCATGGAATGCTGTAAAAGAACAACAAAGGCAAGTGCCCCTCTATTTATGATTTTGGCCATACTCAGATGTGCAGTAATGAAACAGATATCATGACTCACAAGTTGTTGTCCTTAATGAATGCAAGTTCAAACAGGAATTCCAACCAAAATATGGGAAAACAAAGAAAATGTTGGTTGCACGCATACTGGAGTAAATTTATGCACTTACTCTCTGTATTTATTCTTCTGATGACTAAGGATACTCCCAATTCTGGCATGTGCTTCATTCAAAAGTTATTACAATTCAAACTGTTGCAAAATGGTGAAGATGCTACTGTCACATTCTTTGAAGGCATAATGTACTCTACAATGCAATAGAATTACTGCCTGGCATGTCACTAACAAGTTTTATAGAGGATAGTAAATTGTTGGACCCCCAGTTGTTAGGTACTACAATTCATATTATCCCTTACCAGCTTTTGGCTGGTTGGGGATGATGGGAGTTGTATTCTTTAAATCGGAACTAACACCGCTAAGAAAACTTTGTTTGTAATAATTCCCTATCTGGCGACTAGCTGCTTAGTAGCGCTAGTCGCCAGAATTATTACCTCTTTATGGAGAAATATGCAATCATCCTCGGCTGACAGGCAGGACGGAGCGCAGATATCTTGCTCTAGTGACGTCCGCGCGCCTGCTCTGTCAGTCCCAGACGGCTGTAGGAGGTGTTGCTAGGAGCCATTCGGCTCCAGAAGGGACTGACAGTGCAGGCACGCGGACGTCACTAGGGCAAGATGTCCGCGCTCTGTCCTGCCTGTCAGCCGAGGATGACTGCATATTTCTCCATAAAGAGGTAATAATTCTGGTGACTAGTGCTACTAAGCAGCTAGTCGCCAGATAGGGAATTATTACAAACAAAGTTTCTTAGCGGAGTTAGTTCCCCTTTAACTGCTGGAGGTCCAACAATTGACTACATTTTGCTTAATCTGAAAAAAATATGTGAACTGTATTAACATTGGGACAAAGCATCTTCCACCAGTATGAGTACTCCTGTTTCAATATATGTTTTTGACAATAAAGGTGTACTGCTCTTTTAAACTGGTGAATGAAGGATCTGGATTTTGTGAAGCAGTAGTCAGATGTGTGATTTCAAGTATGGTCAATTATCTTTCTCTGTCAGGTTTTCTAAGGTGTCAAGGATCTGACACAGGTATAGAAACAGGCCTCCCTACTTCAGAGTCACTTTCATATCTCCCCAACCATCCTGGGGAGATGCCCTGTGAGATCCTGCATATCTGACACAGTAGATGTTCAGCCATGTATCTCATACCATTTCTCTCCCACACACTCTATCACCTTTTTTTAGAGAATCCCAAGAATATACGTATAGTACAATCACTTGACATCACAAAATAACAGCAGATCCTTTGTTTATGTCTCACAGCTTGCAACCAATTAGACACCTAATTGCTATCTAGTCACATTATATATATCAATGGGTGTCCAATGTCCTGTGTGAGGGTAATTAGTCACAATGGCCCATATTTATAAAAACTAACTGCACCATAGAGGCATAATACAAATTCCTTAATTCCCATGCACTTGAATAGAGCCTTTTAACCCCTTGAATGTCAACAGGTGCCCAATGCATTGTGAAAACATTGGAAACCTCTCTAGCATTCGAGGGGTTAAAAAGCCAAATTTAATTTAACAGGAATGTTTGTCCTCTGTGTTGCAGTTGATTTAATCTAGAATAACTCCAGTTTTTTTTTTTATAGATATGTGCCAATGGGCCTAACACAGACATCTAGATGCTTTCCGGAGCAAATCAGCTGCACCACAGGGACAAAATAAGTACACTGAATGCACTCCACCAGAGGTAAACTAATGCTAGCAAGCTCTGTACTCCTCATAGGGAAACTGACAGTGACAGCAACTAAGTTTCCTACGCAGTGTTAATACATGGAGCAGATGTTGGCACTGACTAAAGGAATGCTCCCCCCAACCCCTCCAGACTACCTTACTGCCCTTGGTGTAAGTATCATTAAGGGGAGGCTGTTTGGCATATGTTGCTTAGTAAATTGGAGCTAAGCAGAAGTAGGGACTTAATGTGGCATTATCACCATATATTCACGTCATTGTTCCAGAGTCCCTATACAGTGCAATATCATGCTGCAAAATCACTCACAATTCACTGGCTATATTTGGCAATAATGAGATATATTTTATTACCTGCCTGATTGTTGGGGCTATTAACAGAATTGTGCAGGAATACAGATCAGGAGGTGTATGTAGGAAAGGTCTAAAATTCTGTATCCATGAAGTACTGAGATTCAGATTCAACCACAAGTCAGGGAGGGAGACCTAAACCACATGAAGTAAAATCAAACCGATTAAATGCAGCATTTATTTGTTTCAGGAGTGGAAAACTCTTCATAGTGCAACTACCCTCTCATAAGCACATCTTGAGTGGAGGAATAAAAAAATTACATTTTCAAGGAAAACAAAAAACCTTTCAAACATTTTTTAACGCTTTGAATGCCAGAAGGAGATGCAATGTATAGCCATCCCCTCTGGCAATCAAAGGTTAAATAAATAAACCTGTGTTTTTCCATCTGGTTCACTACTTTCCTATTTTTTTGTATTTTTTTAAAACTCCTAACTCATTGTGAAGCAATGTATTGGAGACATATGATGCACCCGAGGGGTTAAAACTGAGCTGCCTCATAAGTAAGATAGCAGGGGAGGTATTTACGGTATGTAAGGCCCATTGGCCCATATGTATAGATGCAAAAGAGAAATTCAAGGGCAAACTACCTGCAGGGGACACATTAACCCTTTGAGTGCCAGAGAGGTATGCAACGCATTGCTTTGCAATGCATTGTGTACCCCTCTGGCACTCAAAGGGTTAAAAAAACACTAATTGCCACTGATTTAATTATAAT
This sequence comes from Rhinophrynus dorsalis, assembly GCA_037306005.1. NCBI lineage: Eukaryota > Metazoa > Chordata > Amphibia > Anura > Rhinophrynidae > Rhinophrynus > Rhinophrynus dorsalis. The sequence continues at coordinate 226,763,665 of CM074722.1, forward strand.
TTTATAACCCCTTGAATGCTAGAGGTCTCCAGCACTTTGCTTTGCAATGCATTGGATGCATTTCTAGCATTAATGGGTTAAAAGCCCCATATAAATCAAGGGGCTATTTGTACAATGGGCCATTGGGCGTCATGTTTAAACATAAAGTGGGGTAATCGTAGTGCAAAACAATGGCACTGCAGGGGACAAATAAACATTCCCCAATCCCCATCAATTTAAATGGGACTTTTAAATTCTTGACTGCTTCGCTATGTGTTGGAGACCTCTCTAGCATTGAAGGGGTTAAAATTCATGTTTAAATAAATTAGACTGTTTATTTATGTCCTATAATGAAATTGGTTTGCCCCAGAATTGCTCCTTTTTATACATAAGGCCCAATGTGAGCAGTGCACAGTGAAGAGTTAATGAGAACAGTGTTGAGCGGGATAGAATTCCCAGACAGACGGGAATCCTAAAGCGATGTCTGAGTCACAGAGGGAGGGAGGGGTGACTGTAATACCAGTGTCTCCCTTGGCAACTCAAGCAGCCGCTGGCTTTTTGAAGTGGGTTTGCCCCTGGCAAGTGAGTCTGCAGTTCCCTTCTTTGGCGCCAGCCAATGCTTTTTCATCTCAGGGAGCCCTCAGTGTTCCCTCCCAACTCGATGGAAAAGATGGAAGCACTCCAAGCCGGACTGGCAAGACATCTACACCCATGTCCCATGGAAAATACTTGTTGTCATTACCACAATACAGTAACTACTCGTCTCTCCTATTCTTAAACACAAATCAGTATGCACACATACCTTGTGCCTTGTATACTGTTCTTTATATTAGTGTGGGTCATTTATTTCTAATAATCTATAATATGTAGACAAGTCTGCATATGTATCAACAATAGAACTAGTACATTTTATCACATCATGGGCCTTATGCTCAAAAGGAAGAAGGACAAATTCAGGGGTAAACCAACTGCAATACAGGGAAAAAAATACAAATTCATAAGACTTCCATTGATTTAAACTGGGCTTTTCAATAAGGTGACCAGACCTCACCAATAACTGGAACACATATGAAAAATGCATACTGCAGGGTTGCTTTGACTTAAGTGCAATCCTGATATATGCCTTTTTCCAGTGTGAGGTCTGGTCACCCTACTTTACAATGGGTTGAATGCTAGAGAGATTTGCAGTGTACTGCTTATATAATGACTACATATCCCTTTAATTCAGGGATGCTTATATAAAAATGCAGTGTCTAACCGATTCCTGTCCAATCCCGTACAGTTCATGTGTCCCTGATTTAACCCTTTGGGTGCCAGAGTTTGACCAATGCATTGTTTCGCAATGCATTGCACACCCATCTGGCACTCAAAGGGGTAAAGGGATATGTGGTCAGATTAATTGTATCACAATGCATTGGAAACCTTGCTAGCATGCAAGGGGTTAAGAGTTCCATTTAAATTAATGAAACAATGTATTTGTCCCCTGTGATACAGTTTCTCCTCTTTTACTTTGTACCTAAGGCCCTATGGCCTATGCTCCTTATCCTTGAACACATACACTATTTACTTAGTCAAACACAAAACAGGAAATATACAGACAGGCACAACATATCCTTTACCTGATCTGACCAGACCTCACCTTTAACTGGAGACACGTAGGAAATATGCATATTTCAAGGACGTACTGAAATCAGAGTAGCCCTGCAGTATGTATTTTACATATTTGTCCTTCGTTAAAGGCGAGGTCTAATCAGCCAACTTTTAACATAATGGGAAAGTTGAATTAAGCTTGCCTTTGATATTTCAGGAGTGGACAAGCAACATGTCACTCAAGCTGCTCTTTACTTCAGTTTTCCCCTTCCTTGCCTGGTCATTGTCCAGCTGAACTATTCATATACATCGTATACAGATACCCCAAACAGGCCTTTTTGGTTTGCCTTTGTCAGGAATCAACTGACTCCTGAATAGGCTGTAAAGCTGTATAGTAGGACTACAGCCCATGTTAGGTTGCCCGCCTAGTCTGCTCTGTGATTGTAGGACTGCTAAGTGGCGATAGCATCCCTTGAAAACAGCTATACTTGCTTACATAACACAAAGATACATAGAATATCTAATTATTTAAATGTACTTAAAAGATCATTAACACCAAAAAATTAAATAGGTTGATATAACTTTAAATATCACATATTTGTAGGTAGCATATATAAAAAATAATTATTCATTTGTTACATCCCTGAACTATAATTGTAAACATCCAAAGATTTCACAACACAAATGGCACACCAGGAGACAGAAGAAAATGATAACTATGCAGCCTGACAGGGACCACCAGTCCGAAGGGTTATGTATTTAACAAGAACTGGATATTAGGTTATAATTAAGACAATATAGCGAGTTTTAGAGTATTTGCATGCCACTTTGGCTCTGTCCGTTTTTGGTACAGACTGGCTTTATTTGCCATTTTGTTTCCAGCGGCAGACATGTTAAAGATATAGTGAGTGTTTGGAACAAGCGCTGGTTATTTCATATCTGTCCATCATTGGTACGGATTGGCTCTATTTGCCATTCTGTTTTCAGCAACGAAGATATCTGTAGATTACTTTTTATATGATTTTGTTTTTAGCAATAGGAGAGGGGAACAGCTTGTGCTGTGGTGTCTCTCCCCACCTCCTATTTTTGTGTGTTGCGAAACAAAGTAAAATCTGGGTTTTTTTTTCAAACTCTGTTTTGAATGAGTGGATCTGGTGTGCCAAATAGCAGTATCCCCATCATTTTAAATTGATATCCACATTGGTTGTATCTGTTTTATATATATATGGATATACGATATATACTGGAATATTAACAAATACAGAGTAATTTTTTTATATAACATGGGTATTGTAGTATCTGTACATAGGTCCTCATTGCCATTTAAGCTCCAGACTATAAGATACGATACTTTTTACCACAGGTGCAAATTGTCAGTTCAGAAAGAATTCATTCCATGTTGTTTGTGCTATTTGCATTGAGTGATAAGGGTTGAAGTCAGTTAACTGATTGCAATGATTAATGACTGCTACTGTATTCAAAAAGGCTGCCTCAGCCCATTTACAGATAATCCTGCACAATCAATGTGAGCCTTGCAAAAGGCAGGAATATCTGCTCCCTCACAGAAAATATAAGACTAGGTTTTCAGTCTAAGGAAACAAGTAAATCATTTTTGTGGATTCTAGCATGAAGTATAGGGTATTTATGTGTATGTAAACCCAGGAGATTTGTAGATGTTAGTGTTCCATTAATCCCTTGGCTGCAAGAAAGGTCTCCAACAGCAATGAGATGGAGACCTACCTCTTGGATAGTTAATTAGGGTTTTTGCACCATATGCTTGCCACGGTTGGACACAAGCAGCTGCCCACTTTTCCCTTTTTTTGAGTATACAAGTGTGAAATATACAATCAAATCAGTTTCATACATATAACACTGTATTCAATATAATACTTAATAGATTAATAGATTAATAGATCAATTATATCTTATGTTTCAACACTTTGATGCACACAAGATATATCTTTATCTGACATACCATCATCTTCTGCTGAAGACGAAATATGCAATATGGAAAATGGTGAAATACTGAAGAAAACCAACTGTACCACACAGGGTAAATTAAAATTCTCATTGGTCCAAATGGTGCTGTAGACCCCTTGAATGCCAGTGAGGTCTCCAATGCATTGTGAAGCTAGCATTCAAGGGGTTACAGTTCGTTTTAAATCAGGGGTGTCCAAGTTCAGTCCTTAAAGGCCACCAACAGGCTAGAATTGAAGGATTTACCTGCTTAATCACAATGAATGAGCCACTGATTAACTCATCTGTGCTTACATCCTGACCTGTTGGTGGCCCTTGAGGACTGAACTTGGAAAGCCATGATTTAAATCAATGCACATTTTAGAAATTATTATTTGTCCTCTATGGTTTCCACACCAATGGTTCCACTTTAGCTTATTGCATCCTAAATGATTTGGTATTTAAACGATTTATACAGAAAGATAACAAGTGAACTAATATATTTAAATGCATGTGTTTAAATGGATCGTCACACAGATTGCTGTTACATGCAAAAACATTCAGAGAAATGCTGTCAGCTGATTAGGATTTGTATTCCATTCAATTATCTATGTTGTTAGTTTGTTTAATTATTTCAGTGAAGCTTTCCAGTGTTTATAACAGTACTAATGACAATCATGGGCTGCAGGAATGTTAGAATATTTGTGTTTTTTACATTCTGCGTAAACAAGATCAGCTTGATCTGAATTCAGGTCAAATGAAAAGATGCAAATAAATTAATATCATAAATGGAGATATCCATTCTTACATGAGCTCATCATGGACCAGGCTGATTGAATTCAATTAATTGCATATTAATATTTATTTATTTATTATTATTTAGTTTTTATAGTATTTGTGTCACCATTTTACAATTAAGCTATTTGTCACATTTATGTGCTGTTTTATTTAAAGGAGCAGTACATTTTTTTATGAAAACACATATTTTACAGAGCTTTTCCTGCTGAATAAAACAAGATCACTCCCATCTCTGTCAGATGTTTTATTCAAAAACTACATGGGCCACAGTGCCACTGCTAGCCGGTCTCGGGGCAGTCATGTGCAGTAGACACTGCCCGCGCCGCGGCTGATATAGGAGCACCCAGCTCTGTATCAGCCGTGGCGTGGGCAGTCTCTACTGCACATGACTGCAGCACGCGCAGCAGTCTCTACTGCGCATGACTGCGGCGTTACACATATTTTAGCAAATTATTATATAGGATTATAGTAGTTTAAATAATCAGGAAGTGAATTTACTGTGTTTACTTCCTGATAGTTCTAACTGAGAGGAAGAGACAGGCAGTTTCTATTACATTCTATGGAGAACTGTATGTCTCTGACTTTTCTCTCCACTAGAATCTAACAGGAAATCTAATTAGAATTTGACCACTAGAGGGCACTGCTAATGTAAAAAAAAACATGGGTTTAAATTGTAATAACTCTGGAAATATAAATCTCTCGGCAGTGGGAGTACCCTTATTTTACTCAATAGGAAAATCCCTACAATATATATTTTTCATAAAAAAAAGTTTACTGCTCCTTTAATAAATTACTACACTTAGAGTATCTAACTTGCACTTCCCTCCCTCCCCCATCCTCTTCTTTCTTTCATATGGTAACCTATGTCTTGGGGGTCCTGAGACTGAGGGGACTAACTGCACTGTAACATTCAAAAACGCACCTATCACGTAACAATAGTTGGACACTTAGGCACACAGGCTCCTCTCTAACAATTACTCTACTCATTTATTGGTATTTGTCTTAAAATAGTAATCTAGTCCATTTCATAATATCTCTCCACAGTCTATTCTTCTGGATATGGATTGTAACACTGGGTTTTCTTTACTCTTTGTGTATTAATGTACCTGTAGCAATAAATTGGTCTCTGTTTGTTTAATCCTGTCAGGGTTGCACACATATCTGGTCCTTAAGAGGTTAATAGAATGACCTAGGTAGGTGTCCTTCATACAGCAGTCATCTACAAATTAGATTTTAGTCTTGTTTTGCTTTGCACAGAGGAACTCTGTTGTAGTCTATAGCTGGAGATGTTCAGCTCAGCAAAATCTGTAGCATTTGCTATAGTTGTATGCAATATTACAGAACATTTTAGAGCAAGGGGAGTTTTGAGAATCCCTGAGGCCCCTAGTGAAATTGCAAATGGAAGTCCCCAAATATAGGGAAACACATAAGAGCCTATTATATTTAGTTGCAATCTTCCTTTTCCTCCTTTCCTATTTGTAGGAACAGCAGCTACGTGTGTGTTGTGCACCCAGAACAGCCTTACACCTCCCTGAACATTTGGCCACAGGATAGTATTGAAAGACCGGAGGAGAAACAAGTATAACACATACAGGAAACAACTTTAACCATTTAAATATATTAACCCCACCCCCTTTGAATCCTCTCCACCAATCCATTGTCAGGATGTCCCTATAACCATTTATATCTTAATGCAGCTTCCTCTTTTCTTTGCTGCTCCTCAGAGAGATAAGTATACATATTGTTTATTTTATAAAAGGAAAGAAAATGTGTGAATGTGTATACCTTTTCTATAAAAATGGAACCAGAACTTTATATCCCTTTATTATAATTTGTAGTATTAGTTTTTCCTTGATTATTTTACTTCTGTATTATTTCCCCTATTTTCCATTGGAAGACGCTTTATGTTGGCTTTAATCTTGAATAATTTCCCCTTATTTGCAGTTTCTTAATACAAGGTAGTTATTTTTTCAGTTATCTTGCACACCACTAATTGATAATTACCATGTGACGGGAGGTCGAACCGAGCATGGTTGATAGCGTCAAACTCGACTGGATGGTTGACAACGTCAAACGTGACACACTGGGCACCGGGAACCTTTCAAAGTCGAAAGGAGAGTTGTCAACAATCCAGGTCAGCAACAGGCAGGCAAAGACGGTACCGAGGATAAGGCAGAAGGATAGTCGAACAAGCCAGGATCAAAACCAGTTGAGCAGCACAGTACAAACTCAGTGGGCAGAAGAATAGCCGAATAACAGGCCGAGGTCAAAACCAACATAGGAGTCATAACAGAATCAGGAGACAAGAGACATAGTCAAGGAAAGCCAAGTCAAACACTAGACACACTAGGAACAATAACTTAAAAACAAAATATACAGAATTCTTTGATCATGCACTGACACAAGGGTGTCAGTGCTTGATATAGACCCAAACAAGGGCATCACTTGGAACAAGGTGGGGAAAACAAGAAACAGGAAGGAGAACCAGAATATCAGTTAGCAGAATTAACCCTATGAGTGCCAGTGGGGTATAATTACCTCGCCATCATTCATAGGGTTAACCCAACTAAGTTAAAAAAAAACATCACATCACAAGTAACACTTACCATTAATCCTGATGTCCAGCGGAGTCCTCAGCTTCCTGGTCATCTTCTGTCCTTCTCTTCAGTCTTCTTTCTTCTGTCCTTCTCTTCAGTCTTCTTTTATCTCTTCTTTCTTCCTGTAAAATAGGAAGCCATTGGCTGGGATGTTCTTATGCACATTCCAGCCAATCAGATTAGAGCGAATGTTCTTTAAACTGATTGAATGGGATGTGTGTAAGAACATCCCAGCCAATGGCTGTGAGGGAAATGGAAGCGAGCCTGCCCATATATAAAGGCAGGCTCACTTGTGATTCCCTCAGTATGCAATGGGCATTGGCCCGTTGAGGACTGGGGCAATTGTTGCATCTGCTCTGCGTCTCCGCCACCTCCATGGCCACACCAAGCGGCAAAGCTAAGTTGATCTATTAAGCATTGCTGCATTATATATTTATCTACTTTATATACTCTCTCTTATATTATTTATATGGCATATTTAAACCTTGGTAATATACATGGAGGCATTGATGTTGTACTAATATTATGGCACATACACGGTAACCCTTTGAGTGCCAGTGATGTACGCAACGCATTGCTTTTCAATGTGTTACGTATCCCCTGCCACTTAAAGTGTTAAATCATATTAATGTTAATGCTTTGTAAGACTAATATTGGTTCTATTTTACAGGAAGAAAGAAGAGATGAAAGAAGACTGAAGAGAAGGACAGAAGAAAGAAGACTGAAGAGAAGAAGGAGAAGGACAATGGATAACAGGTAAGTGTACTACACTTGGCAGTATGTCAGGCACCGATGGTTAACTTTTTTACTGTTAAGTTTTCAAAACTGACGTTATTTAGCAGAGTTTTGGGAACTTAAAGCACAAAACGGACATTTGGACACAACACCAGTTTTGTGGCCTAACGTCCGTTGTGCTTAATGCCGGTAGGACATTTAAATACCGACTTAGACATTTTCTTTTGTCAGTCAGTATCCATTTTGTCCTACCGGCATTTTTTACTCCAACATTTGGATCAAGCCCTAGGTTGGGAAGCCCGTTGTGGCGATCTCAATACAGGAGGCAAATGGTCTCAATAGGAAAAATAAATGCATTTAAACTGGTTAGAATTATTAGCAGGATTGTTCGCAGTCAAAAGCCTCACTCAAAATACATCAAATTGCTGCATTCTTCTCAGGATGGAAAATGTGTCAACAGTCAGATATATCAATCATCTTGGAGGCATCAAATCAAAAACTCTTGCCAAATTGGCCAAGGAATTTTGGCAATTCTGACTGGACAGAAACTTTTAAGTGTAAGCGGAATATCTCCCAGGTCTTTGCAATACAATAGCAGACTGGAACTCCAGACATCTACAGGATTCGAACAACTGTAAATTACACAAAAAATTTTCAGTAAAATAGAGTTTATTTGGGGTTGCCTGGAAATAGACCTTTTTGCGTTCAGACTAAACAAAAGATTACCAAAATGAGTACGAGTACAGAAACTATGCTTTTGCTCCCAATGATTCCCAGAATGATTCTTTAGGTCAGAAAGCAACAGGCTACGATAGCTCTTTTCACCCCCTTCAGGATAGCTCAACAGTTGTTCCCTCCACTTCTGGAACTGTCCACTTTACTTAGTTCCATTTCCTCATTTGCTTACAGATCCATTGGATAAGCCTTGTGATCTATTAGTGACAATTCAATTATATCTAATGGCTCGGCTGATTTCAGGGCCTCAGCTTTACCCCTTGTAGGAGGGGGTGCAAGGAACTTGGTAGAGGCCTGTTAATTTAGGCGTTTAAAAGTACAACACTGCTTTTCCCAGAGGTGGGAGTAGCAGATATTCATTCGTAATAGCCAGAGCTTTAAAGGGATAGTAATACTTTACTTACGCCATCTTTAATTTTGTACCTAATAAATAAAACAAATGATCAAAGTCCTGTTGCTCTAACTTTTATAGTTTTATTGTCATACCCTTATAACGTTTCCCCCTCCCGCCCCTTTTTTCCCACATCAGCGCTCTAGCTGACAGACTTAGATTCTGGTCCTGGGACCGGGCGGCTCGTCTGCAGAGCTGAAATAACATTGCATACAAAGAAAATCTTCATGAGAATGGTCTACAAAGTGTGCCAGGTTTGAGGCAGTAGACCATTGTCATGAAGATTTTCTTCATATACAGTGCTATTTTGGGTCTCCAAACAAGCCGTCCGGTATTGGGATCAGTCTATCAGCTAGACCGCAGACGTGGCTAAAAGGGGCAGAAGGGGGAAACTTCAGAAGGATATTACAAGAAAACTATAAAAGTTAGAACAGGAGTTGGATCATTTGCTTTATTTAGTCTTTAGGTACAATATTAAAGCTGGTGTAAATAAAGTATTACTAACCCTTTAATATGTATGTTTAATGTTTGTTAGTTGCCCATTAAGAAAAAGAAATGCAGGGATTTATAATAAAACAAGCTATCTGTATACATACTGGAAGGGTGTTTAGAATATAAGACGTACATGACGCCATTTTCCTTTAGCTGTTAGTTTACCTTCAAGAGTATGTTTTCATTCTATATAAAATAAGCTGCTTTATTTTTTGCTCACTTTGGTATTTTAAAGACTAACAATTTTAAGATTTGTGTTTAGGAAGCAGGATGATAAACCGCAAAACCCATTTAACCAAGAATAGACTTAGCCACAATATTTCACTGCACATTAAACAGCACAAGTGTGTAAGAGTGTGTATTAGTTCCACTTTACTGGAAGACATGATGGGGCCCTTAGTGGAAGCCACTGGTGGCGCAGTTGCCCACAACTAATATACAGTCTGATCAAGGAAGCTTGAAGGAACAAATGTTACACCTACATTTTAACCACACAAAAATATATTAACTTTTAGGGTAGACTTTTTAACCTCTTCAGAACTAGAAAGGTATCCACAACATTGTTTTGAATATATTGGCGACCTTTCTAATAGCCAGCGGGTTAACGTAGACTTTTTTTTTGTTTCCCCCATTTTAAAACATCTGTTCCTTATGTACCGTAAGAAACCACATAGATGAATTAACACATTTTTGTCCAAGGACTTCATTGTGTGTTTTACAGCATTCACAAAACCGGTTTCATGGATCCAAACCTATGAAATAGTTTGAGAGGTGACTGTGAAATGCAGCTGTATTAACCACCATATTCAGATAGGGGTGGGTGAGCAATAACTAGTATGCTCTAAAGAACAGATGTGTAGGATCACATGAACAAAGTGGAGCAAATATGGGGCAAACCAGCAGAACCATAGCAGAAAAATAAAAATTTCCAAAGTTTCCATTGGCCTAAATGGGGAGTTTAACCCTTTGAATGGTAGAAAATTCTCCAGTGTATTTTTTCACAATCCATTGCAGAACTTTCTAGCATTTAATCTAGGCTGAACAGACTTCTCCTTTAACAGGATACATGTTTGAAAAATGATTTAAATATACCAATTTATTGACAACTCAAAATATGGCGACATTGCGTACATTCCGTGAAGAAGTGAGTATGCACTTTGAAATGTGTTGGAACTGAATTATGAACAAGTGATTATATAGACCCCAGGAGACAGAAGCTGGATCCTGTGGGATGGTAGGTGTAAATAATCCCTAAGACCCTTTTGTGAGCACAAGTCCCATACATAATTAATGGGAGAAGAAACAAAGGACTCCAAATTTTAACTTGTGCTTTGAGTTGTTACAACTAAGGCCCTTTGTATATCTCAATTGGAAAATACATATCGGCAGACAAATAAATAGACATAGACATTGAGATTTTGAAATAAATACACATGGTTCTGGATCCATTTGACATAAGCTTCTTGTATGGGGATTCTTGTATTAAAATCTATTGGAACATTGTATGTAAAAGCTGTTGCAACATAAGGAAGAAGATACTAAATGAACTTTTTGTTCCCTGATAAGTTACTTTTGATCTGATTGGCAAGTCCTGGTACCAGGTGAATATAGAGATATATTGAGAAGTTCTGGGACATGAGCCAGTTAGACTGGGGTGGTGAAGCGTCACCTACTAAATCTCTTTGATCCTGAGGGAAACTTCATGACCATATGAGTACCAGTTCAGTGGAAAGTATCAGAGGGTGTAGAGTTTGAAACCAAGATAATAAAACTACACTTGGAGACTGTTTGCACTGTCAACTCTTTAGATATATATTTTTGCAACAATCTGTGAAGAGGTTTTGCCATGTACCAAAAGACAAGCATCAACAGTTTTAGAAGATTTATAGTGGGACTGTACAAATTTTGTATAACTACAGTAAATATTTTTGGTGATAACACAGTAAGAGTGTTGAGTGCACAGTACTGTTGTTTGATCTTTGACCCAATACAAACTGAGTAGAATTTAGCATAGACATTTACACACAAACAGCATCTGTGAGAATAAAAATACATGAAGAACACAACATTACATAATAATGTGAACGAAGACAACAGAACATGTGCATCACACAGGAGAATATGACTCCCATAAATGAAAACAGTGCCCTTAGTCATATTGGGACATGTCTAGGACACTTGTATAACATCATACATGTCATGGATAATCTGTGATTGTAGGACACACATATAACTCATATATGATAGCATCAGGATGTACCAGCAAGTCACATATAAGACACATGAATAATATGAGTGTGCTACTGAAGAGAATAGGGTATGTAGTACCATTGACAAAACAGTACATGCATACAATATAATAGTTTCATCCATGATCACAGGACACATAATGCCATAGTGCCATTTGTGAGAACAGGATACCTCTAGGACATGTGTATAACATATACTGACATCTATGTGAAATAGGACACATGTAGGTCACGTGTAGTGCACAATGCTTTGCAATGCATTAGAGATCTCTCTAGCATCCAAGGGGTTAATAGCCTGTAAAGGAGTATAAAACTGGTGCAAGGACACTGAAATTGCTCTAGTCACACCAACAATTCAGCATAGTTAAGGCACCCCTCAAAATTCAGAGCTCTAGGCAGTTGCCTACTCTGCGTATTGAGAAATCCAGCCCTAGTTCAACCATTATATACCCTACCTCACCCATATGGTATGGATTAATATGATCTGTGTTGCAGTACTATCATGTATAGCCAATGCCTACAGTCTAATAATACTCAGTTAGCTCTGGGTACTCCAGGTATTGTAAAAAATACGTTCAAAATGAATAAATGTTTTGCATCAGGATAAACCAAATCAGAGAGAAATGATTGTTCTCACAGACAACACTGTTCTGACAGTATCCTACTGATATTGTGCTATTAATTATTAATACATCATTTTATGGAGCCTGTATTTTCTAGTACTGCACCAGCATGCAGATACAAAGCTGTATTAGAGACATGACAAATAACAGTAATGTCCACTTAGCCTTTACATTTAATGATGTGGTAAAATAAAATTGTGAAAAACATTAACAGAAAAAACTACTTTTAGGTGTTAGACACAAAATAAAATATACAGAGGCCCACTCTGCTCACAGGCTTGTCCACCTCCCTTGGATAATAAATATAGACAATCCCCTTTTGGTGCCAGGGTTAGGGTATCCAACTGTCCAGGTTTGACCTGGGCAGTCCAGTTTTTGGGGTGCCTTTCCTGGTCTTTAAGATCTATCCGGGTTTCTTTGGTCCAGAATTCAAGACAGACTCCTAAATTTCCTCCAGTCTCAACAGCTCATATGTCATCACAATGCCACACAAGACAGTGAGTGAAAATAGCTGCAATAAAGCATCTGGGATGGGATTAACCTTAGTAGAGTCTGGATTCACTGATGGGAGTGGTGGAACATGTTTCCCACCAGCCAGACCAGAGGCCATATGACATTAAGCCTGCCAAACTGCTTTAGTGCAACTCTCATCAGTCATTTCACATGGCATAAAGATTACAATTTAAAGTCAGAGAGCCTGAACCCTATATGGCAGTTATGATAGGTGGGTGGTCTCTGGCTACCATTAAAATGCGTCAAGGATGGGGGGTTCAGTGTACATGTGCTTCTGTGGCTACCAGAGCAGTGGCACAAGTCTGGAGGGTCAGCATGTGTTTCTCTATGGCTATCAGTGTATTGAGACAAGGCTGAGGGGGGTCAGTATGTGTGGTTATAGTGCTATCAGTGCATTGAGACAAATCTAGTGGGTCATTGTATGTGGTTTAATGACTAACATTTAGTGGGATAAGGTTGGGGGGTTGATATATGTGGTTGTATGGCTACCAGTGCAGTGGTACAAGGCTGGGAAGTCAGTATGTGTGGTTTAATGGCTAACCTGTAGTGGGACAAGGCTGGAGGGGGCAGTATATATCTGGTTGTATGGCTACCAGTTGGGATACAGTTGGAGGGGTCAATAAATGTGGTTGAATGGCTATTGCAGTGGAAGAATGCTGAAAGTCAGTATGTATAGATTTATGGCTACCAATGCAGTAGGACAAAACTGGTACAGTATATGGGGTTCTATGGCTACCAGTGCAGTGGGATACGGCTGGGGGTCAGTGTGTGGTTATATGGCTACTAGTGCAGAGGGACAAGGCTGGTGGTATCAGTATGTGTACTTCTATGGCTACCAGTACAGTGCTACAAGACTGGGGGGTCATTGTGTGTGGTTAAATGGCTACCAGTGCAGTGGGACTAGATTGAGGATCAGTATGTGTGGTTGTATGGTTACTAGTGAAGTGGGACAAGCCTGAGGGGTCAGTGCATGTGGTTTTAGGTCTACCAGTACAGTGGGACAAGGCTAGAGGTCCATTCCTGTAGTTCTATGGCCACCAGTGCAGGGGGAGAAAATTGGGGTTCAGTATGCTTATATGGATAACATGAAAGTGGAGCTGCCCCAATCCTGCACCGGTAATTTTGTAACACTGATGGAGATGACAAATCTTTGCAAAGAACTCTTGTTGGACACTGTAGGTGAGTGAAGCTCCCATTGTTTGCACACCCTAATTCAGAGCACAATACTTTATCGTTTAGCAAGCACTGGTTGTTTTGCATAATATAACTGGAGTGGTCTTATTCAAAAAGTTTGATGCTTATGTGTATACCATGGCAGTGAGACAAGGGTGGGGGACAGTTTGTATGTTTCTTTGTCTATCAATGCATGCACAAGGCTATGGGTCAGTGTATGTAGTTCTATGGCTACCAGTGCAGTGGGACAGGGCTGTGATTGTCAGTATGTGTGATTTTATGGCTGTCAGTGCAGTGGGACAAATCTGAGGGCCAGTATGTGTGGGTGTATGGCTACCAGTGCAGTGGGACAAGGCTGGATGTCAGTATGTGTAGTTCTATGGCTACCAATGCAGTGGAGCAAAGCTGGAGTCAGTATGTTTGGTTATATGGATATCAGAGTATTGGGACAAGGCTGGGAGTCAGAACTGTGGTTCTGTGTTTACCAGTGCAGTAGGAAAAGGAAGATATGGGGTCAGTATGCTTTGTCAAATTACCACTGTGGGAGAAGGATGGAGGTAAGTATATGTAGTTCTATGGCTACCAATGCAGAGGGAAAAAGCTGGGAGGGGGTCAGTATATGTGGTTATTTGGCTACCAATGCAGTGGGACAAGGCTGAGAGGTCATTATGTGTGGTTCTACAGCTACCAGTACTCTGGTACAAAACTAGAGGTCTGCATGCATAGTTAAATGTCTATCAGTGCAGTGGGACAAGGCTGAGGTCAGAATTTATTTTCTATGACTACTGTGGGACAAGAATGTGGATCAGTATGTGTAGCTCGATGGCTACCAGTTAGGTGAAACAATGTTGTAGGTCGGTATTTATAGTTCTGTGGCTGCCAGTGCAGAGGGACAAAACTGGTTGTTCAGATTGTGCAGTTCTCTGACTACCAGTGCAGAGGGGCAAAGCTGCAGGATTTAATATATGGTTCTATAGCTACCAGTGCAGTAATACAAAGCTGGTGGTTCAGTATGTACGATTCTCTGGCTACCAGTGCAATTGGGACAAGGCTGGGGTTCAATATGTGTGGTTTTATGGCTTCCAGTGCAGTGGGACAAGGATGGAGGTTAGTATGTGTATTTCCATGGCTACAGTGTATAACTAGTGTAGTACTGTTTCAACTGCAATAGTATTACTAGTGTTGCTCCATTACAACTGCAAGCTGAGTGGTATCATTTGTAAGCTCTGTGTTATCTCTAGTGTAGCTCCAGTTCAATCGTAAGGTATGTAGTATCAGCAGTGTAGCACCCTTTCAATTGTAAATTCTGTGTTATTATCTGACTCCATACCAGTTGCAGGCTTATTAATGTTGCTTCATTTCAGTTGTAAACTTATCACTAGAGTAACTCAATTTCAATTATAACCTATGTGGTATCATTTTGTAGCTCTATTTCAATTGTTAGCTCAGTGGTATCATGTGTACCCCCATTTCAGTTGTAAGCTCTCTGTATCACTAAGATAGTTCCATTTCAATTATAAGTTTGGTGGTATAACTAGTACTGCAGCTTTTCAACTCTGTGTATTACTAGTGCATCTCCAGTTCAGCTGTAAGCTCTGTAGTGTCTAAAAAACAATCAGCTTGAATATTTAAAATCATTCAAAGTTAACAATCTTATTACCATTCAAGTAGGTGCTACATGAGAAAAAGCACACTGCAAGACTGTAATACTCAAAAGGTGCATCTTTCCATGTGTCTTAATGAAACAATGATAAGAAACCCCTGGAATCATAATGGAGGGGGTCATGTAAAATGGTTAGAGGAAATTATATTAGTAGGTGGGGGGTCATAGGTCTTATAGGAGAGGAAGACAGGAAGTGGGGTGCTGTTAGTAGCAGAAGTATAGAAGCATCGCATTTTGACCTAGTGAAGCAGTATATTGAGGTATGAGTTGGGGCCAACTTGCTGCGGAGCATGACTGACTGACTGAGATCCAGAAGGCTGCGGGACAGGGGTCAGTGGTTGCGGGAGAAGCTTGCTCACGTCTAGCCCGATGATGCAGGGAGAGTAGCATACCATTGGGGCTCGCTGCTTCTGCATCTGGGAGGCTGTGTGGAGAACCAGGGCAAGGCCTCCAAAGTGGCAGAGCCCTAGTGGTGCAAGCTGGCAGGCGAGGTGGAGCTGGACCCCTTTGCCAGTGCAGTCTGGTGATGTGTAAATTTGGACAATCCTGTTGATTTCAACATGAGTGTTCCACTTGTGACGGCATGCAGTCCTTCGCAAAATGTTTATTAAAGCATTCTGGGAATAAAGGAGGAGAACTGGGAGAGAAATGGGGGGTGACACCAGTGTTACTCAACAACATGTGTCCATAGCTCACTCACTATTCAGATCGGAGGGTGGAGGCAGTAATGGAGTAAGGGTTTTCCGTGGGTTTTTGGATCCCCTTCCAGGATAAGGAGGTTGGGAGGTAGTTGATCTTGCCCATGTTGTTCATTACAAACTTTTGATAGAGCGTCCTTTGACAAGGTTGTTTACTTGATCACCAAGGCAGGGCAGGGTGCACTAATGTGGAATTGGCATTTAGGCTACTTCCGTTTCACCTTGATTGCCATCACCTTCATGGATGTCAGTTTCAAAGGGCCTATTATGTGGATCTGCCTCTTCAATATGCAATCTCATGCTCCCACTTCAAAACATTCAGTTCCTTTGTCGAATGGGTTGTGAAGGAGGAGTTGGGTTTCCACTGCATTATTCATTACCTGGATGATTACTTCTATGTTTGCCCCCCCGGGATTCCATTGTGTGCACTTGGTTGCTTAGGACATTGCCGTGGGTGTCAGCTGTCGTAGGCATGCCGTTGTCGCCAGACAAGACAGTTGGCCTGGCCACCTGCTTGAGTTTCTTAGGTATCAAAATCCATAATGTGGCCATTGTTTGTTTCAGGTAACAAACTGCAAGATCTGAGACAGCTGGAAGGTTATGCTGCAGCAAGTGCAGTGACTGCTGGGGTAGTTGACGTTCTCTTGTCATATTATACTGACGGGCTGAGTATGTGGGATTCAGGGAAATTTTGGATCCTGATTGATGTGCTGAGCATTTGCTGTCCTGGTGGGTGCAAGAAGGTCTTATGTCGAATCTGTTGCTTTAGAAGCTTTTTCCAATAGTAGAGACTATTGAGCAGTGAGGAGCATTTCTGCTGAACCAGTGGGTGATCTTCCATTGTGATATTTTGGGCGTGGTGCAGGTTGTGAATAATCTAACTGAACTGGCCCTATCTGTTTTACGTCTGCTCCTCTACTCGGTTTTGGCTTGCTTACACTTTAATTTTTCTTTCAGAGTGGTTTTCTGGATGATGAGTCTGCTGCAAGGGATCCTGTGGCTGATTTGGTCCTGTTTCATCAGGGGCTACCTCCGTCAGCTATATCTGACAGGAGGGTTTTTGTTTTAAAGTTATTGGTGTGAAAGATGTAACTGCACTGGTACAGCAACTGAGGTGACCAGGATGGGGCTTCCAGGAGAGGTGGTTTAGAGAGGTTTCACCATTATATGAGGACTGATAAGATGTTGGGATATTTTCACTGGTATGTACTATGTCGTGCTGTTCAGAATACATGTGGGTGGAGGTTGATTGGGATTTACATGAAGTTTTGCAGCTGATTGTTTACCCCCTCCCCTTTTGTCTCTGTTTTTCTTTTCAGATGCTGTTCCCTTGCGAGTGTGGATTATCAGACACTCCTACATCTATTGGGTGTGACAGAGGGCTTTGACGTGTAGGATTGTCCTCCGACTTGGGTTTAACACTGCTAAGGTTGAGGTATTATGGTTTGGGTGCAGCTACTTCAGGATGTAGTTCAATTTTCCAAGGTGCATGATGGGGGGCCTCACATATTGGTGATAAATTTAGGGAGTAATGATTTGGGAACTTTTCTGGTATGGAGTTTGGATGAGTAGATTATGACAGACATAGGGAGACTGATGTCACTGTTTCCTGACATGATTATAGTATGGTCAGAGGTAGTGAGTAGGAGATTGTGGAAAGTGGCAAAGGATCCCAGGGCCCCAGGATATGGTTGAATAGGATTTGTGGGAGGGATACTCCCAAATGCTATGACTAGATGAAAGTGGCGGAAACTGGCTAACCTCAACCTACTTTGATGTTGATGCTGATGCGGGTATAATAAGGCCCAAAAAGAAAGGCGGAGACAAACTGCAAATTTAATTCTTGCTTTATTAAAGGTTTAGTAAGTCAAAGATGCTAGAGCGAGACGAATTTCCGCGGTTGGTTCCGGAATATATCTGGCGAAACAATGAGACCTCCATCTCCCAAGTTTTTGGATAATGTGAGGCGGCACCTATGCGAAAAGAGTGGCCAGAATAATGATCTGGATTGGCGCCTATCTTGGATAATGATATACGAATTAGTTTGGTAAAAGTGAACGTGGAGAGAGGGCCATTACCCATTGGTAAGAGTGGGCTGGAATCAGAATTATGGGCCAATTGTGATAATAAGGTAGTCAGGGCTTTAACTGGGCACCACTTATCATGAGTGGGAAAAATAGGTATTAGTGCGCCTTTTCCTGTTTGGTCCGTTTTTGATTTAGAGAGGTGGAAAATGAAATGATCTGAATTAGCTTGTAAGTTGCTTTTCAAAGGAAAAGGAGCAGATGAATGTGATTTTAAAAATTCACCTGGTCTCAAAAATCCAAAAAAGCCTAGGCAGATGGCCGCGAGTAACACTTGACTGACCTTAGTGCCGAAAGGATTTGAGGACAGAAATTCATACAGTTTGCGAAAGAGGTTGCCTGATATTGGAAGTCTCTTCCGGGCGAGCATCTGTGGGGTTTTGTCGAGACCCCTCAGTAGAAGTTTAACATGATAGTTCGTGAAAAGGGAAGGACGTTCTGGCTGAATGAAGGATAGGTGGTGTCTAATGCCAGCCAGATGTAACCTAATTGAATGTGGGGAGAAGAGCAAGGCTGTGTGACAGTAGGCGGCGTAATCTAATATGGCGTCAATAGAGTAACTACCCGGAGTTTTATTCAGGATTAAAAATTTTTTGAAAGCTGCCCATGCTGTAGCGTAACTCTTTTTAGTACTGGGAGCGAGGGCCCTGTTGATGATGGTCTCTGTGACTGGGTGGACTGTCATTCGAGGGTTAACAAGTTGATAGGAGGAGATGGCGTCTGAAGGCGGTTTGCATGGGGGTTGAGGGTGAGAAATGTCTGCAAATCGAAAAGGAGGGTGTTAGAAGGGTGGTAATTGGAAGTAGGGGCATAATTACCGGAAAAGGTAAATTTATGATACAGGGAAAGCCATGTTAGTTTCCTCAGAAATGGCATGATGTGTTTAGAAGCGGACCTGCCTTTGTTAATTAGACCTGCTGTGAATGGATTAGATGTGTGGAATGTTACCGAGCTAGATGACCACTGGTGGCCCCAGACCATGGATGCGGCTACGACCGGTACCAGCTCCAGAGCCTCCTCGTGATTAAATAATCTTATGGAGACTTGGATTTGGAAGGGCCATGTATCGCGCAGCCATTCGGTCTTGAAGAAGGCGGCATAACCTACTGATTTAGATGCTGATGAAAAAATGGCCGGGGAAAAGGGAGAGATTGGTTTGGTAAGGATGGACTTACCGTTCCAGTGTTTAAGGAAACTAGCCCACATAGTTAGGTCGGAACGTGCAGCCGTGGTTAAAGCAATTGGTACTGATTCGTTACTAAGAGACAAGAGAGTGAGGAGGTAGGAAATAAATGATTTGCCTTGAGGTATTATTCTGGTGGCAAAGTTAAGATATCCGAGGAGAGACTGTAGATCATGCCTGGAACAGGTGGATTTATAGGAAAAATTTTGGACTATTGCTTGAATGCGAGATATTTTTTCCCCGGAAGGCGTGCTTCCATATTGCGGGAATCTAGGTTGATACCAAGGAATTCAATTTCAGTGGAGGGGCCGTAAGTTTTTCCCAGTGAAAGAGGAATATTGAGATCGTGGAATAATTTGATTAGGGATTGAAGGGCTGATGGTTGAACACTGGCTGGTTCGACTAGTAAAAAGTCATCCAAGTAATGTAAAACCATAGGGCACCTGCAGTGGTTCAGAAGCATCCATGCCAAAGCTTCGGCGAAAAAATTGAAAATTTTTGGGCTGCTTTTAGAGCCGAATATAAGGCGAGTGGCGAAATAGTAATTGTCTTGCCACTTGATACCCTGCAGGTGCCAATGATTTGGGTGAACTGGAATTATTTTAAAGGCATTCTCTAGGTCCACCTTAGACAGCCAACAGTTTGGGCCTGCTTTTTGGATGAGAGTAATGGCATGTTCGATCTTGTGATATTCGAGTGAAAATTCGGTTGAAGGGATAAGGGAGTTGATGCTTGGTATGGGGGATGAGTGAGGTGCAGAAAAATCTATAATGAGTCTTTGTTTGTTGGAAAATTTCTTAGTGGCAATACCTTTCGGGTTAGTGCGCCATATTGGGAAGGGAGGAGAAGAAAAAGGGCCGATCAGGTGTTCTTTAGCTAACTCTTGTTGGAGAAGGGAGTTGACTGACGACGGGTCTGACGTGGCGGATTGAAGGTTAGGGCATTCTAGAGAATGGGAAGGTAGTGCCAGGGTACTGATGAGAAAACCTTCTTGGAAGCCCTTTAAAATAAAAGAGGAAATGTTTTTGTCAGGGTGCAGTGATAACAAAGAGTTGAGGAGACTTAAATTTAAGTTGCCTAGTCATTTATTGTTACGGCCCTGACGAGGGCAAATTATACGTGAATGAGAGTCGTGGCATAATGAACACATGTGGAGCATTCTACAATTATGGAAGAAACAACCTCGGTCGTTGAAATTGTTACAGATGGGGGAGGAACCCATGTAGTGGATGGGACGGCCCAGCTTATCTACTGAAGGTCTGTTACTAGTAGGCGGGGGGTTGGGAGCCCTGTCGCTGATGTTAACTGGTGGAATGGGGGCTGACGAATTAGGCCAGGTTGAGGGGCACCAACTGAGGTTGTGATTTGCTGATTGGCAAGATGGACAAACTGGAGTTTTCAGACCCGCGAAGTAGCGGCAAAAAAGTTCGTTGTCCAGGGAACCCCAGTTGGTCATGAAGCCAAATTGTTCTAGGGCTGCTGCTGCTTTTGCCGAAAATGCAAGGTGATAGTCATAGTAACTAAATCCGCCGTAGCGGTAGCCCAAGTCCACTAATATATATAGGTATTGGTCCAGTTCTTGTCTCCTAGAGGGAAAGGATGAACACAAGATATCCCGAAAAATGCTGAACGCCAATTCAAATTCTGGAATGGTGAGTTTTTTAGATAATCGAGGGTCCTTAGATTTAAGAGTTACCGCAACATCCCCGCATTGCACAGTGCGGTTGACTGCTAAGTCTTGGGTAGCAATAAGAAGGGATACCAGGTTGACATCCCTTCCCTCTAGAATGTCTCTGCGTAAATTGGCTGGTACCATGTGTGCGGGAGTAATCTGAGGGTTATGAGTAGAGCTAGAGTTACCTTGGTTAGGGGAAGATGCAGGAGGGGTTCCTATTTGAGAGGATGATCTAGACGCAGATTCTAAGGATATGATTCTAGCTTGCATGTCAGTCATAGCAGAGGACATGGATGTGAGTATTTGCATAATGTTGTCGAGTTGTGTGGCGTGGTTTCCTGGAATTGACGTGCTGGGAGTACCTGGCTGATTATGAATAACTTGGGGGGAAGGGGGGGAGGGAGGGATCTGAGGAGGGAATAGGAGGCGAAAAAGTTCTGGTTTCCTGGCTGATGATGAAAAAGGAATTTGGCGGCGAGTGAGCTCAGATGTAATACGGGCAATAGTCCATTCTTTGTATAGTTGATTTCTTGCTTCCGGGGTTGCTGGATTATCCTGCCGAGCGTTTTCCTGTGTTGTCTCGGTCCTGATTGGTTCTTCTTCCATGGCTGGCGGGGGAGAATGCTGACTGTTAGATGCATGGGAGATAAAGTAGATAACCAAAGGAGGACAAGGAAGCAAACCTTCCGACGGGATGGATCCCTCGTACCCCTTGACCCTGATAGTTCCTCGTTCTAGAGATCGAGGAAACGGGAGGAAGGTGGAGGCGGGAGGTCCAGAGCTCGTCAAACAAGAGTGTTTATCCCGGCTGTGGAAAATTCCCGGACGAACCTGTTTCACCGTCAGGCCGAGGGGAATATCTTGAGCCGGGGGAAGGGGGAAGGGAAAACGGGTGAGGGAAGGTGAGTTAGGGCCTGGAGGGATTGCCTAGGTAAAGCCTATTGAATGAGTCGCCTGAGTGCGAATGCCTAGATAACTGCCGTTAAATTAAGGAGTAGAAATCCTCTGACGGGAGGATCTAACTTGAGGCCTACAGAGCAATCTCTGACGGGAGAATGCTGAAGCTAAGAATGCCTAAGTCTCTGACGGGAGACAGTCTCTATGGATTTGTCTGATGTTACCTCTGACGGGAGGAACACAGATGAGTTGAAGGGGGGGAAAAGTGGTAAAATTGCTGGGGTCGCCACAAGATATGACTGAGGCCCGTGAATACCGAGTGGTACCTACCTTGGTTGAGATCCATTGACGGCACTGAAAAAGAAGAGGAGGGAAGAGATATAGAGGTTTGTGGGAAGTAAGGGTTTTTTGTTTTTTTTTTTTTTGTTTTTTTTTTTTTGTATACCTGTAGTACAGCTTCTGATGGGCTTGGACGGTTTACTGGGCCTGCAACAGCATCTGCAGGAGTAACCTAGCAAGGAACAGAACTGAAGTTCTGGGGAAGAGTAAGAGAGGAATTTTAATAGGGCCAGAAAATTAAAGTGCTCAAGGTAGGAGCGCCCTGCCAGCCTGAATATGATAAGAGTAGAAAAAGGGGACAATGAGGATGAAGAGTGAGCCCTTCAAGGAATATAAACTTGGTTATGCAAAAATGGCAAACAGATTTCTAGAGTGAGAAAGCTTATGTGAAGCAAGGCAGACTGAACAGAAGGAATTTAGCACTGCTTTGTTCGCAGCATCTGTGCTGAGACTGAATTGAAGACAAATTCTATCTATGAAGGAGACAGACTCTGGAATACATTTTTGTAAAGACGCTTAACATCCACATGCACAGTAGCAATCTGAATAGGAGCAAACTCTGAAAACGTAATGGTTCCACCATAAAATGTTACTGGAATCATGTATTTATGTTCAAGTACATCTCTAAATGTGTGGGGAAAGGAAGGCACTTTTTAAGATTTGTCTACTGGAAAAGCTCTAAGAAAGGAACCCATTAGCGATTACTAATTCGCCACCATAATTAGTTTAACGTTAAGCAGGGTAACATATGTGCTTACCGAGTCTGAGTAAGCTTGTTGAAGGGTAAACTGTGTTAACCGGCGTGCCTGACGAGGCGCTTCCAGAGGGTAGCATGCAGGATGTCGCGCAGTGATGACGTCACTGCGACTGACGACTCTACTTCCCTGACGTGCGAAGCAGACACCGGAGACGCTGTGGTGAGACGCCGAACTGACTGAATGACGCGTCACAGGTAGGGAGCGAGATCGGGGTTTAAGAGGCCATCTAGCCCCTCCCACAAATGCAGGCAAAGTCTGCTCACATGTCTCGGTATGTTTAGGAGGTAGGGGGAGTGGCTTTTCAGCATGTTCCATCTGAGGACAGGGATAACCAGTTGTTTAGGGCTGACGGAATTAATCCCAATGACATTGGTTTGGATTTCCTGAATCTTGAGTTCATGGGTGTGATTGAGCAGGCCATAGCGTTGTTGGGTGGGACAGGGTCCATTTCCTAAGGTGTTAGTCAGAGAACACTATGGCGGCAATGTTATTGACTTGTGCTATTGACTTATGTGGGGTGTATTTTAAGTGGTAACAGAAAATAACTAATGTTGGTTCCTTAGGGAGATAGAACCTAAGGAGTTTTATTTTACCCTGGACTTAGATCGTTGGTGGTGACGTTACCTGTTAGGGCTGGCTGGGTTTGGCACAACTGGGGTAATTAGTTAACTCCTTTATAGTGATGTTGCTAATTGTTGTTAAGCCCATTCTGTATTTGGCCATGCTAGGGGTGATTTGAAAATGGATAAGTTGTATTATTCAAATAAATTTTATAATTTTTATGAGTTGGGTTTTGTAATCCTTTGTTCAATAAAGTTATCACCTGTATGTCGCATATTATTGGTGTTTGTGGTCATTTCGAATACCCTATGCCTTTTACAAGAAACCCTCATAATCATAATGGAGGGGGTCATGTAAAAGTGGAGGGTTAGACAAAATTAGGTCAGTGGGTGGGGGGAGGGTTGAAGGTCTCATAGGAGAGGCAAGCCAGGAAGTGGGGTACAGTTAGGTAAAGAGCAGGAAAAACATCCCTCCCTGTTGTTAGTATTTAGGTTACAATTAGGTTTGGCAGGGTTATTGACTTGTGTTATTGACTTATGTGGGGTGTGTTTTAAATGGTAACAGAAAATAAATAATGAAGGTTCCTTAAGGAGAAAGAACCTAGGAAATTTTGCCCAAGATTTAGGTCATTGGTGGTCATGGGTAGTTACATTACCTGTTGAAGCTGGCTGGCTCTGGCACAACTGGAGCAATTGGTTAACTAGATTATTCTGTGTTTGGCCATTCTAAGGGTGCTTTGAAAGTGAATAAGTTGTATTATTCAGATAAGTTTTATCATTTTTATAAATTGGGTTTTGTAATCCTTTGTTCAATAAAGATATGTCCTGTTTTATCCCATATTATTGGTGTGTGGTCATTCCATATATCCTGTGTCTTTTAGATGAAATATGTCCCGTGAAAGAGGCTTTTTATTAATATCCCCAAATGTAAAATTAACTCTCTGCCCACGCTTGCCAGTTTTCGTTTATCATCTACAACAATTAATATTGTAGCGCAATGTCTGAAAGCGAGGAGTGCTTGCTTTACCGCACACCACACATTGCAAGCAAGGTACATGACTGTAGAGTTCACAGGTGACAGAC
The DNA here is from genome assembly GCA_037306005.1 of Rhinophrynus dorsalis. Taxonomy (NCBI): domain Eukaryota; kingdom Metazoa; phylum Chordata; class Amphibia; order Anura; family Rhinophrynidae; genus Rhinophrynus; species Rhinophrynus dorsalis. The sequence continues at coordinate 226,788,436 of CM074722.1, forward strand.
ACAGACCTATTTGCATAGCTCCCTGCCTGCAACCTACACTTACAGTGTTGAGAAGCAGCTCTTAAGCCAGTCTTCACTCATTAATTTCCCTTCACACAGACATCAGCTTCCTGTGGACAGATTTCGGTACTATGCACTGACAGGAGAATGGAGACTGCTTTAAGCAGGAACTCTGTGTGCTGCTCCATGCCCTGCACAACTGTCAGTGCCCACCACCCAGTTCCATTTCTGATACAGTGCCCATCTCACATTGACATTTCCCACAAATTTCCACCTCTCAGGAGGTTACATAATCCACCCTTACATTGCCCTCTTTTACTCATTCATCTTCCTCTACATCTTGATTTTACTCTTGTCTAATTTCTTTCATCATTTTATCAATTTTCCAGAGTATGGTTAAAATCCTTCTTTGTTTCAAACAATTCAAAAGTAGTGGTTACATTTAAATATTTATTAGGTAATGCTACTGAACCACATACATATATGCCTAAAGGGAGAGTGGGAAACAAAGGTAAAAATCTGGTGCTCGGCTCTGAGCATGGTGCAAAGGGTGTTCGGTTTTTATGTCACTAAAAGGTGCCAGCCCTAGACAGTGTCCATCTTCCCCATTTATCATCAATTTAACTATATGTATATTTATTTATTTAGTGACATACATGTACACAAAGCTTTACCGAAATAGTAATAATACAATACAAAAGTACAGAACAGGTTTAAGGGCATAAGGCTATCACTGCATTATAAGCAGGACAAAACGTGCAGCAAAAGGAGTTATACATTAGAAAGGAGAACTACCCCCAAAGAGATTACAATCTAATTAGAAATTATGACAATATACAGAGACAGTAGGAGAGAATAATAGGTGCAATCAGAAGGCTTCAGTAAAGGAAGTGCAGAATGATGATGAGAATATTGTTACTGAGATAGCTACTTGAGCAGGTGGGTTTTTAGAAGATGCTTGAATGCAATGATTGTGGATTTTTGGCCAGTGGTGATAAGGAGGGCAATCCAAAGTCAAAGGGCAGCCAGTGAAAATGACTGCAGCCAAGAGACGGTTCGAGTTCTGTAAGGAGAGGACAGAAAGAACTCTAGAAAAGAATGCATGTGACGGGAAGGGGTGCAGTGGGAGATAAGAGCAGAAATGTAAGAGGGTGCCAAAGAAGAAAGTGACTTAAAGGAGAGGAGAAGAATTTTGTAAGAAATATGAGACCTTATAGGTAGACAAAATATGGCTTTCAGGAGCAGATGAGAGGGAATGTATCTGGGACCAGTTCTTGCAGCTGAACGGAGAACAGACTGAAGCAGAGAAAGATGAAAGGTAGGAAGACCAGAGTGTAGAATGTTGTAATAATCTAGTCTTTGTTGGTTGGTTATCTTTGGTGAGGACGGGAAGAGTCTTACTTCTTACAGGGACAATGTTTCTTCAAAGCCTCTCTCTCTCTCTCTCTCTCTCTCTCTCTCTCTCTCTCTCTCTCTCTCTCTCTCTCTCTCTCTATATATATATATATACATACATGCATATATACTTTGATAAAATAGTTGACCCTCAGCCTGTGATTGTATATATTGTTTGAACTCTTTCTATATATAGGAGTTGTATTGTTTTTATATACCTTTATTAAATATACTTGGAGATTTACCAACACTCGGTAGCCATTTGTTTGATGGGGTGTAGCAGTTACAGAAGTTCAAGACACATCGATTAGAGATGATGAGCTTTTTCCATAGACTTGTATGTCAACTTTGGTTACCCCCTTTAGCAGACCATTCAAATATGTGAGTACATTTGAATTTATCTCACTTTTTTATTTTTTCAATATTATACTTTTTTTTCTTTTTAAAAGGCATTCCAAATAAAGAAATAAATATATTTCTATATTTAATGCTTATTCCACATCTCTTTAGATTTACTCTCACCTGTAAGTATCATTCAGCTTCTCTGTTGCTGCATAGAGCAGTTGGACTTTGAGTTGTATTCAGGAAGCTAAAGAGGTGTAGTTCCATGGAAAACCAACTACATTATGGGGGACAAATGAACATTCCCAACATGGCCATTCAAAGTGAAGCTTTAATCAAGAAACTATTTTAATTAAATAAATGTGCTGATATATTTATACTATTGATGGTATTTTCTATGTGTGTTTTTTAGCTTTTTTGCTGAAGAGTCTATAATCTGTGGGACTCGGGCTACTATATAAATTACTTTTTGTCTCCCATCACCCACACACTTAATCATTGGCCATTCAAATAAGGATAGGACTGTAGACTAATTTATGAGTGCTCTTTAGGCTCTTGGGGCGGGGCACTATGTAGTGTACCAGTGAATAACACTTTCTAGACTATGGGTAAAATGGGGTACTATGTTAGCTATAGAAAAAGCAGGAGATTTGTAGAATAAAAATTATATCTTTATCGGATGAGTGGATCTAGGATTCAAACGTTCAAGACAACTAGGGACCAGATTCTATTGCAGGTGCTAAATGTTAACACCCATTTTATCAAACATTTTCCTATTGAAGTCTATGGGGAGTGATAAAATTAGCACCTGTAATAGAATCTAGCCCTTGGTCTCTTCTTCAGGCACAATATAAATTAACCATTCTTATTATGCTTAAGAAGAGACCAAGTTGTCTTTGAAAGCTTGCATCCTAGAGCCACCCAGTTAGAGGTATCATTTTTACTCTACTAGTCTCCTATCTTCTACACTAGGCTTTGCAGCAGGGGCAGAGGGATGAGAAAATTGTACAAATAAAAGTGAATAAAAAAGATAGGAATTAGTAATAAAACTGAGGAATTACAGATTACAGATATTATGGAGTGTTGTATACCAGGTTAATGTAACATCAGTTTCCCAATGAAGTTTCCCTTTTTTACTCCTTTTAAACTCCTTCAACACTACAGAGGTCTCCAATGCATTGTTTGATTAGGCGTCAACTTTAACTGGGGACACATAGGAAATATGAAGCACTGAAGTCAAAGCAGCCCTGCAGTATGAATTTTTCATATGTCTCCAGTTAACCCCATCCTGACAATTGACTTACCAGATACGTCTGCAAAAACTGTCACTTAGTGACAGAGGACGTACCTGGTAAGTCCCGGAAGTCCGGAATTGTTTAGAGAGAGAAAAAAAATGTTAGCTGGGCGTTAAGGTGACAGCCTTTAAGGGGTTAAAGGTGAGGCCTGGTCAGCCTAGGATGGACATTATCTGGTCTCCTTAAGAAAGAGATAACAGAAACATAAATCACATTTGTATGCGGCTCCAGTAATAATATAAATAACATCGGGTAAATAATAAAAAAGCAATAAATGAAGTGACATAGAAAAGGTATGCTTACACTATGCTGACTAGGGTGACCACATGTCCGGGATTGCCCAGGACAGTCCTGGATTTTAAATATGTGTTTCATGTCCTGGAAAGCCCCTTCTGCCACAATACAATGTACCAGAATGAAGGCTGCAAAAATGGCTTCCATACATAGATCTAGACACTAGAGAGCCTTGTTCCTGATATCAAGTCGGAACTGCAGTGCAATTTTGTAATGCTAGTCTAAGGCTTTGGGTGTGATGTACATTACCTGGTAGCTCACCACAGGCATCATTTACTGTCACAGTTGCCAATGGGCACCTCTCCTTCTACTGTTTAGAACTCTGTGGTGTCCAGAGAAATAGCAGGCTGCATGCTGATGTCCAGAGATTTATAGTGACACCCTACATAGCTACACTAGAGTTGAACACAAGTACTCTGCTACTCTCATCTCAACAGTGTCCCTGAATGGCAGAATGGAAATATGTTACCCTAATGCTGACCAAACGGGGAAACATGAAAAACTGATACTGCAGGGCTTCTTTGATTTTAGCGTAGCCCTGAAATAGTTATGTTTCCTGTGTCCCCAGTTAAATGTGAGGTCTGGTCAGCTATCACCATCCCACGGAAAATTTTGATGTATCTGTGTCAAGCGTCCTTTGATGCAGGTGTTGCATTTTTTTAGAATAAGAAACGAAGCTTGTTCTGGTACAACACATTTATTTTGGTGTCTTCATCTGGATGCTTTTCTGCCTACCTGAAAACAGATAAATAACACTGTTTTACTCTGGGAGTTCTAGGACTCTGCTTCTGAACTGCATTGTGTCTGTCTCAGGATTACTGACTCACTGAGATGTGCACTTTATATCAGTACAGTTACTATGTCTGAGAGCCTAGTGATTGCTACCTGCTGGTAGGAGGTTAAAACAGCAACAGAAGAACTATAAACAATGCAGTCATGGGATTTCCTATACTAACAATAAAAACAATGCTTAATACTTGCTTCTGCATACTATATTCTCTTGGGGTACAATGAGTTTAATATAATTTAATATTCAAAGTGCCACACAGGTGGTGCATTTTGTAGAAAACTTGAAGGTATAAATTCCCACTACCCTAAGGCAACCACATCCTTGATGTAAAAGCATATGTGTTCACCTTAAACTCCCCTTTGGTGTAGTGTTTCTCAGCATTAATCCCTGGGGCACACCCACATGTCAGCTTTTCAACATGTCCCTGCTTAATTACAGGTAAGTGAATGGCTCAATCACTGTGACTGATCTGCCTGTGCTTAATTAGATATATACAGAAATCCTGACTGGCTGGTGTATCCTAAAGACTCAAGAATCACTACTCTGGTAAATCTTGTATCTCTGTATCAGTCTTGAGCACAGATGAGAGTTGGTACCGTGTTAGCCGTAGAAATACAGGAGGCAAATATAGTTTTTGATACCTTTTATTGGCTAACTAAGCAGATTAGTTAGCCAATAAAAGGTATCAAAAACTATATTTGCCTTCAGTATTGAGCAGGTATTGATGTGATAAGGCTCTAGCCCTTACCAGCAGAACTGCTAAGGTGACCACTTATCCCTTTAAATCAGGGGAGGTTGCACTGATTCCTGTGCAGTCCCACAGAATGAACTTTTCAGAATTGTTTGATTTAAAGGGATATGTGGTGAACTTTTTGGATCAAGAAAAAACAAGAAAAGGAGACAGGGTGAACAATTCTACCTGCCTCTTTGTCACCATCTCCTATACAGGAGTAGTGACTGTGGCCTTTATACAATGTGAGTATTCCTACCATTCAGATTGAATATATATCTATTAAATAATTACACTGCAGTGCAGGCATCTCCTTCAGTTTGTTTCTTGTTACATAAGTCAGAGTATGGATTTTAGATGAGGTTTGGATGTAAAGAAGATTACACTATTTAGTTGATGTCAGCTCAAATTAGTTTGAAATTGTAATGGAAATGGACAGGTAGGATGTGGATTGCATCCCGTGTGAAAAACAGGTGTAATCTAGTGATGTTCACGATGTTTAGGTATTTCCATTTCTCTAAAGTATACAGATATAGAATATGATTGATTTATACTGCGATGTTATGCACATATTATTCTAGAGAAACGCAGCTGTGCTGTCTGTTGAATATCAACCATTCTCTGGAGTTGATGTATGGTGCAGTAGTGCTACCTGCTGGTAGTTTGAGAATTTGCAGATCTAAAAGTAGTCTTAAAGGGGAACTCTCAACTATGTTAAAGTACTTATCTTAACCCTTTGAGTGCCAGAGGGGTACGCAACGCATTGCAAAGCAATGCGTTGCGTACCCCTCTGGCACTCAAAGGGTTAAAGTGCTATCCCAGTTAATCTTTAATACAATTTTTTTAATGTAATACAGTATATCCCGAGATTTTACCTTTCAAAAATAAGCTGGTGACGTCAGTTAACCCTTTGCGTGCCAGAGGAGTACAGAATGCATTGCAAAGCAATGCATTCCGTACCCCTATGGCACTCAAAGGGTTAAGGACAGGCTGCAGTACAGCTCTGTACTGCAGCCTGTCAATCTTTGCCTTTTCCCCTTCCCGACAGTGCCTCGTTCTCGCCTCCTACTCTGGCGGAGAGTGCTATCTTTCCAGTTCACATGGAGGAAGCTTCCCTCAGAGTAGGAGGTGAGAACGGGACACTACTGGGGAGGGGAAGAGGCAGAGATTGACAGGCTGTGGTACAGAGCTCTACAGCAACCTGTCCTTAACTGACATCACCAGTTTATTTTTAAAGTAAAATGTCGGGCTATACTGCAATACATTAAAAAAAAAAATGGATTAAAGATTAACTGGGATAGCACTTTAAGATGAGAAGTACTTTAACAGAGGTGAGAGTTCCTTGCCCTTTAAGCCAACTTGTTAGCTATACCAATGTATTGTGCCTTGTCCACTGGCCTTGAAGGAATACAAGAAAACGAGTTTGCAGGAATCTATGTTCTGCAAACCTAATTTGTTCTAGGGAATATGATCACCACCTAGACACATAAAACATAGGCTCAACAATGATGCCTCAAGGAAAATTTGAATTAAGTACAGTAGAGCACTTATGTAGATTTTGGGTTAAAGGGATAGTAATACTTCGTTTTATCTTTATTTTATTTTGTAGGCATTAAAAAAACATGAAGAACGATATAAGTCTTATCTCTCAAAACTTTATGGTTTAAGAGATATTCACAAGCAAAGTATCCCCCCCCCCCCCCGTTCAGCCACATCAGAAGGGAGGTGCCCAGGTAGACTGCAGAGAGGGACAATCTTCAATTAAGATAAGGGGAAAAGCTGAAAAACTTGTCAAGGGGGGAAGGGCTTTCATTCTTTTCATACAAAGAAGATTGTCCCCTGCTGTTATCTGTCTGGCCTTACAACCAGATTCACATCTGAGAAGAGATTGCTTACACTAGGAAAAAGGGGCGGGAGGGGGAAACTTTGCTTGTGAATATCTCTTAAACCATAAAGGTTTGAAAGATAAGACTTATATCATTCTTCATGTTTTTTTAATGCCTACAAAATAAAATAAAGTTAAAACGAAGTATTACTACCCCTTTAAGATTAAGAAACAACTGAATCTATAAGGCCAGATTTTAGATTTTATATCCATTAAGACGTTAGAAGGTATTATATTAGATTTAAATCTTAGGAAGTGGAAAAACAGTGGCATTAATCAAATTAAAGATCTAATTGTAAACAATAGTATTAAAACTTTTTTGGAACTATGTATTAAAAAGGGAATCCCTATATAACGGAATTCTTTACTTATATTCGTATTAAAGTATTTCTGGATAAATATAGAGTTAAGAAACCGTCAAAGAATATAAGCAGGTTCCAACAAATAGTTAATAATCCTTCTAATAAAAACTTAATAACTTATTGTTCTGGTCTTTTAAAAAAATATGAAGAATAAATTAACTTTGCAGGTAATAAGTAAATGGGAACAAGATCTTGAAATAAATATTAGTTATTCCGACTGGCTTCAGGCACTCAGACTCCTAAATTCAGGGATTCACTGCTTGAACCTAGTTGAAATGCAATATAAAATGATAAATAGGTGGCACTTAGTACCAACTAGATTAAATAAAATGCATAATGCGATTTCTCATCATTGCTGGAGATGTAATGCTCCATATGCAGATTTTGTTCATATTTGGTGGTCATGCCCCTTAATACAAGTATTGTGGAAAAATATAACCGATTATGTAAACAGGTTATTTATTATGTCTATGAAGTTTTCTCCTCTTCAAATATTGTTTCATATGTCTCTTCCCGAGATAGGAAAAATTAAAAAAGTAATGATAATACATATTTTAATTGCAACTAAATTAGAAGTTGCAAAATGCTGGAAGATGGATATTCTTCCTAATTGGGCATCCATTAGACAACAATGTTTATATCAATTCCAAATGGAAAAGGAAATGGGTTCCTGGATTCAGGTAAAAAAAGGATGGTTGGGGACCTGGCAGAATGTGATTGATAAGCTTTATATATATACTGCACTGATTCTCTTATGGCCCAATATTGCTTTACTTCCTGGCTTGATGCTGATTGTTGTCATGTTTGTTTTGATCTGTATGTTTATATTTCTGTATTTACAAATATGTAAATATATTTTTCGATTAATAAAAATTTGAAAAAAACCAAAACAAAAACATAGGCTCAACAATGAATATCCCTGCAGAGTCTTCAAAAATGAGAAAAGAGTGTGACAGTCTCCTGGTGCAGATAAACCTGGTGACCTCTGCATTTCCTGGTCACTTAAAATGATATTAATACTTAAGATGTAAAATAAATATATGTTGTAGGGTTTATGTCCCCGAATAAAACAAGAGTACTCCCACTGCTGAGAGATATTTTATTAAAAAATTATAACAGCTCAAACTCATTTTTAGGTGCAATATCACAGTGGCCTAAAAATTTACAGTGGCGCTGTTGCTACACCATCCTATGTAGATTTATGGTCTACAGAGCAGAGCAGTCCATAAGATGGTGTAGCAACAGCGCCGCTGTAAATTTTCAGGCCACTGTGATATTGCACCCAAAAAATTGACATTTGAGCTGTTAACATTTTTTAATAAAATATCTCTCAGCAGTGGGAGTACCCTTGTTTTACTCGGGGGATAAACCCTACAACATATATTTTTTTACATTGTAAGTATTACTATCCCTTTAATGGGTTAGTAATGCCCAAAATAAAGCTGATGCTATATGTTAGATTTTACAAAAATAACGTATTTGGAAAAAGTCCTATCTCTCAAAACCTTTATGGTTTGAGAGATATCCTCCGCTAAAGTTCCCCTTCTCCTGATGTAAGCTGTAAAGCTGGCAGAAGGAGATCCGTGTCAGCTGACATGAGGACAGCAGAGCCACAATAGCAAGATTTAAAAAGAAAAACTTCTTTGGAACGGTCTAAAAAATGCATTTGCAAACCAGGCACACTTTGTAGACCGTTCCAGAGAAGTATTTCTTTTTAAATCGCGCTATTGCGGCTCTGCTGTACAGCCATCTGACATCAGAAGAAGGGGAGGGAGAGGGGAACTTTAACGGAGGATATCTCTCAAACCATAAGGGTTTGAGAGATACGACTTTTTCCAAATACGTTATTTTTGTAAAATCTAACATATAGCATGAACTTTATTTTGGGCATTACTAACCCTTTAAGTCACTCCCTCTTCAGATTTTGGTAGCCTGAGAAAAAATAGCCTTGTATCCTATTTGTCCAGAATAAATAAAGCATAAAGATTATGCAGATGCACGGTAGATCAATTATGGGAAACCCATAACTGAAATTATACAAAAAATTATACAAAAAAAAAAAAAAAAAAGTGAAAAAATAAAGGACTGAAAGGGGGATATATTAGAGACCATGTACTGGAATAAAATACATGTGATTAACCAAACAGTAAAGCATTTACACAGTACAATCACTCAGGAACTTTAACATATAAAATCTTATGTAGCAGGGTTAAGCCCTAACAATTTTCATGTTACTAAAGGCTATGTTTAACTCTGCAGGTTGAGGCTCTGACAGTAGGTCTAAGTTGTTTTTATTCCAGAACACCGACTAATATTTTTGGAGATTCCATTTCTTATTATACACCCAATTTATTTAACCCTTTGAGTGCCAGAGGGGTATGCAACGCATTGCTTTGCAATGCGTTGCGTACCCCTCTGGCACTCAAAGGGTTAAAGGCTTACTATGTCTTATGTTTTAATCAACAAAATAATGGTTAAGTCTTACTTCCAGTCAGTGATAGGCATATTATATAATTTCCGAAAGGATCACTTTGAACAAACAGAGGTATTCTATAGGGTGCAATTCATTTATAATATACCTTTCCTCTGAGTTCCCCCTTTTCAGTCCTTTCTTTCTTCAATTTTTGGTATAATTCCAATATGAATGTCAGACCTGGAATCTGTATATAGGGGTTTACTTGGAGAAACTAGTAGACCCAAAAGCTGAACTGGTAAAATTATATCTGTCAGAATCAATGGTTAGCTCTGGTTATTGAGGATAAAAGGAAATTTTAGAAAGGGTTTAATCAGTGGCACAACTGAGCTAAAAGCTATGAGTTTCCTTTTTAATACCAGATTCAGAGCACAACTGCAGAAGGACAACTAACTGCTGTCCATTGAAATAGGCAATGATAACCTGTGAACTGTAACAGGTGACCAAGAATGTATACACCACTCATGTGTAGGAGTATGGCTATGAAAAGCTTTGTAGAAGCCAAATGATAACAATACAGTCCTGGAACAGTGAAGAAGGGCATATTTACATAGCAAAAAAAGTGGGACATTAATGGTAAACAGGACAAAATATTAGCTTATCTTTCAGGGGGTAGAAACCACGTTCATAGGGTCTCAATCTGCAGTATTATTAAACAGCAAAGAAAAATAAAGTACAACATGCCTTTAACTGTATTAAAAATTGGGAAATTAATGGTAAACAGGTCAAAATATTAGCTTATCTTTCAGGGGTAGAAAACACTTTTTCATAGAGTTTCAATCTGCAGTCTTGTTAAACAGCAAGAAAAATAAAGTACAACATGCCTTTAACTGTATGCTACCCACATCATAAACCATGTTCTGGAGTTACTATAGAGTTCCACACTAGCTGTGCAGGTATGAGTAAGCAATTTGATCCATTAATGTAACTCACACTCTTAGATTGATTATACAGTTCAATATAAAGCTGTGAATGATAATCAAAAACTTAAATATCACAAATTTAAAGGGCAGATCAGAATATTTATTATAACCAGTGTTTATTTGCAAAGTTTCAAAACTACTCTGAACTGTTTGGTTATGGAGTAGAACTATAAACAGGATGATTTCCATGTCATGTAGGTAAAGACACTGGCATAGAAAGCACATGCACCTGCACCTGCAGTTTAGCCATACTCTATTGCAGGGGTTAAATATGTATGGAGAATAAAGTGACATGAATATCTAGTATACATTATTCTTTATAAAACAAATGTAAGTATTACTAGAACTATGTTCAGTACAGGACTGCATACTTACACAGGGCAGAGCAGACATCTATTCAGTAGGTAGAATAAACCAGCGACCTTCCGTATGAAGCCTTTAAGGACCATAGGGCTAACAATGCATTATGCAGCCATCTGGCCATTAAATGATTAAATGAGCCAGGGGAGGACTGGCAACTTGTGGCCTGGGGGGGGCAAATACAATCAAGTAGCCCATTTCTAATATTGTTCGAGCCCACTGTCCCAGTCCACTCCTCTTTTGTTAAGGTTAATTGTGACATTAATGTTGCCAGGTAAGGCAAGTGATCCATCTAGCTTACAGTTAAAATGGTCAACAGTGCACTACTTATACTACAGAGCTTATAATATAAAGTAAAGCCACATTAGTGATACTTAGAGATTACAAGGGAAAGGGGTTATGTTACATTGTAGCTCCATTTGGATTGTAGTTTGTGGTATCACTTGTTTAGCTCCAGTTACAGCAACAAGTGGGATCCTGAATAAGGCAATGGCCCACTGTCCTAGACATGTGTCCGGCCCAGGGGGCAATTGCCCCTCTGCCTCCCAGGCCAGCCCTCCCCTGAAATGAGCAGTAACTTTCTGTACTGAAAAACACATACTATAAGGCTTTTCCTGTTGAGTAAAACAAGGTGAGTTTCCAGTTGCTGTTTTAACTGTTGTTTTTTCACATCAATAGTGCCGTCCAGTGGCCACAAAGTTAACCTATCGTTCACCTGGGAAGTGATGCACTAAGGTTCAATGCAATGGTGAAGTGTGTCTGATGATATCCATAGATCACTTTGACATGGAGAATACAACACTCTCCCTCTATGTGCAGTAAGAATATCTATGAAAGGGAAGGTGGGTAGACTTTGATCATTAGCATATAGGGTTGGTATAATGTTGGTGATTGTCGAGATATTAAAAAAAAATGAACAGGAGACCGTGCACTATATATCTCGCATACAATAAATAAACAATATAAATACATTTGAGATCTTGTACACAATCTAGATATGGCACACTTTTTTTCACAGTGAACAGAATTGTATATGTAATTTTATTTAAAGGTAAATAAAATGTGATATATAAAATCCAATAATAATCGGTGAATTGGGATATAAAGGTATACAAAATTGACTCAGTAATATCTCAATGCAACAGTCCTAGACTAATATATATATATATATATATATATATATATATATATATATATATATATATATAAACAAAATATATAAAGGAATATCTGCTCCACTGACCGTTCCTGATAACTAGCTCCAAATAAAATAACACAAAAAACTGTCGCTCCAACGCCTAAAACATCTGATAGTGGACAGATGTAAAAAATAGAAAAAAACCAATATAGGGAAGCACTAGTAGTATGTGTAAATAAATGTATACATTTAGTAAAAAATAAACATTAGAAATAATACCCTCAAGATGGATAAAACAAATACAATATACTCATATAATAATGTCCCAATATGTCAAAAGTGTATATAGCGCTATATAGATGTGTGAAATAATATTCACTAAGAGCTCAAAAAAGATTTCAATAAAAAGGATTCCACCTTCCATAAAGGATTTAATAAAGGCAGGTGTACTGTTGATACCAATAAGACTGCAGTGTTCTCCCGTCCTTGATTTACTCAAGCATTACTGCAAGTACTTTTATCTTATTCCATCTATTATTTATAACCATCCTTTCTGAAGGTCATCCTAAGGAAAAAAGAAAATAGCTGGGAGATGAAAGGGGCACAGATGTGAACCCTTGGTCTTCACACCACATGAAAAAAATGACCATGTACTATGTTGCACCTTAGCAGAAATTGGCTTAAGGGCTCTCCACTTCTGGGTGATATAGAAGACCCTGCATCAAGAGGTCTGGGAGAAGTGGAAGGTAATACAGTTCAGCAATTGAAAGACTGAGTAGATCTGAGAACCATGTCCGACAAGGCCAAAAAAGGAAGAATCAGGATTACATGCACCCTTTCCATCCAAATCTTCCTTAACACTGTGGGAATTAGAGTGAACGGAGGAAACAAATATACGCCAGGGGAAGCTACAATGGAATGCCAATCTTGTCCACTGAGAGAGTGAGAGGGGTCTGGCTACTGGACCAAAAATGGGGAACCTTGTGGATTGACCAAGATGCTATCAGATCCACAACTGGAAGACCTCATACCTGATCTATGGAGTTGAACACCTTCTGGTTGAGTTCCCAGTTCCAGGGATCCAGAAGTTAACATCTAAGGAGGTCCACCACCACTTTGCCTACACTTCTGGGATGTGAACGGCTAAGAGAGATGGTGCATAAGCTTCATCTAAATGAGAGATGAACTTTGCCATTGCATTCATCACACTGGCAGACCATGAAGTAACTGGGACCAATGGTGAAGAGCCAAATTGCTAAGTTCCAATACATTGGTGGAATGAAGACTCTTGCTATTGGACAAAAGGCCCTGGGCCATCCAGTAGACAAATGAGGCTTCCCAACAATTCAGGCAGGCATTCTTTATCACTATGGATTAGTCCAGTAAACTGTCAGGTGAGATTCTTGAAAGAACCACCCTGGATTGTACCAAAAGAGACATCACCCGAGAGATGACACTGCTGTCTGGGCCAATTACTAAGAATGTCCTGCTGCAGTTCATGAGTGTGAAACTGGGCAAACGGGACTGCCTCCGTGGCTGAAACCATGTATCTCAGTAACATGTATTCCAACACCGTTGCTGGCAGATGAACTACTGGTCTGAAACACCTGCTGACACATGACCACACCTTGTCATCTGGTAGAAAGACCTGTTCCTGAAAAGTGTCAATTCTTATACTGAGAAAGATTTTAACCAGGGATGGTATCAGGGAGAATTTTTTTAAATTGATCACCCAGTCATGCTACATCAATATGGACTGAAGATGAAGGAACCTGCAGCAATAGATTTCCCAGATAAGGAGTAAAAGTAATACCAAGATAACTTTTTTTTTTTTTTTTAAACAAAAACCTGAGGCGTGGATAGCAGGCTGAAAGAGAGTGAGTTAAATTGAAAAAGGCAGTCCTGAAATGAGAAAAGGAGGAAATGCTTATGATCTGTGTTAACAGGAACATGCAGATATGCATCCCATATATCCAGAGAAACCAAACACTCCCCTGGCCACATGGTGGCAATGACAGAACACGTAAACTTCATCTAGGACCATGGCGTTTGAATCAGATCAGATCAGCTCCAGGATCAGACAGTTGTCATTTTTCGGGGACTATGATGAAACTGGAATAAAATCCCATGAATCTCTTCTGAATATGAAGCGGCATCAAGGCCTAAATATCCACCAGGGATCATTCGACCTCCAGGAACTGAAGAGGTCTCACTTTATTGCAAGGGACCCTGGACATGAAAAAAAAATGGCAAGCAGGGGATAACGTGAATTCTATGCAATAATCTTCTGAAATCACTCTTAAAACCCACAGATCTGCCAGAGAGAGTTCCCACGGGAAAGAGACACAGACTGGACTTCCACAAGTCTTGAACAGGTAGACTTATCTATGAGTGGCTTTGGAGTAGGTTTCTTAAAGGGATAGTAATGTTTCATAATAAAAGCAACTCCAATTAATCTCCATAGTATTTGTGCCATGAAGAGTGTTATTTCAGTACTATCAGAGTTGTAGTTCAAGAGTAATTGAATGATAAAATATTCCCCTCCCTCCCCTTTTAATGATGTAATACTGCTCAGCTCAGAGCAGCAGGGTGGTATCAGGTGGATTGCAGAGATGGACAATCTTCAATTAAGATAAGGGAAAAACCTGAAAAACCTGTCATGGGGGAAAGGGTTTTCATTGTTCTCACAGTCAGAAGATTGTCCCATGCTGTGAGCTGTCTTGTTGTGGACCAGATTCCACATCTATGGGGAAGTGGCTTACAGGGGAGGGAGGGGGAAACTTTATCATTCAATTACTACAATTCTCACAGTATTGAAATAACACTCTCTATGGCTCAAATACTATGAAGGTTTATTGGAGCTGCTGTTTTTGTGAAACATTACTATCCCTTTAAGCACCTACACTTGTTTGGATTTCGGCTAAGGGTAGGCCTGTCTTGCAGAGGGGTTAGGAGCCTTGGAAACATACCAACACAGGTGGGGTAGTGAAATCTGTATAATCTCTGCTGAAAAGGATGATTGGAAGTATTTTGAGGCAACTGAGCTTTCTTGTCCACAGTAGCATGACCAACAGCCTTCTGCCGTTCTAGACCAAGCAGTTGCTTTCCCACGAACTAAACAGATACAAGAGCTTTCTTACAAGACTGATCAACTGAACAAATCCTCAAGCAAAGGGAACAAAGAACTGTGACTGACAGGGCAGTGGACTTGCCAATGAATTTAACAGTGTCTAAGACTGCTTCACTAAGATATGTATTGGCCTCAAGAATGTTAGAGATGGAAAGGACAATATGCCCTTTTGGAATTTCTTTATGAACCACATCTGCTCTACCCAAATAGCGATGGCCTTACTCACCCATGCCATAGCAAAGTCAGATAGCCCCAGAAGCTGCAGAATTTACCTTAAGAAGAGAATACAGGTATTCAACTGTTTAATCCTTGAATGCAGCTGCGTCTGCAATAGGTAACACAGTGTAGTTAGAAAGATGAGAAACAGGAGCATCAACTGTCAGGGGTGTTGAAGAAAAATGGCATAAAAAAGAAAGGCACCTGGGAATAAATTGTTTTCTATCAGGGGACTTACACTCCTCAAGCTCCACTTTGTCAAGGGAATTATAGGGAGGGAAAAAGGCTGCATACCTATTGTGCCTTTTAAAATATCTGGAGATGAGGAAGCTGAATCTGAGGCTTCAAAGACCTTAAGGGTCTACAATTCAGAAAAAATAAGGATCTTCCTTGAATGAATCCCCAAGAGTAAGAGAGGAATCATCAACACCCTCCTCCCCAGTTCCATCCCCACCCTTCCATAGAGGAATCCCCCTCCATTTGGAGAAATTTCCCTTCCCCAAAAGGACAAACTCTTCTCTTGTGGAAACAGGATAGTCTTCGCCACAAGACTCAAGAACACACTTGATAGTTGTAGGAATAGTAGCTCTGGTGTAAATCAGAGTTTTAACCCATACAAGCTCCTGTTTGGAGGAAGAAAGGCCTGGAGTTAGCTGTGAAGTGACCACAGAACATGAGCAGTATAATGCACCAGTATGATCTCTGGGGAGACTAGACTGCCATGTAAAACTAAGGGTCACAGAAGAAATACTCATAAATTTGCTGCTCTTAGTCTTCTCCATGTCATCTCTGTGCTCAGATATGGCAAGGAGATCCCCAAAATGAGAAAGCAGAGTATAAAATAAGAATAAAATACTTATCTGTCTATTATGAGGGGGAACAGAAGGTTTCAGGAGGGATATTCAGCCACCCAGAGCGAGAGCCTGCAAAGTGAGGTGCCTCATGGGAGTTCCACATACTGGAAAGGAAGAGAAAGAGCAAAGGCTCCTCCCTTGTCTTTCCATGAGGCCGGGGGGGGGGGGGGTATCAAGGCTCATTGGAACTTACTAAGAACTAACACAAAGTAAACAAAATGGTGAGGTGACTCTCCACTCACACCAAGGTGCTGCCATAGCAGCAAAGTAGCACCTTGTGGAGAGAGGAACTGGAGAGCAAGCAGAAGCGCTTGTTTGAAAGTTTGGAAAATCCTGGATCACCTGGGCAGAGACAGGTTAAAAATCTTTGCATATTCGATTATGTTGTGAGAAGTCTCAACCACCGACAAATGTAGCTGAAATATTCTGAATTATATGATTTTTGTTTTTCTTCACACTGGGTACCACACATACACTGCTTCCCAGTCTTATTCCAGTTGTCCATTAGCCACATGTACACTTTCTAATACTATCTCCTTGTTCCATTGTCAGCTGCTACACAGGCTGACACACCAGTCTGGTTCCACCGCTCACTGGTAGTCACATACTGATTCTGACATCTCAATCTTGCCCCAACGATAGCCATGGAATGGAACATACATTATTTGCTTTTGTATCCACTGGCAGCCATATCCTCCAAAAATACAAGTAGTATTTTTTTCTGTGTTTTAAGAATGTGAGACAATGTTATGTCTGTGTCAGGGGAGTCTGAGGGTATGAGATGGTATTACCTCAACATTCTGTGTGACTGATTGGGAACACACATGCAGAGGTGATCACATTTTCTTCTTGATTTGGCTGTTATCTCTGTCCTAGGGGAGTCTGCAGGTGTGAGAAGGCATCAGTTGAGGTTTACCCTAAGTACCCCCAAATTTTGTGAGACCAAATAAACACAGGCATCTGTTATCCAAGTTTCTTCCTGATCTGGTGATTATGTCTGTGCTAGGGGAGTCTAGTGGTTTGAGATGGGAGCATAGGACATTTACCCCCAAATACCACACAACTCTGTATGATTGACTGGGAAGAAAAAGTCAACAATGATCAAAGTTTCTTCCTGATCGAGTTGTTATCTCTGTCCTAGGGGATTCTATGGAAAGAAGCATTTGAACAGGGAGAGTGTCTTTTGTTTACAGTGATAGGGATAGTAGGGGACAGATTATTAAAATAAATACATTTTAAATGATAGGTGTCAGGGACCCTGATGTGAGCTGTGACTGAGGAAGACTGATACTAAATGAGAGAGTATTTTTAGAGTTCCAAGGTAAGACATCACACACTCTCAGTTATATTGTGTACTTTACAGTAAAAACACACACAGTAGTTGAATAATGTCCAGCAAACACATAAGGGGTTTGTGTGTCTTCTCCTGCTGAAGAGGAGTTTGACTCTGAGTTTGTTTTTGGAGATGAAAAGAGTAATAGAATGCCTACACATACTGTCCCCACCTTCCCAAGTCATATCATTAAAGCAATAAAGTTACACAGTTCTTCCACTATGTACTACCATTACACACTTACTAAGTTGTTAGAAAGAAGCCAAAACCTGAACAATGATAATGCAAAAGTACACCTATGGAATACGAAACTTGCCAAAATGTTGGTGGTTCACATGCTGCTCTTTTCTTTTGTTGAAAACATAGGATTTGAAGAACTGAATTAATGTGTTGCACCATACTGGAATATCCCAAGCCGCAGTTAATTTGCCTGACTTGCCTGACCATCAGTCTCTGTGTTTCATGGTTCAGGCCTGCTCTAACTCCCTGCTGCCTTTGGTCGCGTGACCCAGGGTGGAGACTTGTGCCTCAGTTATTTTTCCCTCTGGTGTTCCACCCACACCACGGTCCTAGTCTCCGGTATTTCTCAGTAGTGCAGTGCGCAGCACAGTGTGCAGCTCCGGGTAGGAGCCTTTGTCCTATCATCCTGTGTTCTGGGGGCTATACTATTATTACTGTACTTATTAACTAAAGGTGGATTTATATTTTATATTCGTGTCTATCCTTCTTTGCCTGAAACCGTGACAGTACGTAAGGGCCATGTCTGCTGAAGGTTCAGGCAGTCCACCCAATCCATGCATCCTATCCAGGATGGATTCTCAAGATCAGAGAATTGAACAGTTGTCTTTCGATATACAGACACTGTTAAATCACACCGCTCACCTCGATTGCTTTACCCAACAACCTGTGGCACCTCCAGTACCTGCACTGGTTGTGGCCACAACCTCTGAAGCTGGCGTGTCTAGAGGTTTGTAGGACTCTGCTCCATTACCCCCAAAGATTTGATTGGGAACCTACTCTGTGCTATTTTTCCTGAATCAGCTGGAAATTTTTTTGGAGATGGTACCACACACATTCCCTACTGAGTGAAGTAAGGTGGGATTTCTTACCTCCCTCCTGTCTGGCAAGGCATTGGCCTAGGCCAACCAACTATGGGAGACTGAAAAACCCATAATTCATAACTTTACTGAATTTGTGGCCTCGTTTCAGAGAGCCTTTGATGTTCCTGGGCGCGAAACCTCCGCAGCCAAATGACTCATGACAATATGGTAGGGCTGACGTACAGTGGCGAAGTACACTATAGAGTTTCGTACTCTGGCAGTGGAAGTTGGATGGAACAATGAAGCCCTTGTAGCGGCATTCTCTCAGGGCTTGTATGATGCCATTAAAGACGAGATGGCAACCAGTGACCTGTCTGGTGATCTGGAGGAGCTAATCTCAGTCACCATCTTGTTAAATACGGGAATTCGTGAGAGGCCTTCATTCAAGGAGCACATACAGAAACCATTGCCTTAGCTGGCACCTTGCTTCGTACACCCACCCTATCCTCCCTCGCCTCCCATACCAACTAGTTCTGACCCTGCCGGGGGGGAACAGATGCAGCTAGGCTCCACACACCTGTCAGTGAAGGAGAGGGCTTGGTGCAGGAGGAGGGGCCTTTGCTTGTACTGCGAAGAGCAGGGTCATGTGTTGCATGCTTTTTCCGTTCGGCCAGGAGAATGCTCGCACCTAGGGTCATGTAGGGGACAGACCCTGGGTGGAATTTCCCAGTCCCCAGATAGACTTCAGGACAAACCTATCCTTGAGGTAGTATTGTCCTGGGCAGAGTCATCAGTAGTGGCCCCTGAATTACTGGACTCCGGGGCAGACCTTGCGGCCAAGCACTCTATCCCATTGCTGCATTGCTCCGCTCCATTGGCAATTGAAGCCATTGACGGCCGACCATTACAGCCAGCACATGTTACGCATGAGACTCATCCCTTGTCTCTAAGGGTAGGGGCACTCCATGTGGAGGCACAACAGTTCCAAGTCATACATTCTCCCCATCATGCCATCATTCTGGGTATTCCCTGGTTGCAGACTCAAAACCCAAGAACTGATTGGCAGACTTGCGATATTCTGTTGTGGTCTTCTCAATGCACGAAGTCTTGCCTCCAGCAGCCTACCAGGATATTATGTACCTCTACCACTTTACCTACTGAGTACCAGTCCTACAAAGAAGTATTTAATAAGGTAGAGGCCAGTATGTTACCGCCACACAGGCCTTACGATTGTACTGTTTATCTAGTACCAGAGGCCAGACCTCCTAGGGGCCGTGTATACCCCTTGTCAGTGGAGGAGAACAAGGCCATGGAGGAGTATGTGACTGATGCTCTAGCCAGAGGAATTATCCGGATGTCTTCCTCACCTGCGAGCGCAGGTTTCCTTTTTGTTAAGAAAAAAGATGGGGAGCTCAGACCATGCATTGATTTCAGGGGTCTGAATAAACTTCCGGTAAAAAACACTTATCCGATACCGTTGATCACGGAGATATTTGATTGTATCAAAGGCTCTACTGTTTTCACAAAACTTGACTTGAGGGCCGCGTGTAATTTGGTACGAATAAAAGAAGGGCATGAGTGGAAGGTAGCGTTTAACGCCCGGAATGGGCACTGTGAATACTTGGTGATGCCATTCGAACTGTGCAACTCTCCCCGTCTTCCAGAAATGTATTAATGATGTATTGAGAGACCTACTGCAGAGTTGTGTGGTAATCTATTTGGAGGATATACTCATTCATTCTCCTACTTTGGAAACAAACAGAGCAGACATAGCCTGGGTCCTACAACTGCTAAGAGAGAACAAGCTGTTCTGCAAGCTAGAGAAGTGCGAGTTCCATAAATCCCAGGTGACTTTCCTAGGCCTTGGGCCTTGCCATGGATCTGCAAAAACTGTCTGCTGTCTTACAGTGGCTGCTTCCAGTGGGGTTAAGAGCCATATAGAGGTTCCTGGGCATCACTAATTATTAGAGGAAGTTCATACGAAACTTTTCCACAGTAGTCAAACCTCTCACTGACATGACTCAGAAAGGAGCTAACCCTTCAGACTGGGCACCTGAAGCCCTGCAGGCATTTGAAGACTTGAAGTCTGCTTTTTTGAAAGCCCCAATATTGTCCCACCCAAATCCCACCCTGCCATTCACTATGGAGGTGGACACCTCTGAGTCGGGAGTAGGTGCTTTGCTGTCCCAGCTCGCGGGTCCTGGAAAACCACTCCTCCTGTCCGGGTTTTTTCTAAGAAATTGCCTAAGGCTGAGAGTTTATATGATGTGGGCGATCGTGAACTACTCGCCATCATCCTTGCCTTGAAAGAATGGCGATATCTGTTGGAGGAGACCACTGTTCCAATCCTGATACTGACATCACAAGAACCTCACATACTTGTCTGAGGCGAAGAGGTTGTCTCCTTGTCAGGCCAGATGGGCTCTATTCCTCTCGAGGTTTAATTTTGTGGTCTCCGACCTCCCTGGAACAAAAAAATATTAGAGCAGATGCTCTTTCTCGACAATCTGGGGCCGAGTCCCAGGAGGAGTCTCCTCTGGTACCTATAATTCCTGCTAACCGCATCTTGGCTACAATTCGTACCAGTATTATATCTCCGTTGGGTGAGGAGATTTTGGGTGCTCAAGCTTCTGCTCCGGCGGAGAAGCGTAATGGGAAGTGTTTTGTGAATGCATCCCTCCGTACCAGACTGCTGGAGACATACCATTCCTCGAAAGCTGCAGGGCACGTTGATAGAGACCAACTGATATGGTCTATGACCAGACTCTTCTGGTGGCCCAGCCTAAGGGCGGATTGTTCCGCATTTGTTGCCGCATGTTCCACTTGTGCGCAGACCAAGACTCCTAGACATCTTTCTGTTGGTCTCCTGCACCCATCCCTAATGGGGAGCGTCCATGGTCTCACTTATCTGTTGACTTTATGGTAGAGTTGCCTGTCTCAGAGGGTTATATGGTCATCCTCATGATTATGGATAGATTTTCCAAGATGGCCCATTTTGTGCCACTGAAGGGACTTCCCTCCTCCAAGGAGTTGGCCAAAATCTTTGCTAACGAGGTGGTTCGTCTCCATTGTATACCCAAAGTGGTGGTCTCGGATCATGGGAGCCAGTTTGTGTCGTGTCTTTGGAGAGCCTTTTGCGGTCAGGTGGGGATCCAGCTCTCGTTCTCCCCGGCTTACCATCCACAGTCTTACGGTGCTGCAGAGAGGTCTAATCAGGAGCTGGAACAGTTTCTCTGTTGTTTTATCTGACCATCATGAAAATTGGGCGAACCTGTTACCATGGGCAGAGCTTGGCAGAAATAGTACGGTTAATTCCTCCTACCGGAACACTCCCTTCCTGATTAATTATGGGTTCCAACCTTCTCTCCTGCCTGAGTCCTTTCAAGGGGAAAAATATTCCAGCTCTGGAGGAGCACTTGAGGGCGCTCCGCTCCACATGGGTACAGGTTCAGAGATCCCTGCAGAGTTCCACGTTGCATTATAAGAGACAAACAGCCCGAAGGTGACTACTGGTTCCAGTGTTCCAGGTAGGAGAGAGAGTATGGTTGTCCTCAAGCAATCTCCAT
Organism: Rhinophrynus dorsalis; assembly: GCA_037306005.1. Classification (NCBI taxonomy): domain Eukaryota; kingdom Metazoa; phylum Chordata; class Amphibia; order Anura; family Rhinophrynidae; genus Rhinophrynus; species Rhinophrynus dorsalis. Next base: position 226,810,562 of record CM074722.1, read on the forward strand.
CTCCAGGTGCCTTGTAAAAAGCTGGCTCCCCGTTTTGTGGGCCCCTTTTGGGTTCTCCGCAAGATTAACCCTGTAACTTATGCCCTCGACCTAACATGCGCATTTCTAATGCGTTCCATGTATCGCTATTGAAACCACTGGTCTGTAACAGATATACTACTCCTGTCCATCCAAGACCTGTCCAAGTGGGGGACCATGAGGAGTATGAGGTACAAAGTCTTTTGGACTCTCGCAGGGTCCAATATCTAGTTCATTGGAAAGAGTATGGACCTGAGGAGCATTCCTGGGTCGTCAAGAAAGATCTACATGCTCCAACCCTTCTCCGTGAGATCCACTCCCGCACCTCCTCTAGTGCTGGTCCTCTTCTGCGGGGGAGAGGTCATTAAGGGGGGTACTATCACAGTCTACCTTAGAGGTCTAGTTATTCCTGTGCTTCCTTCCTCTGTGATGTGTCGGCCTGCATAGTTGCAACCACCTCCGCATTGCTGACATCATGAAACAGGCACTGGCTAGGTCACCTGTTTATGGGCCTATTCTGTGTGGCCTAATTGAGACCCGCTTTCTTCTGCTCCTCTATAAACCTTCCTGGCCTTGGGAGTCATTGCCCTTACATGGTGTTTCTGATATTGTCTCTTGTGCTCTGTTGTGACCTGTGCTCCTGAGAATCCGCTCCGTGTATGACCCCAGCTTGTCTGACTACCCACATCAGTACTGACCTGTGGTTCTGGCTGACTTACTTGTTCATTGTAGTCCCCAGTTTGTCTGACCTCTGGCTCTTGCTGCCTATCCCTGACCATCAGTCTCTGTGTTTCATGGTTCAGGTCTACTCTTGCTCCCTGTTGCCTCTGGTCACGTGACCCAGGGTGGAGACTTGTGCCTCAGTTACCGTTCCCCACCACAGTCCTAGACTCCAGTATCTCTGAGTAGTAGAGTGTGCAGCACAGTGTACAGCTCCAGGTAGGAACCTTGGTCCTATCATCCTGTGTTGGCTATACTATTATTACTGTACTTATTAAACAAAGATGGATTTATATTTTATATTCGTGTCTGTCCTACTTTGCCTGAAAACCATGACAAGCCCTCAGACGTAGTAACATTGTGGCTGGAAATCATGTAGTCATAGAAAACATACACAAACTATGGCAAAGTTCTCGCAAGAAAGTTATTGGTAGTGCCAAAAAGGAGAAAATGTTATTTATTTATTTTATTTATTTAGAAAATATTTTACCAGGAAGAATACATTGAGATTTCTCTCGTTTTCAAGTATGTCCTGGACAGTTTTCAGTAGAGGGATGCATATTTACACAAATTGAGAAACATTATATATTACAATGTTATTAAATATACATACACATATGAATATACATACATATGGAAATTTTAAAATTATAAACAGTTACACTCTGTTTTTAGATGAATTTACTTTTAAGAATTTTAGACTGGGAGCAGATTTGATTATTTCAGGCAGATTGTTCCAGGCCTTTGGAGCTCTGAAGGAGAAGGCAGATCTTCCTGCTTCTTTCTTGTATTGTGGTATATGTAGCGAGTTGTTTGCGGTGGAGCGGAGGTTATACGTAGTATGGAGAGCAGGAGTGAGCAAACTGCTCAGGTAGTGTGGTAGTTTTCCAGAGAAGTGGTTGTGTACTAAGCAAGAAAGGTGAAGGACACGTCTAGATTTGAGTGTTAACCAATTTAGTTCTTTTAACATATTGCAGCGATGAGTAGTGTAATTACATTGGAGACTAAAGCGGCGTATTGAATTATACAGGGTGTCAAGTTTACTAAGAAGGATTTCTGGTGCTGGAGCATAAACTACATCACCATAGTCTATGACAGGCAGCAACATCTGTTGCAAAATACGTTTTCTAACCAGGGGACTTAAACATGATTTGTGTCTGAAAAGAGTACTGATTTTGGGATAAAGCTTGGAGGTTAATTTGTCAATATGATGTCCAAAAGTGAGGTTGGGGTCAAGCCACATACCAAGATATTTGTAGGAGTCCACTGGGGCCAATTTACGATTAGACTCCATTACAATGGATAGGTGGGTATTGCCGAGATTATGCAGTTTGCGCTTTGTGCCAAATATTATTGTGACAGTTTTGTCTGTGTTTAAGAACAATTTGTTCCTTGCTATCCATCTTTCAACGTCGTAGAAATCATGTTGTAAAGTGGCCTCAAGGTGTGATATGTTTGAGTTTTTAGTATAGAGAATGGTGTCGTCTGCATACATGTGTACTAAAGATGATTTGCAAACCTGGGGCAGATCATTTATAAAAAGAGAAAATAGAAGAGGGCCAAGAATGGAGCCTTGAGTAGCTCCACTTGTTATTTTGAGCGGAACGGAGTCATTGCCAGCAACTAACACATACTGCATTCTGCATAAGTAGGATCGGAACCAGTTTAGAGAATTTTTACCCAGTCCTGATCTTTGGAGTTTATTTATAAGAATATTATGGTCTACTGTGTCAAAGGCCTTGGCAAAATCTAGGAAAATGGCTCCTGTGAGGTCACCATTTTCCATGCCCATCTGGAAATTGTTGGTTACTTTTAGGAGGGCCGTGACTGTTGAGTGATTTGGTCAAAAGCCTGATTGAAGTGGGGTGAAAAAACTGGTCTGTTTGTAATATTTAGTTGCACGTGTACACATCTCTCAAGGATTTTGGATAAAGTGGGGAGTAAGGATATTGGTCTGTAGTTTGATACTACATTTTTATCCCCACTTTTGTGGATAGGCACAACTCTAGCCACCTTCCAGGATTTGGGCATATACCCTGTTGCCAAAGAGTTATTAATTAAAGATGCAATCGGTTTGGCCATTACCATAGCACTGAGCTTTAGTAGCATTGCTGGTAGTTTGTCAGGGCTAGATTGGCATTTCATTTTTGGATTGAGGAGGTGATCATATATTTTGCTTTCATTTACTGGCATGAAATTGAATTCATTTTCAGAATTGGACCGGGCAACAGGTGCCATTGAATGTTCTGTAGATGGCTGAACTTCTGAGTTATCTTTGTTTTGTGTAATCAGGGTGGTGGCACATCCAACAAAGTAGCTGTTAAATGCATTGGCTATGGCTATGGGGCACTGTATTGTTTCATGGTCTACGATTATAGTTAATGGGTGAGTATGATTAGGGGGGTTATAGAGGTTTTTAATAACCTTCCAAAAGTTGGCTGGCTTTGAAATGTTACTTTTTAAGTTGTCAGCAAATAATCCTAATTCTGTTTGTTTTATACATGTATTCCTTAATTGTCTGTATGCAGTGTGATCATATGCGGAGCGGGTTTGTTTAAATTTTGTGCATAAGGCATCTCTGAGACTGTATAATCGAATCAAGTCAGCTGAGACCCAGGGTAGATGTGCCCCTCTAAACCTGACCTTCCTTAGTGGGGCATGTGTATTACAGACCTGTAAGAATTAAGAGTTAAAGAATTCAGTCGCTGAGTCTAGGTCCGGCATTAGCTGTATTCTATGCCATGAGCAATTTCTTAAATCATTTAGGATGGACTGAAGATTAAAAGTGATCTCGTGAGTATGACTTTGGAACATGACTTGACTGGTTTTATTTTGCAGACACAGTAAACTATGGAGTGATCGCTAAACACGTTTGCTAGTACACCTGAATCTTGGATTCTGCTTGTGCAAGATGAAAGGATCCAGTCTAGCAAAGTATGGTTGGATGTTTTAAGATTTATGTGAGTAGGGGAGAATATTAGTTGTGATAAGTTCAATGTTTTGAACAATGAACAAACTTTTTCATTCCTGGAGTCTAGCCAATTAATATTAAAGTCTCCAAGAACCATCAGCTCGCTTTTCTTGTTTTGAGTGGCAATCTCCTTTAGGTGTTGCACTGTGTCTGAAAGGGAATGTGCTGGGGTATTTGGCGGTCTGTAGATGCCAACAATTATGATTTGTTCTGAGTATGGAAGACAAATTTTGCCAGCAATGTGTTCATAAGAATCAGTGTTATGAGAGTCATTTAGAAGTGTAAAGTTTACAGATTCCTGTATGTATACGATTACCCCTCCTACTCGCTTTGCACGGTCTTTTCTAAAGCATGAGTATCAATCTATGGCAACAGCAGTATCAGGTATTTTTGGGGATAATCAGGATTCAGTAAGAATAAGAATTTTAGGTTTGTATGAGTAACACCATGCTTTTATAGTTCATCCATTTTGGGCAGTATACTGCGTATGTTGCAGTGCACAAAAGACAGACCCTTTTTAAAGGGGAAGTTGCCATCTATTGCTATTTGAGGGCCAAGGCAAGTAATAGAATGCATAAAAATGTAGTGATTTGTTTCCTGTGAGCATATAGTGAGAGGACGCATCTATTGCTATAATTACTGGTGGTGGGTGAGCTTGTTTTTAATACTCTCCACCCGCATTCATAGGGAAGTGTACATGTATGCAGAAGTCCATGGTGTATTAATATGGTATGGTGCGGGTGCTGGGCATGGATGCAGGGATAAAAGGAAATCTGTATTAATAGTGGAATGGTTAGTACAGATAGAAGTAATATGTTCAAGTTAGCATGCATATGACAAGGCTTGCAGGGTACATACAGGTAGACCAAATTAATATTACAAGTATAAAATTATCTATTTTCTCCAATTCCTCTTTATTCCTTTTTGTTTACTTGTCTGGGTTAATCGGTGGATGTGCTGCAGCAGCTGTGTTTCTTTCCTGTCCATTTCTCTTGTATAACTCTCCATACTTCGATAAGGTGTTATTTAGATAAGGTGGTAATACCCTTGGCAAATGCCACCCCTAACTGGGCTCTAAATATATACTAGATGGAGCCCCAAGGAAGACTGACTGACTGACTGAGGGAATTCCAAATTGTTAAACATTTCTATGAGTGGGAAGTTTTGCGAAAAATGCGGGAAATAGTTTTTCATGTTAAAAAGTCCTGCGTGAAATTTCTCTGACTTTTCACCCATCCATACTGGTAGCCAAACTTTGTTCAACTGTCCCACTGGTAGCCACAGAACCCCAAATACACAATTCCCTTGGCCTTGTTACACTGGTAACCACAGTACTACACATTCACAGTCTGTTGCCCAAGCCTTGTCACACTTGGAACCATATATACACGTACACTATCTAACACCACAGCCTTGTTCCATTGTCAGTTCTGACACCTCAGTCTTGCCCCAATGGTATTGTATGTTGGAAGAACATCATTTGATTTTATACTTTTTGATGCAACTTTGGAGTGCGATCATTTCTAGATGCTTTTGCCCAAACAGTAGTCATGGAACTTAACATATTTTGTGTGCTTTCTTATCCACTGCCAGCCATATCCTCCAGAAATGAAATTAGTATTTTTTCTGTTTTATGAATGTGAGACAATGTATTTCATTGAAGACACCTAGTCACCTTACTCTACAAATTACATAAAATCTGTATATTACCTACAGTGTAAAAAAATGAAACTAGTGGATATTGGAGCGGTAATTATATATTAGATAAAGTTTGTATATTGCATACAGTGCAACTACAAAGTGATGGGGAAAATAATACAACATTTGCATATGACACAGGTATTTGGTTTGAACAAAATCCAAATTCAAATATGCAGGACCTAATGTCAAGTTAAGGGACAATTTCCCACTGCTCCTGTACCCTCAGTCTGCACAGTAAAAAGGAACTTGATGGGTTAATAACTAGAGTCAGAGATGAACTCTGGGGCAGCAGGTGCCTGCTCATCCCCAACTTGTACTCCCTAACAAATCGCCAGCATTATGTCAACCCAGTATGATAATGTTTAAGATGTCTCTACCTCCGCTTGCAAAGCAAATTATTTGTGCATATATTGACGTGTCATACTATCCATGCAGAAGTGATCACCATACATACTTCACTAAAGCATCTCCCCTTTGTGCATATTACCACTTGAGCGGAGATTAATGAAGGTGAGATGCTATAGTGACACTTCTGCATAGATAATACGACACGTCAATATATGCACAAATAATTTCTATGTAAGGGGAGGTGGAGACAGTTTAAACATTATCATATTAGGTTGACATAATGCTACTGATGTGTTAGGAAGTCTAAGTGGGGGAGAAGAGCTGATGCACTCAAACCTGGCGAAGGTTGGCATACCTGCGGTGTATTCACAGGGATATGAGGGAGAAGACATCTTAATGACTATATTGAGATATAAGCAAAAGCAAATATAGCACAATATCCCCATCATGGTTCCTTGCACCTAAATGTACCTGACAGTTGCTCTGAAATGGATTACATTAATACACTAGCACACCAAGTGTCAACTCCATAAAAGCAGCAGTATAGTAGAACTTACTGCTCTTCAATGTGCTGCACACGACCCTGGCAGCCAAAGGATTAAAGTCATATACATGCAAAAATCCCACACAGCTATAGTATGCTGTAAAAACCAGACCTCTCCCTACAGAGAGACAGTCCAAGCATTTAAACCTTTGAGTGTCAGAGGGGTACATAATGCACTGCGGAGCAATGTGTTGCATACCCCTCTGGCAATCAAAGGGTTAACCCTTTCTTACCTCAAACAGGGTAAAACACATTCACTGTCTTTGTTAGAGCTTGCAAGTCAGAATAAAGCTCCTTTTGTCTTGAGGTTTAGACTGTTTCCTGTCACAAAGAAGTCTAGACAGGACCCTGAGGGGAGACAAACATACTGTTCATACTGAAAGGAAAATTATTTTTGGTGAAAAAAATATATCTTTTTCTTCATAATATGAGTAAAGTGTGCTCCCTAGTCTGAAGGGAAGTGGAGTAAACTCCGCAGAAAACACAGCTGTGTCATACATGTTTCAAGATGAATACATGTGAAAAGAGAGAGGCTTACATGACCTGTGACTGCAGGTGTAACATCAGGTTTACCTGCACCAACACACTGATGCCACGCTTGTCAGCTTTCAAAACTTTTCCTCTTTGTCCACTGTGTAACACAGTAGCCATGGGGGTTGAGTAGCTACCACTATGAGGCAGGGCACTTGCAAACAAAGTGGAGACAGAGACTCCCTCCCATCTCTACCCCCCTTCTCCCATCAGCAGAAGCCTTAGATTTAAAGTGTTGTGCTTAGGAAAGCAAGGTACTGATTCTTCACTTCAGATATTAATTTATTTTCCATTTCTTTTCATTTATTTTATTTACTCATCATTGGATTAATTCCCCCATATGGTTGGCTCATTTTGAATGTCCTTTCCTCTGTCACATACAGTAGACCAGAACTCAGGATTCTATGATCTTTAAAATGTGCCAGGTTGATGGCTAACCCTGCAGGAAGTCACCCTATTTCAGAATATCCAAAGGGTCCAGGTTTTGTGAGAAGGCTCCCCTTGTCCATTTATCTGTCAGCTGACCACAATCTGACGTCCGTTTGTGGTTTTCTGCATTTGTTCTTGACTTCATCATATCTGCTTTTATTTCTATTTATATTTATTCACATTACTATATGTTTAGGAACTTTTATTGGGCTTAAGATCATTGGAATGCCTCAGGCATATGAAGGCTTCCCCAGACATAAGGAAGAACCCCCCCGACTGTGGTCTCCCACTGCAATACTGGTCCACAGAAAGAGCACATGGAAAGCCATTGCATCAATTCTTTCTTTACACTGCAACCCAGTTTTCCAGGTTTTGAGGCAGAAAGAGATGGGGGTGTCTTCTCGATCTTTCTTTTCAGGTGTCCAGAATTTCCCCTAATTTTTTATCTCTTCCGCGTGACCAGGAAAGATGGATGTTGTCATCTGGTTTTACACCTGAAACATCTCAATCCTTTACTGGATACACCAAGATTTAAGATGGAATCTCCGCATTTGTTATTTGTCCCCAAATAAATGTTCTTGGATTATCCTGACTGAGGTGTTTTGTTCCAGGAATGGTTTAAAGAGACCAATTTGACTCCCATTCCTCAGATCCCTGTGATTTGGACCGACATGGCTACCCCTTTGTAGTTGCATCACAGACCGGGAAACCTGGCAGTGATGACCAGGGACCACATGGGTTGCCTGGTGCCCTTTACAGTTCAGTTTCACTTTATCCAGAAATAAAAGTGTGAATTCTTCTAAACTATAAACATTCTGGACCTTTGGTTAACATGACATACAGGCATCGTTTAATGCAGTTTACAAAAATGCAAACTTTTATTAAGGTGAAAGTACCACTTTAAATACTACATTCAATCATTGTGCTGGAAATTCAGACAATTAGTCTGGTTCTTAAGCATTCTCCCCATTTTGACGACTCCCAGTTCAGGTCCAGTACAACAATGCAACAGTAATGGCCATGTCAACCATCAGGTAGGGACCGGAAGCACGGCAGGGTGGTCCATGGGTCAGCTGATTTTTTTTTTTTCCTGAAGTTTATGATCCAGCACTATTGTCAAGGGTAGGCAATATAGAGGCAGACTCTCTCAGTTGTCAAAGCCTGAACACCAGATAGTAGTAACTAAAGCAGTTTTGACGTTGACCTTATGGCTTCACTGATGAACTACAAGGTTTCTTAGTTTTGCTGTAGGTCCCATAGGCCACTGGCCTTCGTAGTTGACCTGGTTCCTGAAAAACAGGATAGTCATGAACCACCGCAGGCAAAATCAGAGAAGCACCACTTCTTCAGGATGCTGACTTCAAGAGCCCAGCCATCAAAGCCAACATTTCCACCTCAAAGACAAAAGGTCCAGAAGAAGAGAAAGCAGAAATAGCCCAGCTATAAATAGAGTGAGCAGATCTGAGGAACAGGCCTTGTGGGACCAGAATGGGCTGAATAGAATGCAATAAGCTCACTCCATCCTGACCCTACTCTGGGAATCAGAGTGAATAAAGGAAACATACATCAGTGAAACTGCTATGAAATGACTACTGAGCACCAATAATGTCTTAGAAGACTGGTAAGCAGACCATCTTATCTGCCACAGCGTACATGTAGCAATAGACAAAACTGAAGCCTTCCCAGTAAACCTGGCTGCATCAAAAGTTGCTTCAGTAAAATACTCTTTTGGACTACCTCCAGAATTTGATCCCCCCAACAAAGGGGTATGTCAAGTTTCACCAGAAGCCACAAAATTTGCCTTCAGGAGGGAAATGAAGAGCGTATCTGCCTGATATTTAAATACCACTGCGTCCACAAGCAGCAAGGCTGTAAGCTTAGAAAGGCAGGTAATAGGAGGTTCCACTGCATGTGTGTGTGTGTGTGTGGGGGGGGGGGGTTGCCCACTGTACTAAAGCATCAGAGAAGGAGGGAGACAAGAGAAAAATACACCTGGGGAGGAAAAAGTATCTTATAAGGTATCTTCCATTACTCTTGTATGTAAGTAGGGAAAATGGTGAGTGCCCTTTTGTACAAACTGAATATATCAAGGGATATAGAGCTGGAGTGAGGCCTCAAACCTTTAGAGTCTCCAGAAGGGACCAGATAAGACCCTCACCAGGGGAGTCAGGGTCTCAGAAAATGGGATTGAATCCCAATAATTTTCATCAGAATCCACTTCCTCAACTAAGGAAACCCTCGACCAGGAAGATACGGGAGGAAGGTATATTACTCACTGAAAATATAACGCCTTAACGCATAAAGTGTCCTGTTAAGCAGAAGATGGGTTAGAATGCTCTGTATGGGCCAGAGAACAAGAGGGACAAAGTACCAGAAGAGTCCTTAGAAACACTAATCTGACTTGAGGAGCAAAAGGTTAACTGGGAGATCCCCTGAACTCCTGGTTGATTTGGATTTGCCCACGTCTCTCGTGTTTAGACATAGCCAGGAGACCACCAACTAAAGGATACGTGATTTCTGTAACACTTCTGTCCTGTATCTACTTTAATGGGTTAAAGGTAAATGCAAGGAAGTAGACTCCAGACTCATGAGCCGCATTAGAGGAAAAGAATAGCAAGGAACATCCCCTTTCTACACAGTGAGGCCCAGGTATTTAAAAAGTCTTCATATGAAACAGAGTTTTGTCCTTTTCTCCAATATAAACGACACAGTGGATCTCCAACTGTAACATTGTATTGCCACACTGCTACAATGGGGGGTCCCCAAGGGCATCCCTAAATTGTGGTAGGAAAAAGGTAGAAGGAGAAGTCCCATTTGCCCACCAAAATTCACCTGGTGCACCAAAAACCACAATGTTATGGTCTATGCCTCATCCAATATGCTAAAGCTCACTTCTTAAAGGCATTGCACACTCATAAGAAAGACATTAAAATGAGGTAAAAGTTGGTAAAGTCCTGAAGTAAGCCACCTCCGGAGAGGAAGAGGAATGGGACAAACAGAAATGAAGAGCAGAGTGCTAAAATAATAGGATTTTAGTGGTCTTACCTGTTAATCCTTTTCTCTTTAGTCCATAAGGAATACAGAAACCATGGAGGTTGAGTCTCTCCAGGACAGGGCACATCACAAAAGACAAGGTCTTTGGGGCAGCTCAACCCCACACAACAGCAAAAACAAGGCTTGAATACACTGAAGTTGCGTATCATTGGGCCAGGAGTGCTGTTTGGAGCGAGATCGAGTCACAAGGCTTGGGTTTTGGATTGAGGCGTTTTTTGCTTGAATTACCTTTATTTAATGTTATAAGCATAATTGAGTGGCTAGATACATACTCCAAAAGTTTAGTTTTTTGGTGATATAGAGTGCTTTGGTGTCTGGTCGCTCTTTTGTGATGCAGTCCTAAGGGTCCACTAAAGGACCTCTTGGTAGAAACCTGGGACAAAAATGTGCTCTTTCCACCAGTAGTCTCACTAATCTGCTTCAGGTCAGCCCCAAACAGGACCTTGCACTGAAAAGGCAAGGACACCAATAAATTCTTAGAAGATTGGTCCACATGCCAGATCTTGAGCCACAAGATTTATTGCACGGAAACAGAAAATGCTGAGGATTTCCCAGAAAATCTGGCCAATAATATAAGCATAACTTTGGCTAACAGAATCAGAATTTCCTCCATCTATGGCCATCAGAATGCACAGCTCCAGATTGCTGTTCTCTCTACAGTGCAAGACCTCTGTTGACACAGACAGAGGTGCTGCCCCTGTGACTGCAAAGTTGTACTTGAGTAGGTTATCAAGTCTTTTATCAGCCTGATCCTTGAGCACTGAGGCATCAGAAAGAGGAAGGACAGTGCTCTTTGCCAAATGTGAGATACGGGGGTTAAAAGCAATGAGAGAGTCCCATTGAGCCAGCGCCTTAGCTTAAAAAGGTATAGCTTAGAAAAGAGAAAAGTCTCGTCTGGAGTTTTCCCATTTGTTTACAAGGATCTGATCAATTGTGTTAATGGGAGGAAAGACAGGAGATTCTTTCTTGCACCTCTGAAAAATGTCCAGAGACGTTGACCCACCCATCAGCAGCCTCAGAGACCTGATGAACCCCTCATCAGGGACAGGGTCAGCCTCATAGAAATCTCTGTAGAAGAAGTCCATATTTTCATCATCCTTGGAGTCCAATTCCTTAGAAGATACCCCAATAATGTGTGACCCTAGAAAACAGGTTCAACCTGTTTGAAAGTGGTTAAAGGTTTCCAGGAATGGAAATGGAGAACCCCCCTGAACTGAAGACAGGATAACTGCCAAGGAGAATTTTAACCCAAGCTGGCTCTTGGGCAATGCTGGAGGGCCCCAGAGGAGCCACAATACATGAAGGGCATAGAGACCCATAATAGAAGTAAGATGACCACCTGTAAGTGTGCCAATTAGAACAAAGCCCACTGGGGGTTTTATGTGAATTGTGGTCTTCTCCCTGACTTGTTGCCTAGCAATGTGTGGCTCTCCAGCAACAGGCTGTGGCATGCTCCATAGGCACTCACAAAGTGGGCCAGATGACAGAATTTGAAGAAACAAGAAGAGCCCTCTCTGACGACAGTAGCCCATATGGTTGCAAAGACGTTTTGCCCATTGAAGTCAATGGAGTAAAGATGGCCACACGCAGGCTCTGGTTCTTAAATGAACTGCTGCATTAAAATTGGATCAAAAAATAAAGTCAAGGAAAAATTCCAAAAACCCCTAGGGACATGTGGGGGAGTGAAAAAAAAAAAAAAAAAAAAAAAGACAAAGTGGTGGGGGAGTGGAAATAAGCCCCCTAACCCAGTTTTACTGCCTCAATTAATCTATATTGCAGAGCAGCAAGAAAAAGGTCAAACTACAAACACGTACTCCAAGACCCAATGAAGAGACTAAGAGCTAGGAGTGAGTTCACAGTATAACATTGACACACAGAGTATGGGGGCTAGCTCTCATGGGACATACAGTGGACCAAGTTTCCGTCTTCAGACTCCCATCTTAGAGAAAGGGCAGAATGGCTAGGAGACTCAGCCATGAGGAACAGACTTGTTCTAATAGTCAACCTCTACAAAATGTCCACAAGGCATTATACAGTCCCATACCTAAAGATAAAAAATCCTAAATAAAATTAAGATGATAGCCACTGCACTCTTTTCTGCGTCTAAGGCCACATGAATCTAGAACTTTGTAGGTGGGGGGATGAGCTGGAGGAGAGGAGGGAGTCTCCACCTCAAAGACCCTATCTTTTGTGATGTGCCCTGCTTCCTCATGGAGGAGGGACTCAACCACCAAGGCTCCTGTGTTCCATATTGGAAGTAATAGAAAGTGATTTTACGACAGACAGACCATTCTGAATGTGGTCGTTAGACAGACCGAGACATACACGACCTGTGCACTGTAAATACTGGCATGCTCTTCAGTCTACAGGCTCCTATATGGACATAACATGCTCAGGCAAGCCAAGCAGATAAAAGAGGAAAAGGGCAGATAAAGCACACAATCCTCTAGCAGACCCAGGCCCTCTACAGTCTGCGCTCTGGTTTAATCAAACAATGGAGTCCAGAAATACGGGGGTATCCTGTTGAATTGTTGCCATGTACAGGGCGACCATGAAAACAGTGAGTTACAATGTTGTGTAAATCATATGGGCGATATCAGAATGTCGGAAGAATCAAAACACACAGATTCTGATATTGCATTGTTAAAGGTTGCCAAAAACAGGGTGACATTGCAGTAATAAATTGCCTGAATGCTTTAACCCTTTGCCTTCCCAAGTTGAATGCCTTAACCCTTACAGTAATGCCAGTGAAGTTGCTTTGCCTTTCCAAGTTGAAGCCATTCATACAATAAAAAATTAAGTTGCACCCATTTTACAATAGCAAAACATTGTAGCTGCCCTCTTGCTCTGGTTTCTCTTTTCCTCATATCCCCTGCCTCTGTCTTGTTGCTGTGGAATCAGGTCCCTCTCACAGCTCAGTCCTTAAGCCACAGATCCGCCTCTCAGCTCAAAACCAGACCACAGAGAGAAGACTGAGACGCGGACCTGAGAGGAGACTCAGCCTCTCAGTCCCCTCTCAGGAGATATGGACCCAATTCCTCAGTAATGATACAGCGGCAGGGGAGATGAGGAAGGAGCAGGAGGGCAGTGACAATTGTTTGCTATTGTAAAATAGGCATGACTTTTCATTTAATCTGTACTTAATTTCTTATTGTATGAACGGCTTCAACTTGGGAAGGCAAAGCAGCTTCACTGGCATTACTGTAAGGGTCAAGGCTTTCAACTTGGAAAGGCAAAGGGATAAGGCATTCAGACTATTTATTGTTGATATGTCGCCCTTTATTTGGTGCCTTAAACCATGAGATATCAGAATCTCTGTTTTGATTCTTCCGACATTCTGATATCGCCCATCTGATTTACGCGACATTTTAAACTCGCTGTTTTCATGAGCACCCAATACATGGTGACAATTCAGTAGTGAACTCTAAAGGGGGATTACACAGCCTGTACAAGTTAGAAAAATAAAAAAAGACAACTATGAGAATCTTTGCCCTGATGCACCTCCTTTGAGGTCACTTTCAAAATTGAAAATAACTGGGGTAAAGTGGAATAGGGACGAAGTCTCCACCTTCAGAGAGTCTCTTAAGGTTCCTTTGTGCCACATTGGATAAAAGAGAAATATATATTGCATAATGGTAGTGCAATACTTTTCAGTCTTTTTTTCTTAAGGCATCTCTTACACACAGTCTGAAATTTTTGGGAACCTCTATTTCATGTCACTTGTGAAACATGTAACTAAGGAGACAAATACATAAATATATACTTATTCTTGGTTCTGTCTGTTGGAATGAAATAAAGCATATTGTGCTTAAAACATCATAAAATACATCTGAAACTTAACATTCACATTTTTCAAAAGGTCTTCATAGAAAAGTGTAACACCTTAAGCGGGTGTCCAGCACACACTGCGTGAAACTCTGGTTTAGGCAGTATGCGGAAGAAATGGTTTATTTTCACCATTAACCATCCAGACTAATATAAAATTGGGTGTTATTAATTTGGGGAGGTAAAATTAACAGTGTTCATAAAAAAAAAACAAAAAAAAAAAAAAAAAACACACACTGGACTGGGCTGCAGTAGTCTCATCTCCAGAATTACGATTCCAGTTATGTTGATGACACATTTTCTTTACATGTACTTGAGTTGTTTACATCCTAAATTCAAATGCAGACCTTTCATGCAACTCTAGGCAGTAGAGGAAAGTTGTACGTGAACAAGCAAAATGAAAGCAAGCCAAACACAACTACCCCCATATAAACCTCTCTCTGCAGATAGATACTATATTATCTTCACCTGCCTCCTCTCACTCACCTGGTCCCATGCCATAGCTCAGATTGAGCATATTATTAACATCCTTCAGGCATCTCCGGGAACACGAGGTAAGAAATGAAGGATTAATTTTGACTCACAAAAGCTGTTTTTTATGTGCAAAGCGAGTTGCAGATACTTAGTGCCTATGTAGCTAGAGATCTGAACATAGAACAGGGGGCAATCAGCTCACTAATGTGCATCCATAAACATTTATGTTTTCTATCATCACTTCATACTAAAGCCCAGGAGGGTGAGGGAAAGTAAGGAATTAGTATATGTTCACAGTCACACTATAGCATATTGTATGAGGGACCAGGAATCATCAGCCCTGCACTTCTCATTAATCACACTAACCCCAAAAGCGATAATTTATTTTACAATAATTAAAAGCTCTGATACTCCAGGGACCATGGTGCAACTCTGGCAAGAATTGCTCCAGTCAAATACAAAACACCTGTTTTCATCCTGTGCAAGGGGGAAGAATATCTGCTTTAATAGTGGTTATGTGACATGATTTTGCAGTTGATAGAGATCACAAGGTAACAGAGTTTGCTTTATGTAATAAGACACATTTCTGAATTGTATAAGAGATCCTTGGATTCAAACAAAGAAACTGTAAAACAGCCCCCTTCAATCATATTGTCACGTTAAACATATTTGTATCTGTGACTCTTGATCTCTGGGATGCCAAAGTCATTGTAACAGTCCAGTCTCTGCCCCTGAAGAGGATAACAAGGATTAAAACTTGCATACATGCTCATCAATAATATAAATTGTAAGGGAAGCAGCACAGACAAAATAAGGGCTAATTGGCTCTATTCACACTCCAATCTAAACAGATTGTTCTGAGGCTCTGACCGAAACAGGCCAATGTACATTTCCTACAAGCAGCACAAAAGTTCCTTTAACCAAGCCAATCCAAGGCAAATTGTCCAGCTCAATAAAGTCTTGAAAGGGTTGGGTTAGACAAAAAGTTCAAAAAATGCAAAAGTTCTTTCAAGGGAGTGCTTTCCCTGACGAGTCTGTTAACCTACTCTCTGTCATATCAGTTCTTCTAGCAGCACAAGTAGTTAACAGAAAGAGAGAGAGCCCAGCCTCCATCATTCACAGACTGAAAACAGCTCTGGGTGAGGGGTCGGGGTATCGAGCGGGGCAATGAGGTTTGGAATTGCAGTTGGGTTTCCAGTAGGAGCCCCATTCTCTATATGGGATGCTTGGCAGAGTTGATCAGTAGTCAGCGGTGTACTCAGTCCCATGTAGTCCACGACAAAGCAAGGTAAAGTCCTTCACCATATCTCTCATTCTCCTCTTGTTCACACGCTCCCTAAAGAGAAACAAGGAGCAATAGAGACGTCATTCTCAGAACTTAATGTCAGTGCGTTTTAACCCTTTAAGAACTGAAAGGATGTGCAACACATTGAGAAGAAATACAGTACTTAAAGGAGTAAAGAGGTGAGCCTTTAACATTAGGGTTCCTTCCAGAGGCTTGTTATACTGGCCACTTTTTGAAGAGGACATTGCAGCCCTTGATCAGCTGAGACCAACCTTTGTTTGTTCAGTTGTTGTTCACTTACAATTTCCAACAACAGATGATGAGAACTTCAGTCCAACAACAGATGATGAGAACTTCAGTCCAACAACAGCTTTATGTTTTGTTTTGTTTTTTACCCTAGAGGACCAGGACCATTTTATCTGGAGAGCCGGTACGAGTGAGCGATCACATGTACAGGCTCGCCGGTCTTGGAACAGTCAGTTTTAGGTTCCTTGCATGATCGCAGTGAATTCATGATGTGCCAGGACCATCACTGTGACAGACCTGGCACATCCATGAAACTTAAGAAGTTAAATATGATGGGAGTTGTAATCGTACAATAACTACGTTGCTAAAGCCTGCCTGTATCTGTTCTAGGGCTGCAGAGGTTAAGCCCTGCAGTGTGCATCTGTCACAAGTTGCTGTTATTAAAGGGACGGAGTAGCAAAGCTAATAGAAATAAATGAGACTGAAATCTTCAGCAGTTTGCCAGCATATTTCTTCTAACCCAACAATAAGCAACCTTTGGCTCTCCAGCTGTTGGGAACTACAGGTCTAGTGGGAGATGATCAGAGATGAAGACCCTAACAGCTGGAGAGCCTAAATTTCTTTACCCCAATTTCAGCCACAACTACACTTCCATCTAATGGTCTATGTTTGTTATCTGCAAATATAATGTCCTCTTTCCTGCCTCTCCCATCACTGGTTTGCCCCATCTCGTACAGGCTACTCCCCTATATCCACTAAATCTCCCATTTTAGACCACCACAAATATGTTCTGTATTTATCTCTTATTTGAGCCATATATTTGCCTTTTCTACCATGTTACCCCCTACTAATTCTTTTTTCCTCTCTCCCCCCTATAGAGAGATTCCAACCTTAAGATTTGCTGGCTGAAGTTATCCTTCTGCTCCTGGGTGACACGAGGGGAGGGGAAGCCATCTTGCTGCATCACCTCTTTCAACCAGATCACAAGGTAAGAGAAGCAGTTCTTGTTAAGAGAGAAAAGTATCTCTGCAAAGTGATCCATGAGGTTGCGGGATGCCTGACCACCGATTCCCTGCAGACAGAAAGAAGAGATAAACACGCATACAAGATCTGTGCATAATAATGAACAGCCTCCATACTGCATACCATCAAGGTACTCTACAAAGAAGGAATGATATACCTTATAGAGATATTAAATGTGGAGCACATTACCTGCACCATAGAAAATAAAAATTCTCATTTGATTAGATGGGGCTTTTAACTACTTGAATACTACAAATCTCCAAAGCATTGCTTTTAATATGTTGGACACATTTAGAATTGAAGAAGTTAAAAGCCCTATTTAAACCAATGTTCCTTATGGTGAAGTTTATTTGCCCCAGAATTGCTACTCGTTCTTTATGCATATTGCACACTGTGGAGTTCCTCTCTTGGTTCAAGAAAACAAATGGCGCTTCATGCAGGGCTGAAGAAAACAGGCCTAAACTGTACTTTAAGCTGAAGCAAAGCAACAGTTTCAAGCCTGTAGAAGGGTTGCTTAGAGCCTGCAACATTGTTACCTCATCATTTTCTGCTTAATAAAGTCCGGCTTAGACTACTATATTCATTTTAACCCTATGTGCAACATTAAAACATTTGGTGTGGCACAGCAGATATTCCACATGTGGTAGTGTATAATACAGAAAGGAATGTGAGGGTAATATGAATACTTCTGGCTATTGATGTTACCTGACATGTCTGCCTATTTCTCCTCCTGGGAGAGAATAACAGTTAAAGAGTCTGTAAAACACCTAATGCGGTTGTGAGTATATAACACTATGACTAAAATAATAATAATAAAATCTGTATTCTTTAAATACAAAGTAATCATTTGTTGTGACTTAACAGATTCAGCAAGTGCATAATCCATAAGGTAATATTGTCTATATTCCCCCGCCCCCCATCTTCACCTATTTTTTTTTTTCAACTTTTTATATCCCTGACATTGAGCTCAATTAAATCTGTTTCCAGAAAGCTGTCAGGGACTGTGAAAATGTATACTGATACAAAAAAAAAAAAAAAAAAGATACATTGTTAAAAAAAGAGCATACAGAGTTCTTAGAGTTGCAGGAATAGCATTTCACTGTATTACTAACTTGCTTTGATGGTTACTGGCCGCAGAGCTCTCTGAAAGCAGAAATCTAGAGCGTTCTCTGCCAAGTGTAAAAAATAGGTGACTGCAAAAAATAGATAGGCAATCTGACTTTACATATTCTGCAAGTGCATAATATGTAAAAGCAAAATAAGTTACTGTCACAAAAACAAACAAACAAAACTGCTGATTTATTCTCTATAGAGCTCCTACTCCAGTGATGGACAAAAGGCAACACTGGATCCACATGCAGCCCTCACAAGCTTCTCCTGTTGCCTCTAGTCTGGGGGAGATTGTTCTCTCTCATTCTCCATCTCTTGTTCTCCCCCACTCGAAGTCTCCCTCCCTCTCTCATAGTATTTCCCTCTCTCTCTCTCTTAGTCCCTCCCAGTCTCTCCCTCTCTCATAGTCCCTTCCAGTCTCTCCCCCTCTCTGTCAGTCTCAGTCTCTCCCAGTCTCTGAGAGACAGAGAGACTGAAAAAGTCTCTCTGTCTGTCTCTCTCTGAGAGAGAGAGAGAGACTAAGAGAGGCAGCGAGAGACAGAGGCAGAGAGACAGAGAGAGAGCAGGAGAGACTGGGAGAGAGACAGAGACTCAGTCACTCTTGCTCGCTCTCTCGCCCGTCTCTCCCTCTCCATCTCCTGCTCCGTCTCTGTCTGTTTCTCTCTGATATAGAGAGGGAGACAGCGAGAGGGAGAAACTGGGAGGGACTAAGAAAGAGAGGGAGAGAGTCTCAGTCTCTGACACACACACACACACACACTCTCTCTCTCTCTCTCTCTCTCTCACACACAGTCTCTCTGTCTCTCTCACACAGTCTCTCTGTCTCTCTCACACAGTCTCTCTGTCTCTCTCACACAGTCTCTCTGTCTCTCTCACACAGTCTCTCTGTCTCTCTCACACAGTCTCTGTCTCTCTCACAGTCTCTCTGTCTCTCTCACACAGTCTCTCTCACACAGTCTCTCTGTCTCTCTCACACAGTCTCTCTGTCTCTCTCTCACAGTCTCTCTGTCTCTCTCTCACAGTCTCTCTGTCTCTCTCTCACAGTCTCTCTGTCTCTCTCTCACAGTCTCTCTGTCTCTCTCTCACAGTCTCTCTGTCTCTCTCTCACAGTCTCTCTCTCTCACAGTCTCTCTGTCTCTCTCTCACAGTCTCTCTGTCTCTCTCTCACAGTCTCTCTGTCTCTCTCTCACAGTCTCTCTGTCTCTCTCTCACAGTCTCTCTGTCTCTCTCTCACAGTCTCTCTGTCTCTCTCTCACAGTCTCTCTGTCTCTCTCTTACAGTCTCTCTGTCTCTCTCTTACAGTCTCTCTGTCTCTCTCGTTTTTTTCTCTTGTTTTCTACATTTCTGCAATGTCATAGAGGGATGCAGACACCATGGTGTTAAGCAGTGTGTCTGGAGGAGGCAGGGCACTGTAAGAAAAAAAACCCTCTCCCTGCCCAAATGCCTTAATTTTTTTTTTTTTTTTTTTTTTTATAGTGTCCCTTAAGGAGGCCCAGGGCAACTTTTCTCCTGAGAGAAATTTGTTAGTTCGCTCTTTTATTATTTTACCCTTCTCCTTAAGGCTTCTGATGACCCTCACTGTGAGGAGAGTTCTCTTATCTAATTCCAGACAGACATGAAATCAAGAAGAAACAGAAAACATTCTGTCCAAGAGGAAGAGAACCAAAAGCAATAGCACTGAATGAACTAATAATTTAATGGAATTACAGACTAGTGTATGTCTGCCCTCCACTAGATATGATTCCAAAAATATTCTGCAAAACAACAAAGGAGGTGATTGTGCACACCATCCTCATAGCTCCATTTTGGCCCAGCAGGGCCTGGTTTCACCACCTCAAAGACATGCCATTGGCAGAGCCACAGCATCTACGTCAGATTCCAGACCTCATGTCTCAAGGTCCAGTTCTCCACCACAGCTTACTCAGACTCACTTTGATGGTGTGGAACTTGAGACCCAAATCTTGACGAACAAAGGCTTCAGATCTCCAGTAATTCAAACCATGCTCAGGCCTCACAAGCCAGTGTCAGCAAAAATATATCACAGAGTTTTGAGAATCTATTTTTCTTTATGTGCTAGGAAAGATCTAGATCCCTCCTTTTCCCATCTCCCATCTCTTCTAGAGTTCCTGCAATGAAGTGTAGATAAAGGTTTAAGGGCTAACTCCCTGAAAGTCAAAGTTTCAGCTCTCTCTGTGCTCTTCCAGAGAAAGATTGCTTCTCTCCCAGAAATTCAAAGGTAAGGTAAGTGGGAGGTTATTATTAGGTGTTGTTTGTATGTGTTGCGTGCCAGAAGGGTAGGCAAAGCAATGTGTTTCATACCCCTCTGGTACTCAAAGGGTTAGAACCCTTGGATACTAGAGACAGCTCCAAAAGTGTTTCTTCTTAATATATTGGAGATGTCTAGCATCCAAGAGTTTTATTCTTGACAGAGAAAAACTGCCCACTCACCTCTAATGCAGCCTGAAGAAGAATCTTCCCTTCCTCATGAATCACCTGCCCCACAGGAGCAAGTTCCCCACATCGTGGTAAGAACTCAGTCTGTAACAAAGAATTTAGAAAAGAATTAACCACCAAGAAACAGGGTGAAACTTTCTACATTTAATCTAAACCTCTGTACTTCTAGTTTTAGACTATGATCTCTTATCCTAACATGTCTACTAAAAGTACTTCCATCCTGTATTTTGTTGGATCCCTTTATGTATTTAGATGTTTCTATCATATCCCCTCTCTCTCATCTCTCCTTCAAGTCTACCCTGATTTTTTACCATGTAATCAATTCACTATTTTAGTATTCCTTCTCTGAAGAGTGGCATGAGCACTTCCCTCTTTCTGCTACTAATGCCATACTATACAACCAAGCACCCTGCTTGCCTTTTCTGCCAATTCGTTACATTGCCTGCCTTTAAGTCATCAGAAATAATCAGTCCCAATCCCGTTTCCCCTGTTATCACCACAGCAAATGACCCTTAATACTATATTCTGCTTCACATTTTAACATCCCAAGTGCATATTTTACATTTATCAACATTAAACTGCAGCTGCCACACTCTTGTCTTTTCTTCTAATTTACCTAAATAATTTGCCATTTGGCTTATTCCCCTAAAAAAGTCTACCCTGCTGAAGATCTTTGCATCAAATCAGTTACATAACAGACAAAATGTAAATCATTTTATTAATGTCACTCTGATTGCTTCTGTGTTGTAAAACTAATCATCATATTAGTTCAGAACTGGATCTTACGTATAAAAGCAAAGTGGTGTCATTCTGGGATAAACCAACTGCATAAAAGGGGAGAAACAAAACTTCCCATTGATTTAAAAGAGGATTTTAGTCTTACCTGTTAAATCCTTTTCTCTTACTCCACAGTTGAGAAGGGCATGATATATTGGCCGAAGCTCCAACACATTGATGGGAAGGAGAGATTCCTCCACAGATCACTGGCCCTGGGGATTGCTGTGACCCAGGACCGCTCCCCAGCCGGAAAGGCTGGCATCCATCATCATCAGTCATCCAGGAGGAGACCAGGAAGGGTCTGCCCTTCAGCAGGTTGGGAAGGTGAAGCCACCATGACAATCTCAGCTCCACATGAAGCGGAATAGATACTGACATCCTCAGTAGATCTGGTTGTCCCCTGCACTCCTGGATCACAAACCTCTGGAGCTCCCTGATGTTAGCCAAGGTGTACAGAACTGGTTCCATGGTAGAAATGAACTTCCCCACCAGGGAGCCCCGCTTCTTGGCTGGAACTGGGTCAAGAGCCAGAACTGGGGAAACCTTGCAGACAATCTGGTGAGCTACCTCTTCCATAAGAAACACCATACCCCGTCGGGTGTTGAAGAGAAGCCCCAGGAAGACTAGACTCTGGGATGGTACAAGATCTGACTTGTACATATTGAGGATCCAGCCATGATGGATCAGAGCATGAATATAGTACTGTACATGCTGCAGAAGGATATCCGGAGTTGAGGCCTTCAGAAGTAAGTCATCCATGTATGAAGTGACTCTGATGCCGTCTCTGTGGAGTACAGCCATTAACGCTCCCAGGACCCGATTGAAGATCTGTGGAGTTGTAGTCAGACCAAAGGGGAGAGCAGAAAACTGAAAATGTCCTTGGTCGTAGGCGAACCTGGTTGAATGGTAATGTGCAGGTATGCATCCTGAAGATCCAGAGAAGAGAGAAATTCCCCGAGACATGGCCGAGATCACCTTCCTCAAGGGCTCCTGGTGATAGAGAGACTTGACCACAAAGGTGTTGAGGTCCTTGAGGTCCAAAATTGGACGGCAGCCAGTCTTTCCTGGACACCACAAAGAGGTTGGAGTAAAATCCCAACCCTGTTTTCAGTGCCGGAACCTGTTCCAGAACCTCCTTGTCCAAAAAGGTCTGGATAGCTCCGTGAAACAGGTGGCGCTTCTTTGCTCCCTGAGGAGTGTGAGAAGGGAAAAAACTGAATGGAGGAAGAGAGACGAAAGGGATCCTGTATCCTACCAATAAAAAAAAAAAAAAAAAACAAAAAAAAAAAAAAAACACGGATCCCTCATGGTGTCCGTCCAGACACTGAGGAAATGGTGCAAACGACCACTTACTGGCTTGTGGGGACCGGGGTTTGGCGAGTCCTGCCGAAGGAGGTTTGGAGCCCTTGGGCTTGGTGGAGGACTGCTTGGGCTTCCATTGTTGTTTGGGCTTGGAGGAGGTATGTGCAGTCTGAGGAACTGCCTGGGTCGCAGGGCGTGCCTCAACCTGAAAGGGACAAAAAAGCCTATTCCTCTTCAAGGGAGGCTGCTTCCTAAGAAACAAGGGCAGGTGGGTACTCTTACCCCAGTGGCCTCACTAATAATGTCCTTAAGTTCAAGCCCAAACAAAGAAGAGCCCTGAAAGACAAGGAAAGCAAGGCCTTCTTAGAGGCAGTGTCCGCAGACCAGATCTTGAGCTAAAGAGCTCGTCTAGCAACCACAGACATGGTAGAAACCCTAGCCACCAAGCGGATGGCATCAGATATGGCAGCAGAAACATAATGCTGAGCCTCAGAGATGTTGGCGAGAAGGTGCAACATGTCAGCAATAGATGCACCCTGATGGACAGCCAGACTCAGCTGTTCAGTCCAAACAGCAATAGCCCTGTTCACCCAAGCAGCAGCAAACATCAGGCGCGATGAAGTGCCAGCTGTAGCAAAAATGGACTTCAGGGATGTCTCAAGCTTCCTGTCAGTCCAATCCTTGAGGAGAGAGGCATCTGCCACAGGCAAGGCGGTGTATTTGGAAAGCCTAGAGACCGGAGCATCCATCTTGGGTGGATGAACCCAATGAGCCAACTCCGCATCAGAAAAGGGGTACAGCATAGCAAACTTCTTGTCAGGAGCTTTCCACTCATCCGCGACCAACCGGTCAAGAGTGGTGTTGGGAGGGAAACAGGTAGTCTGCTTGTTAGGTTCCTGGAACATATCTGAGGGGTCAACAGGAGCCTCTTGACTCGAGGTAATGTTTAGGGTGTTCAACACCGCCCTGATCAGGCCTTCAGCAGAAGGATCAGGATCAGCCTCAAAGGGGTCCCCAAAGAATTGGGAGGAAACCACCACAGAACATTTCCCCTTGTCAGAATCCACCAATAACTCCTCATCAGAGTAGTCAGATATGTCAGGTACGCCCTGCTGTTTCGGCAGGGAAGACCTTATGGGAGTAGGGGGTTGCCAAGACCCCCTGCAACTGGGATGTAAGAAGTTGTAAGGTAGACCTCAGGTCTCTAGTAGTGGCCTTAAACTCTTGCATCCAATCTGGCTCAAGTACATGGCTGGAAGTCCCTGGGGGGGATGAATGGGCATCAGCGCATGCTGGGCATAAATGACCTGAGTACTCTCTAGGTAACCCTGAACGACATAAGGAGCAGTGCGCAATGAGGGACACAGACACCCCAGTATCCTTAGTCTTAGGTCTAGCCCCAAGCTCCAAGGAGTAGACATTCTCACAGTGTCAAAACTTTTAAAGTATAAGGAATCACCCAAATACAGTGTGTATGATTAAAGTTTCACCCCAGAAATCGCTAAAATGCACTTATCTGGCAGGCGAAGGGTTAATCTGCTGAGGAGAGAAGGAGAGTCCAAGCTCAGCGTAGGATACTCGTGAAGGGAAAGCACAAAATGGCTGCAGTGACGGGAGCCAATATGGAACGAACACGCAAAGCAAGTGCTTTCCCTTGGAAAAGTACCCCAAGAGTGCCTGAAGCCCCCTGAGCCCCCCAACACACACAAAACATTACCAGATAATAGAGAAAGGGCAGACAAACAAAATGAGCCATCTCTGAAGTTGCTACGTTGAGCGGTTGCAGATATATGTCCCAAAATGTAAAGTCCCATAGATGTGAATGGAGCATGGTGTCTATGCGGTAAAGCGTGCCTTTAACTCAAAATTGTAATATTTTTTAGTGAGATAAAAAAAAATTGTAAAAACACCACAATACACAAAACTCAACTAAACACTATAACCAAAGGGAAAAAGTTCCCAAAACGCCCAGAAGGATGCCAAACCAAAGGGTTAAGTTTACCATAGAAACACTGCTCCAAGCCCTCTAACACACATACAGATGAACCCAATGAGTGCAGGAGTATATATTAGGAACTCCAAGGTGACCTCTGTGTGTAGAGGGAATGTGGGACATGTGGACCTCAGCAGTCAAAGGGTTGCTCACCTTTTCAGCAGGTCTTCTGTCTTCAGATTACCATGTGTAAAGAAGAAGCCTCAGTGAGCAACCCCTGAGGAAAGAACTTGTGAAACAAGATTTTCCCCCCAGGGCTAAAAGGTCCACCATAGCGCCTGGAAACTGAGCTATCCACCTGGAAATTGTCACTAATGGTAATCCGCCTAATGGTGGTATTCCATATCTAACAAAAAATAAACTAAAACTATTGCAGAACTGTTCTCTTGCTGTATCTTCACCAAGGAACAAATCTTTCTGGAGAGGGGGCTAGCTGCAGCTAAGGAGTTGAGGTAGGCTCAACCCAGAATTCTCTTCAAGAATTGTTCCTGCCTACTTAAAGCGGAGGTTGCCTACCCAATGTACCAGTACCTATACTATACGACAGAGAAATAATGCTTTTAAAGCGGAACTACCACCTGAACTAAAGTCGCCCTGCCATACTTAGGCAGGTGGCGACTAGCTTAATAATCCTTATTTTACCTGTCAAAAGTACCCAGGAGTAAAATTATGACTGATCTTCAGAGACTTATGGCCAGGTTAGTGCAGCTTGCACGCCTGTGCCGTCAGTCTCTTCCTGAGCCGTTCGGGCCAGTGCAAGGCTTGTGAAGGATGACGGAGACTGAAAGTGCAGGCGCGTAGACAAGATGTCTGCACGGATGCCTGGCTTCTGGTCTCGGAAAATCAGAGATAACTTTACTCTTGGGCACTTTTGACAGGTAAAATAGGGATTATTAAGTTAGTCGCCACCTGCCTACGTATGGCAGGGCGACTTTAGTTCAGGTGGTAGTTCTGCTTTAACTCGCAGAATTCAAAATAGGTTGCCTATAACAATGAAGGAGTTAATAACTCCATTTAAATCAGTGGAAATGTGGGGAGTGTTACTGCTCCTCTACAGTGTCTTTGGTTTGCCCAGAACTGCACCATTTTACTTCTATGCATAAAACCAAATATTTAAATATGGGGTGGATCATAACACTGTATGGTAAATAGCTTTGCTTTTGAGAACAACATTAGTGGTATTAGAAATCTTAAATGTCTCCACTGATTTTTAGTGCAATTAATACTATGGAAGTAGAAGATTTATTCAGGTTTTTTTTATTCACGTTTTTTCATTTCACATTTATATGGCTTGAAAAAGTTGCTGAGGGAATGAAACATTACCTATTGCTTATGGAACTATGGTCCGTACTTCGTACACTACAGAGGTACACTTCTGGAACAAGCCAACTGCACCATAGGGTAGGTGTATTCCCACTGATTTCAACAGAGCTTTTATCCTCTTGAATGCTAGAGATTTCCAATCTCTGTCATTTAGACCCATTTAAATAATTGGGTATGTTAATATCTCCCCTTTGTAGCAGTTGTTTTTGTTCAGAATTGTACCTCTGTAGCTAATTTAATAGGCCCAAAAGGTATTTTGCTCATTCATGTACAGAATGCCATGGACTGTTGTATAGGGGATTTTTGTGTACTTAAAGATAAATCCTTACCTCTTAGGCCATGTGGAACACAGGATCCACGGGGCTACGTCCTCTCCTTCAGGAGGGCAGAGCACTGAAAAAAGGTGTCTCTGAGACAGACTCCCAGTCTGCACCACTTTATCCCACCTAGGCATGCTCAGTTTTAAAGTATAACAAAGCTGAGAGAAAATAAACAAGTGGAACAAGTCAGAGAATGCCCTGAACCAAAGAACCAAAGAGGACTGCCCTGACTGGGACTCAAATTATTGTTTTGGTTTTTTTTTACCTGGGAGGAAAGTTCTGTTTTCAACATGGACTAGGATAAAAGGATTTATCTGTAAGTCATATGTGGAATTCAGGAACCACAGGTATTTACCAAAGAATCCACCATGATTCCACCGAAAGAAGGAGAAAACCCTCTCTAAACATAGACCAGTTCTGACAGAACCAAAGGACAGAAATCAACATGTTACTGGTCAAAAGAAAGTGAGGAAGGACACCTACAAAAGGCACAGTGGTCTGTAGGACCTTCCAGTCAAAGTTGGCTTCAGACAAAGCCAGGACTAACACTGTGGAGATTAGCAAATGTGTGGAGGGATGACCACATCAACAGCTTACACAACTGCTCAGCATTGGCCTGATTCTTAAAGGCCCAAAATGTGCCCACCGACCTGGTGGAATGTGCCATAACCCTAAAAGATACTAGCTTCTTCCTGAGGACATACACAAGAAGAATGGTCACTTCAATCGAAGAACCCACTGTTAACTTACACTCAGCCTGACTCTCGAGGATGACAAAAAAAAAAGTGCAATGAACATAGAATGTCAAGCATCTAACTACAACCAAGACATGAAGCTCCTGCTCCAATTAGATGGAGATGGACTGAGGGAAGGAAGAACAATTTTACCGGTTGATGTGAAACTCAGAAACAACCTCAGGAAGGAAAACTACTGGAGTCTTCAGAACCACCTACTGATCCAGCACAATAGCCAACAGAAAGGCAGTCCTGAGTGACAAGAAAAATGAAGACATGGGCTCAAAATGAGCCTCCTGAATCACTCTCAAAAACCAGGATCAAATCTCACAGAGTGGGATCCAGAAAGAAAGGGTAGATGAACCACCTCTTAGATGAAAGTTTGCACATCAGGGAAGAAGGCAATACACATCTGAAAAGGAAAAAAAAGAGCCAATATCAACTTCAATAGAACTAAGACCAAGCCCTTTATAAAGACCATCCTGAAGAAAGAAAATCCAAGACAACAAGAAATCAGAAATGTTCATACCACAACCCTGATCCTCAGACCCTGTGATATGCCTCGGAAGATACTGGCTTTTCAAGCCTATAGAATGGTAGCAAGATGTTGTCCTCAAAAACCAAGCCATCAAATCTATCTTGTCCACCTGTGGATGACAAAACAGACCTGGACTGAAAAGGTCCGGCCACAGAGGGAGTCAAAATGGCTCTGCAATGCAGACTGAAAAGATGTGAAAACCAGGCAATACAGAGCCAGAACGGGGCAATCACAAAGGCATAAGCTCTCTTACTCCTGGATTTTCCTCAGCACCTTGGAAATCAGGGGAACTGGAGGGAACACCTACACCAGAGGAAATTGCCATGGAATGACCATAGCATCTACAGCAATAGCTAGAGGGTCCTGGAACAGAACTGAAGATCCTTGCAATTCAACAGTTCGATTCACCATTGGGAGAACCCAGAGTCGAACTATCAAGTCTATTACACTATGCTTAAGCTCTCAGTTGCTGGGACCCAGATGCTAGTGATGCATAAAATCTGCCACAAAGTGGTGAACCCCTGGAACGTGAATTGTGGAGAGAGCTGGCATGTGAGCCTCCTCCGATGGGGGTCAACCGATCCTCGACCCACTTTGCCACACTCCTGGTCCCTCCCTGACGATTCATGTAAGCCACAGCCTGACATTGATTAGCACTAGAAATGCCTGGAGAGACTGAGACCAACGCAGCAGAGCTAGGCGAATCTGCCAAAGCTGTAGAACATTTTAGACAGAGTGTGCTCTGCCCTGGTCCAAGACCCTAAACAGTCTGAGGACCCAGAGTGGTGACCCAGTAATTAAAGACGAGATCCATTGTAACTATTACCCTATTAGTGATAACCAGTGGCAAACCCAAGGACAAATGAGACTTCTGAAGCCACAAATGAAAGGCCGCCTTCATCCTATTGGACAGAGACATGACAGTGGAAAGGTGACAATGTTGTCTGGACAAATTCCTGAAGATTTGCAGCTGCAACACCAGAGTAAAAAATTGGGCAAAGGAAGGTCAGAGATGCTCAACTAGGCTCATGAGCTAGCAAATACATGCAAGAAGCTCACTGGGACTGTGTCCTCGCGCCCAGGGTGCAATCTCTTTTAGCTCACCGGTGCCATACACAGAGAGGAAATCCTCTGAAGCATATCATACTGGTCCTGCCAAATGACAGTCCAGCCAAGAAATGCTAGACAATTCCTCTCTGAACAAGGGAAACAGCTAACCCCAGAAGTATGTTTCGGCCTTCTTGGGCCTCGTTGGTGACGAATCCCAAAAGCAATTTGCATATGTAGAAAGGAAGGTCAGAGATGCTCAACTAGGCTCATGAGCTAGCAAATACATGCAAGAAGCTCATGGAACTGAGCATCTCTAACTTTTCTTTCTACATATGCAAATTGCTCTTGCCAAGTTCACAATCTTTAAAAAGAACTACTTAATTGGAACTGTGTACACATTGTGCCTGGCTTGCAAGCACACTTTGGAGACCATTCCAAAGAAGAAATTCTTTTTAAAGACAGTCATCTCGGCACTTCTGGAGAGCTGCGGCCGGTCAAGGGACCGGATTCCAAATCTGAGAGCTAGAATGGTGACGTCATTCAGGGGGAAATAGAAGACATATCATTTTTCATGTTTTTTTAAGGGCTACAATATAAAATAAAATTATTTTCAAGTATTACTATCCCTTTAAGCCACAGGCACTGTGGAAGACTTTCCAGCAAGCTTAGCTCCACTTCAGTAAGGTAAGCAATAGCTTCAAGGATCTTAGAAATAAGAACTACCAAATCTAAACTGGGTACTCCACTTGGCCTGCATACAAAAACTGATCTCCCGAGACAGTCACAGCCCTAGTCACCCATAAAATGGGCACAGTAAGGCACAGGAAGCCAGGTTCATATTGGTCTGGTCCTTAAACCTTTGAGTGCCAGAGTGGCATTCAAAGGGTGAAGAGCCATGGCATCTGGTAGAGGCAAGGTAATATTCTTGGCAAAGCAAGAAACTGGGGGACCAGTCTCAGGTGGAGAGGCCCACTGCATAAAGCCTCCACAGACAAAGGGTAGAAAAGAGATGTATGCTGATTAAGGAATAACCTCCTGCTGGACAGTTTACATTCTTCCAGGAGTAACTGGTCTAAGGACAGTGAGGTGGAAAAACAGCAAACTCATTTTGTCGCTAAAAGAAATAAAAAACAAAAAAAACATCAGGGGAACAGGAGCTAGAATCAGAGTCCTCCAATATCTTGTCTCTAGAATAACCCTCACCAAAGAACAAGAATCTTCCACGTAAGAGTCCCCAACAAAGAAGGATGAATCTAGGTCATCCCAATCAGTTGGTTAATGAGTGGCTCTCCAGCCACTGACAAACTGTGCACCCCAGAATGGGGGGAGGGGGGATGGGAGCCCCACATTGCCATAGTAATCCGTATATAAGGTTAGAATCTCCTTCAGCCTCCTTTCTCAAGTACACAAGCCAGGTGAGAGAAGCCCCAGTGTTCCAAGCAATACAGCAGTCACGCATGTGCCACAACCTAAAAACGTTATGTGTTATAAATCTATTAAATGTTAGCAAAGGTTGCTATAAGCAAATAAAGCATGTAAGCTCCACTGTCAAGAGACTGTTTTCAAATGACGAGAAAAGTCTCCTAGAGAAAGGAATGCCCACAGACAGTGAACGGGTTAAAATCATACTAGAGCAGAGAACATAAACATAAAAGTGCTAAATCCTTTAGAGATGTGCTACATAAGCAAGCCCATCAACACAGTGGAATTCAGGGTACTAAAACACATAAAAATGTGGCTGCCAGAAAGAAATAGTGACACAGTCTTGCTCTAAATGGTGTCCACGCAGGCTTCAGGCTCCTATATGAACAGATATGCTCCACAAAAGCAGAGGAAATAGGGGGTAATGAAACCAGCCAGGTCCTGAAACCCTGTGCACTGGCCAATACTTCCAAAGGACAGGAATAGGTGCCAACCTAATTGTGGATTGTACAGCCCCATACGCTACAGAAAATAAAAAAGAAGGCTAAATAAGAGCTGCTACTTTGTTTTCTCCTTCATGGAGAGCACTGTTAAATCTGAGCATGACCAAGAAGGGTAAAGAGGTGAAGGCTGGGAGTCTCTGCCTCAGGGACCTTTTTTTAAGTGTGCTGCCCTCCTATGGGAGGGGACTTTACCTCATGGCTCCTGTGTGCCACACTGGATGTAAGAGAAAGTTTATTACAGTGGATGCATCAACTACCATCTCCTACAAGCACTGAAAAGCCCAAGTTTTGTTCATTTGAGGAAGGTGAGAAACTGTTTGCTGCTCCAGGTAACATGAGTGTACACGTCTGTACAATTTACAGTGCTTGCTCTGTGCCCGTACTCTCTTTGAACTCTATTGGCTTGTAGGAAGCAGAGCAGCATTAATGCACATACTGGAGCTTGCAAATTATAGTAGCTTATGCCAGGTAGATTAAACTAGATTAAATGTCATACTAGAATATCTATTAACATTGGAACTTTTAATTTTGTCTTTCATCTTCTTCTAGGAGGGTAAACAGTAATCGTGATACTCACGAAAAAGCAACAGCTCGACTTAACAGTTGGTGCCTCTGGGAACTTTAGAGAAAGAACACCTGTTGGAAAGAAAATGGTGCAACTCGTATTAAATGAAACTTTCTGAAACAAACTGCGAAACGCAAAGAAATACAGGATGTTTTATGACAGGAAATGAGTGTTTAGATTCCTTGTTTAATGTTTTATTATGGGCTTCAATTATATTTCAGCCAAAATGTACACTGGGTGTACAACGTCAACCCCCCCTCCAAATAAAACAGATTTTCTTGGTTTGAGCAATCACATTACTGCAGTTTACTGATTTCAGATGCTCATGGCTGGCCACAGCAACCTACACAATCAGAAACAGCCAATGCAATGATTACATTGCAGCCATTTGGGATTTCTGATGTCACTTTGGCTCCACACTAGACAATTTCTGCGTCAAAAGCCTGAGGTTGTCGAACTGGCTAAATTTCAGACAGCAAGAATAAAATGCTAGGTTTTGATGACTCAAAGTGAATAATTTCAAATAAACAGGTATTATATAAAAAAAAAGTCAGTTAACCAGATTTTTTTCCTTATATTTCTCAGTGGAATATTTAATACCACTGCATCTCACCTGCTATACTCATCTACAAGGTGGCAACTAATAATGGTATAAAAGGTTAGCTCATAATATGTTGCTACTCATATGACTTTCTTGCATATTTAGCCCACAATGACCTGCAAATGACTATAGCACTTTACTAATTCTCCTCGGTATTTTAAAAATTTCCATAACAACTGTTAAAGTTACATACTTAGACTATTCAGGACTCAATGAAGATGCTGATCAGTAAAGATTTTCTGTTTTTTCAGTGCTCATCCAGATGATCCAGCAGCAAAGATTCAGTGGGAAAATGGGGCTTATATGGGGAAAAACTTCATATCTTGGCAGCAATGCAAAGTCTCCCAAACAGAAAAATTACTGATTGGGAGACTTCTTTTGATGAGCATGTAATACAGATAAAAGTGCTAATGGGAAGAAAAACCTGACCCAATTTTTTTTTTGCAGTGCAACAGAGGAACCATGGGGGGGAAGGGAGATGGGGTAAAGACCAGGGCTCTTTCCTTAAGTCTTTCTTGAGGTGGAGACACCCTCAAAACTCCACACTTTACCCCAAACTGACATGCTCAGTTTAAACAAATAGAAAAGACTGGAAAAAGAAGCAAGGCAGGAATAATCAAAGGATCCACCTGGCCGGAACTCAAACAACTAATTTTTCTCTGAAAGGCAATCCTGCATTCCATATAGACTAAGAGAAAAGCATGTATTAATAAGTACACAAAAATACTCTTTCATCCCATATAGATTCCAGGGAGGGAAGGAAAATGGTTGCCTCAAAACATAATTAAATTCTACAACAGAATAACTGCAACAGGAAGCACCCACTGCTCTGTTGGAACAAGTAGAAACACTAAAGGGGACAGACTTGTCTCCTCAGGGCATAGGCTTGGAAAATGGTTGCCTTAACGCAGAAAACCACTGTCAACTTAGACACAAAGTGGCCCACACGAAGATCCCTTAGGAATGACAAGAAGAGCTTCTGATTTACAGAAAAACTTTGTGTGATGGATGTAGCCTTCAAGCACCCAACATCCAAACTGTGAAGCTCCTGCCTGTTAGAGGAAGCCTGACAAAGAAAAGGTAGAACAAATTCCTTGTTAATGAAAACTCAGAAACAACCTTAAGTGGAAATCCTCTAAAAACCATTGTATCAGAAGAATTGAAAAAGGGAGTACAGGACAAAGCTTGTAGTTTGGCCACATGATGAAAAGAGAGCTACAAACAGGAAAGCCGTTTTAAGAGTCAGGCTGGCATCCATCAAAACTATCACCCCAAATCAGAATGCAGTGTCTCTGTCCCAATGACAAACTTCACATCTGAAGCCACCAATGGTGGATGAGATACATGGAAATATGACAATGCCACCTGCACCAATTCTTGAGAATCTGTAGCTCCAGTTCAAGAATGTGGAATTGGACAGCGGGGTCACCTCAAAGCAGACACCAGAAACATTAACACCTCCATTTACTCCTGCACAGTTGCAGATGCAGAGACAACAATTAAATATTGTCCACCAGCAGAAAGACCATCTCTTTAGAGTGTCAGATCTCATGCAGAGAGAAAGAGAGAGAGGGAGGAGGAGGAGGACCTGGAACAGGACAAGAGAAGATTTATTGAAACTAAGTACCCAACTGAGTTGCTCCAAATTAATCTGAAGATGCAAAGCTTTCTCTTAAAGATCATTTAAAAAATGTGAGTAGCGAGGGATGCAAAGGCCTTTGTAAAAAAAAAAAAACCTGAAGAGCAAACTGAAGGAAGCACCAAAGACTGGACTATGCAGATATGCACACTTTATGTCTATGGAGGCTGAAAACTCCCATGGAAACATAACACGACAGAGTGCAAAGAATACATCTTCAACCAAGGAGTAAGAACAAAAGAATTCAGATACTTCAAGTCCAGAATAAGAAGCCATCCTCCATTTATTTTGGGAACCATGAAAAGGTTGGACTCTAATCCCATAAATCTTTCTTGAGAAGAGACAGGTACCAAGAACTACATGTTTACCAAGAAAGAATCAAGCCACTTCAGTAAGAAGCTCTTTACCCTCCAGGATCTTAGAACCAACCAAAACATTTTCTTTATTTACATCCACACGGACAGCCTCTATAAGTTGTCCCGCCCAGACAGCAACTAGCCACCCAACCAACAGTGAAGCTGGAAAGTAAAGAGGCACCAGAAGGCAAAAACTCACCTTAAGGAGAGAATACATGTGCTTATCTGCCTGATCACAGTGCTACAGCTTAAAGTAAAATCTGAAATTGGGGGTCCACTGTGTGTGTGTGGGGGGGAGCCCACTGCAGTAGGGTTTCAGGGGAGAACCATCTGGTCCAAGGAATGATGGGAAGAGAAGCTGAACATCCCTGAATTGACACTCAAAAATATCTGGGGAAAAGGAATTCAAATCAGAGTCTCAGAGACTCTAAGGGTTGCCAAACACCATTGTGTTAAATCCCTCATGTGGTATCAAAGGATCATCCCCAAAATAATCCCCCAGGAGAATATGAGGAATCAAAAATCTTCATCCGTGTTGACATCCTAATCAAAACAATCCACCGCATCCAGAATGGATGGTCCTAGTTCCAGAATTCAAGGATCCCCTTAATGTAGGAAAGGATATTATTTATAGAAGTACGGGAGAAACTGGAAATTTCTGAAAATCTCCAAAATTGTGCTTTCTGGATCTAAACGGAAGAAAATAGCCCGGGGAAGAGGCTTTCAGTCTTGAGGAAGGAGAGAACTTTTACCCCCAGAGGATTTCCTAATGAGTTTCTCCAATGGCTCTCCAAACAGCAGTTTACCTTTAAAAGGTAAAGAAACAAATTTAGATTTAGACAAAGAATCTGCATCTCATAATCACCACCACAGATCTTTGTGCCGTAATAGACAATGCTCAAGATTTGGTCAGTCATTTTATGATTACACGGAGGCGTTGCATGAAAAACCTACCGCTTCCTTGATAACTGCTACTTCTTTGAGTAATTCTGCGCAGAATACAATGGACTCAATCCAGTTCTCTAGGTCAGCCAGCCAAATGCAAAGGGTCAGGCTATACATGCACAGCTGTAGCGGTCTTCATATTCTGGCCCAACAAGGAGTATTGCTTTTTTTAAAGAGCTTTCCAGCTTCCTTTCCATTGGATCTTTCAACATCAAACTATAATCCATGGGAATCGGTGTTCGTTTGGCCAGATGGGTCACTGTCGCAGCAATCTTAAGGGGTGTTATCCACTGAATAACATCATGGAAACACTCAGAATATTTTAGAAATACTATACCTTCTATCCCCTTTTTCCCCATTCTGATCATGTTATTTATTGAATAGATTGATGAACTGGGAAGACTGGGTGGATCCCTTGTTTCCCAGAAAGGCTGTATCAATGATGTTTAATTATTTCTGAACCTCAGTCAGGACCGACCGCTTCCTCATTCTCTTTAGAAAAGGATACATTTTCTCTAAATTGAAAGTGCCTGTTTCTTCCACAATTTCCCCCCTCTTCTTCCACAAATACAGGGATTCTACATCTTGGAGACTTACAAGATCATCCTTATATAATCTGGAGGATGGACCCTCTTCCTAGGAACTTCAGCTACCTGAATGGCTGTTAAAGTCTGCTGCATGGAAGACTTCATATATGCCAGGATGTTCTGAAAATGCGACGGAATATCCTGTCCTGCTTCTTTCTTCAGGCAGTCCTGACATAGTCCGAAGGAGCCAAGTAATTAGCATACCAAACAAGGCCAGTAACTCATGCATGCTCCTGTTCAGAAACACAATTTAGTCCCTTTAACCTCCTTTGGAGTGGGATCTGAAGGGGTCTTATCCTTAGTGACTGTCTTAGAGCCAGAAGACACAATGCAATATTATGCTTGTACAAATATACCCAGGAAAATTAGGCCATTTGTATTATAGCATATAACTCACAATAAGCCATGTAACTCAACAAAGAGGAATCAGGCCAAAGAGATTGTCTTCTGTAGTTGAAATCATGGAATGTTCCAACAGTGGAATGCATGTTTGTGTAAAGCACTTCTTGTTCCTAGATAACTAGGAGTGGCTACACCAAAGCCTGAAGGAGAGAGTCGCACTATCATCTCCTAGAGAGGACATCCTACCCAAGGGCGGTGTTTTAGAGCCATGCATTCAAAGCTAGAATGCAGAAAGGAGGCACAAAACACACAATGTGATCCGCCTATGAAGTGGGAAGTACAGCATTGATCAAGGCCCAGTGAAAGTCACTGGCAAGGCCTTCAAGTGAAAAATAAATACAGATGGAGGCTCTCTCTCTCTGTCCTCTCAGCTGGTAGGACAAAGAATAACTGAAGGTGCCTTGGGAGAGTCGCTATTTATGCTGTTTTGATTGGTCCTACTCAGCTGGAGGGTGGAGATAACCCACTTTATTGCCATGAAGCAGGACACAGAAGAAAAAACGGCTGTAACCCACGCATGCTCCTTTTCAGAAAAGGGGCCTGGAAGTAGCTGTGTAAGAGCCACAGAATAAGATGGACATAATGTATGAGCAAGTCCCTCAGAAGACCAGTCTGACCCGAGGAACACGGGTTAATAGGGGAAAGACCTTGATGCCATGGTGGTCTAAGGCTTGCCCATTTCTTCCATGAGCTCAGTCATAGCCATTAGACCGACAAATACAGAATGAAGAGCAGAAATTAGAGAGAAAATACTAATCTGCCTATCAGGGGTTAAAGCTATAATGTCATGTGGAGGATCTCAGTCAGATAGGCAAACAAATGTTGAGAGGCATAGTACCTCCCCTTCCTTTTTTCCTCATGAGAAAAAAATTGTATTCCCTCCATATTAATGAACAGCAGTGTCTCTGCTGCTATTGTGTCTGTTTGATAACTTGGTGGTAGGCATACTCCCGAAGGTGTGTTCCACTGCACCCAGAATGGTTACAAAAATAAAAGTGAAGTCCTACTGTAACGGGTGGGCTCCAGAGCACGAAATGTGGGGATATTAACACAACTGCCATCCAATATTGCCATTTCTTAAAGGTGTGTGGGCCCCATAACTGAGTCTGACTAACATCACAGATTTTAGCAGATTAATTAAAGAGGTTACATCTCTGAAAAGGAGGAGAAGGGGAATGGGCTGACACAAAAGAACAGCAGAGTGCAAAACTAGCAAATTTACCATAGACCACAGAAATTGGCTCCTTGAGATACAGACAAGGAAGCATACTCACAGGATCTGTGCACTCAAACTGGAATTCACTTTAGTCTTTTATAAATTGTTTTTTCCTTTTGTTCAGGCATCAGCAAGGAGGAGGAAAAAGACTGAAGTGGAAAGCCATCCTCTAGCAGATCCAGGTCCCTTAAAAGTCTGCACCCATACCCGTATCCATTAATAATACCAGTGACAGGAGACCTCCTAATGGGGGATTACACACCCCATGTAATTTAGTAAAGAAAAAAATAAAGAAAAAAATAAAAAAGACTAGCTAAGAAATTATTTTCCCTGATGCACCTCCTTTGAATAGGGAGGGAATCTCCAAATTCATGACTCTTTTTAAGCAAGTGCTCTGCCCTCCTGGTCGCAGGACACTTTGCCCCTCCATGGCTCCTGTGTTCCACACTGGATGAAAGAAATACATATTCAAGGTATACATGTAGCTTCACAACTACTGCCAACTTATAATCTTTAATTAGTACTGGATATCATGTCCATAGAGGCAGCTTTTTTTTTTTTGCAGCACTCATAGAACCCAAACTCCTCCTAGTGAAGGATTCCTAAGAAGACATGTGAAGGGAGACAAGTCCAAGAGCCATGCAAATAAGAAATATGTCTGCCTCCATGGACATGATATCCAGTACCAATCAATTATTCATTTTGGAAGACTAATTCACACAGAAATGTTTCATAGTGACCATTGGATTTTATGTCCACATTGAGATGTGTGGGAACGTATTATTATTAGGAGGTGTTGATGATTCCTCAAGATACTATGTAAAACAAATCAAGTTGGAATACCCTGCTTGTATTTGAACTTACCACACTGAAAAACGGCTTTAACATCGAGATTACTGGACAAGAAGAGGCAGGGTTTGCGCTTCAGGGCCTGTGGAATGTAATAAACACAAAATAAACAAAGCTCCCATACAAGAATCTTACTGCCCTGCGGTCACTTACCTGCGCCACTGCGGATGTTAGGACTGTTACTTTTTCTCCATGAGGAAGGGTTGGTAAGCATTGTGTCTTGCCAGCAAGGGAGTTTTTAGATTCCAAGAAATCTAATGCATTACCAGTGCACCATGCAGCCCAATTTCATCATTCCTAGTAGTGATATTAGCAATATCACAATATTGCAACTGGCAAGACTCAGGGCCTTGAGATAAAGAACTAGGGCTTTAGAATACTCAACCAGTAATTATAACTGCCCAGCTTTCTAGCATAATGTCATATAAGGATTCATATGTCTGAGTCCTTGATGCTGAAATACGTATTTTTGAAGTACCTGTTGGGAAACATATGACCAACACTGGGATTCCCCAATTACCAAGTCAGCTTTTACTGTGCTCCAGTACTCTAGGGATCAGGGCAGATATAGTGCGTGGGTGCCTAGTGAGTTCTCTCCTGTACACAGTAGTGACAAAGAATATAGCAGGCATTCATCAAGACTTGCGCAGCAAGGACAAGCGATAAACTCTAGGTGAGAGGCTGCCTTTGTTTCTGGATATGAGAGCAGTCAGTGAGAAAATGACAGTTTCACCTCTACAAAGCATCATAAAAGGATTTTAATCTTACCTGTTAAATCCTTTTCTCTAAGTCCATACAGATTACTGTTAACTTTGGGTAGGCGGTCCACCCCTTTAAGTAGGCAGGAACAATTCTAGAATTGATTGCAGTGGGTGGAGCCTACCTTCCCTCCTTGGCTGCAGCTAGCCAACCAGCTCCAGAAAGATTTGAGACACTAACTATTGACAAGATAGTGGAAGGGAAAGAAGAATCCTGTGAGCATGACCCCAAAGGACCCCCACAGGAGAGCCAAACATGGTCCCTTAACAGGGTGGGAGACCAGTAACCTGTATGGACTAAGAGAAAAGGATTTAACAGGCAAGACTAAAATCATCTTTTCTCTGTCATCTAATACAGATTACTGGTAACTTTGGGATGTCCAACCATTGAGTTTCCCAGAGAAGGGAAGTAAGGCAAGGACCAGACACAAAGCCCCCAAAGTCAGCAGAGCAGATCAGAGATAGCCCAACAAAACAACTGAAGTGTCAACAGACACTGAACAGGGTAACACTACCCCAAGAACTGTTACACAGCACATTAAACTAGAGCCAACAGGGCTCAAAAATTAAGGAAGCACCAAGAACCGAAGAAGATCCTAGACAGGCAAGACTGCCTCCAGGATCTTCCTCCCAAAGCTGGCACCAGCCAATGCCAGCACATCAATACAGCAGTGCTTTGAAAAGGTGTGCACGGACGACCAAGTGGCAGCCTTGCACAACTTATCAGCAGAGGCCTGATTCTTGTAAGCCCAAGAAGCCCCAATAGATCTTGTAGAAGGAGCCGTAATACGAAAGGGAACGGGTTTCTTCCTCAGCTCGTAAGCCTTACGAATAGTGGACTTGATCCAAGACGCAAAAGTCACTTTGAAAAGTGTGAAGCACCTCCTTATCTTTGTGAAACACCAAACAGGGTGGTTTACAGGACAGAGCATGTAACTCCGCAACACGGCAAACAGACTCGATCGCCAGGAGAAAGCCCATTTTCCACATCAGCAGGCATAGAGGAATAGTAGCCAAGCACTCAAAGTGAGGGAGCTGAAGGACGCCC
Organism: Rhinophrynus dorsalis; assembly: GCA_037306005.1. NCBI lineage: Eukaryota > Metazoa > Chordata > Amphibia > Anura > Rhinophrynidae > Rhinophrynus > Rhinophrynus dorsalis. The sequence continues at coordinate 226,850,223 of CM074722.1, forward strand.
AAGACCAAATTAAGATCCCACTGAGAAGCAGGAGTCTTAAAGACAGGACGAGTATGAGCAACATCCTGGAAGAAAACCTTGGCATCAAGAAGAATAGCAATGCGCCTCTGAAAGAAACAGAGACAGCAGAAGTCTGAACCTTAAGGGAAATCAAGCTGAGGCCCTTATCCACACCGTCCTGCAAGAAGGCCAGGACCGTAGGCAGATCAAAATCCTGAGAGATCACTATCAGCACACCAAGATAGGAAGGTCGACCAAAATTCAACTTCCAAGCTGTCAGGTAACCCTGTAGAAGAAGATCCGGACAGCAAGGGATCCGGAATGGCTCCGCCACTGACAGATACAGAAGCTCCAGAAATCAAGCCTGCCGAGGCCAGTATAGAGCAATCAGATTGACTGGACAGCGCTCCGGTCTCAATTAACACCCTGTGCAACATGGGAAGGGGAGGAAAGATGTAAGCCAGAGGAAATAACCAAGGAATGGACATGGCATCCACTGCTAGAGCTAGAGGATCCCTCCAGCGAGAGCAGAACCTTGGGACCTTCTGGTTATGTCTTGTCGCCATCAGGTTGATGCAAGGAAGAACCCACTTCTTAACAATGAGGGAGAACACCTCCGGGTGCAGTTCCCACTCTCCGTTGACCACCGTGTGTTGACTGATGAAGTCTGCCATGACGTTGTCAACACCAGGAATGTGTACTGCGGATATAGCAGGAACGTGTTCTTCTGCCCAGGACAAAATAGCCTTGACCTCTAACCAAGCGGCGAGACTTCTTGTTCCGCCCCACTTGCTGATGAAGGCCACGGCCGTGGCATTGTCTGACTGTACCCGGACTGGGCACTCTATCAGCTGGGGAATCCAATGACGAAGGGCATGGAATATCGCCCGAAGCTCCAACGCGTTGATGGGAAGGAGAGATTCCTCTGGAGGCCACCGACCTTGTGAACTCAGGTGACCCACGACCACTCCCCATCCGGAGACGCTGGCATCCGTCATCACCGTGGTCCAAAAGGATACTAGGAAGGACTTGCCCTTCAGCAGATTGGAGAGGTTGAGCCACCATGAAAAACTCAGTTCCACATGAAAAGGAAGGGATACTGACGTCTTCAGAAAAATCCAGCTGACCCCTGCACACCTGGATCACAAACCTCTGAGGTTCCCTGGTGTGAGCCACGGCAAATGGGACCGCATCTATGGTGGAGATTAATTTCCCCACTAGAGAGGAGAGCTACTTGGCTGGAACTGGATCGTGAGCCAGAACAGCAGAAACCCTGTGGGCGATCTGGTGAGCAGAAACACCATGCTCTGCTGATTGTCTAAGAGAAGGCCCAGGAAGACGAGATGCTGGGATGGGACAAGATCCGACTTGTCCATGTTGATGATCCACCCATGATGGGTAAGAGCATGAATGCAGTCCTTAACCTGCTGATGAAGAAATTCCGCAGAGGGGGCTTTCAGAAGCAGGTAGTCCATGTAAGTAGTAACTCAGATGCCGTCCCAGTGGAGGACAGATACTAAAGCTCCCAGGACACTGTTGTAGACTTGAGGAGCTGTAGTCAGACCAAAGGGAAGAGCTGAAAACTGAAAGTGCCCTTGGTCACAGGCAAATCTGAGATACTGCCGGCTCTCAGGATGAATGGAGATGTGTAGATGCGCGTCCTGAAGATCCAGAGAAGCAAAGAATTCCCCCAGAGACATAGCAGCAATCGCTATCTGTAGGGACTCCTGGTGAAAAGGAGTCCTGATCACAAGGGAATTGAGCTCTTTCATATCCAAAATGGGACGACAACCACCATCCTTCTTGGAGACAACAAAGAGGTTTGAGTAAAAAAACCATACCTCTGTCCTGAACTGGAACCGGCTCTAGAACATCCTTGTCCAGAAGAGCCTGAATAGCGCCGTTGAACAGACGGCGTTTCTCTGCACCTTGAGGAGTATGAGAAGGGAAAAAGCGAAAGGGAGGAAGAGAGACTAAAGGGATCCTGTACCCTTCCATCACCACCTGTAAAACCCACAGGTACGCCACTTAATCGTCCCAGATGCTGTGGTAGTGACTCAAACGGCCACCCACATCAGAGTGGGGCCCTGGGTTTGGCAAGTGATGCTGAAGAAGGCTTGGAAGAGACCTTGGGCTTCCACTGCTGTTTGGGCTTGGAGGAGGCACGCAGAGCTGAGGGAACTGCCTGGTTCACCGGATGTGTCTCAGTCTGGAAGGAACAAAAAAAACTATTACACTTGAGAGGGGTTTTCTTCCTGGGGACCAAAAGCAGAAGGGTACTTTTACCCCCTGTAGCCTCACTAATCAGATAGTTAAGATCTGGCTCAAACAATTATGTGCCTTGAAAAGGCAAGGAGAGCAAGACTTTCTTGGAAGCAGTGTCAGCAGACAAGATCTTGAGCCAAAGAGCCTGTCTGGCAGCAACAGACATGGTGGAAACCCTAGCCACCAAACTGATGGCATCAAATAAGGCAGCAGAAATATAGTGCTGGGCCTCAGAAATGATGGCAAGAAGGGTCAACATATCCGAAGTAGAAGCACCCTGACGAACAGCCAGGGTGAGCTGTTCAGTATAGACTGCAATGGCACGGTTAACCCATGCCGCAGCGAACGCCAGACACATGACAGTTCCAGCAGAGATAAAAATGGACTTGAGCGAAACCTCAAGTTTCTTGTCAGTCCAGTCTTTCAGAGCGGATGCATCAGAAACAGGTAAGGCAGTAGACTTAGACAGCCTGGAGATAGGAGCATTCACTTTGGGGGGGGATGAACCTACTGAGCAAGGACCACCTCAGAGAAGGGGTAAAGTTCGGCAAATTTCTTGGAAACAGAAGGTTTCCTGTCCAGAGATTTCCACTCATCAGACACAAGGCGGACAAGAGTGGGGTTAGGTGGAAAACAAGTAAGGGGCTTTTTAGGCTCCTGAAACACATCAGAAGGATCTCAAGAAACCTACTGAACTAAGGGAACATTTAGGGTACTCAAGACAGCCCTGATCAGGCCCTCAGCCGAGGGCTCAGGATCAGCCTCAAAGGGGTCCCCAAAAAACTGAGAGGAACCCACAGCAGAACATTCCTCAACATCTGAATCCACCAACAGTTCCTCCTCAGAGGAATCTGATATGTCAGGTACTCCCTGCGGTTTAGGCAGGGAAGATTTGACTGAAGAAGGGGTCTGCCATGAATGGAAGACCCCCTGTAACTGGGATGGTAAGAGTTGCAATGTAGACCGAAGGTCCCTAGTAGCAGCCTTGAACTCTTGCACCCAAACTGTCTCTAATGCATGGCTGGAGGTCCCTGGGAGAGACTCGGGGACATCAGAACATGCTGGGCATAAATGACATGAGGAACAGTGCGCAATAGGGGACACAGAGACCCCAGGGTCCTTAGTCTTAGGCCTGGCCCCAAGCTCCAACGGTATAGACATTCTCACAGTGTCAAAAACGTTTAGTATAATGAATCACCCAATTACAGTGTGAAATATTAAAATGTCACCCCAGAAATTGCTAAAATTCACTCATCTGGCAGGCAAAGGGTTAATCTGCAGAGGAGAGAAGGAGAGTCCGTAGGATACTCTTTTTAGAAAAGGCACAAAATGGTTGCCGCAGCGGGAGCCAGTCAGAAACGAGCGTGTGAAGCAAGTGCTCATGGGAAATGTAGTTTTCATAGAATAAGTACCCCAACAGGGCCTGAAGTCCCCCAACACACTTGCAATGGTAACCAGACGATAGAGCAAGGTCAGACAATTAAAGTGAGCCCTCTCTGAAGTCGCTACATTGAACGGTTGCAGAGATATGTCCCAAACTGTACAGTCCCATAGGAGTGAATGGAGCAATGGCATCTATGTGGTAAAGCGAGCCTTTTGGAACTCAAATTTTGTCAAAGTTAAAACTGTGAAATAAAATTACATGATACATCACTAGAACAAGTTAGAAGGCGCAAAAAACACTGAACCCAGTAGGAAAAGTGACAATGACCCCCCCAAATATGCAAACCAGCAGCTAAAGGGTTAAGTTACCACATAAACCTGCTCCAAAACACCCAACATACAGATAGACCCAGTGAGTGCAGGAGTGTGCAATAAGAACTCCCAAGGAAAAAACCCCTGTGCGGAGGGGCACTGTGGGGCATGTGGACCTTCAACACTCAAAGGGTTGCTCACCTTTCCTGCCTTCAGATTACCATTTATCAAGAAGAAGCCTCGGTGGGCAACTCCTGAGGAAAGAACTTGTACCCAAGATTTTACCTCCAAGGCTTAAGGTCCACAAAAAGTACTTGGATACTGAGCTAGCCACATCTAAGGGCATTGTCAGTTATGGTAATCCGCCTAATGGTGGTATTCCATTTCTAACAGAAAAATAAAAAAATTCTAAACCTATAGCACAACTGTTCTCTTGCCTGTGTCTTCACCAAGGACCAACTCTTTCTGGAGCTGGCTGGCTAGCTGCACCCAAAGAGGGAAGGTAGGCTCCACCCCTTGCAATAAATTCTAGAATTGTTCCTGCCTACTTAAAGGGGCGGATCGCCTACCCAAAGTTACTAGTAACCTGTATTGGACGACAGAGAAAAAACAGTAGTATTAAGATATCAGGCATTACTTTCACAGCAGATTGGTTTTAACCCCTTCAACACTGATTATGTGCACCTTTTGACAGCAGATTCTAGGATGACCAAGTGTAGCACTCCCATTCAGATGTGTTTGTGTTGTATTTGTGTCTCCTCTCACCCAGTGCATGACAGGCCTTACTCATCAGCCTTTAATCCCATGAAAAACTCAGCATTCCTATATTCTGATTTCTAATAAAATGCCCATTCTTAGAAGTGTTCATTTCTACACACTCTGATTCTTTAAGGATTTCTTGAATCAGATTGCCTCCCAGGAACATTACCTTCAGTTGGAGAATTAAAATAGGCTGTATTACCTAACAGTAACAAATTATGCAAACGCAATACAATTAGGATTGTATGGTAACACAAATCCCCATCTTGATGGCTGTGCGTAAGCAGTAATTATCTTATTTATTGGAATTCAAGCAATACAATTCTTTATTAACAATTACCTTTTTCTCTCTTCCTCCATTTATTTAGAACTGCACTTCACAAGAAATATTGGATCTGCTTCCATGAAAATTCAAACTGCAGTTAAATGTAGAGTAGCACTGAAGGATATCCCACACACTCAGTGCACTGTACATAAATAACGGTGTGCCTTAGCATCCTGAACGCAGTACCAGCAGCCCCATACAATAATAGATTTGTTACTAGCACAGAATCAGAAATAGAGAAGACGGACATTAAAAAAACGCGTTCACAAAATGTGAGAGAGGTCCCTGCACTCCAACAGAGACCCGTCTAGGTTTTAGATTTTATTTATCACGATGCCCATCTTAAACTCAAGAACTGGAGCAAAACTTGATGGATAAACGCTACTTAACTGAAAGAAATCATAGCAAGAAAAAAGGGAAGAAAACAGAAAGCTAAATTGAATCAAAAAAGGAGGAAGGAAATTGAAGGAATAGAGAGAGAGAGAGAAAGAAAGAAAAGTGAATGAAATAAACTCAAAAACACACCTGTGCCAGGAGTTGCATAAATGAATCAACAATATCAGGATGGTCCCTGGGTCCTAAAAATATAATAAAGATGTAACTTAAGAAAAAATTATACAAACAGCAACTGAATCTCATATAAGTCATGTGATACAGAAAGAATTTACAGGGGGAAGAAGGTGAGGTGCAGGGGGAGAGGGCGGAAGAGTGAGGTGCAGGAGAAAGACATGAACAACTTGAAATTGGTTAAAGAAATAAAATTATGAAACTTGAAGAATCCAAAAACATAAAGAATAAATTAAAAATAAGGATGCTTTTGCCCCTGCCCTCCCATAAACTCCATAATGCCCAAATGGAGTATGGTCCAATTTATTATTGTGCACCTCTCCCAGGTCACGGGAAGCTTTCTGCAGAACCCAGTTATCAAATCGGCAGTCAGTTTTCTTCGGAACTTCTTTATTTGTTAAATGCTCTTTTGAGATTTAGAGCACTATATTTAATATTGGCACATGTTGCAACATGACCATGAACTGGTACCATATGCCTGTATTTTTACAACTTATTCAGCACAAGTGCTTGTGTTTGCCTGTAAAACACATTATTTTAATCAACAATGTCTACAGGCTTTTTAAAAGTACGAGAGAAAGACACATACACACAGAGAAAGAGAGACAGAGATGCCCAGTAAGACAGAAATAGAGAAGCACAAAGACAGTGAGGTACACAGACAGTGCGTGACAAAGCATCAGAGAGAGCACAAGCGACAGAGCGTAACAGATCACGCGAGTTTCAGAGATCGCAATTCAGAGAGCAACAGAACAAGTAAGCGACAGCATGTGTGAGACACAGAAAGCAAGAGCGATATACAAGTGAGCATCAGAGACAACAAGCAAGCAACAAAGTGCGTGCAACAGACAAGACCGTGCTACAGAGAGAGAGAGAATGAAAGACAGGGAGGCAACAAAGAGAATGAAAAGGGTGGGGGGGTGACCGAGAGGGAGGGAGCAACACAGAGGGGGGAAGCGACAAGGGGGGGAGAGGGAGGGAGCAACACAGAGGGGAGACGCAACATGGGGGGGAGAGGGAGGGCAACACAGAGCACAAGCTTGCAAGAGCAAGCCAAACAGAGAAAGAGCGGCAGAGCAAGCCAAACAAAGCGCGAGCTTGCAAGAGTAGGCCAAACCGATTAAGAGCAGCAGAGCAAGCCAGACAGGGCGCAGGGGAGAGAGAGGGCTCCCGACACAGACGGAGGCGGAGAGAGGGGGGGGCCCGACACAGAAGGGCGGGAGAGAGAGGGGGGGGGCGCCCGACACAGAAGGGCGGGAGAGAGAGAGGGGGCGCCCGACACAGAAGGGCGGGAGAGAGAGAGGGGGCGCCCGACACAGAAGGGCGGGAGAGAGAGAGGGGGCGCCTGACACAGAAGGGCTGGGGAGTGAAGAGGGTGAGTGACACAAGGGGGGAGGAAAAGAGGGTGTCTGACACAAGGTGGGAGGGGAGAAGAGGGTGCCAGACTCAAGGTGGGAGGGGAGAAGAGGGTGCCCGACACAAGGTGGGAGGGGAGAAGAGGGTGCCCGACACAAGGTGGGAGGGGAGAAGAGGGTGCCCGACACAGTGGGAGGGGGAGAAGAGGGTGCCCGACACAAGGTGGGGGGGGGGAGAAGAGGGTACCCGACACAAGGTGGGGGGGGGAGAAGAGGGTACCCGACACAAGGTGGGGGGGGAGAAGAGGGTGCCCGACACAAGGTGGGGGGGAGAAGAGGGTGCCCGACACAAGGTGGGGGGGAGAAGAGGGTGCCCGACACAAGGTGGGGGGGAGAAGAGGGTGCCCGACACAAGGTGGGGGGGAGAAGAGGGTGCCCGACACACGGGGGGGGGGGGGGGAGAGAAGAGGGTGCCCGACACAAGGTGGGGGGGGGGAGAAGAGGGTGCCCAACACAAGGTGGGGGGGAGAAGAGGGTGCCCAACACAAGGTGGGGGAACAACACAGGAGGGGGGGGAAGAGGGTGACTGACATGGGGGGGTGACAGACACAGAAGAGGGGGGAGAGAGAGAGCGTGACCAAGGGAGAGGGTGACCGACATGAGGGGGAGTGGAGAAGAGCGTGACCAAGAGAGAGGGTGTCCAACATGGAGGGAGGGGGACCGATTCGGGGGGAGAGGGTGACTGATAGAGTGCAAGCAAGAGAGCGAACGGGCGACAGAGTGGGTAAGAAGGTGACAAACAGAGCTGGCAAGTAGGGAACACACAGAGCGGCTGACAGACAGAGCGTAAAAACTGAAACAAAAGGCACAGATAATGTAATACTCGATACCAACTGTGGACTTTTCTAACAGCTGTATGAAAACTTAGCTAAAGCAGATGTTCTTCTAGGAATATGTAGCTGATGCTGGGTGCAATTACATGGAGGTCATCAACCAGCATTAAAAAGGATCCAAGACGTGGAGCATACCAGTATGCATTATAAAGTATTTTGGACAAATAGCCATCTTTCTAGTATAATTTAGGGCAAAAATATGTCCTATTCAACATGCAAGATATCAAAACAGCTATTATTTGTCCAAAAAGCAGTTTATTAAAAAGACTGACATGCAAGATAGGGTACTTGAAACCTGTGCCACAGCAAGTGATTAATCCTTCCTGTACAAACCTGTTCTGGTTTTATAACCAAGAAAGTGGTCTGACAACCATTTGTGTATATTTTACGCACACAAAATCTTATGAGACCAGATGAAACGGAGCCTCTTTAGGTATATACACACAGGGTATCTCTCTAGCATTCTTTACTAAATTGCTACCTAAAAGACCACTGTCTATTGTGCAGTTTCACATCCAATCATCACTGGGTTTGTAAAGCGACTCCCAATACCAGATTGGCACAGATGTCTGACCAGTAACAGTGTGTTTTGTGGTGTCTTTCCTGAAAATAATTAGAACCTTAAGCCTAATGCTTTCAAAGTAACAGAGAGAGAGAGAGGTAAGTCAAAACACAAGTCAGTATATCTGTTGTGAGGTCTGAGATCACAAACATATTTCTCAGGATGCAGACCAAGGGTAATACAATGCATGTGTCAGAAGTACACAAAAAAGTACATATACTTAAAAACAAAAGAAAAATTATAAACCTCTCAGTTCTATATAAGCCAACATTGCATTAAATTATTTCATATGCTCCTCAAGGGTTCATATAATTTCCCCATGTACTGTAGACATTATTCATAGATCACCACAATGAGCGTGCACCTCAGCTTGGCAATAGCATGCTCTGGATGACTGAATCGTATCGCTGATGCACTGATTTGCCAACTTATTGTGGCTGATTTGAAAGGAAGAACTGGATCAATTCCAGAGTAAACCAACTGCACTATAGGGGACAAATAAAATTCCCACTGATGTAAATTGGGATCTTAACCACTTCAATGTTGGTGAGAGCTCTAACACATTCTTTTCACAATGTGTTTGCGACCTCACTAGCATTCAAGAAGTCAAATGCTTTATTTAAATCAATGAGAATTTTTATTTCTCCCTATTGAGAAGTTGGTTTGCTTCAGAATTGTAACAATTCCTCTTATTAACCCTTTAAAGAGATCTGCCCCATTTAACCCTCCCCTCCGTGGGAGCCTTAATCTTGAAAGCATGTGATAACCCCTGCCCACTCCTGTCAAAATTACAACCCCCTTTGAATTCAGCAGTAGTGCACGTCTGTGAAAATCACCGCCCCTGATTCAATAAGTGCAGATGAGTCGGAGCGGAGAGAACCAGATTTTTATACATATACGTTTGAAAATCACCGCCCCTGATTCAATGAGTGTAGAAAGGTGGGGCAGAGAGAACCAGGAACAGATTTTTATACATATAAATATTGTAACATTCATCTCTTAAAAAATAAGGGTGAGCCATTTAAGTTCCTGTTGCCTTTTTAGTCATAATCATGTTTAGGTCATGTAAACAGCTGAGAATACAAAACTAAATACATATTAATTTCCCTCCAAATAGTAACTCTTTATGGGAAACTGTATCATAAGAATAAGTGGCTCTTATTTTGTTTGACAGACTGACTTATCTAGGTAGGTGTCCATCATACAGCAGTCAGGTGTAGCTATATAAAAATGTATCTACAGTTTCCAGTATATATCGATATCGACTTAAGTTTGTCACTAGATCCCATCCCCTCATATCAATGGGTTTCAATAATCATGTATTACTCAAAAGAGAAACTACTTTTTTTTCTTTTTTTTTTTTTTTAAATAAACAATTAGCAGCAGACTAACAGGTCAAGTGCAAATAAAAACAATACACAGAAATAAAACAATGCAAATAAAAACAATACACAGAAATAAATGACTGCAGTTTGAAGGACACATACCTATATAAATCCTTTTGAGGGAGAAAAAATAAAATCATTAGGTTATAGATCCCCTTTAGGTTTACAATGCACACACAATACAAATTTCGTGTCTGTGGCCCATATTAGGCCTACAAAGAGACAGAATTTGGAAATAAGAAAAAGCTTATATCCAACACAAAGAAAGACTAACCTTGCTGGAAGAGGGTCAGAGTCAGTGAAGTGACCATTAGAAAGAGCGCTTTGATTGGAGGGAAGTGAGCCGGCTCATGGGCAAATATATGGACCATCTGTAAGCAAAGCAAAAAAAAAAAAAAAAAAAAAAAAAACACAAAGCAAAAAAAATGTCACATGAAGCACTAAATGCACAGACACTGTTGTTGTCTCAATTACAGAAGCAAGACATCTTCATGTTTTGTACGGGACAGGGTTCCTCATAAATAAATTAGATTTTGTCATTGAAGTACCCATAATCAATCTCCCTTTAAAGGGAAATTACCACCTAAGAGTGTAAAGGACTCAAATTTACTAAAGAAAGTTTCAGGGAACGGAACTTAGTACTATAAATGGTCAGGTATAATGAACACCTGTTTAAGGGAGAAAACAAGAGTACCTATGTAGAATACGCACCCTTCTTTACTCCTCCTACTCACTAAAATAAGTTTGCTTTTGGCGATCCGACTCCCTCCCTCCATCCACCACAAGCCGCTTCCAGCTTACCCTCCTGCTCCTCAACAAACACGTGTGACGAGCATTCATCGAGCACGAACAAGATAAAGTGTCTTGTTCTAAGGCATGATGGCCTCTCAATGGTGCTACAAGTCATGTGTTTCACTTCCATGTGCCATTGCCATTGCAGAGAGGAAATTTCCATATCCACATTAGAATGGTCCATCATGCCTTAGAACAAGACACTTTATTTTGTTCGTGTTCAATGGGTGCTCGTCACATTTGTTTGTTGTAGGCCTCCTACTTCTCACTCTCTCTGGAGTCCTCTCAGACAGCTTCACAGAGGGCAGTGTGCTTCCATTTGCCTCCCGCATTTGCCCTGTCAGGACCTTTTCATGTAAGCCAATAATAATACTGTCCCATGAAGACTGCAAGGTTCTCGCAGTGCAATAAAGTAGATCCAATGCTTTGGACCACAAGGTCTTCACTGGGCAATACTGTAGAGCCAATGAGCATAGATCTAAGCACTGGATATACCATATTGCCCTGCAAGGACTTTGCAGTGCACACAGGGCATTACCACTGGCTTACATGAAAGCAGGTAGCAAATGCAAGAGAGGGCTCTGGAGGGGTAAGGAGCATGAGGGTAAGATGAAAGGGGCTTGGGGTGGTAGAAGCAGAAATTATATTATATATGTATATGTATGTGTTATATATATATATACCCCTCATGTTTAATACACACCCCCACCACCCACTTCACATATGGTGAAGGTCAAAATTGTGCACATTATGCAAGAGATTTTACAGTAGATTCTAATCTAGAAACAATTATCATTGGTTATCAGTTTTTAACCCTCTGAATGCCAAAGGGGTACGCAACACATTACAAAGCAATAAGCAGCGTATCCCTCTGGCATTGAAAGGTTTAAAAGGCCCAATAAAGTGTTCAGAAGTGAATACCTTTTATTATGAAAGATTTTAAAACTTTCTTAAAATAAATAAATAAATTATATGACAAAAAAAACATGGAATTGGCAAAAAGGTGCAAAATATAGGCAAAGTACATATAAAAGGGAACTAGAACAGCTACACATGCAATAGTAAAAACACTAAAAAAGAAAAACCACAAAGCAAAATCACAATAAAACTTTACTAATAAAGTAAAAATAACATCTATAAATGCAATAATACAATTAAATAACCTCCTAAATATAGGATCCTATATATGTAAAAAAATAATAAAATGGTACCAATCAAAATTCCAACACTGTGCCGATACAGATGTAAATGCTCCAAACAATAAATAAGCAGGCAGGCGTATTCCTCTTTATATCAACCTTCAACCAGTATCTTAGCTCTGAAAATAAAAGTCTCTCCTGTCTTTAAAGTACTTACTCAAGATGGGAAGATGATGTAACAGGCAGGGATGTCGAGATTTGGACACTCCCCCATATTTATTCAATTTCACCTGGGTCTCATATATCTGTATCCGCAGGAAGAGATGTAATGGGGCAAGTATAAACAAGTTAAGGTGCTGTAATCTCCCTCCTGCCTCAGCATACGATAAAGAGCAATAATGTAGCATTGTGTGAATGTGTACAAAAACCAAAAAACTTTCTTATGCATTTCTATCAACTAGATACTTTCTCAGGGAATATTGGTGCTCAAAAGTTAGAGTTCATTTAAATTTACCACCATTTTTCCTTGACCAATGGGATCAAATTAATTTAATTGAACAAATTCTTTTAAATGAACAACACATCAACCTTAACCCCTTAACGTCCAGTACCGTGCCAGGACCGTCACGGCTGGCCGGCACTTAAGGACCAATGATGGTCCTGGCATGTCATGGAATTCAGGGCACACGGCTCGGGGAGCCCTGAACTGGAACTACAGTCTCACAATATCTAAACTATAAAAAGTGGAAAAAATAAATACTTTTTTATATATATAAATGTGCATACATCTAATATTTCATTTTGTCCCTGTGGATATAGGGAATTACATTGATAAATCCAATACGATTCTCTTTGTCATAATTTTATAAATATTTTCCCTTCTTTTATCCTAATAGATATTTGTTCTAAAGGTATCAATCTAAGATCTAAAGACTTTTGATATTTTTCGGCAAAGTGTTTAACTAACAGGTATTTAATATGCCCCCTTAATATTGCTCTTCTAGGTGTCAAAAATGTTCTTTTAAATTCTTTTTGGTCCATCTTATATATTTACAAGTTATACATCTATTGTTCCCACACCGATATAGAAACATTTGTAGAGATAATAAAAAGTATAATGCCGCAGTTTGTATAAGAATTTAATAACTCATTTAGAGAGAAAAAAATTAAACATTGGTCTATTTTACAACAAAAAATTTTTTTGAAAAAAAATGACATTTCAGCAAAACCTGCAATTATCTAGAAGAAAAATAAAAATGCATTTTCTAAAAACAAGCCTTCTTTGATAGAAAAGGAGATTATAATAATTTTTTGTACACTAAAGCTATATTTTGGAACACGGAAGAGAAATATTAATGGAAGATATTAAATACCCGTAAATCAAACACATTGCAGAAAAACATAAAAAAATCTTTAGAAGATATTTGATGGATACCTTTAGAACAAATATCTAATAGATTAAAAGGAGGGGAAGATTTATAAAATTATGCCAGAGAGAGTCATATTGGATTTATCAGTGTAATTCCCTCTATCCACAGGGACATAACAAAAAATTAAATGTATGCACATTTATATAATTTATATATAACTAGTTTAAAGCCCATGTACACAGGCCAACACCGGTGGCGCTGCAGTCATGCGCAGTACTAACTGCCAGCGTCGTAGCCGATACAGAGCAGGGAGCTCCGAATTCAGACAGTAGTCCTCTATGCGCACCTTCCTGGGACCAAGCAGTCCCTGGAAGGTGCTGAATTCGGAGCTCCCCACTCCGTATCAGCCGCGGAGCAGGCAGTCTGTACTGCGCATGACTGCAGCGCACGCAGCGATCTCTACTGTGCATTACGGCTTCTGACAAACATCCTTAGCGAACTATATTATAGGATTATTATTTTGTGTTCTCAATTTTTTATAGTTTAGATCTTGTGAGATTGTACTTGCTGGTGTTAATAGGGATATCCCATTTTAGGGCCATTATATAGCCTTTATCTGGCACTCAAAAGGTTAATAGACTGGAAGTGTACTGCTTGGTCCAACTGGTTCCTGCTGCACATATGTATTATCTTATTACTCATCCCTTTAAAAAGAAAAATGTTTTAAATGTCATATATATATGTGGTTGTTGTCTCACTATGTATTACTTATGCATCAAATAGGGGCATGTGTTGATCCTGGTGGTTCAACGCAATTTATTTTATTACTCTTTTTGTGTTTATTATCTTAGGATCCGTTTAAGTCTATTAAGGTTGATGTGTTATTTCTTTAAAGGGATAGTAATGGTTAATTTTAAGTTGATTTAATATTGTAGACATTAAAAAAGGTTAACATCTATGTAAGTCTTATCTCTCAAATATTTATGGTTTGAGAGATATAACTTGCTAAACTTACCTTTTCCTGGCTGTCAGCTGCAGATTCCAGTTATTTGACCAGACAGAGGCTCTTCAGCAGAGCTGAAATCACGCTATTTAGAAACAAATAGAAACAGTCTACAAAGTGTGCTTGCCTTGCCTGCAGCCACTTTGCAGACCGTTGTAAATGAAGTATTTGTCTTTAGATATCGTTATATCGGCACTGCTGAAGAGCTGCATCTGGTCAAGCGACCAGAATCTGCTTCTGACAGCTTTACAGCTCGTCAAGCAAAAAGGGGAGGGACCAGAGAACTTTATGGTTTGAGAGATACAAATAAGTGCAAGTACTCTCTTTTAATTGTATCTATCATATAGTTAATACTTTTTTTCTGACATTACTATCCCTTTAAGAGAATTTATTCAATTAAATTATTTTGATCCCATTGGTCAAGAAAAAATAGCAGTATATTTAAATGACCGCCAACTTTTTAGCACCAATATTGCCTAAGGAAGTATCTAGTTGAAAGCTGTAGGAAAGTTTTTTGTCTTTTATATGTGTTTACACTGTGCTACATAATTGCTTTTTATCGTATGCGGAGACAGGAGGGAGATTACAGCACCTTACCTGCAGATACGGATATAAGACAACCGATGGAAAATAAAGATGGAGGAGTGTTCAAATCTGTCTGCTGCCCGTTACATGGTCTTCCTATCATGAGTAAATACCCTAAAGACAGGAGAGACTTATTTTTGGAGCTAAAGTACCAACTGAAGGTTGATATAAAGAGGAAACTACCTGCCCGCTTAGTATTTGTTGTTTGGAGCATTTACGTCTATATCACACAGGTACCATTTTATTATTTTTCAAATAGGATCCTATATTTAGGACGTTGTCATTTTGTATTTTTATTGCATTTATGTATGTTATTTATACTTTATTAGTAAAGTTTTACTTGAGAAATTGAGTGCTGTTCCTTAGGTTGCTTTGGGATATATATTTATATTTATGTATACCTAGTGAAATCAAGAAATGAAAATCAAATAAGGACATCTTGTTAAATTTAAGGAGAAAGAGCAAAAACAGTAATATAATCACAATCAAGTACAGAAAGTTAACAAAACCCATACTAAAGGGGCAGCCAGCTTTAGAAACATAGTATGCAGGAGAAAAGAGTAGGACTGAATGCTAAAAAGGCAAGAAAAGTACATTTCAGTGGGTGCCAAATAATAGCAGGGACATTATATGAAGGATCATAGCTATCAAATGGTTTGCTCTTCAGACTCCCATTTTTAGTTACAAAACCCCAGAGAAGTTCACTAATGAGACACAGACTTGTAATATCCAACTCCAGGGAAGGCAGTTAATAGAAGCCATCTAATTGTGGATTATACAGCCTCTAAAAAGTCTAAAAATTAAGAGAACAATGCCAGCTTGCCCCTTTTCCTGAGGCAGGTCACTTGAAACCGAGGAGTGGGGGGGGGGGGGTAAAGCTGTATGGAAGAGGGTAGTCTCTGCCTCAAAGGCCCTGCCTTTTTTCAAGTATCCTGTCTCTGAAGGAGGGAAGGAATATTACCCCAATGGTTGCTGTGTTCCACAACGGATGCAAGAGAAAACTTTTTTTATATATTAAACTGCAATTTTCAGTTGTGTTCACCAGCTGGTGTTCTTCCTGTCACTTACTATAGAGAGCTGTAGGCTATGATTCAGCTGTGTATTATATAAACATATTACCTTTTGGACACTAGTTGGCACTGTTGCTAACATTTTGATTAAAATAAATACATTTTATATATCAATAGATCCCCATGATCAAAATAATCAGAAGTGAAATGCATGTTAGAAACTATTATATAAAGCAATGCAGGCCAAGCTTGAAACACGTGACATATGAATAAATACAACAGCATAGCAATTCTGGGGTAAATCAATTGCATTATAACTGACAAATTAAGCTGTCCATAGATTGAAATGGGGCCATTAATGCTTGAATGCTAGCGGTCTCCAGCACATTGCTAAGCAATGCTTTGGAGACCTCTCTAGCATTCAACAGGTTAAAAAAAGTCATTAACCATTTGAGTGCCAAAGGTATCTAATACATTGCAATACAAAGCACTGGATACCCCTCTGGCACTCAAATGGTTAAATCTGTGTACATTTTCATTTGTTTTAAGTTACATTTTAATATATGGACAGTTTTAACGGTTTAAAACCTGATATAAATGTATGGACTTTCTATATGTTCCCTATGGTGCAGCTAATTTGCCTCAGATGGATCCACGTTGCCGTCACACATATACCCCAAGAATGATATGCTGTATAGGTATTAAGAAATCTGTCCCTCTGAGGTAGCATTCATCAATGGAAAAAGATTTGATTTCAAATAAATTTATTCTCTGAAAGCTTCTTCAGCAAGAATGGTGACGTCTGTAATACAACCGGGCCATGTTTCTAGAGGTTATAGCTTTAAAATAGAAATGGTTTTACCTGTCGTGTAAGATCAATGGCAGAAGCTTGTGGGATTGTGCTGTACATCTGACCTAGCATCTCACACAGCTGAGGCACCATGGGAGCAAAATCATCCAAAAGAGTCTTCACTGACTTCTCAAAGATGGCACAAACTGCCTGCAGGAGAGAGGTACAAAGGATGCAGAAGGTATTGGCGTCTGGTTCATATCTGACCAACTCATAAAACTATGGCATGAGGATTAGTATTCCCACAGTACATAACAACATAGTTGATGAGGCCGAAAAAAATAAAAGAGAGTCCATTAATTTCAGCATTTGCCATATAACTTTGCTGATCCAGAGGAAATACAAAGCCACGTATTGAAGTCATTTCCAATTAAGCCCCAAGTCAGAGAAATCAAACTCCTTTCTGACTCCAAAGGGAAGCCTGAAATCTCCCTATCTGCACTGAAACCAGTTATCATTAATTCTCAATGTTATTCTGAGCTAGAAAAATATCCAATACTTTTTTTAAATCAACCACTGTCTGCCAACGCAGGCTCTTGAGGCAAAAAAAAAAAAAAAAAAATTCCTTACTGCGCTTACTGTAAAATAGCCCCTCTCTTATTTTGAGTAATAAACCAAAGGAGTTTCAAGAAAGCTATTGTGCCATTCAATACACACACACACAGCAAATACAATAAAATGTAGGATCTGTGTTTATCACTCAAAACTCTGGGAAAAAAAAGCGAGTCTGAGTAATAATAGGGCAAATCAAATGCATTAGAGGGGACAAATTCCACATATTCCCACCAAGTTAAATAGGTCTTTGACTCTTTCAGAGTAAGGCCTCCATTTCATGTCTTCCCAATGCACTGAAGACTTCTTTGGTATTCATAGAGTTGAAAGCTCCATTTAAATCAATGGAATTTTTAATCATTCCCAAATGGCCTTATGATGAATCCAACCAATAATGTATAAACTATGAAATGTTCAGAGAACAGTGCACATTTAAAGGGATAGTAATGTTTTAAAAAAAAAAAAAAAGCAGTTTCAGTTAATCTTCATAGTATTTGGGCCATGGAGAGTGTTATTTCAATACTGTCAGAGTTGCATTTCAAGAGTAGTTGAAGGATAAAGTATCCCCCTCCCGCCCTTTTTACCCCACCTCCCCTCAGATGTGGAATCTGGTCCTGGGACCAGACAGCTCACAGCAAGGGACAATCTTCTTACTGTGAACATAAGGAAAACCCTGCCCCCTTTGACAGGTTTTTCAGATTTTCCCTTATGCTCACTGAAGATTGTCCCTCTCTTCGATCCACCTGGACACCACCTTGCTGCTCTGAGGTGAGCAGTGTTACATTAGTAAAAGTGGCAGGAGGGGGATACTTTATCATTCAATTACTCTTGAACTACAACTCTGACAGTATTGAAATAACACTCTCCATGGCCTAAATACTATGAAGATTAATTGTAACTGCTTTTATTTTGAAACATTACTATCCCTTTAAGGCAACATAGAATAAGCAAGAATCAAAAAATTACAATTTTTTTTTTTGTTTTCATACAGTGGGCAAATGTTTAGACTCGTGAGTAAATAGCTTTTAAAATATCTTCTGTTCAGTAGAAAAGCCCAGAAATGCACATAACTGGTACTACATGAGCTGCTAAGAGAATTAATTCAATAATCCTATCTTTAAAGCATGTACTTTTATAACTAATCATTTGTATTTTGATTGTTTCATGAATTAAACTTCCTTATAAAGAATTACTGTCAATTGTAATAGATTTCAAATGTCAATTACTGAAACAAAATGTAATGTGTTCACTTTGTTTTGTGCTCCGTTTCTGTACTGCACTTATCCATATGAGAAAAGTTTAAATTAAATAAAATAAATGTGGATAATTGGGGGGAAAAAAAAGGCTCACCTCCACAACTTGAGCATCATTCAGCCAGGTACTTAAAACTTTCCTGATGAGCTGGAAAACCTGCTGCAGGACCAGTACAACCTGAATGGAGACAGAGCAGTGACACTAGGTAAGGTTATACACAAAGTCAAGACGTGACAGGATTGGCAAGCTTGCCTTACAGGAGCATAACAGTGTTCTTCAGCATTCAGGTCAGTAATGTCCCCTAAAAAATATTTAGAGTTAGAGGTTAAAAAGAGAAATTAATTGCCACAAATCCTATCTCACAAACTGCTATGGTTTGAGAGATACAGGCACTGAAAATTTCCCTCTACCTTCTCCTGACGTCAGAGCTGTGCTGACAGCAGGAGATCCCGGGCTGGGGACCAGCTGGAGGCTCTGCAGTAGAGCCGAAATTGCTTTATTTCAAAAGAATGCCTTCATTGGAAATGTCTACTTCATTGTAGACTGTTCCAATGAAGTAACTCTTTTGAAATAACGAGATTTCGGCTCTGCTGAAGAGCCTCCTCGAGTCACACGGCTCGAATCTCCTGTTGTCAGCTTTACAGCTAACATCAAGAGAAGGCGAGGGAAAGGGCAGCTTTCAGTGCCTATATCTCTCAAACCATAGCAGTTTGAGAGATAGGATTTGTGGCAATTAGTTTTTCTTTTTAACCTCTACTTAACTCTAAATATTTTTTAGGGAACATTACTGTCCCTTTAAGGAATGGATAGGAAAATCAATTACAAAATCAGTTCCAAAATAGCAGAGAAGGGATGTGCTGCGTAAATATATACTTAAGCTCAGGTGTAGGAAATGTATGGTGCTCCCATTGTTCCCAAACAACCAAAAGTTCTAAATGAGTGATCAATCTTTGGATCTCCAGCTGTTGGGGACTACAGCTCCCATCATCCACACACAGACAAGAGATGTCCGTGGATGATGAGATTTGTAGACCACAATAGCTGAGGGTCCAAAGATTGATAACCCCTGAACTATATATAGGCTTATGCCTAAAAGGGAAGTAGAATAATTGTGAAACAAACCAGGTTGACCATAGGGAAAAAAAATAACAAATTGTTCTTGCTTTAAATGGGGCTTTTAATCCCTTGAATGATAGAGAGATCTCTTTGTAGCATTTTAGGGGTTAAAAGAATTTAAGTCAGTACAAACTAATTTTTGTATGTGTGTAAAGTGCTTAGTGCTCAGAACAATGCTGAAAAGATTAAGTATGTCAGTATCTCACACACAAGGATTCTGCACATTACAATAGAGTTTATACAGCCAAAGAACATTTTGAAAAATATAACTGAAGAAATCAAGGACTTCACTGTTTTGTTTTTTTTTGTTTGTTTTTTTACAATTCATGTTGAATTATGCAGAAGGTACACTAACAGGATTAATAAATGCAGAATCCCAGCTCATCTCAATTCTCATGAATATGCAATATGTGCAGCAAAGATGGAGGCCTCCAGTCACTCACCGGATTAGGTCCCTGCACCACAGGAAGTTTCTTCACTTCTGTCGCTTCATGATCATCATCATGATGACTGATATCCAATGTTGTGAATAGGTTAGATAGTAGGCCAAGGATGTGGATTATGGCCAATTTGTTTGAGGGATTAGGCTACAAGGAAGAAATGCTGTGGTCAATCACATGGACATAATGGAAGAGGTGCAGGGCAAAGAAACTGGGAAGGGAACACTTGTTTTCTATTCATGTGCCCACATTGGGGTATGATATAGAGGAGTCATGTCAGACTAATTTATCCTTTCGTAGAATACCAGTAAGTAGTAAACTGGACCAAATTCTTGTTGTTTATGAAGTATACTTGGATTTTGCAAAAGCCTTTGATACTGTGCCTCACAACAGGCTACTGCATGAATTAAAAGACTACGACTTGAGGTAGTAGTTGTAAATATTACTTTAAAATTGGCCTAAAGTTTTAAGAGGAGTACCACAAGGTACATATGTGCTAAATGGAAAACTACTTGGGGAATCCTGATTGGAGAAAGATTTAAGAGTATTAGTAGATTTCATCTCAGTGTGCAATATCACTCAGCTTCTGCAAGAGCCAATAAGATACTATCATGTATAAAAAGGGGTACAATATGGCAATGTAATTCTACCTCTACACAAATAGATAGTAAGGCCTCATCTAGAATATAGAGAGCACAGTTTTGGGCACCACCTCTTTAAAAAAAGTTTTTACTAAACTGGAATTGGTTCATATCATTTATAAAGAGACCAAAGCCAAATTAGTTTGTTTACATTACAGAGGCTAGAGGCTAATTGGAAATTGCTTCAATATGGATTTTTGCATTTTTTGCCTTCCTCTGGATGATATAGCAGGGCTGAACTTGATGGTCATGACTTTTTTTGGGCCACGTCACCTATGTGACTATGTGGTGTAACATGGCCTTAGTGCATATCAATTTAAAGGGATAGTAATGTTTCATAATAAGAGCAGCTCTAATTAATCATCATAGTATTTAGCCCTTGGAGAGTGTTATTTCAATTCTGTCAGAGTTGTAGTTCAAGAGTAATTGAATGATAAATTATCCTCCTCCCTCCCCTTTAATTGATATAACACTGCTCGTCTCAGAGCAGCAGGGAGTGTCCAGGAAGATTGCAGAGAGGGACAATCTTCAATTAAGATAAGGGAAAAAGCTGAAAAACCTGTCAAGGGGGACAGGGTTTTCATTGTTCTCACAGTAGAATATTGACCCTTGATGTGAGCTGTCTGGTCTATGAACTGGATTCCATATCTGAGGAGTGGGGGCTTACACTAGGTAAAAGGGGCGGGAGAGGGAAACTTTATCGTTCAAATACTCTTGAACTACAGCTCTCACAGTAATGAAATAACACTCTCTATGGCTCAAATACTATGAAGATTAATTGGAGCTGCTGTTTTGTGAAACATTACTATCACTTTAAACATGACTCCAGTGTTAAGACTTCCTGTCTGGAAGCCCTGACCATCTACAGCATTTTTGCAGGAAAATGGAGTAACGTTATGCCACTTTCCTCTTCACCTTGTTACTAAAATATATTAAATAAGAAAAAAGAAGAAGAAAAAAGGAATACCCCAAAATACACATACACTTCCCTACTGCCATTTTCTTGGAGCAGAACTTTTGGGTGCAAGTAGCTTGTTAAATTTGCATCAGGCAGACATAGCAATAGAAAATCTGTCACAGTGTCCCCCCTTATATTACAAAACCAATGTTAGTCAACACACTCCCTCATTTACCTTCAGTACGGATGATGACAAGTACTTATATGTCTAATTAATAGACCCTGAAAACAGAAGTCTCAAAGGAACATTAAGACTATATTTTGTTTATATTACACTTATTAAGACAATATATCCTTTTATCTCAGTGTAGGAGCCCACCACCTGCAGAACACTGAAGTACAAATGCAGTAAAGGATTCAGAATCCCAGGGGGTTATGCATTAAGTAGTGATAAAGAGGTGATAAAGTGGAGATGACTTCTCCAGTGATATCACTTCTACAATTCCAGTGTTATTCTACAGAGCCAAGATTTCTCCACCTTTAGTGATATCACAGGAAAAGTTATCCCTGTGTTACGACCTATTTATCACCCCCACCCAATGTCACTTCTGTTTGAGTCAACAATAGGCTGAGGACAGATTTTTACATAAAACAGAGCGAGACTGATGTACTAAAGAGGACTGGAGCAATTCTGGAGCAAATCAACTGCACCATAAATAAAAATTCCCAAAATTCCCATTCATTTATATGTGAACGATGGAAAGGTCTCCAGAGCATTGACTGGCAATCAATTACATTTTTTACATGTTCCCTATGGAGCAATTAGAATTGCTCCAGTCCTGATTAGTAGATCAGCCTCATTGCCTTCATTACTAATGCTTTACAGTGCTGAATGCAATGAGCTTGTTGTACCAGACAGGACGTGATGCCAGGGCCCCGAAGCCACTTCGTCCCCATTGGTGTGAATTACTGCACTGACATTAAAGGGGTCTGGGGACAGATACCACTTAAATAAGTGTAATAATATATAGCAAAATAAAATAAAGTGCTATTTTTTCCTTTTAATTCAAGAATGTACATTTGTGATGCATTACTGCAGCATGTGATCCATGCCTTTGTAAGGGGAATACTGCAAAACAGTACTGCACATACCTTTGAAAGACCAATAGGTTAAACCATCTCTCTTGCCTTTTGAAGACACCCCCCTACCATCACCTCGGAGGCGACACTACACTCAAAAAGTCTGTCATACAACATGAAGAAAATCTGGCTTTGGAAATATCTGATTAACCCTTTAAAGGACCAGGCATGTGTACAACCCATTGATTAATATGTTGGGGCAGTAGCACATTTTATTAAGTACAAAGAGGACAAACACTGTTTCTCATTACTGATACTTAACATTTGGGTAGTGAAACAAGCAGACAACAATGGATTAAAAAAAAAAAAAAGAAAAAAAAAAAAAAAAAAATTACCGTTTCATCTGCCAACTTCTCCAGTTGCTGGATGTATGGAGTGATCAAAGAATGCAAGTTACTGAGAATTTCTTCCACTTGCAGTACAGATAGCAGGAACCCCAAAGCTTGCATCAGCCACATGCACTGGCTGGTCTATAAGAAAGAGTGAAAATGCAATATTGATCTTTCAAGTTCATCAAATCACAAGTTAGGCAGATGTACTAAAGAGAAGTGGTGTAATTCTGGACCAATCCAAGCGGCACAAATTCCCAATTATTTAAATGGGGCTTTTAACTCCTTGAATCCTAGAGAGGACTCCAATGCATTGATTTCTTCAAGAAGTTAAAAGCCATTTATATAAGTGGGATTTTTTTTTTATTGTCCACTGTAGAGCAGATGGCTTGCTCCAGAATGACACCAGTTCTGCTTAGCGCATCAGAGTGTGTGTCGTTCAGTTACTGGCAGAAAACTAGATTTTTTTTAATGGGACATTACTGTCCCTTTAACCCCTTGGATGCTAGAGTTTTTTCCAATGCATTGCTTTGCAATGTGTCGGAGACATCCCTGTCATTCAAAGGGGTCATACAAACCATTTAAATTCAATAGGATTTTCATTTCTCTTCAATGATACAGTTTGGTTGCTATAAAATTGCACCTTTTAGGATACTGTACAAACACACATACTTATTACCTTGTGGATTTGCTTCAATAGCACATCCTGTGAAGAGAAGAGAGGTCACTATTACTTCTATGTGAATTATCTTGGTTTTCTTTTAAAGTAAACAAAAGACAACTGCATTATGATAAAAGTAATTCTAAAGTAAACCGTATCAATACTGCCAAAAGCTGCCAATGTAAATGTCAGAAAATAAAGAACCAGCAGATAGTAGGGGACAATCTACTTATTAGTGAAAATGACAATTTCTTAATTTGTTAAAAGTTTTCAGGGATTACAATTGGCCTGCAAGGAACCCGAAAGGGCCTTATTTATGAAGACAAAAGTGAAGCACCAAACTGGCCAAACAACATAAACAAATCCCTAAATTCCCACTGATTTATGGGTCTTTTACCCACTTGAATACTAGAGAGTTTTCCAAAGTATTGCTTCACAATGCTCTGGAAACCATTCATGGTTTTAAAACCCTGTTTAAATAAGTAGGAATGTTTACTTGTTCTCTAATGAATATTTACTTGTTGTTAAGCTGCTGTATGCTAGCGTTCTCCAAAATACTTTGAGGAGACTTTGTGGAATAAAATAGAATGCAGTTTTGGTTCAGGATTACACCACTTTTGTCTTTACAAATATGTTCCACAGAATTTAGAAAAAGAAGATTTTAGTCTTACCTTTTAAATCCTTTTCTCTTAGTCCATACAGGTCACTGGCAACTCTGGGTAGGCGATCCACCCCTTTAAGTTGGCAGGAACAACTCTAGAATTGATTGCAGGGGGTGGAGCCTACCTTCCCTTCTTGGCTGCAGCTAGCCAACCAGCTCCAGTAAGATTAGAGACACTAACTATTGACAAGATAGTAGAAGGGAAAGAAGACTACTGTGAGTATAACCCCGAAGAATCCCCATGGTCTGCCACAGGAGACCTAAGCATGGTCCCTTGACAGGGTGGGAGACCAGTAACCTGTAAAGGACTAAGAGAAAAGGATTTAAGAGGTAAGACTAAAATCCTCTTTTCTCTGTTGTCCAATACAGGTTACTGGTAACTCTGGGATGTCCAACCATTGAGTTTCCCAGAAGCGGTAAGTAAGGCAAGGACTAGGTGTAAGGTCCCCAAAGTCACCAGAGTAGATACGAACCATCAGATCAGAGATAGCCCAACAACAAGGGAGTGTCAACGGACACCGAACAGGGGTACAACATCCCAGCTGTTACACAGCACACTAAACTAGAGCCAACAGGGCTCAAAAGTGAAGGAAGCACCAAAGAACCGAAGAAGATCCTAGACAGGCAAGACTGCCTCCAGGATCTTCCTCCCAAAGCTGGCGTCAGCCGATGCCAGCACATCACCATGGTAATGCTTTGAAAAGGTGTGCACAGAAGACCAAGTGGCAGCATTGCACAACTGATCAGTGGAGGACTGATTCTTGTAAGTCCAAAAAGCCCCAATAGATCTAGTAGAATGAGTCGTGACCCTAAAGGGAGCAGGCTTCTTCCTTAGCTTGTAGGCCTTACGAATAGTGGACCTGATCCAAGACGCAAGTCTTCCTGCCCTGGGACCTTCTGGAATGACGAACAGTGCGTCAGATTGACTGATAGATTCAGTGCGATGTATATAAACCTTGAGACAACGTACCACATCTAACAAGTGGAGATCCCTCTCCTTGTCAGAGGTGGGGTCAGGGAAGATTGAAGGTACCACAAGTGTGAAGCACCGCCTTGTCCTTTTGAAACACAAAATAGAGTGGCTTACAGGACACAGCAGGTAATTCCGTGACAAGGCGAATGGAGACGATCACCAGGAGAAAGGTCATTTTCCACGTTAACATGAGTAGAGGAATGGTAGCCAAAGACTCAAAGGGAGGGCGCTGAAGAACGCCCAAAACCAAGTTAAGATCCCACGGGGGAGCGGGAGTCTTGAAGGCAGGACGAGTATGAGCAACGCCCTGAAAGAAAACCTTGACATCAGGAAGAATGGCAATGCGCCTCTGAAAGAAAACAGTGAGAGCAGAAGTCTGAACCGTAAGAGAACTCAGACTGAGACCCTTATCCACACCATCCTGCAAGAAGGCCAGGACTGTAGGCAGATCAAATTTCTGAGACAGGTCAAGATAGACAAGATAGAAAGGTCGACCAGTCATGACAGTAGGCCTTAGAAGAAACAGGTTTGCGAGCACTAAGCATTGTAGCAACCACATCAGAAGAAAAACCTCTCTTCTTCAGTATTGAGGATTCAATTTCCACGCCATCAAAGCTAGACGATGAACATCCTCCTTTCACAGGTAACCCTGTAGCAGAAGATCCAGACAGCAAGGGAGTCAAAATGGCTCTGCCAATGACAGATCAAGCAGCTCCGAAACCAAGCTTGTCGAGGCCAGTACGGAGCAATCAGAATGACTGGACAGCATTCCAGACTCAATTTCTGCAACACCATGTGCAACATGGGGAGGGGAGGAAAGATGTAAGCCACAGGAAATAACCAAGGAATGGACATGGCATCAACCGCTATAGCTAGAGGATCCCTCTAGAAAGAGCAGAACCTCCGAACCTTCCGGTTGTGTCTTGTTGCCATCAGGTTGATGCAAGGAAGACCTAACTTCTGAACAATGAGGTTGAACACCTCTGGTGCAGCTCCCACTCACTGCTGTGCACTATGTGACGACTGAGGAAGTCCGCCATGACGATGTCTATGCCAGGAATGTGCACTGCGGCTATGGCAGGAACGTGTTCTGCCCAGGACAAAATAGCCTTGATCTCTAACCAAGAAGCAAGACTTCTTGTTCTGCCCTGCTCGTTGACGTCAGCCACGGCCAGTGCGTTGTCAGACTGTACCCGGACTAGGCAGTCTTCCAGCTGGGGTGTCCAATGATGAAGAGCATGAAATATATAGCCCGAAGCTCCAACAAGTTGATGGGAAGGAGAGATTTCTCTGGAGACCACCGACCCTGAGCACTCAGGCGACCCAGGACCGCTCCTCAGCCAGAAAGGCTGGCGTCCGTCGTCATCGTGGTCCAAGAGGATACCAGGAAGGACTTGCACTTAAGCAGATTGGAGAGGTAGAGCCACCATGACAAACTCAGTTCCGCATGAAGAGGAAGGGATACTGACGTCTTCAGAAAAATCCAGCTGACCCCTGCACACCTGGATCACAAACCTTTGAGGTTCCCTGGTGTGAGCCATGGCAAATGGGACTGCTTCTATGGTGGAGATGAATTGCCCCACTAGAGAGGACAGCTTCTTGGCTGGAACTGGATCTTGAGCCAGAACTGCAGAAACCCTGTGGGCGATCTGGTGAGCTTCCTCATTCGTGAGAAACACCATGCTCTGCTGAGTGTTGAAGAGAAGGCCCAGGAAGACCAGACGCTGGGATGGGACAATATCCGCCAGTGATGGGCGAGTGCATGAATGCAGTCCTGAACGAATACAGTCCTGAACCTGCTGATGAAGAAGTTCCGAAGAAGGCAGCTTCAGAAGCAGGTCGTCCACGTATGGAGTGACTTTGATGCCGTTCCAATGGAGGACAGACACTAAGACTCCCAGGACACGATTGAAGACTTGAGGAGTGGTAGTCAGACCAAAAGGAAGAGCTGAAAACTGAAAGTGCCCTTGGTCGCAGGCAAATCTGAGATACAGCCAGCTCTCTGGATGAATGGTGATGTGTAGATATGTGTCCTGAAGATCCAGAGAGGCAAGGAATTCCACCGGGGACATAGCAGCAATCACCGTCCTTAGGGACTCCTGGTGATAATGAATCCTGATCACGAAGGAATTGAGATCCTTCAAATCCAAAATGGGACAACAACCGCCATCCTTCTTGGAGAACACAAAGAGGTTTAAGTAAAAACCCATATCTCTATTCTGAACTGGAACCAGCTCTAGAACATCCTTGTCCAGAAGGGCCTGTATTGTACCACTGAACAAATGGAGTTTCTCTGTGCCCTGGGGCTTATGCGAAGGAAAAAAGCAAAAAGGAAGAAGAGAGATGAAAGGGATCCTGTATCTTTCCTCCACCACCTGTAAAACCCATGGGTCCACCACTGAATCCTCCCAGACGCTGTGGTAGTGACACAGACGGCCACCCACAGCAGAGTGGGGACCTGGGTTCAGTGAGTCATGTGAAGAAGGCTTGGAAGCCTTAGGCTTGGAGGAGACCTTGGACTTCCATTGCTGTTTGGACTTGGAGGAGGCACGCGGAGCTGAGGGAACCGCCTGGTTCGCCGGACGTGTCTCAGTCTGAAAGGAATGAAAAACATGATTATGATTTAGAGGAGTTTTCTTCCTGGGGACCAAAGGCAGAAGTGTACTTTTACCCCCTGTGGCCTCACTAATCAGATCCTTAAGATCTGGCCCAAACAATGACATGCCTTGAAAAGACAAGGAGAGCAAGGCTTTCTTAGAAGTGGTGTCAGCAGACCAGATCTTGAGCCAAAGAGCTCATCTGGCAACCACAGACATGGTGGAAACCCTAGCCACCAAATGGATGGCATCAAATAAGGCAGCAGAAACAGTGTTGGGCCTCAGAAATGTTGGCAAGAAGGCGCAACATATCAGAAGTAGGAGCACCCTGACGGACAGCCAGGGTGAGTCGTTCAGTCCAGACTGCAATGGCCCGTTTAATCCATGCCGCAGCGAACGCCGGATGCATGGCGGTACCAGCAGTGGCAAAAGCGGACTTGAGGGAAACCTCAAGTTTCTTGTCAGTCTAGTCTTTCAGAGCGGACGCGTCAGAAACTGGCAAGGCAGTAGACTTAGATAGCCTGGAAATAGGAGCATCCACTTTGGGGGGGATGAACCCACTGAGCAAGCGCCGCTTCAGAAAAGGGGTGAAGCTTGGCAAATTTCTTGGAAACAGAAGGTTTCCTGTCCGGGGATTTTCACTCATCAGACACAAGGCGATCAAGAGCGGGGTTAGGTGGAAAACAAGTAAGGGGTTTTTTAGGCCCCTGAAACACATCAGAGGGATCTTAAGAAACCTCCTGAACTAAGGGAATGTTTAGGGTAGTCAAGACAGCCCTGATCAGGCCCTCAGCCGAGGGCTAAGGATCAGCCTCAAAAGGGTCCCAAAAAAATTGAGAGGAGCCCATAGCAGAACATTCCTCAACATCTGAATCCACTAACAGTTCATCCTAAGAGGAATCTGATACGTCAGGTACTTCCTGCAGTTTAGGCAGGGAAGAACTGATTGAAGAGGGGGTCTGCCACGAATGTAACTGGGATGGAAAGAGTTGCAATGTAGATCGGAGGTCCCCTGTAGCAGCTTTAAACTCTTGCACCCAAACTGGCTCTAATGCATGGCTGGAGGTCCCTGGGAGAGACTCAGGGACATCAAAACATGCTGGGAATAAAGGACCTGAGAATTCTCTAGACAACCCTGAAGGACATGAGGAGCAATGCACAACAGGGGAGAGACCCCAGCGTCCTTAGTCTTAGGCCTGGCCCCAAGCTCCAACGGATTAGACATTCTCAGTGTCAAAAACGTTATAGTATAAAGAATCACCCAATTACAGTGTGTAAAATTAAAGTTCCATCCCAGAAATCTCTAAAATACACTTATCTGGCAGGTGAAGGGTTAATCTGCAGAGGAGAGAGGGAGAGTCCAAGCCCTGTGTAGGATACTTGTTCTAGAAAAGGCACAAAATGGCTGCCACGGCAAGAGCCAATCAGAAACGAGCATGCAAAGCAAGCGCTCATGGGAAATGTAGTTTCCCTATAAAAAGTATCCCAACAGTGCCCGAAGCCCCCTGGGCCCCCCAACACACTTGAAACGTGAACTGGATGAAAGAGCAAGGGCAGACAATTAAAATGAGCCATCTCTGAAGTCGCTACGTTGATCAGTTGCAGAGATTTATCCCAGACTTTGCAGTCCCATAGAAGTGAATGGAGCAATGGCGTCTATGCGGTAAAGCGTGCCGGAACTTATATTTTGCAAAGTTGAAAAGTAAAAAATAAAAGTATATGAAACATCACTAGAACATGTTAGGAGACCCAGAAAACACTGAACCCAGTAGGGAAAGTGTCAATAACCCCCCAAAGATGCAAAACCAGCAGCTAAAGGGTTAAGTTACCACATAAACCTGCTCCAAAACACCCATCAGACATACAGATAAACCCAATGAGTGAAGGAATGTGTAATAAGAACGCCAAAGGAAAAAAACCCTGTGCGGAGGGGCACTGTGGGACATGTGGACCTGCAGCACTCAAAGGGTTGTTCACCTTTCCTGCAGACCTTCTGTCTTCAGACTCACATGTATTAAGAAGAAGCCTTGGTGGGCAACTCCTGAGGAAAGAACTTGAACCCAACATTTTCCCCCCAGGGCTTAAGGTCTACAAAAAGCACCTGGTTATTGAGTTAGCCATATCTAAGGGCATTTTCAGTTATGGTAATCCGCCTAATGGTGGTATTCCATTTCTAACAGAAAAATAAAAAAAATGTCTAAAACTATAGCAGAACTGTTCTCTTGCCTGTGTCTTCACCAAGGAACAAATCTTACTGGAGCTGGATGGCTACCTGCAGCCAAGGAGGGAAGGTAGGCTCCACCCCCTGCATACAATTCTAGAATTGTTCCTGCCTTCAATTAAAGGGGCGGATCGCCTACAAGGGAGTTACCAGTAACCTGTATTGGACGACAGAGAAATAAGGATTTTGTGACAAAACTGCATATGCAATCAAATGCAAGGTAACCCTTTGAGAGCCAGAGAGCTATCCAACATACTGCAAAACAATGAGCTGGATGCTCTTCTGGCACTCGTCAACAAAAGATTGCAAGTTATCCTTGTACATATGACTTATGTATTTACGTGTCAAACAGATTAGAAAAAAAAAAATCTCTCGAAAGGAATAGCTAGCTAACAAAATTTTTGCTGTATTCCCATAATTCCATGCAGTAACATACAAAAGAGGGTACACAGTGCAGTCTTTTTTTTCCCTTATTACAAGCTCATATAAATATGGGCCCTTATTCTTGCAATTTTCACATCGTACTATGCAAAGCATTCATTGGAAGTGCATGAGCCATTCACAATAACCACAGAGTGCTATTTCAGTTTAGTGGGTGTCCATAGTGTGGGGCTATTACACCATCAGACTGCTGTGAATCTGGTAAAAGGAAATATGCCAAACCATCCAAAAATTTTTTATGTTTTTTGCTGACCATAAAAGGCCTAACTGTATAGAGTATATTATCATAATAAAGGCCTAACTATATAGTGTATATTACCTATGTGTACAATTATATGTCTGAAACAGATAAGATAAATCAATCCATAAATCTAGCTAGCTGAAGTTTTATACCGCATTCCCAGAATTCCATGCAGCAACATGCAAATAAGGGAACACAGTAGCCATTTTATGATTCCAAGCCCATATAAATATGTATTGCGTGCCCTCATTTGCATGCTGCTACATGGAATTCCCAAGAATGCAGTAGAAATGATGTAATCTAGGAAAATCTTTTATGCAGACTTTTTTTTTTTTTTAAATAAATAAATTCTGTTTCGGACACGTAACTGTATACATATGCGCATTACATATGTACTGTACTCTGGACTCCTGTCATTTTTTTTGCTCCCCATAACTTTGCTGAAGGTAAATCACAGAAAAAATGCTAAATCCTCTTTGAGCAAAAAAATAGACACAAGTTGTACCTGTGACACAGCAACAATGTTGGCAGCGTACGGAGGCAAATCATATTTACACTCTCGGCAGATCTTTTTCAAGGTGGAAACGCTGGAGACAGAGAGTTCAGGGTTCCCCAAAGCATGGAGAACTAATGGTAACACCTTACTGATCATCACTGGGTGGTCTGCCAGCCATTCAGCCAATGCACCTGACAAAAGAAAAATACGATACACAGAATTAAATGGTCAACTGCATCAGACAGCCAATCCACCGAAGTAAAGATGCATACACACTCCATATATTTTATTCAAATAGACAACAAATAGAGTACACACATCAATACCCACCTCTACCCCTAATATCAAGCAGAAAAGGGGTTATACCTTTTTTATGCATTTATTTATTGGGGTATCAATGAATTTGTTTGCAACATATGCTTGGTTGTGGCATTGCTGGTTCAAGAAATACCATATGATGTTATTTTTCAAGAGTAAACAATATGTATGTTATCTGAACAAACCTCTACAATGGAGAAAAAAACATAATATACTGTAAAGTGTTGGATCTCATCCCTAGTCATCCATCAGGTCTACTAACAGGACAGGACGTGAATATTTAATTGTTTGACAACATGTGCATTAAAAAGACAAATCTCTACTTAACTTCCTTGTACAGAAACCAGGAAATCCAGAAGTCCTGGCCTGTTAGTGATCCTTAACACATTAATGATAGACCATCACATGGATCCATTCTTTAAGGACGGATGACAGTCATGGAATGTCAAGGCTTAATGATTGCAGCATATCTCAGGGCACATCATGATCATGCCTGGGAGGTGTAACGAACTAGAGCAATCAGTTTCATCTTCTCCCAAATGGCTCTACACGTGATCACTGCTACAGCGATCCCATGTATCAGTGAAGCCACATGACAAAGGCAATGTAAATATGCATTGCCTTTGTCACTGTACAGGGAAAGCTGCCCAATTATATCTGGCAGATCTGGGGACAGGACCACGGGTAGAGCAGGTTTGGTCAAAAGTTTTAGCACAACTGAACAAAAGCAGATTTGAATGTGAGTGCAATCAAGTTTGAGCATGACTGAGCACAAGCAGGTCTAAGAGAGATATTGAGAGTAAGTGACCAGAAGTCAGTCTTACAGAAAATGTTCTCATTATGTTAGCAACTTTTCACCATTATACATGACAATGATGGTACAAATTGATTGCATTTTAGTTTTAAATATGCTGCTGATCACTACAGAAGGTTTTTAAAGGCGCAGTATATGGCATTAAATTAATGCAATTTTCCTGTCCAAGTCACTTGAGTAAATGAAAGTAAGACAATACATACTGGAAAGTTGCAGTTTATAGATGCGGGTGTGGCAGACCTTTATAAAAGTGGATTGTGGATACATTCCAGTTTTTGAGGTCCCCACTCACTGCAGACAATCACTTCTAAAGGCAGGTCAATTAAGCCATGAAATCATTAGAAAGAGATTTTAATGTAAAGCATTTTAAGCCATGTGATGTGGCAAAATGTTACATAGATAACTTGCATAAAATGGAGAGACTAACCATTAGCGAGTCAGTGTGCAAGTCAGCATCACAGTAAGTTAGAGACTTTACAATTATATATTTATTTTTTATTATTATTATTTAGAATGTACTATTTAGGGTATATATATATATATATATATATATATATATATATATATATATATGTAAAAAACATTGTGTGTGCCTCTACTTTATTAGACTTTTGTCTTGGGCTTGTTAGACAACTTGCCTTTTTGTTGCGTCTTACCATTTGTTTTGTTTCTTGTTTGGCCTAGAGAGCACCAAGGCTATTGGAGTCTTGCATTTGGTTACTTATATATTTTACTGGTGCGAGCCATCTTGTTTGTAAAATTAGTTAGAATGGTCATTAGTGAGCGCGAGTGAGAGAAACCATTAACTAGCAAGTGACCATTAGTGATTCAGCGTGACCATTAGACAGGGAGCACAATCATTAGTGAATCCAAGCGACCATTAACAAGTGAACATGAACACAACCATTAGTGAGCATAAGGAGACCGGCAGTTATCAAACATGCATGAGTGACCATGGCGGGGAAGCACAAGTGAGCGTTAGCAGGGAATCGCAAATGAGCTTTGGCGAGAGAGTGCAAGTGAACATGAGCATTAGCGAACGCAAGTGAGCATGAGCACTAGCAACCAAGAGTGAGCACAAGCATTAGTGAGTGACTGCAAGTGAGCATTCGCGAGTGAGAATGAAAAAGTATTAGCGAATATATTAGCATGTCAGGGAGCATTAGCAAGTAAGCACATGGAAACATTAGCTTAAAAAAAAAAAAAAAAAAAAACATTAGCAAGTCAGAGAATGTCACGGTTGGTCCTCTGCACTTGCTTTTCCCTGAGCTTGAACCAGCAACCGGGTCTGCTACTTTCATTACTGCACCATAGGACCTTTCATCTGCAGGTTATTCTGTCAGGTGTTAGCCCTAGTGGTGAAGACTCAGTTTCCTGCTTCCTGTATTTACTTCTACAGTTGACCTTGGCTTGTACTTTGAGACTTTGCTTGAACTCAGCCTGTCTTGATCTCGCCTTGTACCCAGACATCTCTTGACCTCCGCCTGCCTCAACTTATTGGCTTGCCTCAACTACTTCTCAGTCTACCACTCCAGTATCTCGGCTTTCCACAAACTACCAGGGTACCAATCCTGGTCCAGTCTCAGGCTCAGCCGCAGGTGGGTTATCTGTCTTTGCAGCCATCACCTTTAAGTCAGTTTTGAAAGCAGCAAATGTACACTGGTTTCTGGCTTCACTCCCCAGCCTAGCACTCAAGCCTCACTCATTAGTTTCCTCTGCAGAGACCATGAGCCTTAGGCTTCTTATCATTCCTCTGTCCTGTCAACGGGATCCAGTCTCATGTATGTTTGACAGAACAACTGAGCCAGTATGGCTCACACTGTGCAAGCTCAAGCCATAAATTATTTGACCCTTTAGTTGGAATTCTTATCCCAGATTGTGGTTATCCTGCACAGTGACATGGCCCACTTGCATACTCAGGTCTAGGATCTGCATTCCCATGGTCCCTCTTTTTCAATTCTGATGGGCTCTGCTGCACTTTCTCCAGTCTCATCAAAATCTTTTCCTGAACCACAAGTACCCCTTCCATTTGTTCCCTTAAGCAGGACAGGACAGCAGCAGAGGAACATGCAGGTGAACTCCACCACCAGGCTGCTGATACTCAATGTAATGAACCTGCTCTAAAGGATCCATTCCGATTGGGGTTATCAGATACCTTGAAGGATGAGTTGGTCCATGTAGGGTACCTTAATCTCTGGAGGCTTTGATCTCCCTATCCATTCAGATTGATAGACAACTCAGAGAACCATGTCAGGAAAGGACTCATTTCATTGCTCAAGTGTGGGAGACTCCACCATTTATGGAGACAACTACTAGGACACAAGGTTCCAGCGAACCAATGCAAATAGGTATGGTTCATGCTGCCCTAACTGCAGAAGTGAGGCCCCAGAGGAGCAATCTGAACCTCTGCATATACTGTGGCACCTACTCCAGACCTGTCCTGTTCATCTTTAGAATGGTATGAGCAGGGTACCTCAACAGACCATACCTTATTCAATGAGCAGTCCTAGTAGTCAGACTTCTCACTGCTTCCTTTCTTTGTCCTTACAAAAGGAGTTAAAGGTCATTCGACTTAGCACTCTTATCAGCTCCAGGGCTACAAGCAATTTACTTGACTTACATCTGGTTTCCTCTATCCAAGAACAGTTGCTGCCCAAGACTCATCCTCTGCAGATTCAAGTATTTGATGGGACTCCTATGCATTCAGGCTTGGTCACTCATGAACCTACCTGCCCTACAGCTCACTATCAAGAAACACTGTGAATGGTTGACATTTGATGTGGTTCAGTCTCCATTATTCCCCCATATTGTTGGGTGTGCCATGGCTACACCTTCATAACCCCAGCACTGACTGACCTACTAGTCAAATCACTTTCTGTTTTGTTGTCAGAGATGTGTCTCATCACCTAGAACCTCCAGATCTGAACCCTGTATTGCATCAGAAGCTGTGGATAGGGACTTTGCTGGCATCTTCAGTAAAGGGCAAACAGACAAACATTCTCCACACCTGATGTATGAGTTATTTCCAGGTGCAAAGATCCCTACTGGTAACATTCTTCCTTTGTCTATGCCTGAGTTGGGGCCTTAAAGACTATTAACAAGAAAACAGATGGCTCACATAAAGGGACAGTAATACTTTGTTTTATCTTTATTTTATTTTGTAGGCATTAAAAAACATGAAGAATGATATAAGTCTTATCTCTCAAACCTTTATGGTTTGAGAGATATTCACAAGCAAAGTTTCCCCCTCCCACCCCTTTTACCTAGTGTAAGCAATCTCATCTCAGATGTGGAATGCAGTCCATAGACCAGACAGATAACAGTAAGGGACAATATTCTTCCTATCAGAACAGTGAAAGCCCTGCCCCCCTCGACAAGCTTTTCAGCTTTCCCTTATCTTAATTGAAGATTGTCCCTCTCTGCAGTCTACCTGGACACCTCCCTTCTGCTCTGGCTGAGCAGTGTTACATCAGTAAAAGGGGCGGGAGGGGGACACTGTCATTGAATTACTCTTGAACTATAACTCTGACAGTATTGAAATAACACTATGATGATTAATTAGAGCTGCTTTTATTATGAAACATTACTATCCCTTTAAGCCACGTATTCACTACAAGGAACTCAACAAGATCACCATTAAGATCCGGTATTCTCTTCTTTTCATTCCAGACCTATTTGATTGCCTGAGATCAGCCACAGTTTTCACAAAATTAGATCTATATGGGCTTATAACCTCTTTCGAATCTATGAAAGAGACAAATGGAAGACCGCATTCAGAGCTTGCTATGGGCATTTTAAATACCTAGTGATGCCTTTTGGCCTGTGCAAAGCTCCAGGGAACATCCAACACTCTGTCAATGGCATCTTTCCTGATATACTGGCCCAGTTTGTAGTAGTTTTTTTTTTTTTTTTTTTTTTTTAAAGATGACTACTAATTTTCTCCTCGTCCCTGGAGGAAAATGTTCAAGAAATCATATCCCATCATCTACTACATCATTTGTTTGCTAAACTGGAGAAATGTACTTTTGCAACCTCCACAATAGAATTTCTAGGCTTAGTCTTCTCCCCTGTGGGAATTACAGTGGATTCCCGTACAGTGCCTCTAAATTCTTGACTGGCCAATTCCAAAAGATCATAAGGCCCTACAACAGTTTTTGAGCTTTGCTACCTTTTATCAGAGGTTTACCCGAAACCACTCAAAAGTAGTTGGTCCACTTGCTTGTTTAACCAGTTCCAAGTCTTGCTTTTTCTTGCCTTATATTGCCCAGACAACATTTGAGCTCCTCAAGAAGTGCTTCTCACAAGCTCTGTTCCTCAAGCATTCTGATGTGGATGAGTCTTGAATATGAGGACTCAGAAACTGCTGTTCTAGCGGTGTTGTCTCAATGGAGAGGTCTGGAAGATTTATTGTACCCAGTGGTTTTGTTTGTCTTAACTGTCCTGTTCAGAAAGAAATTACAATGTCAGTGACAGAGAACTTATGGCCATCAGACTCACTCTGGAAGAATGGAGCCAGTTATTAGAAGGTGGATCATCCGGTTTGTGAAAACACAGTTTTGGATCCTGGCCATTTTCTTCTCACAAGCATGACTATCAATGTCCGGATCAAATCTGGCACTCTAGCTAAGTCAGAAGGACGCCTTCCATGATGCTTCCCTTGCAACGACCCTGGCATTCTCCAGACCGAAAATATTGTCTCACTCCATTTTTTGTGGCCTTCCATGATGTCTTACATAGACAATTATGTTGAGTCCAATACAGTTTGCTCCACATTCAAAAATACACACACGAAACTAGCATGTTAATGAATGCCACAGTCTAATCCAGTGATTCTCAACCAGGGTTCCGTGGCACTTTGGTGTGCCCCAAATATCAATTTAGGGTGCTCCATCAATGCTATAAAAACTATGACAAAATGTGAATATTGAGTCTCAAAATGTATGTTTCTGGAAATGTTTCTGCACAATGTTTGATTTTGTTATTCAGATTGTGAGACATAAAGTGCTATATATTTATGCATTTGTATTCTCCATTAGATGCTTGATAAACGACCTATAAAATGTTAGGTGTGCCCCAAAATTTTCAGACTGCATGTTAGGGGTGCCTGAAACAAAGAGGTTGAGAACCACTGGTCTATTCCAACACAGTCTCAGTGTACTTCATTCTGAAACTACCTCCAACTCGATCCTATATAACAATCCTAGTGTTCATCAACAGACTGACCAAAATGGCTCATTTTGTCCCCACCAAGAAATTTTCTAAGGGCAGGAATCTTCATGGGAAGTTGTTCATTTTCCGAAAAAATTCCAGCAGAAACATTTCTTTTTTTTCACTTTTTGACGATCCCTACAGATGACATTGAAAGTGGCATTGCAGTTCTCAAATTCCAGTGACTGGCTGACCCATGAGGGAATCTGCCAATAATATAGGGCCAGTACTCATGTGTGCGACCTTGTGGTACACCTCTGCCATGCCCCCATGCAAGAGGATCTCTTGTGGAATACAAGATATTGATTGATAATCGCTTGACACTTCCCTGGAATTCAGAGGGTTAAACTATGACAACCATGGCAGGTAAGAGGATTGTCAATCACTTGACATTTGCGCTATATTCAAAGGGTTAAACATTGACAACCATGGCAGATAAGAGAATACACCTAGCATGGAGGACACTAATAACTGCTGGCAGAGCAAGTTTATGAAACCTTTGCAGTGCTAACATAATACTAGCTTTGAAATCAGAGTAGGGTTACACTTGGCAAACCGAAGGGAGAATCAAGTTTGTATTCCATCATGCAGTGTAACTTGTAACTGTCCCAAATCTTCTCAATTTCGTCAATACTGCTCTGTCTGTCGTTCAGTGGAGACCGAGCCTTAGAAAAGGCTTTTGTAGCCCTCTCAGACAGATATGCATCAATAACAGTGTTCAGGAATCTCTTGATAGAGGCAGAAGTGGCATTGGAACCTGTGTTCTGACAACTTCAGGATAGTCAAATGTCTCTTTTATTGGGCAGGGCTGACCCAAATCGGGCAAGGTTGTTTACTAAGGTATTCAAATATCTGACCCTAAAAAACCCTTCCACTAGCTGGTGTTAATGTGGACAGAGTGGGGGGGGGGTAACTTTATCACAACTGAAGACTGCATGTTTAATTACCTAGCACACCAAACAAACGTTGGCGTCATTTCTCTCTCTCATACTCCCTCTATATATTACTAAAACCTACAAAATGATCTAACTAAAATATTCAACAATGCAGAAAATCTTAAAGGGCAAATATTTTTTTCACAGCACTTTAGATAATGTTTTTGCATGATTTCTCTTGTAATAAATCTAATAATTCAGTATTAAGTTGAATAGTAGATGCTTGAGAAGGTGAAATGCATGTGCACGCGCACAAATAAAAACACAAACACACACACACAAAACTTTCCACTTACCAATAGTGAACATGACAGTATCTGCCAGCTGAACATTGTTAATGTTGATCCGAGGTATGAGGCCGATGAGCCCAGGGACTACATCTGAATAATTGACATCTATAGTCTCTGCAATGGATTGAAAGCCATAGAGCAAAGCTTCTGTATGCTGAAATGAGGAAGGTAAAAGGAGGTACCATATTAGAACACCAATAGTGTACAAGCGATACCTGTATTGGATAAATAGCTTTAGAATGCACACTACCAATACAGCTTAGGTATCTTCTTCAGGCATGTTATAGAATGATGGCTTAATACAAAATACATGACAGATTGTACATTTATGACTTTGGGAAATGCAAGTTCCTATTAATTTGAGTTATACTGGGGGTCAAACAATCATCATCAGTTTATTCTCTAGACTTCAGTAGGACATCTCTTTGTAGCAGGCCATGTGGATTTATTTATCTTCTGATGTGTGAATAGCTCCAGTAAATTTAGTGTGTAGATAGTTTGAGACTTGCAGCCAAAGATGTATGTATGAGTTAAGTCTATGAGTGCAAAGCAGCACTCTGCAACACACTGGGTACCCCTCTGGCACTCAAAGGGTCAAAATAGGTTTAATGTGTGGAATACTGTCATATAAATTCAATGTCACAGTTCAGAGTGATAAAATGTGTCATAATTTCTACTCCTAAATCTGACTCCGTGTCTGAAAGTTTACCATCACTACAGCGACCGTGATATCTTTGATGCTGTGACCAGTTTTGCAAACAATGTTCACCCACTAGGGTGTCTCTTTTCTTGTTTACACTGGATGTATGAGAATTCATCAGTTTTTAGAGCTTGTCCTCTCACCTACATAGAATACCGTGTTGGGACATTTCACACATATGATGAGGTAGACAAGACAGCATAGGATGATCTGCAGGAGAATTTGCTCTTGACACTGTGGCTTTGGTGGCACTACTACAAACACGTGTTTGAAATGTCTCAACACAGACAGATCCTTCTGAAACTCAGTGGGTTAATTCTCTACAAACAAAATTTACTGGAGCTATTCATACATCAAAAAGGAAATACATTTACTACCACTTGGCAAGCTACAAAGAGATGCCTCCACTGGAATCTAAGTAATAACCCACACAGACACAGGTGATAAAAGTGTAATCAGGAACTTGCATTTTCGAGAGACAAAAACGTACAATCTATTGCATGTATTTTGTATTCAGGCTTCATTCTAAATATGCCTGATGAAAAGACCTAAGCCGTCTCGAAAGTTTGAATTCTAAATTTACTTTACCCTACCAGTCTCCTGTAATGAGAAAGGATATTCATCATCATTTTCATACTTTAACACCCAGACTGGGTGCTCCATGTTCTGTACTTACATTTCACTGAACAGAGCAGAAACTGTAAGACTGAAACTGGACAATTATGGTGCAAACTAACTACACCATAAAGGTAAAAGTTCTGTAAATTCACACTAACTTAAATGGGGCTTTAACCCATGTTGTGCCAGAGAGGTATTCAACCCATTGCAATGTGTTGTATACCTCTTTAACACTGTGTGTTAACCTCTTGAACGCTGGAGAAGGCTCCAGTTCTTTGACAAGCATTGAGGATGCATTGGTGACCTCTCTAGTATTAAAGGGGTTAAAAGACCCTTTTAAATCAATACCAATGTGAAGAATTGTTATTTGTTCCCTATGGTGCAGTTTCCTTGGCCCAGAATCGCTCTACTGCAAGTTCCTGAACAAGTCCAACGTTCCATGAAAATCTTAGTGGATCTAGACCACTAAACTTTCAAGGGGGTTAACCCCTTGAGCGCCAAAGAGGTACACACAACGCATTGCAAGGCAATGCGTTGCGTACCCCTCTGGCACTCAATGGGTTAAAAGCCCCATTTGAATCATAAGAGATATCCATGTGTTACTGTGACAGAGTGAGTCCATTCTTCTCACAGCTACACCAAGATGGCATCCAATTAACAGATGGGAAAGGAAATGAAGGGGTTAAACTCAGTTTGGCTTTAATCTGAAGGAGCTGAATATATTCAGCTGGCCCATTAAGCAGATTGTGTCACGGTTAACTATCACCTACAGTTGCATTAGCTGAGGCATGAGAGGCTTCTGGGACATATGTAAAGAATTATTCAATGGTTTACACTGAGAGCAACAATTACAGTACAATCCATGGTTTTGTGAAGTAGGTACATGGAGAGGTGATTCTCAGTTAGCCAAGCTGGTTGATCAGCCAGCAGATCTTGTAGAGACAGTAATCCTTGCTGGCATGCAAGGTATAGGATAAACAAGTGTTTCAAGGATTGCAATAAGAGGATTTTAATTTTACCTGTTAAATCCTTTTCTCTTAGTCCATACAGGTTACTGTTAACTTTGGTTAGGTGATCCACCCCTTTAAGTTAGCAGGAACAATTCTAGAATTGATTGCAGGGGTTGGACCCTACCTTCCCTCCTTGGCGGCAACTAGCCAACCAGCTCCAGAAAGATTTGAGACACTAACTATTGACTAGATAGTGAAAGGGAAAGAAGACTCTTGTAAGCACGACCCCGAAGGACACCCATGTTCTGCCAGAGGAGAGCCAAGCAAGGTCCCTTGACAGTGTGGGAGACCAGTAACCTGTATGGACTAAGGGAAAAGGATTTAACAGGTAAGACTAAAATCCTCTTTTCTCTGTCGTCCAATACAGGTTACTGGTAACTTTGGGATGTCCAACCATCGAGTTTCCCAGAGTCGGGAAGTAAGGCAAGGACCAGGCGCAAGGCCCCCAAAGTCACCAGAGCAGATATGAACTATCAGATCAGAGACAGCCCAACAAAACAAATGAAGTGTCAATGGACACTGAACAGGGGTAACAATACCCCAGGAACTGTTACACAGCACACTGAACTAGAGGCAATGGGGCTCAAAAGTGAAGGAAGCACCAAGAACCGAAGAAGATCCTAGACAGGCAAGACTGCCTCCAGGATCTTCCTCCTAAAACTAGGGTCAGTCGATGCCAGCACATCAACACGGTAGTGCTTCGAAAAGGTGTGAAAATACGACCAAGTGGCAGCCTTGCACAACTGATCAGAAGAGGCCTGATTCTTGTAAGCCCAAGAAGCCCCAATAGATCTAGTAGTATGAGCCGTGACCCGAAAGGGAACAGGCTTCCTCCGCAGATCATAAGCCTTACGAACAGTGGACTTGATCCAGGACGCAATAGTCACTTTGGATGCAGGTCTTCCTGCCCTGGGACCCTCTGGAATGAAGAACAGCACGTCAGATTGCCTGATAGACAAAAATGTACATAAAACTTGAGACAACGCACCACATCTAACAAGTGGAGATCCCTCTCCTTGTCAGAGGTGGGGTCAGGGCAGAAAGAAGGCACCACAATCTCCTGATTGATGTGGAACTCTGAAACCACCTTAGGAAGAAATGCCTGAGAAGTGAGAAGCACCGCCTTGTCCTTGTGAAACACCAAATAGGGTGGTTTACAGGACAAAGCATGTAACTCCACGACATGGCGAATGGAAACAAATTGCCAGGAGGAAGGCCATTTTCCACATCAAAAGGCGTAGAGGAATAGTAGCAAAGGACTCAAAGGGAGGACGCTGAAGAACGCCCAAAACCAAGTTAAGATCCCACAGAGGAGCGGGAGTCTTGAAGGCAGGATGAGTATGAGCAACGCTCTGGTAGAAAACCTTGACATCCGGAAGGATGGCAATGCGCCTCTGAAAGAAAAGAGAGAGAGAGCAGAAGTCTGAACCTTAAGGGAACTCCTACTGAGGCCCTTAGCCACACTGTCCTGCAAAAATGCCAGGACCGTAGGCAGATCAAATTCCTGAAAAAGGTCCTTATCAGCACACCAAGATAGAAAAGTCGACCAGACATGATGGCGGATTTTGGAAGAAACAGGCTTGCTGGCACGGAGCATAGTAGCCACCACACTAGAAGAGAACCCATTCTTCTTCAATATTGAGGATTCAAGTTCCAAGCCGTCAAGGCTAGCCCAAGAACGTCCTCCTTCCACAGGTAATCTTTTAGAAGAAGATCCAGACAGCAAGGAAGCCAGAATGGCTCCGCCACTGACAGATCCAGAAGCTCCGGAAACCAAGCTTGGCGAGGCCAGTACGGAGCAGTCAGAACCTCAGAACCTTCCTGTTGTGTCCTGTTGCCATCAGTTCGATGTAAGGAAGACCCCACTTCTGAACAATGAGGATGAACACCTCTGTGTGCAGTTCCCACTCTCCTCTGTCCACTGTGTGTCGACTGAGGAAGTCCGCCATGACGTTGTCTATGCCAGGAATGTGCACTGCGGATATGGCAGGCACGTGTTCTTCTGCCCAGACAAAATAGCCTTGACCTCTAACGAAGTGGAAAGACTTCTCATTGCGTTGTCGGACTCTACCCAGACTGGACAGTATTCCAGCTGAGATGTCCAATTATGAAGGGCATAAAATATCACCCGAAGCTCCAATATGCTGATAGGAAGGAAAGATTCCTCCGGAGTCCACTACACCTGAGCACTCAGGCGACCCGGGACCGCTCCCCAGCCGGAGTGGCTGGTATCTGTCATCACCGTGGTCCAGAAGGATACCAGGAAGGACCTGCCTTCAGCAGATTGGAGAGGTCAAGCCACCATGACAAACTCCATTCCACATAAAGAGGGAGGGACACGGACATCTTCAGAAGGTCCGGCTGACCCCTGCACACCTGGATCACAAACTGCTGGAGTTCCCTGGTGTGCACCATGGCAAACTGTACCGCTTCTATGGTGGAAATGAATTTCCCCACTAGAGATGACAGCTTCTTGGCTGGAACAGGATCTTGAGCCAGGATTGCAGAAAGCCTGTGGGCGAACTGGTGAGCCACCTCGTCCGTGAGAAACACCATGTTCTTCTGGGTATCAAAAAGGAGGCCCAGGAAAATCAGACGCTGGGATGGGACAAGATCTGATTTGTCCAAGTTGATGATCCACCCGTGATGGGTGAGAGCATGAATGCATTGCTGAACCTACCGATGAAGAAGTTCCGCAGAAGAGGCTTTCAAAAGCAGGTCGTCCATGTATGGAGTAACTCTGATGCCGTGTCGGTGGAGGAGAGACACTAAGGCTCCCAGGACACGGTTCAAGACTTGGAGCTGTCGTCAGACCAAATGGAAG
The DNA here is from genome assembly GCA_037306005.1 of Rhinophrynus dorsalis. Lineage (NCBI taxonomy): Eukaryota > Metazoa > Chordata > Amphibia > Anura > Rhinophrynidae > Rhinophrynus > Rhinophrynus dorsalis. Next base: position 226,894,156 of record CM074722.1, read on the forward strand.
AGCTGAAAACTGAAAATGTCCCTGGTCGCAGGCAAATCGGAGGTACTGCCAGCTCTCTGGATGAATGGCAATGTGTAATTAAGCATCCTGAAGATCCAGAGATGCAAGGAATTCCCCCAGGGACATGGCAGCAATCAGCGTGCGTAGAGACTCCTGGTGATAACGAGTCCGGATCACAAAGGAATTGAGATCCTTTAAATCCAAAATGAGACAACTGCCATCCTTCTTGGAGACCACAAAGAGGTTTGAGTAAAAGCCCATACCTCTGTCCTGAACTGGAACGTCCTTGTCCAGAAGAGCCTGAACAGCGCTGAACAGACGGCACTTCTCTGCGCCCTGAGGTGTATGAGAAGGAAAGAAATGAAAGGGAGGAAGAGAGATGACAGGGATTCTGTACCCTTCCGTCACCACCTGTAAAACCCATGGGTCTGTCACAAAATCCTCCCAAATGCTGTGATAGTGACACAGACGATCACCCACAGCAGAGTGTGGGCCCGGGTTCGGTGAGTCATGCCGAAGAAGGCTTGGAAGCTTTGGGCTTGGAGGAGACCTTGGGGTTCCATTGATGTTTGGGCTTGGAGGAGGTACGCGGATCTGAGGGAACCGTCTGGTTCGCCGGACGGGTCTCATTCTGAAAGGATCGAAAATACCGCTTAAGTTGTGTTTTCTTCCTAGGAACTAAGGGTAGAAGTGTACTCTTACCCCCTGTGGCCTCACTGATCAGATCCTTAAGATCTGACCCAAACAAAGAAGTGCCTTGAAAAGGCAAGGAGAGCGGTGCTTTCTTAGAAGCAGTGTCAGCAGACAAGATCTTGAGCCAAAGAGCACGTCTGGCAGCAACAGACATGGTGGAAACCCTAGCCACCAAACGGATGGCATCAAATAAGGCAGGAGAAACATAGTGCTGTGCCTCAGAAATGTTGATAAGGAGGCGCAACATTTGCAAAGCAGGAGCACCCTGACAGACAGCAAGAGTGAGCTGTTCAGTCCAGACCGCAATTGCCCAGTTCACCCATGCTGCTGCGAATGCTGGACGCATGGCAGAACCAGCAGTGGCAAAGATGGACTTGAGGGAGACCTCAAGTTTCTTGTCAGTCCTTTAGAGCACATGCATCAGACACTGGCAAGGCAGTAGACTTGGATAGCCTGGAGATAGGAGCATCCACTTTGGAAGGATGAACCCACTGAGCAAGTGCAGCCTCAGAAAAGGGGATAAAGCTTGGCAAATTTCTTGGAGAAGGTTTCCTGTCCGGAGACTTCCACTCTTCGGATACAAGGTGGTCAAGAGTGGGGTTAGGTGGAAAGCAAGTAAAGGGCTTTTTAGGCTCCTGAAATACATCAGAAGGAACCTCCAGCACTAAGGGAATGTTTAGGGTATTTAAAACAGCCCTGTTCAGGCCCTCAGAAGGCGGCTCAGGATCAGCCTCAAAAAGGTCCCCAAAAAACTGAGGAGCACACAACAGAACATTCCTCAACATCTGAATCTACCATCAGTTCCTCCTCAGAGGAATCGGACACATCAGGTACTCCCTCAGGTTTGGGCAGGGAAGACTTGACTGAGGGGGCCTGCCAAGAATGAATGACCACCTGTAACTGGGATGGAAAGAGTTGAAATGTGGACCTACGGTCCCTAGTAGCAACCTTGAACTCTTGCACCCAAACTGGCTCTAATGCATGGCTGGAGTTACCTAGATGACTCTCAGGGACATCAGAACATGCTGGGCATAAAGGACCCGAGAATTCTCTAGGTAACCCTGAATAACAGGAAGAGCAATGCGCATGAGGGTATACAGAGACCACAGCATCATTAGTATAGACATTCTCACAGTGTCAAATAACCTTACTTTATAAGAAATCACCAAATTACTATGTGTAGGATTAACGTTTCACCCCAGAAATCGCTAAAATACACTTATCTGGCTGGTGAAGGGTTAATCAGCAGAGGAGAGAAGGAGAGTCCAAGCCCTGCGTAGGATACTCGTTCTGGAAATAGCACAAAATGGCTAACAAGGTGGGAGCCAATCAGAAATGAGCACGCGAAGCAAGCGCTCATGGGAAATGTAGTTTTCCCAGAAAAGTACCCCAAACAGTGCCCAAAGCCCCATGAGCCCCCCAACACACTAGAAACATGAACCAGATGATAGAGCAAGGGCAGACAAGTAAAATGAGCCATCTCTGAAGTCCTAATGGTGGTATTCCATTTCTAACAGAAAAATAAAAACCTTCTAAAGCTATAGCTGAACTGTTCTCTTGTCTGTGTTATCTTCACCAAGGAACAAATCTTTCTGGAGCTGGTTGCTAGCTGCAGCCAAGGAGGGAAGGTAAGCTCCACCCCCTGCATACAATTCTAGAATTGTGCCTGCCTACTTAAAGGGGCGGATTGCCTACCCACAGTTAACAGTAACCTGTATTGGACGACAGAGAAAGCTTATTTTTATTTACATGATAACTTACTCTGCCATGATTCTGTATTGGACCCTATGGGGTTTCTCCAGAACTGCACCATTTTACTTTTCTAAATATTGCCCTTTGAGCTGTGCATTTTAAAAGTAAGAGGAGCTAAAACAAAAATGTATTTGATTGCATCAGGCTAGAAGAATGGATTAATATGAGGGATTAATTTTGCTTGCCTAGAATTTGGAGATGGGCAAGTTTTAGACTTGTGTTGGGTGTCTGAAGTGCCAAACACATTCCACATACTGCACTGAAGCTTTAAAGGGATTGAGGACACAACCAATTGCTGGACACTGGCTATCTGTCCAATCCCCAAACTCTAATGCCAAACTAGATAGGCAGGTATTCCAGTGCAACTCAAATAAGTGGAGCAATCTGCCCATTTACACCATATATCTCTATACAGTTCAGTGTTGTAATATTTGTCATGTTTTGGCACCTTTATGGCTGCTGATGCACTTTACATCAGGATATTCATCCAAAATCACACCCTCGGACTGGAGGTTTATAACATACCTGCCATGATGTAGGCTGCTCCGAAGACGTAAGAAGGCGTCCAAGCTTATCATACAGGTTACTGAGCAGTTCTGCACCCAACATCTCATATACATACATCAGCGTGTCTGATATATCCACCCTGACAAGAGAAAAGTATCACAACATAGATACAGCTCTATCAGAATCCATCAAAGGGAAACATACACAGCACTATACATATATGAATATAACACTGGTCCAGCCATCGGTATACAACTGTAACATTAAATATGTTTATTTTCCATTCTTGTGTACATTGTGTACAACACACATACACACACATACACAAGACTCTTTTCCATCGTATATTCCAGTTATATCCACAGCTATGCCTCTGTCTCTTCTGATGTGGCACATTGAGAAAGTACAAGAGGTGTGCAGGGGAGAACTAGAAGTGTGACGGGAATAACTAAAGTGTATAGGTGGAAATAGTTTAGAGGAAGATAGCTGCAGTAGGAAGGAGAAGTGCAGATCCACGCTGTGAATGCAGGATCACAAAACAATGTGTGTTATGCCTCAAACATGATGTAACTGTAACTTAACCCTGTCTACTTCTTATGCACAAACATGCAGAACACAACCATACATATATGTGTATCATATAATCTTTGAAGAAACTTAATAAACTTCATATCAAGGTAGCTCGAACCTGTAAATACGGAATTGTTCCTTCTCATCAGAGGACCAAGATGCGTATTCCTCATCTGCAGGGAACTGAGCCTTCTGGAGCAGCACATCTACCAACTGGAAGTACACTGGTCGATACATCTGCAAGTATACAGCCTGCTTATCTGCCTCAAATGAAAAGATATCATCCTAAAGAGAACAGAATTACACAGTAAGGTATGCTAAGTTGTACAGGGAGATAAAAGGAAGAGAACACAACAATATGAAAATTGTGAATATTTTAACAAAACAAAACATGAGAAAAGATACTAGGATGATATAGGGGCAACTCTGACCCAAGTCTATCTCATTCTATGCATTAAATGGTCTTAGACAGTTTATCCCTGTGATTCTGCCTTTTCCATATTTGTGATGCTTTCATGGCTTATTTGCACATTGAAATTTGACTTAATTCAGCATGTTTATGTTAATATGAATATTGTCCATATATATCAAGTTCAGAAGCTGGTGAATATGTCAAAGCTTACAGAAAAAAATTGCCTTCCAGAGACTGGTGAAATCTCGATTTTGCCGTAGCTTTTCTGTCCCACCGGGAGGCATAACCACCTAGCAAAGCTAGTGGATAGGCAGCAGCCTCCTGGAGAGAATCTGCCTGAGCTGAAAAAACGCTCAAGCTGGGCACATGCACAGCAGGAGCATATCAGCCAATCAGATGATCAGGACAGCCATGCAACGCGCAGAAGCCCCGATCACCTCAGATTTTAAAATGGCAACGTTGATGGAGAACGCCATCTCTGTGTCTGCCACAGATAGGGTGGATGCTTCTCCCAGAGACAGCCCCATCAACATTAAGAGGCTCCATAAGAGAGTGTTTCGTGCCAGGGATCTATCCTGTTCTTCTGAAGAGGATATGTTCCCAGTTATTAAAAGCAAGAAGAGATTCCTTTCCTCATCCTCTTCCTCCGAGGATAAATATTTTAGTCCCTCTTTTCCTCCAGCTCTTTTGAACAAGCGACATATTAAAGGGACAGGAACCACTAAAACTAAAAAGGTGTTCCCCTCGTTTGAGATATCTAAAAAAGTCCCAAATTGTACAGTCCCATAGGAGTGAATGAAGCAATGGCGTCTATGCGGTAAAGCACACAGGAACCCAAATTTTACAAAATTAAAAGTGTAAAACTAAAAGATAAGAAACATCACTAGAACATGTTAGACTACCCAAAAAACACTGAACCGGTGGGAAAAGTGTAAGAAACCCCCCAAAAATGCCAAACCAGCAGCTAAAGGGTTAACTACCACATAACCCTGTTCCAAACACCCAACAGACATACAGATGGATCCAATGAGTGCAGGAGTGTGCAATAGGAACTCCAAAGGAAAACACCTGTGCGGAGGCGCACTGTGGGACATGTGGACTTGCAGCACTCAAAGGGTTGCTCACCTTTGCTGTAGATCTTCTGTCTTCAGACTACCATGTATTAAGAAGAAGCAGCCTCGGTGGGCAACTCCTGAGGAAAACTTGTAGCGAAGATTCCCCGACCCCCCAAGCCTTAAAGGAGCAGTAAACTTTTTTCATGAAAAAAATATATATTGTAGGGATTTTTCTATTGAGTAAAATAGGGGTACTCCCACTGCCGAGAGATTTATATTTCCAGAGTTATTACAGTTTAAACCCATGTTTTTTTACATTAGCAGTGCCCTCTAGTGGTCAAATTCTAATTAGATTTCCTGTTAGATTCTAATGGAGAGGAAAGTCAGAGACATACAGTTCTCCAAAGAATGTGATAGAAACTGCCTGTCACTTCCTGCCATCAGGAAGTAAACCCATAAATTCACGTCCTAGTTATTTAAACTGCTATAAATTTTGAATAAAACATCTGACAGTGATGGGAGTACCCTTGTTTAATTCAGCAGGAAATAAAAAAAAAAAAGTTTACTGCTCCTTTAGGGTCCACAAAAAACACCTGGTTACTGAGCTAGCCACATCTAAGGGCATTGTCAGTTATGGTAATCTGCCTAATGGTGGTAATTCCAGTTCTAACAGAAAAAAAAAAAAAAAAAAAAAAAAAAAAAAAAAATATTCTAAAATTATAGCAGAACTGTTCTCTTGCCTGTGTCTTCACCAAGGAACAAATTTATCTGGAGGTGGTTGGCTAGCTGCAGCCAAGGAGTGAAGGTAGGCTCCACCCCCCACATACAATTCTAGAATTGTGCCTGACTACAATTAAAGGGGCAGATCTCCTACCCAGAGTTACCAGTAACCTGTATTGGGCAACAGAGAAATATGTGTATATATATGTATATATATGTGTATATTAAACTATACAGGCCAGATGGCGTAAAATTCCATGTTTGTATAAGTATAAAAAAGCCAAAAGTGGAGCAATTGTGAGGCAACTCATGTAACATATAAAAATTCCCTTTTATGTAAATAGGGCTTTTAGTGGAGTAACAACACCTGAAAATGAAAACTGTTCACAAGACTGTCATGTACTTACATCTAGCGTAAAAAGTCCTGATTTATATGAGACATCTCTAAAATATAATAAAAATTTTTATTTTTTAAAGTGGATCCATCGCCTTGAATTTCTTTACTCATTTAAAAACTTATTTCAAAACTGCCTATGTGTCACGTTAACAAAAAGTCCAGCAGATGTATAGTTTAGGATCTTTTCACACTTAGATTTCTGGGCAAAGTGAAAGTAAACATTTCCTGGTACAGCACAGAGGTTCATTAGAATATGACATCACTGAAACCTTCATTAGCATATGAAATTGCACTAAAACTGAATTAGCATATGGTAACAAGTATGAATATCTCCTTAACTGTACATTTGCTGGTCTTTTGGCTAACATGGCACATACACAATTTTTAACCCTTTGAGTGCCAGAGGTACACAAAGCATTGCTCTGCAATGCGTTGTGTGCCTCTCTGGCACTCAATGGGTTAATGCAGTTTTTAAATATGCAAACTTGAATTAAGGTGAAAGTTCCACTTTAACACATACATTGTCCTATTCAGAGAACATTTATTTAATTTTGGTTATACAGGCGCCCCTGAAAAAAAAAAAAAAAAAAAAAAAAAAAAAAAGAGGGATGGCTGTAGGTGTAGACTATCCTATGTAGACACATTATAGTTAATTGTTTGTTCAGAGAGAATACTTTTAATGCATAAGGGTATTTGGGTCTATTAAACCCCAGATCATTTTAGGTTCTTTTAACCATTTGGATTAGAAAGGTCTCTAAGTAATTGTGTCACAACATGTTGAAGAGGTCTATCATTCAGAGAGTTAATTTTATATCTGCTGTACCGCTGCTTTGCTGCACTTTTGACTTTATACATAAGCCCACTGAATTTTAAAAACTAAACAAAAATCTTTTTATGCAAACCTTCATCCTCTCAGTATCAAAACTACAAGTGGCACCAGTGTGGGGGGGGGATTCCATTCATATTCGCTGGATCAACAGAAAAATCTGGGAAATATTGTATTTGATGGAATATGGAAGGGTTGGGAAATCTTGGACCCACCAGCTGTGGAGGATGACAATTACCATAGCCCTCAGATAGCTGTTGGCTGGCTGGGGATAACAGTAATTGTACACCTCAGTGCTGGGTAAGCCAGTGGCTGTGCTCGCTCGTTTTGCCCATGTCTTATATACAGTTCAGGCCTATGCTTGGGATGTGTTTTACTGATACTTGGAATAAAGGGCAAGCCTTCTTATCACACTTACCTGCAGAGTATACCAGAATGTCAGGGTGAGGGAGCTGGTGGTTTCATTGACTGGATAATGGCCAGGAATACCAGTGCAAAACATGATCATGTTAACAAGTGCTAGGAAGCTCTGCCAGTGATCGACCTGGTCCAGCAGTGCCCTGCAGGAAGAGAAAGTACAGCCAGGATGACATTTACTAGGCTCATAAAACAGACACCGTTTGTAGATCTCAGGTTATGTGTATGTGTGTTACACACTAAGAGCCACGTGTATATTTCACTTGCTCAACTGTCTCATGTCAGAGTAGCAATTTAAGTTATTGGTGGAGCAACAGCATTACCAGTTTGAGTGCCATGTTCTATGAAAGATTAGAGAGTGCCTGTCTGGTGATACAGACAAGGGTATTGAAGCTAGCTTTAAAAATCCTACATAATAAAACACTAGCGATGTTTGTCAGAAGCAGTCATACGCAGTAGAGACAGCGTGCGTTCGGGCAGTCTTTACTGCGCAAGACTGCATATCGTGGAGCAGTGAGGTAGCAGCCGATTAACCCTTTGAGTGCAGAGGGGTACGCAACGTATTGCAAAGCAATGTGTTGCATGCCCCTCTGCCACTCAAAGGGTTAACATTGCCCGGACTTGGCCAGTGTACACAGGCTTTTACACTAGTCATAAGATAAAGAGGGTATATAAAACCAAAAATGTCAAAGAAAAACACAAAAACCTCTCTTTGGTATGTGTACAAACACTCAGAGTTTAGGGAATAATCTTTCTGAACTAACTGAAATATAAGGATCATAAAAGTTTACATGGTTAAACAGAGGGAAGCCAAGAGCATTAGAAGGTGTGTTAAAATACCAAGTAGAGGAAGAAATAGCAAACTCCATAAAAAAAGGGGTGATAAAACTTTCTTTACATATATCAGTGTAAAGATAAAACAAAGGAGGCATAATAAGATTAAAAGGGAGATGTGGAAATAGCTGACCCTAAGGTTGTGCAGAGGGGAACTCCATTAAGCCTATGACGGAGAAACTCTTGTCAGACATTAGAATGAAGCCGGCTCTGATCAAGCGGCCTCTATTACGGTTGTATCAGAACAAAGGTTTCATTCGTTATGTTTTTTTTTGTTTGTTTTTTTTTTTTTTTATCTATGTTCAACTTTGACAGACTCCTAATCTTGAGGAAAGGGGTTGTGTTGACCAGACTAGCCAACCCTTATGTCAGCCTTGCATAATACTTCATCGATTTATGGTCACTAGATCAGAATTTAGCAGCTGATTGTTATTACCACAGCTTTGTTTGTAGCAAAGAAATGAACAATATTCTTTAATAAGAATACTTACTATCCTCTGTTATGTATGAATTCACCATAGGGATACAGAGCTATATTTTAGCTCAAAAGGGACTGACAGCCGGCCGGCTCAAAAGGGACTGACAGTGCAGGCGCATGGACGTCACTGTGACGAGATGTCCGTGCTTCCTGCTCCTGTGAACGTCAGAAAAAGGCAAAAATCTTTTGAACCGGGTAATATTTCTGGTGACTAGCGCTACTAAGCAGCTAGTCGCCAGATGAAGACTGATTTAAGGTAAAGTTATTGCGGGGTGGTAGTTCCCCTTTAGTTATCTTTACAACCAGCAATTCATGCTACTACTATTTAGCAGTTTCTTTCATATGTCAATAGCTTTGTGGACTCTATAGACAGATTGTGATTTGTCATATTATTTGTTTGAAGCCAGCTCTGTTTTGTAGAAACCCGATTTGGTGGTGATTACAGCTTTAACAGGCTTCAACCATTAGCGGTTTTATTCATAAGTGTGTACAAGTCGGCTTAGCCTTCACTATTTTGATTGAGAGCTACATAAATAGTAAAGGGCTTCAACTGCTCTGTGTACCCTACATGTATATATAGATTGTGATTTGCTACAATATTATTGAATGAAGCCGGCTCTGTTTCGCAGAACCCGATTTGGAGGTGATTACAGCGCTAACAGTCTTCAACCATTCGCATTTACTCCTAATATATATAGGTTCCATGAACACAGTATATGCTCTATGATAGACTTCATTAAAAGAGTAATGAGGCAACTGATTGAAGCCGGCTCTATTTTTTAGAACCCGCTTCAGGTTGTATCAGTGCTAATAGGCTCCAATCAATGGGACTATTCTTTGATAGCCATATCAGTGCTTATGATGCTCAAGGTGCATAATAGTTTGTATCAATATTTTGGTTTGCCCGCATCTTTCACCTCAGTTGGTGGCACGTTTCTCCTATAACTCCATGACTATATTAATATTGCAGAGTTATATTGCTTTTAAGGTACTGTTTTATCAATTATTGAAATAATTCAGGCATATTAAAAAGATTTCGCACTACATTAATAATTACTTAATATGTCTATTATGTGATCTAGAGACCAGATAGAAGTATTCTTGCCAAGATAAAATTATTTTCTACTAATTCGCCTTTGTCTGTTTTATATTGTACCATTAATAAAAGGTTATGTTTTAATACCAATTCCCATGTAACTTGACTCACAAAGGGTTGGCGGAAGAGATAACTATTTTTGAGTGCTTGATGTTGCAGGGTCATATTTTTCTCTTTCTTACAGAAGGTTGTGCAGAAGGGAACCCGATTAACCCTTTGAGTGCCAGAAAGGTCTGGCATTCAAAGGTCTAGATGATGAACTGTTAAAGGGATAGTAATACATGGAAAACAAATACAGCTCTGGTTCATCCTCTTATAACGAGGATCATGTAACACTTTATTTCAATATTTTCAAAAGAAATTCAATGCCAAGATTCCCCCTCCCTCCCCTTTTACTCACGTTCACACTGCATCTTTCAGAGGGTCGGATGGAGTGCAACAAGGGACAATCTTCACGGAGATTAAGGAAAATCTTGCCCTATTTCGTCAAGGGGGGCATGGTTTTCCTTATACTCTGAGCGTGAACATTTTCCCTTGCGGCACACTGTCCAGTTCCACAACCGGATTCCACATCTAAGGGGAGGAGGCTTAAAGGACGTAAAAGGGGCAGGAGGGGGATCCTTTAGCATTGAATTACTTTTGAACTACAACATAGAAAATCCTATATAATAATTTGCTAGGATGTTGTCAGAAGCTGTAATGTGCAGAAGAGATGGCTGCAAGCGCTGCAGTCATGCGCAGTAGAGACTGCCCACACTGCGGCTGATACAGAGCGGGGCACTCCAAATCCAGACCTGAGTCCTCTCTGCGCACCTTCCTGGGACTGCTCAGTCTGAATTCGGAGAGCCCAGCTACGTATCAGCCATGGAGCATTCGGGCAGTCACTACTGCGCATGACTGCAGCGCTGCCAGTAACAGGAGAGGACCCAGCCACCAGCCGAGGTTGCTGGGTGGCACTGTGGCCCGTGTACACGGGCTTTTCAACTAGTATTGAAATAAAGCATTACATGATCCTATTTATAGGAGGATCAATATGAGCTGCATGTGTTTCCAGGTATTACTATCCCTTTAATGTTAAACCAGTACATACTTCTGTTTACAGAGGGTGAGGTTTTACTGATGTTATCAAAAGGTATAACATCTTCAATTGGTCCTCATATTAGACATGACAGTTTCCAAAAAGACAACAGGATCTCAAACACTGTCCACTGCACATGGAAATCTGAACCCAGAGTGCTGTATAACACACTGCTTCAAATGTGTTGCACAACCCTCAAATCCTTACAGGGTTAGTAGAATCATGCACTCTGCCTCTTTTCATTTGAAAAAACTGCCAGTAACTGTCATTTCCACCTCCAAGAACGATATCCAGAACTGGGGTTATCACTTGAAAAAAGCAGCAAGAGCAAAATGCTTTCTATCTATAGTGAATTGGAGGGGTTATTATCATGGTGTTATTCCTGTCAACATTTTTTATACATATTTACAAACTTTACTCAAAACTGCTTGAATTCTAAGTTTTCATTTTCACATAAATTGACACTATTGCTAACAGTGTGACTAAGAGAAAAAATTTTTTTTATATTATATATATATATATATATATATATATATATATATATATATATATATATACACACACACACACACACACACACACACACACACACACACACACACACACACACACACACACACACACACACACACACATCTATTTGAACAGTAATAACTTTTGAATGGTTTTACATGAACATATTTTTCATTAAAAAAAAAAAAAAATTATTTGCAGCTCTTCAAACTCTATGGACCACATGTGGGTGTGTGCACAAAAATATTGGTTTGAAGTGCTTTGTGCACCATTTATCCTTAAAGGGTTAAGAAAATTCTAGTTGTTTTTAGAGCAGTACTCCAACCTTTCATGCAATATTCATATCTCCTCTTGGATTATCAAGCGGAAGATGTTTTGGACATGTGGACAGACATTTGTCAACGTTTGGAGTGTAAGTCAACTACGAATGAAAGATACCAAGAGTTAATGAAATCCATACATATGCCACTCCACTTCACCAAAACATACCTTGAGTGGTTTTCTCCCAATGCCACCACAATCCGACAGATACCGTGCGATGTCTCTATGTCTCCATTCTGTACAGCTTGGTGCAGTTGGTCCTGCAAGCTCAGAGCATGAGGAATCAGCTTCAGGAGTGTATTCACATACCTGGGACAGATGAAAGGCAATGTGAGACTGGAAATGAAGGAGGAATGATAGCTAAAGCAATGATGGGCAAAATGCATCCCTCCAACCGACTCTGCACTACAAATGCCATTGTCTTTAGTAGGTCATTTGACCTATTGAGGCCGAACAGAATTGTAGTCAAACAGCTGGAGAAATACAGATTGCCACCACCGATCTATAGGAAGAGCAGCTGAGGTCACATGAACAAACCACTGCACCTGTCCATTATCACTGTTACTAGTAACTTTTGGATATAAAGGCTTCACTTCCTCAGTAAAGGCAAGTTAAACAGAGGCATAATCAGTGAAATCCTCAAATTCTGACCAGTTAATGGTCCTGGGGACATACTTGAGAACCACTGGTATGGGGGAACTGCGCACCCAGGTTAAGTCTATAACTCAAAGTCTGGATGCCCATGCACAATTATATTCGAGGCTTTCCCAATAACGACCAATTATTGCGTAGTTGTACAATTTTAAAAGCAACACCACAACCTAAAATGGAACTGCATTATGTAATTTCAAATTTCATGAACTTAAAGCCAGCATCTGTAAAATTTAGATCTCTAAAATATAATATTAATCCTAACGCTTGTGTCAACTATCCTATATAGACACATTTTTGTCAATTGTTTGTGCAGAGTGAATACTTTTAATGTATATCAATAAGCATGCGCTGTTCTTCTATTCAGAAAGGCTGTTACCGTAGGTCATTCCATTTAAAACCAATGCAAAACAAAAAAAAACTTCCGAGACGCCCTATCAAGATTTCTTTGGGTAACCTGAAATCCTGAAGGAGAAGTGTGAGCCCCACAGGGCATATGTACAAGTAGATGTTAGGCCTCAGAAAACAGCTCTTCTCCCCCCCCCCCCCCCCCCCCCGAGAGGCTAGCACTGGCTACATCTTCTTGATGTGGACTGGAAAAACCAAGCAGCAGGCTCAGCCAGGAGTAGAGAGATCCTAAATTCTTTACAAGGATTAGCTCTTAGCCAATTAGTAGAAGAGGCAACTAGGAAGGAAGACACACTAGATTTATTATTTACTAACGGAGACTTGGTATCAGATGTAGCTGTAGGAGAGTGTTTGGGCTCCAGTGATCATCAATCTGTGTGGTTTAATATAAAGACAGAGGCCGAGTTGCACCAGACAAAAACAAAGGTTCTAGACTTTAGAAAGGTTTCCATTTTAGAAAAATCAGCATTTTATATCAGTCTTTAACAACTTGGAGATCTTTAGTTGGCGTCCAGGAGAAATGGGATTATCTGAAATGTGTTTTACTAAATGCAACAGAGCATTGCATTAGACATGTCAGCAAGGGTAAAAGAAAACGAAAACCACTGTGGTACTCAGCAGAAGTGGAAAATATAGTAAAGGAGAAAAAGAAGCATTTAAGAAATATAAGCAGACGCATAAGGAAGAAGATAGGTATTGGTACAAGACTAGGCTGAAGGAGGCCAAATGCATTATTAGATGTGCCAAAGCACAGACAGAGGAAAGAATTGCCCAGTTAATAACAAAGGGGGATAAAACATTTTTTAGATATCTAAGTGAAAGGAAGAAAATGAAACAAGGAATAGTTAGACTGAAAACAAAAAATGGAAACTATGTAAACGAGAATAAAGGGCTAGCTGACTGCCTCAATGAATATTTCTGTTCAGTTTTTACAGCGGAAGATGAAGATAAGGGACCTCTATTAGAAAAATGAAATGGCAAGACATGGGAAACGTGCATGTTTACAGGGGAAGAAGTTCTACTTCAACTTTCTAAAGTAAAAACAGATAAATCAATGGACCCAGATGGGATACACCCAAAGTTGTTAAAAGAACTTAAGTGTGTTCTGGCAAAACCTTTAACAGAATTATTCAATCAGTCACTAGCGACAGGAATAGCTCCAGAAGATTGGAAGTTGGCAAATGTAGTACTGCTTCACAAAAAAAGTAGCAGGGAAGAGTCTGGTAACTACAGACCAGTAAGTCTGACATAAGTAGTGAGAAAATTAATGGAGACTATGTTAAAGGAAAGAATTGTTGAATATCTGAATTTAAAGGGATAGTAATACTTCAAAATTACTATCCTTTATATTGAAGCCCTTAAAAAACTGAATTAAATGCCACCAGCGGCATCTCTCAAACCTTTATGGTTTGAGAGATAGCCACTTTTAAACTTCTCTCTCCCCTGTCTCTCCCCTGACGTAAGCAATGCATTCCCCCTGTCACTCTTTGTTCTGCTAAGTAAACACAAGGGTGCTCCAATTTCTTAAATATGTTTTATTGAAAAGTTATTGCAGTACAAATTTGAATTTTTTGGGTGCAGTACTTTCATGGCTTGACATTTTACAGGTGCTGTTGTAACAGAATCTTATGGAGGTTTAGAGTCACCTGACCAGTGCTATCCATAGACTGCTGCAGCAATAGCCCCACCAACATATTTTACGCTATAGAAGTACTGACCTCAAAAATTTTGAGCAAGAATAACTTTTAAATAAAACAACTCTCAGCAGTGGGAGTGTCCTTGGTTTTCTTAGAAAAAAAAATACTGCAATATATATATTTTACTCAATGTTAAATGTTACTATCGCTTTTAAAGTAGACTTGTTACCTACACAGTGTTTAGTGTCATTAAACATATTTTTAACTGCCTATAAAGCATGTTTTGTTTGTTTTAATAGGTTAATGGTTTTAGAGATTTCAGATATAGCAGTTGGAGAATCTCCCTTCAGCAGATATGTGCTTGTTCATTTTGTCAGATAAAACCTGCACAATTAAAAATTCAGATGCCCAGAAAATCACCTAGCTTGACCTTCTTAAGCTGCTAGTTTCCACCAGAGATGAGAAATAAAATTATATGAATGAGAACGTATCCAAATTATTTTCCGATGGAAACTCCCACTGTTTGCAAAACCTGGAAATAAGACGATTTTAGTCTTACCTGTTAAATCCTTTTCTCTTAGTGCGTATAACTCTCAGGTACCAAGGGGAGGCAACAGCTCCTCCCAGTGGGCTGGAACAATTCTAGAAGAAGTGCAAGAGTGGAGCCTTCCCTTCCTCCATATCAGGCTACCCCACTAGCACTGCCCCAGATAGGCTTGTGAAAAGCCTACTAAGTAATACAGCAAGAAGGAAGAAAGGAACACTCCTGTGAGCAATCAACCCAAGAGGACCCCCACGTCAAGCTACAAGAGACACAGCATGGTCCCTTTCACTGGGTGGGAGAACTGTGAGAGTTATATGGACTAAGAGAAAAGGATTTAACAGGTAAAATCCTCTTTTCTCTGCCGTCCAATATAACTCACAGGTACCATGGGGATATACCAACATTGAGCTCCTTGGGTGGGACAAGAAGGACCAAGCGCTAGTACCCTTGATACCAGAGTTCCCGTGGACTATCCAAGACACAGAACAGCCCAAACTAAACTTTAGTGACACAAAGTAATTATAAACACAGCACACAAGAACAAGAGCCAACAGGGCTCAAACAGTTAAAGAGCTATAATGCACAGGAATGATACAGTCTTAGACAGGCAAAACTGCCTCCAGGACTTTCCTATATCAACTTGGTAATGCTTGGCAAAGGTGTGCAGAGAAGACCAAGTGGCCGCCTTGCACAGCTGTTCAGCAGAGGCCTGATTCTTGTAGGCCCATGAGGCCCCAATAGACCTGGTGGAGTGTGCTGTTATACGGAAAGGAACTGGTTTCTTCCTAACTTCCTAAGCCTTGCGAATGGTAGACTTAATGCAGGATGCAATAGTGACCTTGAACCCAGTCATACCAGCCCTAGGACCCTCAGGGATGGCAAACAAGGCATCAGCCTTATGGAAAAACTCTGTATCCACAGAACATAAGGCAGAGCACCCTGAAAGAAGACTTTGACATCCGGCAAAATGTTGCAGGAGCCTACCCACAGGGAGGTGCGGTCCATGATTCTGTGAGTCATGTTTTGACCTCCACTGCTGCCTGGTCTTGGTGGCAGAGCGCTGGGTGCTGGCCTGAGACATACTCGTTTTCTGCCTTTGCACTTCACTTTGGCGGGGATGAAAAATATGAGGCTTCCTCGCCAGATAAGGGCATTTGGAGACCTAAGGCAACAGAGTGCTCTTGCCCCAGTGGCCTCACTGATAAATTGGTCAGTTCAGGCCCAAACACAGATGTGCCATGAAGGGGGAGAAAAATCAGTGACTTTTTAGATGAAAGGTCAACAGACCAAGTCTTGAGCCACAATGTGCGTCTGGCGGCAACAGAGAACGCAAAAGCCTTTGCCGCAAGTTTGACAGAATCAAAAGAGCATCAGTGATGTAAGTCTGAGCCTCAGACATGTTGGCCAAGAGGGCTAAAAGGTCCTCCTTAGGGGTACCTTTACGGATAGCCTCAGTAATTTGTTCACCCCATATAGCAATGGCCAGACAGAGGCCAAGATAGGCTGCAAGGCAGCACCTATGGCAGCAACGTTAGACTTCAAAATAGCCTCCAGCTTTCTATCAGTCACATCCTTGAGTGCTGTGGCATCAGCAAGGGGTAGAGCAGTAGACTTAGAAAGTTTAGAAATAGGGGGATCAACCTGAGATGTAGCCCACTGCACCAAAGCTGCATAAGAAAAGGGGTACAGCTTAGAAAATCTCTTAGAAAGAAAAAGATGCCTCTCAGGTGTCTTCCACTCATCCAGGAAGAATTGGTCCAGAATGGGATTAGGAGGAAACATAACGAGGAATATCTTGCACCTTTGAAAGATCTCAGATGAAGTAGGGCTCTCAACAGGGCTAACAGGAACCTGTAGGGTAGTTAAAACCCCCTTACTGAGACCCTCAGCAGAGTGCACTGGGTCAGCCTCAAAGGGGTCTCCATAGGAGTAGAAAGAAGCTCCTTCCTCGCACTCCCCTTCCTCCAAATCAGCTTCAAAGGAATCCTCTTCAGAAGAATCTGAAAGGTCAGGAATGCCAGGGGCCTTAGAGGCCACAAACCTGAACGAAGTGGGGGTGGTTTCCAAGACTCGAGGACCCCCTGGAGGGAAAGAGGAAACTGTGCCATGAAGGACTTTAAGTCCTTGACCCAAAGTGGCTCTTGTTCAAGGCTGGAGGGCCCAGGCAGAGTGGTAGGGGCCACAGCACATGAGGGGCATAAGTGCCCCAATGACCCTGGGATCAAACATGAGTGGAGAAGTTATAAGGAACTCCTAAAAGACCCCAAGAGAAGGGGAACGGTGGACCACTGCACTCAAAGGGTAGCTCAACTTTTTTGCTGGTCTTCTTTCTTCAGATTACCATTGAAAGAAAGGAGCTTCAGAGAGATCCCTTTAGGAGAGAGAAACATGGGTTGCATGATTCTCTCCATAGGGTTTCAAAGGGTCCACAACAGCACCTGTTAACTAGGAAGTCCTCCAGGGGAAGCCAGTAATGGTAATCCACCTAATGGGGGAATTGTGACACCCCATATCTAAGAAAATAATAAAATTACTAAAAACTAAGGAGAACTGTTCTCAGTCACTATTCAGGATCCTGGAACAAGTCTATCTGGGACAGAGCTAGTGAGGTAGCCTGATATGGAGGAAGGGGAGGCTCCATCCTACACTTCTAGAATTGTTTCAGCCCACTGGGAGGAGCTGTCCTCTCCCCCATGGTACCAGTGAGTTATATTGGACAACAGAGAAATAATAAAATAAATAATGTAAAGTAAAATTTTAATTTATTTTTATTAATAGACAAATGGAGCGATAGGTCCACTTCAACAGGTTATGAAGAGGTCCCTAAACATTTGAGTCCTGTGAGTCACAATCAAAGCTACAATCTTTGAGCCACAGTAGCCCAAATCACACACCCCATTCTAACAGCCCCCCCCAGTAGCTGACTTCCCTTCCAGTAGAAAGCTCTCACTTCCAAGTACCCAACTCTCCTTCCAGCAGTAAACACTATTCCTAGTACTAGAGACCCCTTCCAACAGAATGCTCTCTCCCCAATACCTAATTCCCATTCTAGCAGGCAGCTTTTTCACTTTAGTATCTAACACCTTCCAGCAGACTACTCTCTGCAAGAGCGCACTCATCTTCCAGCAGACTACTTCCCCCTACCCCTTAGTGCCCAAATCCTTTTCCAGCAGAAATATCGCCTCTCAAGGACATGACTCCCCTTTCAGGAGAAAGCTCTCTAACCAGTATCAGACTCCCCTTCAGACAAGTCAACTCTCTCTCCTCCTTCCAGTTTTTCAGGGTATTACGTGACTACTCCCCTTCCCGCTGGCTGGCAGCTCTCTTCACAACTCTGGGAAGAAAGCTGTCTGCCTGTACATAATGTAGTTTTTCAAGACAGATTGATATCCTGCACTTCACTCCCTTTTTGCACCCTTTTTCCCTTAGCCAAGCAGCATGCAATAAGCAAAAAAAAAAAATTATTTAATAATAATTATTATGCACAATATGTGCCTAACATGCATGGTGTAGTAAAATGCATCACAAAGTATTAAAGTGTGACTGATGCTGGTAACATTTTTTGCCAATTACTAGTTTATAATTCCGCATTTATATCCAATCCCATTTCAGTGATATGAACACCTTCTCTGTCATGGTGCTTAAGTCAGTCAACTAGTTGCCATTTTCCTGTTGAATAAAATAAGGGTACTCCCACTATAGAGAGATTTATATTTACAGAGTTATTACAGTTTAAACCAATGTTTTTTACATTATAAGTGCCCTCTAGTGGTCAAATTCTAATTAGATTTCCTGTTAGATTCTAATGGAGAGGAAAGTCAGAAAAGTCAGAGACAGAGTTCTCCATAGAATGTAATAGAAACTGCTTGTCACTTCCTGTCAGTTAGAACTATCAGGAAGTAAACACAGTAAATTCACTTCCTGATTATTTAAACTGTTATAATTTTTGAATAAAACATCTGACAGCAGTGGGAGTGACCTTGTTTTATTCAGCAGGAAAAGCTCTGTAAAATATGTGTTTTCATTAAAAAAAAAGTTTACTGCTCCTTTAAAATCGATTGGTGAAGGGTGGGGGGTAGAATGTTAAACACTGAATTAAAAAAAAAAAAAAAAAAAAAAAAAAAAGTATTAAAACTGTGTAAATGGGTCATGTTAATACTTTGCAATCAATCAGGAATAAAGAAAAAAAAAATTGTTCAGCAGGCACAAGAAAACAGATTTACTACGTCTCAGCATTTCTTAATTTCACCCACTCATCCACTTCATGTTTAAAGGGATAGTAATACTTAAAATCTTAAAATGTAAAAAAAAAAAAAAAGTTGTACGGTTTATCCCCCTGAGTAAAACGAGTACTCCCACTGCTGAAAGGTGTTTCATTCAAAAGTTATTAATTTTCAAAGTTGAATTTTTTAGGTGCAATATCACAGTGGCCTGAAAATTTACAGTGGCGCTGTTGCTACATGATCCTATGGACTGCTCTGGTCCTGGAACCATAATCTCCATAGGATGGTGTCGCAACAGCGCCACTGTACAATTTTAGGCCACTGTGATATTGCACCTACAAAATTCAACTTTGGAAATTAAAAACTTTTGAATGAAACACCTTTCAGCAGTGGGAGTACTCTTGTTTTACTCAGGGGGATAAACCCTACAACATTTTTTTTTTTTTTTTTTTTTTTACATTTTAAGTATTAAAAGACATTAAAGACATTCAATAACCTGGCAGCAAGCCACTGAGTATTGTTTCTTTCTTTCTTTACATTTTGACCTTGTCTTGTGACAGAATAATGGAGTCCAGGATAGAGGTTTACTTAGTTGTTGCTGGCCTCTAACACAAATCAGCATGAAAGACAACTGTTCCTTAGATCTATGACCCATATCAAAAGAGAAGTGCATGGGTATATAAAAATACACTCAGTCGTCGTGTGTAGTTACAGTGTGACAAGAAATAAAAAGAATACTCTCTTGACCTCCCCTTGTGGGCTTCCATTTCACAAAATGTTTTGGTCAGATTTGTATATTTTAACTGAAGCAATGGCTTTCTGACACATTTGTGTATGGGGATAGGGTGTCTGACATCAGAGCAGGTGATGATACCGGCTCTTTGATAGCCACTAAAAAACTGGAATTTCTTATGTGATTTTATATGTGGTGCACAGCGAAACGTGATCACAAGTATTACTGTCCAATAGATAATTACTTTGCAGCCACTTCAACAAATAGAAATATAAACAAAGCCACTTTTCACTCTACTGCTCATTTTTCACTTGATATGCATTTGTAGGGTAAACAAAGCCATTTTCATTCTCCTGGGGCTTGCAATGAGCAGTGATGTCAGCTGCTCTGACATCAGGCTTCCTGTTCCATTTACAACTGCATCAGACAGCCATTGTTTTGGTTAAAACAAATGAAATATGACAATCATGACACAGGCCTAGATTCCACTGCAGCTGATAAGTGTTATCACGAGTTAACCCTTTGCATGCTAGAGGGGTATGAAACACATTGCATTCCCCACTGGCACTCAGCGCATCCAAGTTTTTGCAGTCATGGGTCACATGATCATAAAGCTGTTAGTGTGAGATCCACGTTTTTTTTTTTTGTTTTGTTTTGTTTTTTTTGTTTTTAACAGTGGTGAATCATATAGCCTGTCAGCTATTCCAGAATATGGATGTATTTATCCATCAAGTCAGTGGCAATACAGATATGTAACTGATAGGGGTGCACCGAAATGAAAATTTTGAACCGAAACCGAAACGTCAGGATGCACTTGGCCGAAAACCGAAACCGAAACCGAAAATGACTTTAATGCATATTTTAAAACCGTAACCCTGACTTTTAAAAAGTTTTCATAAACTTAGCCTGTTATATTATGCTTTTGTTTGTAAAAAGGAAAAAAAATATTTTGGCCAGGGTTGGGCAAACATAAGAATCTCATTTCTGGTAGTGGAGAAATGAGATTCTTATGACTGCCCATTAATGGCCAAGATGTTTCTATTTTACAAACAAAAACAAATTTTAAAAGATAATTTTGTCAAAACTGGTTCAAAGTCAGAGATAGGGTTTTAAAATATACATTATGAATGTATTTAAACCTTTTTTTTATTATTATTATTATTATTATTTATTTTTTCTATAGCTTTTAGTTCTTCTAAACATTTTTGGTATTTTGGATGTGTATTACCAATACCTCTTCTATGGTCCAGCAGAGGAATGCAGGCTGGGCATCAACAGCAGCCACTCAGGGTCTCCTGTCACTCTCGGCACGGAAAATGTCCAAAAGCAGCAGCAGGGGAGCACTGTGGTAACAGCTTACCACCTAGCTGTTTTTTTTGTGTCTGTTGATTTTAAGCAGCCCGCGCTAGCTACGTTGTGACGTAGCGCGGCTGCTCAGTACTAAAATTACTAGGGCTGCAACTAACGATTATTTTGATAATCGATTAGTTGGCCGATTATTTTTTCGATTAATCGGATAAAAAAAACCAATATGCTAATTTTTCATTATTTAATGAACAAACTGAGTGTTAAAAACAAACAGTAGAATAAAAAACTTTACACAGTTAACATGCATCATTGTTATTATTTTACTATGGGGTCTATGCACCTCTCTTTCTCCCCCATGTACTTCTTTCTCCCCCCTTGTACTTCTTTCTACCCCTTGTGCCTCTTTCTCCCCCCTTGTACTTCTTTCTACCCCTTGTGCCTCTCTTTCTCCCCCTTGTGCCTCACTTTCTCCCCCATGTACTTCTTTATGCCTCTCTTTCTCCCCCTTGTGCCTCTCTTTCTCCCCCATGTACTTTTCTCTCCCTTGTGCCTCACTTTCTCCCACTTGTGCATCTCTTTCTCCCCTATGTACTTTCTCCCCCTTTGTACCTCTCTTTCTCCCGGTCCCCTGCGGCTGGCTGGCTCTGAGTTCCCTCCTGCCCGCCCGCATCATAACTCGCCCCTGCAGGCCTTGATGACATACATACAGATAAGAGGGCAGAGGCACCGGAAGAGAAGCGCTTGTTGCCAGACAGTAACGATCAGTCTGCTGGCAGCAAGCGCTTCTCTTCCGGTGCCTCTGCCCTCTTCTCTGTCTGTATGTCATCACGGCCCGCAGGGGTGCGTGATGATGCGGGCTGACAACATCTAATCCAGTGCCAAGGATTTTCGGCCATTTTTTTTATTTCGGCTTTTTGCCGAAAAGGCCATTTTCGGCCGAAACATTTCGGCCACCGAAATTTCGGTGCACCCCTAGTAACTGATATCTATTCTTGAACTGTAAGGTACTGGCAAGCAAAGGATTAGATCTTACTGGCCTATTAGTTCATGAGTGCTACTTAGGTAGGTATAAAAACTTTTTTTAATCTCAGGTGGGCCGCAGCCTGGTGTCAGGGTCTCATGTTGGATGCCTAGGAAATAAGGGAATCCCTGCAGTGGAATGTAGGCCATACTTCCATATTGACAAGAATGAAAAAAAAAAAGCCGAATACATCACATTCAGTCTTTGACAGATCTCCTTTTGATGACCCGGGGTGGAGAACTAAGGAGGGGTGTCATTATCATATGGAATATTTTATGGTTCTCACAGCAGCACCACATTATAGGGTGAGGCATGTGTATATATCAACACAATGTATAGTTCTTAGTAACAGTTTTCTGTTAATGATATCGGAAACGGTTAACTAAGGGTTGGATTCCATTTAATGTGATACATGTTATCAATGTTTTTTATTTCACAGATTCCTAGTGAAGTCTAAGGGCAAATTCAGACAGTATCAGAGATTAGTTATTGTCTGTAATGTAGTCCAGTCTAGGTATGCTTATCTAGCATTTATTAGGAAGGATATGCATGATATAGTGGCTTATTAGTCCAATTATCAGTGCATATACTGAAACTATCATGATTTCCATTCATTTAAATTATGTTTTCTGACCCCTTAATTGATAGAGGTCTCATAAACACTGTGAAAAAATTCATTGGGAGAGGTCTCCAGCATTCTAGGAGCTGATTCACCTGTGTTCAACTAAGGATATGCTTTAAAAAAACATGGAACTTTTGGGAAAGTTTGAGGAACCTATGCTTTAAGCATTGTGCGGTAAAGCTGTAGAACTCCACTGGTTCTTGCACTACTGTTCTTATCATCCTTAGCAATCAAACAGCAAACTGAGAAAAAGAGGAGGAGTATTCCAAAGACAGCTGAGAAGCCACACTTTGCACATGTGTGCATTAGTGTACAGCCCTTTACCAAGAAATCCCACTATAAGGGTGGACGACTTGCATTCCTCCAGCTGTTGAACTACATCTCCCATAATCCTCAGCCAGCAGCTGGATGAAGATGAGAGTTGCAGTTTAACAGCAGCTGGAGGACTGCAGGTTGCCAGACCTGTACTACTTAGTAAGCAGATTAATACACATACATGTTACAATGTCACAGAGAGTAACCACCTAGTTCTGATAATTCTGCATAACCAAAACAGAGCAAGCTCAGTCATTTCTTGTCATTGTTAGCTCTGATCAACTTTTGACAATTGCCACAACAAATGTATACTCACAAAGTGACAGGCAACCTGCTTTTTGACATTACATATTCTGAAAGGCAATCATATATAAAGTCAAAATGCTGATACTTTATTTTTATTTTTTCCACCTTCACTTTTTTATTATTATTATTATTATTATTTCTGTTTATTTATTTTTAATGTTTGTTTTGTTTTCGTTTTTTTTTTTTTTACGTCCCTGACTGAGAGCTCATTGATTTTAAAATTTCCAGAGAGTCTTCCAGCAGGGACTATAGCATACAGAGCATTCAGTGCTGAAGGATAGTTGTATCACTACCCCAGCAGGAGTAAACAATATACTTATTTAAATTACTGATGAGCAGTCGTGAAATAAATGCAAGACCCTCCCTATCCATTTCGATATGATTATACAAAATAATTAGTTTGATCAGACAGCACTAGAGTAACCTCTTAGCTGCTTGAAGTGTTTAAGAATGCTCTGGAGATGTCTCTAGCAGCTAAGAGCTAGAACCACTGAGTGCCAGAGGGGTACGCAGGCATTGCTACCACTCTGGTACTCAAAGGGTTAAGTAAACACATACTGCAATGGAGCCCTGTGTCACCCAATGGACCAACAGCAGGTTATTATATACCGGGGTAGGCAACTTGTGGCTCTTCAGGTGTTGAATTATAACTCTGTTCATCTTCAGTTTGTCAATGGCTGGCTAAAAAGAATGGAAGTTGCAGCACGGCAGCTGAAGAGCCAAGTGTTGCCAAAGCCTTATTTATACAAGCTGTGCAATATTAACAATCACTGCTACACAAATGTGTGCTAAAATGTTATGGCCGTTTAAAATTGTTCTACGTGCAAATAAATCATTCATTTTGTTATGTTATTGTTAAAGGGACAATTCAGCAATGGTGGTGCTGTTGTTCTTCATATGACCTTGCAGTAGACTTTTTTTTAACGCTTCACTAACATGTAGCCAAGCATTCATGTGCTTAAGTCTCCCATCAGCCACTGCTCTTAAAATCTCAGAATAGGGATTCCCTATACTGTCTGAGTTGTGATGTACATGGAAAAGTGTTTAATATCAAATTAGCCATTTGCAGACATATTCAGAAATTCTTTCTGGATGCAAAGGAGTTCATCAGGCTGCACTCCCAAGACAAAGTGAAAATATAGCAGCTCTGAGCTGCAATTAAGCCATTTATATTTGCTTGTGTGAACCCAGGAGTGAACAGTCAAGAAAGGGAAGAGAAGAGGATAAGTGGTTGCTAAGCAACTGGAAGGTTGTGCAGCCAATCAGCAAGCTCTATATGGTCATAATGGGTATCAATTCCCAGTGATGGTTTAGGCAGCTTGCTAAACCAGAAGCATGAGATAAACCTCCCCCCAGTACCACACACCTTCAAATAGCCTGCACTAATTCTAAAGACAGGAGGAGAGGGGGAAGGGAGGACTCACCAAGATACAATATGTATACTGACAGAGCACTGAGATGAAAGATCGTAAGGAAAGCAGTGAAATATATGAGTAGATAGAAAAATGAATGAACCCCACAGATAAAGCACAGCATATTCCACAGATACCCAAGGAAATGACAGCTGATAAACTGTGACATTGGTGATAGTGGAGATTACATGTTACAAAATCTAATTCGACCACCCTGCACAGATTTATGGAATGAAGTAGTCGGATAGTTTCTGTATGTCAGTCTCCACCATGAGCAAATTGTTCAAAGTTTGAGGAGCCAGCGTTCCTAACCTCCTGCGATTTTCCACCCTTGATATAAGGGTTCGCCTACAAACTCTTTATTTAGTGGTATGAGTGTAGAAATTACTCTACAAAGAATAGAAAATGCAATTTATTTTGTAATCTGGTGAAAGCTAATTGTGACTAAAACATCAAAAAGTATAGATAGTTGAAGTGTGCATAAAAAATGAAGAATGTACTTGGTGATTCACCACCCAGTGTATATAAGGAAGATGAAATAAATAGAAGAGGCATTTGCTTCCTAGATAAAGATAACAAGCATTTTATTCACACTACTAGTGTAAAAGCCCATGTACACGGGCCAAGGTCCGGGTGATGTAAACCCTTTGAGTGCCAGAGGGGTACGCAACGCATTGACCCCTCTTACACTCAAAGGGTTAAGAGTCCGGTCCTGCTCTGCATCCTTCCGCCGACACAGTCATGCACTGTAGAGACTACCTGAAAGCACAGAATGCTCCCAGCACAGAACTCCCAGCATTGTGTGTGTTCGGCCAGTCTCCACTGCACATGACGGCTTCTGACAAACATCCTAGCGAATTATTGTATAGGATGTTTCCGGTTGTATAGTTAACCCTTGAGTGCCAGAGGGTTACACGTTGCAGAGCAATGCGTTGTGTACCCCTCTGACACTGAAATGGGTTAAGTGAGGTGGATGCACTAAAACCTGGAGCCATTCTGTGGCAAACCAAAGAGGGCAAAAAATAAAATAATACTACAAAACGTATTACACCACAAAATTTAAAAGGGGCTTTTAACCCTCTGAAAGCTTGAGAGGGCTCCAACACCTTGTTGCACAATGCATTAGAGACCTCTTTAGCATACAAGAGGTTAAAACTCAGATTTAAATTAAAAGGAATTTGGGGAATTTTTATTTGTCCCCTAAGTTAAAGTTGGCTTGCTCCAGCCCTTATTACATTAGCCAAGTGTTGTTAAAGGGGAACGCTCACTTCATTTAAAGTCCTTCTTATTCTAATCTTGCTTCTCTATAAAATGTTAAATCCGGTATGTTTTTTTTTTTTTTTTTTTTAAACAATGTTTTCAGAGATTTTGGCTTTTTACTTCTGTGCGTAATGTTACTTCAGTACAGGCTGCGGCACAGCTCCGTACCACAGCCTGTCAATCTCAGTCTTTTCCCGTCCACAGCTGTTTCCTGTTCCCACCTCCTCTCACAGAGGAATCCAGCATGTGAGCTGCAGCAATCCCTTGCCAATCTCTACCACTTTAACCGCTTAAGGACCACATAAGAAACTTTGACGTGCCGTCCCACGTGACTGATCACGTGGGGCGGCCCGCCGAACAGGGGGCTGAAAGAGATTTCTCCGGTCTTGGAACGATCAACTTCAGTCCCCGGTATTACTCACCGCGCTCCTACAGGAGCGTGGTGAGTAAAAATACATGACGTGCCAGGACCGTGGCCACGTCAATGGTCCTTAAGGGGTTAATCCACTGGTTCTTGAACCTGCCATGATCCATGGCAGTGTCAGTGCTGGTCTACAGTGAGGTTTGGAGGAGCCAGTGTCATCAGACAACCACAGCCATTTCTTTGGTGCTTCAAGAGCCAGGAAGTTATTTTAGGAGTGGGAGACTGCAGCTCTTTGTAGGCAGGGCCAATCAATCATTCACTATCTAGCCATCCTCTCTATCAACTAAGCAGATATTTCTTGTAAACGGAGCTTTTGTCACTTACCTGGAACAGAACTTATCAGTGATAAATACTTATTCTGCTGGACTTATTCTGTACAATACTAGTATGGATATGCTTTTCGGTATGTGTATAATTATTTGGGGGTAACTTTTTTTTGTGTGATAGTTCCACTTTAAAGCTGTTGTCGTTTGTGGACAAAGCCCTACATTATATAACATCATGAGGCATTTTTAACCCTTTGAGTGCCAGAGGGGTACCCAATGCATTGCACCTGGCACTCAAAGGGTTAAATAAAAAGTCATCAATTAAGCAACTCCCACCACCCCCTCTGTGATTCTACAAGTTGTTTTCTTGTAGTGAAATGAAGAAGCTAGGCAAATGGAATGTGTGCACTTAGTCTCACCTTTGTGCATCTGGCTGGGAGATTACATTCACCAAGGCCTCCACTGCTGAATCAAAGAGTTCTGGATCCCGAAGAGCAGAGAAGGCAGCAAGCGTCAGTCCTTCACACTCAGTTAGTGATATTTCCAACTGCGCCCAACTAGAAAAACACTTCAGCACTTTCTGTTTGACAAAGCTTGGGGAGTCACTCTGCTGTAGTAGCTGGCGCAACAGAGGGAAGACACAGGCACACTCTTGTGCTAAAGCTGTACGTACCAGTCCTTTGCGATATGGAGGAAGACGGCTTGTCTGGAATTCTTCCGGCAATACAGTCAACAGCTCCAAAAGTGCCAAGCAACGGGCTCTGCCATCAGCTTGTCCATCCTCTGTTTGAAAAACCCGTACCATATCAGGAACAGCATGTGGCCAGGTGTCAGGCATCATGTTGAGTGCCAAAGAAGCCAATGCCACACACAACCTCGTGAGTACAATCTTGGAACCACTGGCAAAAGCAGAGATCTGTGCAAAGAGCTGTGACTTTAGACTCTCATACTGTTCTACAGGGATGTCTCCCCAGTAGCGGGATATCTTGGTGTGAAGGGCACTGGCTCCAAAGTACTGTATTTCAGGCACTTTGCCACCATTTAGCAACTGCCAACTGAAGTGCCAGGCCTGTGGGGAAACCTGTGCCTGCATTAACCATTTCTGTGCCAAATTTTTGTTTTCAATATTAGGATCATAGTATAACTGATGAAGCGCCTATAAAAAAAAGAAAAAACGATTTAGTGCATGCTGGAAGCAGTAATGACTGCAATATAAAGTCACAGAGGAATAATTCAGAACTGCTGTGCAATAAGAGCCAAGAGGGACCAATCAGAGAGAGAGGATACACTATTGAGGGAGTCACTAAATGGCTAGGAACCTGTCCAGTGAGTAAAATACAGGAAGGAATTATACAGATTTTTCCAAATGGGGTGTCTTGTCACTTCTTAGTGTCTCTCTCACAATAAGTCATATGAACATCATTTAATGACTCCCCAGGAGTAACACTGTGTCCCCTTGATTCAAGTGTGCATATCTGAACGAGTTATTATAAAATGAATGTATGTCACTTTAGCCAAAAGGCCAGCAAATACACATTTAAGGCAATATTCATACTTGGTATGTATACTAATATACTCTAATTGAGGTACCCGGGATGTTTCATATGACAATTATGTTTTTTATTGATGTTTCACATGATACTGAACCCATTTCAGTGATGTTACATATGCTAAGGGGTGCATTCATTGAGGTTTCATATGATAATTAAATTCTGTGCTGCACCAGAAGACTTTCACTTTTCCCAGAAATTAAAGTGTAAATACATCCTAAACAAGACATCTGCTGGAATTTTGGTAAACGTGACACATAGGTAGTTTTGAAAGCAGTTTTAAAATATGTAAATCAAGGTGACAAGTCCACAAGGCCAACAAAGAATGATCTACCCCATGAATGGACAACTTTTTGAAGGAATCAACAACTATTTAAACATGTAAGTGCAGCAGGCTTTGGACTGGTCAGTACCTAGATAGGGGAACTCCTAGGAATGCCAGGTGTTTTATACTATATCTGCCAACCCACACTGGTTGGTTGGGGATGAGGAGAGTTGTAGTCCTCAGCAGCTGGAGAGGGAGGCCACAGGTTGCTCAACCTAGACATATACACTCTTCCATTAAACAGATTACATAATCTGGTCATTCTGATCAAATAAATTAGAATAAAAGTGCTTTATACTGGCCACAATTGTACTTTCAATTAAAAAGACACCATTGATTTTATTGTTAGTGAGGAAGAATCCCTCTATTCTCAGTTCCCAGCTCTGTTTATATATCCCATGGGTGATTCATACACATGCCAAGAAGCTCCTGTCACTGAGCTCACACAGCTGCTGCAATGACTTGAATGCTGGGCACCACTGTGCCATGTTGCATTAGCAAAGCCCTCCAGTATGGATGGAAGTAACAATACCACATACTCAATCTCCTCCACCAGCACAGAGGAACCCAACAGCTGCTAACAATAATGAGTGACTCCTGCACAAACTGTATTCTCAGAGGAACAATGAACTAGCATACAACAGGAATTATAAGTATGCCACCAAGGGACAGACACAAACTCAGCTTGAAAAACAGTCACTGTGCAGCAGATCACCCATTCAATGTCAGATAACAATATTAAAAGATAATGTACTTTCTATACTAGAAAAGTATCAACTCCAGAGCAGGTGGGTTATGTACCAAGGTGTGATAAAGAAGTGATAAACAGGAGCTAACTTATCCAGTGAGTTGAATTCTTCAAATTCAATGTTATTCTACGGAGCCTATACACTAAGACCTCCCCAATTCCATGAAAGGAGATGAAATTCTGGAGCAAGCAAAAGTAAACTAAGCCTTAAAGGGATAGTATTACTTCAAAATTACTATCCCTCATATTGTAGCCCTTAATAAACTGAGTTAAATGACACCAGCGGCATCTCTCAAACCTTTATGGTTTAAGAGATAGCCGCTTTCAAAGTTTCCTCTCCCCTGCTGTCAGCGTTCTGCTGCCAGCAGGAGAATCTGGTCCCGGGACAGGCAGAGGCTCTTAAACAGAGCCGATATCTCGTTATGGAAGGAAAAATGATTCACTGAAACAGTCTTCTACGTGTGCTTGGTTACCAAGCACACGTAGAAGACTGTTTCAATTAATCATTTTTCCTTCCATATAGAGATATCGGCTCTGCTGAAGAGCCTCCGCTTGATTCAGAGACCGGATTCTCCTGCTGGCAGCAGAACGCTGACAGCAGGGGAGAGGAAACTTTGAAAGCGGCTATCTCTTAAACCATAAAGGTCTGAGAGATGCCGCTGGTGTCATTTAACTTAGTTTATTAAGGGCTACAATATGAGGGATAGTAATTTTGAAGTAATATTATCCCTTTAAGAAAGTGAGATGGTAGGCATTGCATATCCCTCTCACCTTTAACAGGAACAGAAACCCTTTATTTTGACTGTACGTACTCTGCAAGTGCACTATATGTAAAGCCAAATGCCTATACTGTTTGTTTAGTTTTTTTCCCAGAAAGCATTTCGTGTGGAGCTGTGAAAGCAAGCAGAGTATAACACTGTAAAACAATTCTATATAAAAACACAGTTAAACAATGCAGAAAAGCCGCTTACACAGCAGAGAGATCAATCAGTGAAGCAGGGAGATTTGCAACATTTTACAAATATCCTTACTTCTGTCACAGAAAGAACATTCCCTAGATTAAGAAATTCAATCACCTCACTGACAGGGATGTTTAAAATATATATATATATATATATATATATATATATATATATATATATATATATATATATATACACACAAAGTGATGATATATAATAATAATAATAATAATAATAATAATAATAAAAAATTACAAGCAATTTGATTTTACATATTCTGCAAGAGCATAATATATAAAGTCAAAATAAAAGGTTAGCCATCCTTTAAGGACCAGTGGAGTGTGTAATGCATTGCACACCTCTGGTCATTAACCCCTTAAGGACCAATGACATGCCAGGACCGTCATGGTTGTCCAGCACTGATGGACCAGTGACGGTCCTGGCACGACATGGATTTCAGGCTGTTCGGGACCCCTGAATCTGTTTTCTAAAAAGAAAAAAAGATGCCCCGTGGTCCTTAATTGTTGGCCGTAGGATAAGAACCACTTATCCTTATTATTATTGTTCTTATAGCGCCAACGTATTCCACAGTGCTGTATAATAGGGAAATGGATATAGGAAACAAAAGGATCAGAGGGCCCTGATCATGAAAGCTTATTCTTAGCATACAGTTCCCCCCCTTTAACGCCTTGGATGCCAGAAGGTTCTCTTCACATTGCTTCACAATGCACTGGGGTCCATTAGAATCCAAAGGGTTAAACTTCAGCTACAATGCTAAGTTTAGAAGACCATCTCTATATCTAAGGTGAATGTTGTTACACATCTGTTAAGAGGATTCTATGCAGAAAGCAAAAAAAAAAAAATGAGCAAATCTGGAGCAAACTAATTGTACCATGGGGAGGGAAAATAAAAATACAATTTAAACAAAAATATGTATTTAACTCTTTGAAAATTACAGAGGTCACCAATTCATTGTGAGACCTGTTCATCTTTTTCTTTCTGCATATGGCCCTAAGGGCCTTGTGCACAATAGAAATGAAGAGCTATTCTGGACTAAACCAACTGTATCTTTGGGACAAAAACATTTCTGAAATCCCCAAAGATTTAAATGTGACTTTTAAACCATTGGATACTAGAGAGGTGTCCAATACATACAAATGGGATTTGTATGTGATCTCTATGGTGCAGTCAATTTGTGCATAAAGCCTTTAATGTAACATCACCCCCCACCCCCCAGAGCGGAATTGCAAAGCTGTATACTGCATCACTCTGCAGGCCACTGCTGCAGCAAAGGAATAGGAAAGAAAAAAAAATCTGGAACATATACAAAATCTCATAACACGACCAGCACTCAGCCAAAAGCAAAAGGTCTGTCCACAGCTGTACCAGAGATAAGCAGTGTTAGATCATGATTTAATGAAGCAGGGAATACTGGAATTTGCAGCTGGGAACCCATGGAAGCTAGGCAGCTAAAACTGCATAAAGGTACCACTGTAGGGATGCCTACAGATCATGGACCTTTTGCATAAGTATGATCAATTCTGGAACAAACCAACTGCACCAGAATGGAAAATAATCCCACCCAAAGCCCCCCAATGATTTAATGGGACTATTAACTCCTTGAATACTAGCACGGCCTTAAACGCATTATTATGCAATATGTTGGAGACCTCTCTACCATTCAAGTGGATGAAATACCTGTTTTAATTGGATTTTGGTTAAAACCCTAATCCAGTCATTGTCAATGAAAAAAACTATGACAAAACCAACAAGCACAGATGTATTATATGTGAAAAACATCAACTTTCTGAGAGTATAATTCAATTCATGACAAGGCCTACACTGATTTTCTTTTTTTTTTTTTTTTTAGCAAATATTCATGGATAATTTCTTATTCAGCCTTTAGTAAAAGCAAAAAAGTTGCAGAATCAAACTCATACATGATTATGCAGCCCTGTAATTAAGGCTAAAATATTATATACATCTATGCACAGCATGCTCCGAATATAAAAAAAAAAAAAAAAAATGCACGTGTCTATCCATTGACAAACTCCTTTACAATATTAAAAAAGTTGATCTCCATAGCATACAAATTAAACATTGCTTCTTTTAAATGGGAACTAAAACCTAATAATAATCTACCACTCACATTACTATGGGCACAAAAATCCAAACGGCCCTCATGAATTTTTCCTTGTTCTGTTTCAAGAGATAACATCATTAAACATTCCTTGAAGTCAGGAGTAAAGGACAGGTGCTAGCAGGAAATCAAACCATGCTCACTGCTCCAGGTAATAACTCTTTAAGGACCAGTGGGGTGCACAACTAATTGTTTTGCAATGAGTTCTGCTCCCCTGTATTCCTTAAAAGATTAAATGGGCTCATGTATTCTGCCTGTTTCAGTATGAAAATGCTACCATCAACTGTCATGTCTGCTTCCATGATACCCAGGACTAATTGAAGATATTTAATCTCGAACAAGGCACAACAGCAAACTTCATGAGGGTCATTAGGATATTTTTGCCATAGTAACATTAGTGCGGTGTTATCCATTGAGTTTGCCTTTACATTTCAATAAGAGATTGTTTGTTTTTATAAGCTTGTACACAGGCTTGCACCTGCCAGTCATCCATATGACCCAATATACCACACAGCAGTGTGCAGAGTCACTCAGCTGCTGCAAGAGCAAATAGAGTACTAGCCTGCATAAAAAGAGGTGTAGAAGCAAGGGATGCTAATATTATCCTACCTCTGTATAAATCCTTGGTTAGGCCTCATCTAGAATATGGAGTACAATTTTGGGCGCCTGTTCTAAAAAAAGACATTACTGAACTGGAAAAGGTGCAGAGACGAGCAACAAAACTGATAAAGGGATTGGAGGATCTGAGTTACAAAGAGAGACTAGCCAAACTGGGTTTGTTTACATTAGAAAAGAGACGTCTAAGGGGTGATATGATTACCATTTACAAATACATTCAAGGCCAATACAAAGAACTATCCAATGAATTATTTATGCAAAGAGCTGAGCTAAGAACAAGAGGTCATCCATTAAGACTTGAGGAAAGGCGCTTTCGACTAAAACACAGGCAGGGATTCTTTACAGTAAGGGCGGTAAGGCTATGGAATTCTTTGCCTCGGGATGCTGTGCTTGCAGATAATGTAACTGCATTCAAAAAAGCAATGGATGCCTATCTAGCACAGAACAATATTGACAGTTATGACAGATGGCTTCAAAGCAAATAGGATATTGAGCCGGGGAACTATTTGACACACTCACACACACACCTACATTGGAAATTGCTCCAGAGGGCTTTTTTGTTGCCTTCCTCTGGATCAACAGGGGTGTTATTGGCATGGGCTGGACTTGATGGACGCATGTCTTTTTTCAGCCTTATCTACTATGTTACTATGATTCTGGTGGTCCTCTATTGCTCAGCATAGAGAAATATATTATATATATATATATATATATATATATATATATATATAAATAATAGTTCTAGCCAGAAGAGCCCTCTTATCTGCTTTCAATGGGCTATATACTTATTAAACCAAACTAAGTGTACTTTGTTTCTTACTTGTACAACTAATCAAAATATGCTGATGCTTTAGAATATCCAGAATTTACGCCAGATATTTTAACCCTTTAAGTAACAGAGGGGTGGGCAGCACATTACAAAACGATGCATCATTTAAGCCAATATAAACTTCCTTGCAATAACTAAAGGTCAGGTTCACTACATACCTTTTCTACATTGTCCATTGTGAATTCAAGGCTCTGTTGCTCATCCCTTCTCTCCATCACAGAAACCTTCACCTCCCTGAGGAAGGGAGGGGATCCAGCGTGAAACGGATGAAGGATTTCTGATGTGTGTACTTCTTCTCAAACGTGATTATACTTTCCACATAAACGATGTAAACAAAGTAGATGATGATGAATCAGCACATGTCACAAGTAGAAGCTAAATGTATCACAGCTCAGATTCCTGTATAGATGAGACCTGAACAGTAGATCATCTCTGAGCAGCTGTGTTCTAAGAACCACACAGCAAAGGGGAGGGGGTAGCAAGTGTCACCTCCCAGCTGGTTAAAATGACGACTGTGTGGGTCAACCAACTACATGTGAATGTGCATTTGCCAGAATCCGTAGCGAATGTCCCCTCTTCCAGTAGATCTGCAGTGTGAGTACGATCACGTTTATTATAAAAAATGCAGTGTGAATGAATCCTCTTCATTAACTGCAGCAAATGTACCCTTAGTATATTTCACAGTATATGTAACAGGATCCGATCAATTCCTTCCCCTGTTGATCATCAGTGAGTGTTCTTTCCACAATAATACCAGCAGTGAATATACGCAGCCCCTGTGCTCCGCAGTCTATACTCTCTCAGGATCTTCTATGAATGCACCATTTCCCGCAAGCTCTGCAGCGTATATGCACCATTCCCCCGTAGTGTGCGTGCAGGCCAGCACCTAGCTCTCTAGCAATTGCAAATTAACTTCTATTGCTAACAACTCTCATACATTACTTGTGAGTATTCTTGAGGCCTTAGCCTCCTTCCCAATTAGTCCCAATCTCCCGGCTTCTATACCGCTAGCAGAATTACAGCACTACTTAGACTGACACACACAGCCTCTCTTGGTCCTCACTAGGACCGAAAGCCGACTCAACACATGCATGTGTACTATCGCCACGGAATAATGTACATCGTTTTTATACCCCCGGGATACAAATATATGGGCACTTCACAAAATAAATATACATTCTTGTACTGTAAAACTCAAAATATCCCCTCAGGCTTTGTGCGTTTTTTTTAATCCTTCAATAAACAGGCAGTTACTTGGACAGCTTTCAGGGGACGAGGCACGCTCAGCGTGATGGAAGTTGTAGTTTATCTGTGACTGTGGCTGACTAGCCTATGTTGCCACTTACTAATGTTGGAATGGAAAACGTGTTAGATTGTAAGCTCATACGTTGACCACATAACCCTTTAAAACAGGAGCATCTCTTGTAACTGTTTATCAGAGATCATTTAACTTATATTTGTTTATTAGTCTCTCAGAAAATAAACAATTGCAGATAAACAAAACACAACACTTAACCCCTTAGTGATGAGGACTTTTTGACAATCATTTTTATTATGCATTTGTTCAACCATATTTTTCCTCTATTTCATTTTGATACTGCATTTACATGTATAAACCACCATTTAATTTGCAAATAATAACAGTAAGAAAAAAATGAAAAACACACAACACTTTTATAGGCTGTTCTGTGGTAATTTGGGGTGGAGATAATTTAGGTAACAGAGAGGAACTCCTGTCACATGCAGATGCAGAAAAAAAAAAATCAACTGAATGTTGGCCAATGTAGTAAGTAAAATAGATGAGCTGGAATGACTGGAAGTTAGTGAGGATTTGGACATAACTAGTATAAACGTAACAAGAATGGATGATACAGGATTGGTCTGAAAATATTGAGGCTTGTTTCCAGGGACTGGTGAGGTAGCTCAGTGTTAAATTCCCTGACTGTAACACCCATTTGAACTGCAAAGTTGCAGGTTCAAATCCTGGCAGGGTCAACTCAGCCTTTCATCCTTCTGAGGTTGATAAAATAAGTACCATTTATTGGGTGATCATAGAGTCTATTATTTCAGCTGCTGGTTTGCTTAGTTCACTAGAGCGTGCGCTGAAAGCGCCTTGAGTCCCACTGGGATAAAGGTGTTATATAAATACTAGTTGTCATTATTATTATTCCCTGTTTGGGAGGGAAAGCATTAACAAAAGTGGGGGAGGTGTGTGCCTATGTTTGAAACCAGATCTAAATCCAAGTTTAAGGGAAGATATTTGTGAGGAAACAAGATAAAGTGGAGTCCTTGTGGGTAGAAATTCATGTAAACCGTAGCATAAAAGATAAAAAAAAAAAAAAGGATTGGTGGATATATGCTATAAACCACCAAATACTGATGAGAACTCCAAGGACCAGCTATTATTGCAAATGAAAAAAGCTTCACATCCTGGGCGTACTATAGTTATGGGGGATTTTAACTATCCAGATGTAAACTGGAGAAATGAGACCTGACAGAGTGCTAAGGGAAGCAGGTGTGTAAGCATGCTTAGGGATAGATTCAAGTAACAAGTGGTGGAAGTGCTGACAAGAAATAACAATGTATTGGTCCTAGTTATACCAAATAACATTGATATGGTGTCCAATATTAAAGTAGGTGAACATTTTGAAACAATGACCACAACATGGTTTACTTTTTTTGCATTCTACTACTTGCCTTGGGAAATGACATAGAAACCAACCCTGGACCTCAAACAACAATAAATTGTAACTTCTCCTTTAAAAAAAGGTCTCTCTCTGGTCCACTGCAACATACGCAACACATTACCCAAAATAGATTAACTAAAAGCTTGGTGTTATGTGTACAGGCCAAAAATCCTCATACTCACTGAATCCTGGCTAAGCCCTAAAATACCAGATACTGCTGTTATAATTGATGGATAGTCATGTTTTAGTAAGGACCGAGAAAAGCGAGGAGGAGGCATACTCATATACGCCCAAGAGTCTATAAACCTTACACTTTTAAATGACTCTTATAACTCTGATTCATATGAATACATTGCAGGAAAAATTCATCTTCCCTTCTCTAAACAAATCATAATTGTTGACATCTACAGGCCTCCAAGTACACCAACACAGTCGCTTACAGATATAGCCCACCACCTCAATGAGATTGCCACCCATAATAAGAAAAGTCAACTGTTGGTTCTTGAAGACTTTAATATCAACTGGCTAGACTCCAAGAATGAAAAATTATGTTTTTTGTTTAAGACATCAAACTTATCACAGCTAATCTCCTCCACTACTCGCATAAATGTTAAAACATCCAACCATACTCTGCTAGACTGGATCCTATCATTCTACCCAAGTAGAATCCAAAATTCAGGTGTACTAGCAAATGTGTTTAGCGATCACTCCATAGTTTACTGTGTTTGCAAAAAAAAAAAAAAAACAATCGAATCATGTCCAAAAGTTTCATAATTCTTACAGGTCTGTAATACTCATGCCCTTCTAAGGAGGATTAGAGTAAGAGGGGCCCATCTACCCTGGGTCTCTGCTGATCTGATTGAATTATACAGTTTCAGAGATGCATTATGGACACAATTTAAACAAACTGGCTCTGCTAATGATCACACTGCATACAGGAAATTGTGGAATACTTGCACTAAGCAAACAAAACTAGCAAAAGTTCAATATTTTTCTGACAACTTGAACAATAACATTTCAAAACCATCCAACTTCTGGAAGATTATTAAAAAGATTATTAAAAACCTCTACAACCCTCCTAACCACTCTTACCCATCAGCTTTAAAGGGATAGTAATACTTTGTTTTAACTTTATTTTATTTTGTAGGCATTAAAAAACATGAAGAATGATATAAGTCTTATCTCTCAAACCTTTATGGTTTAAGAGATATTCACAAGCAAAGTGTCCCTCTCCCGCCCCTTTTACTGATGTAACACTTTTCAGCCAGGGCAGAAGGGAGCTGCCCAGGTAGACTGCAGAGAGGGACAAATCTTCAATTAAGATAAGGGAAAAACCTGAAAAGCTTGTCAAGGGGGGCAGGGATTTCATTGTTTTCATAGGAATAAGAGTGTCCCCTTCTGTTATCTGTCTGGTCTATGGACTGCATTCCACATCTGAGAAGAGATTGTTTACAGTAGGTAAAAGGGTATCTGTCCAGTCTATGGACTGTATTCCACATCTGAGAAGAGATTGTTTACAGTAGGTAAAAGGGGCGGGAGGGGGAAACTTTGCTTGTGAATATCTCATAAACCATAAAAGTTTGAGAGATAAGACTTATATCATTCTTCATGTTTTTTTAATGCCTACAAAATAAAATAAAGTTAAAATGAAGTATTACTATCCCTTTAACCATAGGCAAAGAAATTATACAGTGCCTCTTAGCCATAGCTAATACATTTAACAACTACTTTGTAGGATGTGCCACCACTCTTATTACACAAAAAAGTAATACTGAAGTAGAAATATGCTCGGATCAGTCACCTGCTACCTGGTCCAATGATGCTAATGAATTTCATTTCATGCTGGTAAATGAGATTGAAATATATGACCACCTCCTTAAAGGAATAGTAATACATAAATATTACTATCCCCCATCTTGTAGCCCTTGAAAAACTGAGTAAAATGAGTCCAGCGGCATGGTTTGAGAGATATCCGCTTTCAAAGTTCCCTCTTTTTGAATTTCCCCTGGCGTCTGCATTCTAGCTGAGAGCAGGGAATCCTCTCCTGGGATCAGCCGGCAGCTTTGCACTGGTGCCGAGATCTCAGTAATAAAAAAGAAATCCTTCACTAAAAAGGTCTTCTACGTGTGCTTGGTTTGCAAGCACACATAGAAGACCTTTTAAGTTAAGGGTTTCTTTTTTATTACAGCAATCTCAGCTCTGCTGCAGAGCCTCCACCTGTCTCGGGACCGGATTCCCTTGCTGTCAGCTAGAATGCTGATGTCAGGGGAGAGGGAACTTTGAAAGCAGATATCTCTCAAACCATAAAGGTTTGAGAGATGCTGGTGGGCTCATTTTACTCAGTTTTTGAAGGGCTGCAAGATGGGGGATAGTAATCCTTTAACCCAAAAATGAAATCACAATCTGGCCCTGACCAACTACCAACAATGTTGTTAAAGCTCAGTGCCTCGGTCACTGCCAACCCTATTACAACCTTAATTAATGCCTTCCTGTCATCTGGGTATATGCCCAAAGCCTGGAAAATAGCTAGAGTAGTGCCTATCCACAAAAGTGGGGATAAAAATAACAAATTACAGACCAATATCCCTATTCCCCACATTGGCTAAAATCCTAGAGAAATGTTCCACGTACAACTATACAAGTATTTCCGGCTGACCATTTTTTTCACGACCCTTCAATCAGGCTTTCATGCAAATAACTCTGCAATCACTGCCCTCCTAAAAGTTACCAATGATATCCAGACTAGTATGGAAAATGGTGAAATCACTGGAGCTATTTTCATAGATTTTGCAAATGTAGTATATGCTCCTGCTCCACAAATCCATCTTGCTAAAACTGACACTCTGTATAACTCAGTATGCCGCTTCATCCTTCAATTTAATTACACAACCCATCATTGTGATATGTATGAAGCACTAAATTGGCCAACACTCAAATCTAAATGTGCCCTTCACCTCTCTTGCATGGTTCATAACCAGACTACCTGAGCAGTATGCTCACTCCAGCACTCCATACTAACTATAACCTCCGCTCCACTGCTAACAACTCACTGAGTATACCACATTTCAAGAAAGAAGCCGGTCGATCTGCCTTCTTCTTCAGAGCTCCGAAAGTCTGGAATAACCTACCTGAGAAAATCAGATCTTCTCAAAGTCTAAAATCCTTAAAAATAACTGCTTCTTCATATCTAAAAACAATATGGAACTGTATATAACATTTTTAGTATATGTGTGTGTATATATGTATTATGTCTCTGTATTTGTGCAAATACGCAACTCTTGCTGTAAACACTCCAGGACATACTTGAAAACAAGAGACCTCACAGGGAATTACCATTGGCTGGAGGCAGAAGGTCCTGACAGCCCATTGCAGGAAGCGGGCGGCAGATGCAAGCGTGCCGCCCGCAGAGATCATGGGGACTTCTGATGGATAATAGTAAGGCATATTTTCAGATGGATTGTGCTGGGGGGGAGGGGGGTATTTGCCAGCAATATACTTTTTTATTAAAAAAAAAACCTCTCAGGTATAATACGCAACCCCCACTCCACATAAGGTGAAGAGGGGTAAAATTGTGCGTATTATACCCGAGATTTTACGGTAAATGGCAAAAAGTTAAGAGAGTGATATAGGTGAGTTGATTAGGGTGGATAAGGAAAAGGCTGATATTCTGAACACATTCTTTTCATCTGTATATACAAGGGAACAAGAAATGGTAGAAAAGCCTCAACAAATGGAGAAATGTAGTCACCAATATTTATTTTTCTTCTCTGTCCCTCCACAGCAATACTGTGAGTATTGTCTCTGCTGGTAGGACCAATCAGCTCTTAAAAAGGTGATCTCATCATGGCTTCTTCAGTTAGACTTTTTGTCCCAGCTGTAAAATAAATCATAAGTGAAAGGGTTGGGTATGCTATGGAGGGACAAAGTAGAAAAAGAAATATTGGTGAGTAAATGCCCACCTTTCTTCTTTGTCCTTCTCCACAGCAATACAGTGGGACATACATAAGCAGTATTACAGAAGGGAGGTGGTAAATTATATAGAAGAGAAGGAAATCATCCCTGATGTGCTCAAAGGTCATTTTCCAGGACATAAATAGGAAGAGAAAAGAAACAGGTGTATAATATTGTATAGTGGAACCATTGCCTGCAGAACTTCCACCCAAATCTAGCATCAGCAGGCAGCTTCACATCAACTCTATGATGCCATGTGGCTGTCTGGTAGATATCCTCACGGGATGATGTGTCTTTGCATGTCCAGGATTTGGAAATTGATCTAGCAGGGTATGCTTTTTTGTTGATTGGATGTTCCAGTTCTGCTTCTTGATAAGTTAGTCTGATAAAGTCTTTTAGTCAACTGGATAAGGAGGCCTTTGAATCCACTTTCCATAGAAATTAATAAATAACAAGCCCAAATCTCTAAAGACTTTAATCCTGTTAAGGTAGTGTGTGATGCATCTCACCATGTCCAGATTATAGAATTTATCCTTTAGGCAAAAAGGAGGGCAACACTGTTTCCTGGTTAATGTGAAAATCAATTACTATCTTACTTCTGAATGAATGTTCCGTGCTAAGAACAACCTTATCCTGATGAAAAATGATAGGTTGATTCACAAGACAATGCCTGTAGTTCTCCCACCCTCCTTGCTGATGTAAATATGGTTAGAAATGCAGTCTTGAGGGTTAGATTCTTGATGGGTACTTCATTGTTTGGCTCAAATGAAAATGAGCTTGCTCTCGGTTCCAAGACTACATTTGGATCCCAGGGATGGACAGACTCCCTGATCTTTGATCTTCGTTTGACCAAAGCTGTGAATTTCTTCACCAGGTCATCCTTGATGAGCTTTGTTGCTCAGATAGTTGATAAAGCTGATAGCTGTACCTTAATTGAAGCTGGTTTACAGCCAGTCTCAAAGTCTTTCTGCAGAAAATCCAGAATTCTAGCTGAAGACATTTTAGCTCTAGAATCTGTTTCTCTATACACCATGACATAAAGACTTTCCATATTCTACAATATATTTTTGATGTAGAGGATTTCCTACCTGAAATGACAGTTCTAGCAGTTTGTTATGAAATACCTCTGGAGGTCAGGGAGGCATAGCCTCAAAGCCTTTAATTTCAAAAAGGCTGTACTGGGGTGGAGAATAGGGCTCTGGCTCAAGAGATCATGGGTTATGGAAAGAAGCCATGGAGGCACTACTATAAGCAGGTACAATCATAAAGTGCAGACAAGGTACATTATAGTAGTTGTTCACAATAGATAAGCAGATTATTGCATAATGTGTTTGTCCTGCCCACAGTCCCCCATATGTGAATCCATTATGCAAAGCATGCTATGGGTCATGGACAGCACATCTCCTAGTTTTGCCTCCATCCAGAACAGAGGCGTTATAGTATTCTCATCTCTCCTTCTCTTTCTGTCACAGCTTACCTTGTTTTCAGCGTCCATTCATGCTGCACGGATGATGCAGGAAGATGGCAACGGTTGGATGCATCAGAGCAAGATGCGTCATCTGCAGACGCAAGACTTCAGAATGTAACAGGACTTTGTTTTACGCCATGCTTCCTGTAGTCTCCTCCTACCTATTTCCTTCCTCTGAGCTTGCTCCTCCTACCTACTTCTTGAGGAGGGGTTTAAAGGGCAGTCTGAGTCCTGACTCA
This sequence comes from Rhinophrynus dorsalis, assembly GCA_037306005.1. Lineage (NCBI taxonomy): Eukaryota > Metazoa > Chordata > Amphibia > Anura > Rhinophrynidae > Rhinophrynus > Rhinophrynus dorsalis. The sequence goes on from CM074722.1 coordinate 226,936,472, forward strand.
GTTGCCCTTGCGTTGTACTAAGCAGTTCTGTGTCCTTGGGCTCTGTGTATGACCTGGCTTGTCTGACCATCCAATCTGGTGCTGACCTGTGGCTCTGTCTGACTATTCTCCTTATAGTGGACACCCAATCTGGTGCAGACCTGTGGCTCTGGCAAACTACCTGAACTGTGTATGACCTGGCTTGTTTTACTACCCTCTCTGGTGCTGACCTGTGGATCTGTCTGACGATTCTCTTGTTATTCCCCTGTACCTAGCAGACACCCAACCTGGTGCAGACCTGGGGCTCTAGTAGACGAGCTATTAACTGACTGCAGGCATGAGTCAAGCTTCCGCTTTCTCCATTCTGGCTGCAGGCATGAGTCAGGTATCCTCTGCTACAGACTGACTGCAGGAGTGAGTCAGGTATCCTCTGCTACCGACTAACTGCAGACGTGAGTCAGGTATCCTCTGCTACAGACGGACTGCAGGCGTGAGTCAGGTATCCTCTTTGCGTCGTATCAGATCCTGTGTTCCTGCTCCTGTTCCATTCCAGTTCTTGCGCCTGGTTCCAGCAGAGACTACCAGTGGCTGAGGCCTAGTCTCCAGCAGTTTGGTCCATCTTGGCAGCTTACTATTTCTGATAGCAGTGCTTGCTGGCCTGTGACCCTCTGCCTGTTCCTGCTTATTCTGTTTATGCTGTTGTGTACTACCTTACTTATATTTTAATAAATTCCATTTAACTATACCGTACTGACTCCTGAACATCTCTGGGGAACCGTGACACTTTCTTCTGCTGGTAATTCAATGGCTACCAAACATAGGCTTTGAGTCCACAACACATGTTAAAAAACACCACTGAACAATATTAAAAGCAGTAGTAACACACATGCATGCACAATTAAGCATTCCTAAACCAGTAAGCGACAGATTGTCGACTTCGGCGCTCCGGTCCATCTCCACTAGGCAACCACGCCGGTGTTTTCACGCTCCTGTGCGTGGGGCCATCATGACGTCAGCCACCTTCCATATATAAGGCAGCGAGGCGGCTGGTTCGGTTCTCAGTTCTTCGAGTCTCCTCGTGTTTGCTTCACACTTCTCCTTTGCCTCTCTTGTGTACCAGACCTCCGGATTGCTTCCTGACCACTCTCCTGGATCTCTTCAGCCTATTACGTGTATCAGACCTTCGTACTGTCCCTAACTACTGGATCTCTTTAGCCTCTCCTGTCTACCGGACCTTTTGCTTGGAACTGACCCTGCACCTAGAGCTGCCTGCCCTGATCTCTGTGGCCTGGAACTTGGACTCTGCTCCTGGATCGGCCTGCCTAGTCCTCTTCTCTGTTCTGCTCCCTGTGGACTTCAGGTACCCTTCCTTTATTTGGTGTATATGTGTTTATCGTCTATATAAACATATATATATTCATATATTGTGTTTGGCCTTGTTATCCTGCTATATCATCCTACCTACCTGTTGTCTTTAGTTTAGAGTAAATCTGAGCTGCTTACACATACTTGTAGTATTCTTTCTGCAAGTGGGGTTTCACGCAGCGTACACTATCCATAGCCTGTCAGGGGGCTGACACAAATAAATTGATTTCGAGGCCAAATTAAATGTATAAATAAAATAAAAACATTTTCCATAATAGCCCATCCCCCAAAACACTACTAGCACAAAAAATAGGTATCCTCTAGTCCTAACTATAACCTGTGCCCCATGCCCCATCTACACTTAAAGGGGAACTTTCACCCCGCAATAACTTCATGTTCACTTACTGCTCACCTGGCGACTAGCTGCTTAGTAGCGCTAGTCGCCAGAAATCTTACCCGGTTCTTCAGATATCGGCATTTTACAGGAGCAGGAAGCACGGACGTCTCTTCACAGTGACGTCCGTGCGCCTGCGCTGTCAGTCCCTTGTGCACCGTACGGTGCACAAGGGACTGACAAGGGACTGACAGCGCAGGCGTACGGACGTCACTGTGAAGAGACGTCCGTGCTTCCTGCTCCTGTAAAACGCATATATTTGAAGAACCGGGTAAGATTTCTGGCGACTAGCGCTACTAAGCAGCTAGTCGCCAGGTGAGCAGTAAGTGAACATGAAGTTATTGCGGGGTGAAAGTTCCCCTTTAACTTGATGTCAGATGTCCAGCAGTGTCTTTTGCTTCCTGGTCCTCCTGCATCTTCTTACAAAATAAACATTAAAAAACCCTTATGCGTCACCACTGCCTCTAATCCATTAAAAAATATCCACTTGTCCTACTAGGGCAGTTGCCCTAGCCAGTGTGAGCAAAATCTTAACAGGGACTGTTAATCCCTGTTCAAATTAGTCCCTATGCTCTCAATGGCTGGGATGTATGGTTACGGAGGGCACAGAAGGTGCTTTGGATTAACCTCACCTCCCAGTCAATCAACATCTAGCTGAAGGGGTTACGGATGCATGAAATTTCACCTCTCCAAGCTATTCAATGATTGGCTAGATGGAGGGGTGATGTTATGCGCATCCATGACCCCTAGAGTTTGATGCTTACTGGCTGGGAGGTGGGCTTACACTAGGACATGTTATATGACCTGTGTAACCCCACATCCCAGCCAATGGGAGCATGGAAACTAATTTGAAAGGGATATGTATTTGAGGCGACAAATGTGGCAGTGGAGTATTAAGGTTTTTGTTTTAATGTTTATTTTATTTTTTGAGAAGATGTAGGTGGACATCTTAACCAACTCTACATTCCATGGCAATTGATTGAATATCACTAGTTCCCCATTGAGGTGACAGAGCTAAGTGACTTCTACAGAAGGAGGCTAACTGGATTGCATTTTTGGGACAGTATCACCAAGGGGCTTAAATGATCAACTGTGTTTACACTGCTTTGTTTAAATTTTGTGTCCACTTTTGTTGAACTTCATCTGATCCAATGTTTCTGGCATGGCCTGCTTTCCCAAGCCCCTTCCCCCATTAATCCCTATCATTGCTTGCAGACTGTAGGTTTCTGCATCTGGTGCAGCACACATAGAGGCCACAGGCTTTTGCAACACAGGGTTTTATATTTTCCTTCTAACAAAATATTTATTGTAATTGTATTGGAAAATGGGCTTGAATGGACAATGATACTTATTACAGATATACCAGGAATCAATAATGACATTTGTAGACAATTCTACTTTTTGGATACAATACTTTTTGGATTCCACCCATTCCGAGAGGTGGATGTAGTTCCAGATTATTCCTTTAATAACTTGATTACTGGGAATGTAGGTAGCCAGACGGAACTATGATCCAGCTGGATCTAGATACATTTCAGCACCATGAACATATCTGGTGATTAACACATAGGGCTTCAAAGTTAATTTGTTTTTTACTGGTTTTTTAGATGCTGTCCTGGCTTTGTAATTGAATGACAATTGTGGCCAGTTTATATTGTTTTTGTAGTGTATGGCTGGTCGGCACTCAAGACCCATTACATCTGTATTGTCTGGCTTTGTATGGATATATGTAATTACCCTCCCCTCCTTTGTTTTTATGCCCCTTTTCCTTCAACTCACATCACTCAAATGTTATTTGAGACAACAGCTACAAATGACGGACCTTTGAGTCTAACAATTCTTTGTTTACATTCAAATGCAAATGACATCGGCCCTCACATGATAATTTCATCATATACAATGCACTTTCAAGCTTTAGTGCTTTTTTTTTTTTTTTTTTTTTTTTAATGTATAAGGGCTATTTTTCACAATCAGGTTGTCTTGAGAAAGGCCCAATGCTATCTCTCTATGAAATCAGTCGGTATTTTAGTGGGGGAGCCCTAATCCTGGTTACAAGGATAGATAGGTTTTAATTTTTTAACCACAACTAACCTAAAAAAATATATATATGACAAAGTTAAGTCTTTAACTAATTCATTGCTGCTACTCCCCTAAACTTACAGGCTGAATTGTACTGGTCTCCCTTGGGCTTCCCCTCTCCAATCTGTAGGAAGAGAGATGAAATTAATACAAGGATTTGTGTGCTCCAGCCACAGTTGGTAGGGCTGCTAGATTTTCCCTTTTCCCTGTGGCTAAACGTCCGTTTTGTGCTTTAAGTTCCCAAAATGCTACTAAATTGCATCAATATTGGGAACGTAAAGGTAAAATAGCTAACGATCGGTGCCTGAGATATTGCCAAGCACCGATTGTTAACTTATATGTGTTACACTTAACAGTCATCCACTGTCTGTCTCCTTGTCTTCATTCTGAATTCTCTTCTCTTCTTTCTTGTATCTTCTTTCTTTTCTTCATCCTCTGCTTATTATGCTAATTAATCTACTTGTGCTCGAAGAACTTTGTTTTTAATGTGCCTGACAGGCAATCTGTTATAGAAACTGCTATTCTAGAACTCTCACAAGGGAAGAACACTTTGTTTCAATATACTTTGTAATTTCAGACCCTTGTCTATGACAGTAGCTGTGGTGAAAGTACACTAAAAGCAGCTATTCAGAGACAGGACCTTCTGAGAGTCTCAAAAATGAACTTACTATTAGTGACATTCTCTGTTCCTTGGAGGAACTAATTCCACTCTTGATAACTGTCTCTGTGAAAAACATCAAGTGAAAGAAAGTTCCCACAGGACCTTTGCACATCCAGCTTCCACACCTTCTCTCAAGCTTTCTTTTTATCCTCACATAGATATTGAGACTCTTACACAACCTATGGAGCACCTTAATCGCTACTCTAATTCTGAAAGACATGAAAGAGCTCCAAAGGGTTATGTCTGTATCGTGCTGCACCTGTGCAGAGGGCCCTGTATTGTCATGTCAAGCTGGGATATTGCATGTCTTAGTGGAATGACAGGGAGATCCTTAAGTCTGGATACTAGAATTTCTTGCAATTACCTATGATGCAATCCTCTGAGGATAAAAGGATCAAGAGTTTGACATTTATAGACTATGGGGCAGCAGATATATTCAGTGACCAAGAGTCTATTTCCTCACATGGCATACCTATCATTCCTAAAGAGTCTTCTAGCAGAATTACTATTGTGGACAGTATTCCTCTTGGTTCTGGTATGGTCACATGTTGTACATCAAAGCATGAACTCTCTGTAGAAAACATTCACATCAAACAAATTACCTTAGTGTTTATTTCTTAACCTCTCATTCCTTTTAAACTTGGGTATTCATGGCTGGTCCAACATAATCTTTCCATTGACTGGGGGTCTGGAGAGATTACTTTCCTAATTGAGTTGTTGCCCTTATTACACCAGCTATAAGGGTGCTAACCATGTCATACGGCAACATGAACTAGTAGTCAAGTAAGACCTAATCCCATGCATGCAAGTACCATACAGTTAGAGAACAGATGTCAGTTATATATCATTGACTTGATCAATAAATGATTCAATATTTTTGAATAGTTGACAGGCTATAATCCACCACTGTTATCCATAATAATAATAAAAATAATGTGCACTCATAATGATGGCTTTCTGATCATGTGACCCATGACTGAACAAACTCGGTCGCCCCTGTCATAGGGAATCACGAAGCACTTGCTGCCTTTGAATATCTTAAAGCATCCTTCCCCTCTGAAACCTATCCTGGCTCATCCTGTTTCTAATAGAGCTATTGTTGTTGAGGTGGATGCTTCCTAGTTGGCTATTGGGGGCTGTTCTTTCTCGTCATTGACCTTTCATCCCTATTCCAAAATGCCTTCAATCGAGTCAGTGTGCTTTCTCCAGTCCCTCCCAGCCTTGTTCCTAAATTGCCATGGGTCTTATGGCAGAACTCCAAAAACTATAAGTTGTGTTGTTTCTCTAAACATCATTATTTCCTTCCCATCTAAGTTCTGCTGGTTCTGAAGAAACTTTTTTACATACTTTATAGAATCCCTCTCAGTTTGTCTCATGTTTCTGGCATACATTCTGCAAACATTTGGGATTAAATCTGAACTCTTCCCTTCCTACTGTCTGAACCATAATCCTGAACAGGTTTTGAGGTGCTATTGCAATCAGACACAATACAACTGGGTCAAACTGCTTATTCTTTCAGAAGTCTCCTACAGCTTGCATTAGGCTCTCCCAGTTAGATCAGAACAATTAAATTGCTCAAAGACAGTATGTAATAATCACTAAAGTGCTGTGCAATAAATATAAATTGATAGAGATAAGATTAGGCAAATATCAATATTGTGTCCAAAAACTGAAAAGGAGGATACAAAACAGTAAGTGTCCCTGTCCAGACCCAACGCATATTACTACATACACGTTTCCTGCCTATTTACCTGAATAGTTACCAGTTACTCCAACAATTCTCCTATCCAAAATTGTATCAACATTGTGTCCAAAAAAATGAAAAGGAGGATAGAAAAAAGCATGTGTCTCTGGCCAGACCGAAAGCAAACCACTACATACACGTTTCCTGCCTATTTAACTGAATGGTAACCTGTTACTCCAGCAGTTATCCTATCTTGTTCAGATGAGTGTTGACCTTTACAGGAACCTGTTTTTTAAATCCTGCTCATTTTATGGTTTTCTGACAACACATAATCACTATTCCTGCAATCTTGTTGCTTAACGTACAATTAAGTCTTCTTTAAACATTTTTATATCAACGTGTAGCGGTATAAACTTCTAAAACTTTGCTGTTTTATCTTTATTCTATAATAAAGTCTACCCTAACAGCCCCAACAACATTATTATCCCTTTGAAAGTGCAAATAAAATGCTGTGTACAACACCAGTTTTGAGAAAAGTGTTGTGGGTCTTGTGAAACAGAATGGTGCAATGTGAGTGTGCACTATATCTGGTTTCTGATACCATGTGATTGTTTTAAATAAAATGATCCCAAGAAAAGCAATGTACACATTTTGAATGATAGACCTGTTTAGTGAAACTTGCATTCTGAAATAACCTGATTCATACTGAATGTAAGCTTGAGCAAAACGGATCACTCTTCTGAGGCCTTGAAAGTTACTTTCATTGAAATTCCAAAATAGTCTTGTGGTTTAAAGGTGAGTTCCAAATAAAAGCAACCAAATTATTGATCTTTTAGAGGACTGCTGCATTTACCTGGTAATATAACAGGTACAAATGCACACTCACCAAACACAGATTTGACCGTTGCAAAGGTAGCTTTCCTTTTTTTGCCTCAGAGAAAAGAGAACTCTTTCTTCATCTGCCCCAGTATTTCAGTTAATCTGTATAGCTTAAATCTGAAAAAGGGAGTATAGTGGAAGCAGTGCCTAAAATGAAAAACCGATAGAGATTGGATAAGAACCAGGAATGGGCTGTGTCATTGAGATATAGAAGATTTGAAGGAGCAATAGAGAGGTCCAGCAGTAGAGAGGTCCAGAAGAGTTAGCAATAGAGCACTAGCAATAGAGAGGTCCAGCAGTAGAGAGGTCCAGAAGAGTTAGCAACTCTTCTTATTAGAGTTAGCAACTGATAAGGCTTTGATCACTTCATTGGATGCAGTTTCAATATTGAAGTAGAATTCATATTGTAGAGTGTTCAAAAATCAAAAATATTTAATAGAAATGTTGATGATATGGCCCTGGCTTCTCTGCCACAGAAGGTATAGCAGTTCAGGCCCTTTATCATCCGTGGGTTTCTTTCACTAACCTGCACAGCTAACCACTATACCAAGCGCTAAGACCAGGTGCTTTGATCGTGCATCCACCGGCAATGCAGGATATACTGCACTGATAGAGCCGGTCCGTATAGGATATTCTATCTATCTAGTCCCCTGGCACTTCTTTATGAGTAACTGCTCTATAGTGGATGACAAAGAGCAATATACCTGGATACGACAGAAAGACAAACATGCTCCTTCTTGGTAAGTCACCTCAGCAGTCTCCCATTGTCACCTGCCACCCAGTTTAGCCCATAGAGGAGAATGTGGTCAGTTACCATAGTGAACTCTTGGCCACAGAGATAGGTTTATCGTTTCTTGAGGGTCCAGACTACAGCAAGGCACTCTTTCTTTATGGCCTCATAACTGATCTCCCAATCCAGTAGCTTACGACTGAGAAAAGCCACTGGATGTTCGTCCCCCTGTTCGTTCACCTGACTTAGAAAGGCCCCGATGACATAAGTAGAGGCATCTGTTTGCACTATGAATCTTTTTGTGTAATCATGGGCAACTAACACTGGGTGGGAGCTTAGGATGGCTTTTAGTTGTTGGAAGGCGGACCCACACTCTGGAGTCCAAGTGACCAGTCGGGGCTCTTTCTTTTTTGTCAAGTCTGTCAGGGACTTGGCGATGGTGCTATACTGGGGTACAAACTTTCTATAGTACCCCACGATACCCAGGAAAGCTAGGACTTGCTTTTTAGTCTGGGGAATGGGCCACTGACTAATCGACTCCATTTTGGCAGGGTCTGGCCTCAACTGTCCTCCCCCTACCCAGTGGCCTAGATACTGGACCTCCCCCATAACAAGGCTGGACTTATCTGGCTTGATGCTCAGCCCTGCTCTCCCTATCCTGTCAAGCACAATCGCCACTTGGCGTACATGATCCGTCCACGATGAGCTAAAAATAGCGTTATCATTCACACAAAGTCATGGCAATCCCGGAGGAGCTGGTCAACCAACCTCTGGAAGGCGGCAGGTGTGTTCTTCATTCCGAACTGCATTACCGAAAACTGGTAAAGGCCAAATGGAGTGATGAAGGCAGACTTCGCCTCCTCTTCCAGAAGAATTTGCCAGTAGCCCCTAGCAAGATCTAACATCATCAAGTACTTAGCCTCTGATAATCTGTCCAGTAGCTCATCAATACGGGGCATGGGGTAGGCATCTGTCATCGCAAAACATTTGTTTTTAAATATTTTAAATAAATTGAACAGATACTTTTACCATTTTGGAATAAATTCTAGTCCATATTATATCATTACTCCGGATGATATAGGCATTGAAATGATCAAATAGGTTCAGCCAAAACGATATTGGGTGCTTAATGGCCCCTTTATTATAGTGGCTGTTTCCACATACTTCAATTTCCTTACAGAGTGAGAAAAGAGAAGGAAGCAGTGGACCATTGAACAAGCACACCAGAATGGAGCGAAAGCCAGTATATGCCCATTCACTGAGAAGCAGGTTACGGCCTCTAAAGATTGTGAGTACACTCAGAGGATCTTCTGCTCCGTTTCTGATTTTCTTCTTTTGTTATAAAATATAACAGGCCCTATCACTGATCCATGAGATACACAAAAAGTAACTTATCTGAAAATGAATCTGGCTTTCTGTCTCCTATCTTTATACCATGGATTATCTTTTTTATGTTGGACAAGCTGCTGCCCTAGCCTGAAATACCTATTTCAAAAAATCAGTAAGATGCGTTTGACTTTCCAGAAGTAAGTCCACGTTGCAAATCTATATAGATTTCAGGTATGCATCAATTCTTTCATTCAAAAGAGTTTCTATTAGTTTTCTGACTAATGATGCCAGACTTACAGGTCTGTAGTTGCCAAATTTTCCCTACTTTTTCTAAAGTGGCAATACATTAGCAATTTTCCAATGATCCGAAATTAATTCTGCCTAAAGTGACTGATTTAAAAAAAATCAAATAATGGTGTGCAAAAGGACAGCCTTGTGGTCTTTTATTATTCTTGCATGTCCTTCTTCTGGGCCAACTGACTTTTATAATTAATTTAAATAATACCCCCATGACATCCTCATTCATAAATACATTTGTATCCTCTTCCTAGTCATTAAAAGTTATTTCTTTTAAAAATAGTTCCTACTCTACACAGTTTCTGTAAAAACAAAGCAGATGTATTTATCAGGTACTTAGTTATTACTGTATAATGCTTACCCATCCTCTTTAGATTTAAATCTATGTTATTCGATGGAGCCAATTCACTAACATTTGGTATGTTTTGGAGATCTTAGCGCATAAGCTGCATAGAATAACATAGGAATTGGAGAAGTGATATCATTGGAGAAGTCATCTCCACTTTTTCACCTCTTTATCACACCTTAGTGAATAACCTCCACTATATATTGAACCACAGAACAAGAGCAAATTCATTAGAGGCTATTAGGCCTTTCTGATCAAAGTAAGGTAAGTGGTGAGGTTAATATTAGTTAGTATTAGTGTTTCATTAGACTGCCAGTATACCCATAAAGAAGGTGATGAGAGGATGGATATTCAATTTTGTTTATAATGCTTTCTAGAAATAATGGTAATGAATTAAGACAATTAATAAAGTATGAAAAATCTGAGGTTATCTAGAAACATCAATTATTAATAGTAGGGTCTTATTAGACTATGCCACCTCCAGGGTAGTTGGGAAAGTGCTCCACGTACACACATATACATATTATTTATAGAAAAACTGTTGTAGCTACTGTAGTCAGATAGACATAATATAGTTTCACCTCAGGTCTTTAACATATACAAAACAAGAAGAAAGAAAAAAAGAGTTCGGATACTACTAATATCCAACCCGCATATCATGTTTTTAACTAACTGGTGTACTAATAACACAAAAAATGTTGGGTATTCACATATCTTTTAATTTCTGACTTAATAAAAGTTAAGTATTATAATTGTGACTGTGACTGGTATATATAGTACCTGGAATCAATAAGCTATTTTTACTAGTCATAAACCTGTGTGTTAACAGAATCATTCATAATCACTGAACTGGTCTTAAAAGAGTGAATGAATGAATATGTTTATATAGCATCACAAGTGTACGCAGCACTTTACAATTTAACGGTTTAAACAATACAGGGTTGCAAGTGCTTTGTAGAGTGAAACATTGGATGGGAGGTCCCTGCCCGAAAGCTTACAATCTAAAGTGGTAATGGGAGACATACAGAGTACATAAGGGTCAAGTGCTGAATACAGTGCTAGTTCTGATGATGATAGAGGACATCGGTAAAGTAAATAATGTATAAGAGCGTTCATTGTACAACATCAGTGCCTTCTAGCATGTTGAGATTTTATCCATGAGGTGCATTTTTAAGTGAGATTTGAAGGTTATCAGCGAGGTGCAGTGGCGCAGGTTGGATGGTAGAGCATTGGCATTGGTAGAGCATTGACAATCATTGGCCGAACGTAAGTGGCGGGATGAGGTATAATGGGAGATCAGAGTGGAAATGTAAGAAGGAGTAGAGGAATGAAGTGTCTTGAAAGAGAGAAGTAAGATTTTGTAAGATACCCGGAGTTTGACAGGCAGCCATTGAAGAGTTTTGAGGAGGAGTGGGGCAGGGACAAACCTAGGTGACAGAAGAGTAATTCGTAATGCAGCATTCTGTATAGATTGAAGTGGATGGAGATGGGAGGCAGGAATGCCAGACAGAAGAATATTGCAATAGTCCATGCAGGAGAGGATGATTGCATGTATAAGAATTTTAGCTGTGGAGGAGCAGAGGAAGGGATGGATTTTCACAATGTTAAGCAAAAGAAAGCAACAGGATTTAGCAATGGCATTAATATGAGGGGAGAATGAGAGAGACTTGTCAATTATCACCCCTAGACACCACACTTCTGATACTGGATTTATGGTAGTGCCATTTACAGTCACCTGGAAGGGCTCTACAGGGCCAGGCCTAGGTGGGATGAGGAGTAGCTCAGTTTTAGACATATTGAGTTTGAGGTGCCTATGAGCCATCCAGTCTGAGATAGCCGAGAGGCAATCTGTGACTGTAGCCTGGATATCACAAGTCAGTCGCGGTGCAGATAAGTAAATCTGGGTGTCATCTGCATAGAGGTGATATTTGAGACAAAATGAATTAATAAGATCACCAAGTGTTACTGTGTAAAGAGAAAACAGAAGCGGTCCTAGAACAGAACCTTGAGGAATCCCAAAAGAGAGTTGGACGGGAAAGGATGAAGAAGTGGCAGAGGAGACACTGAAGGATCTGTTAGATAGATAAGAGGAGAGCCAGTCCAGTGCTGTGTTACGGATTCCTAAGGTGTGAAGATTGTGGAGGAGGAGAGCATGATCAACAGTGTCAAAAGCTGCTGAGGGATCAAGTAGGATAAGTATTGAATAGTGACCTTGAGATTTGGCAATGTGAAGATCATTGACCACTCTTGTAAGAGCAGTTTCGGTGGAGTGAGCAGTGCGAAATCCAGATTGTAAGGGGTCCAGCAGGTCATATGTGTTAAGGAAGTCAAGCAGGCATGAGTAGGCTAGGCGTTCCAATAGTTTAGGGGCAAAAGGCAGAAGAGAAACAGGTCGATAGCTAGAGGGTGTGTTACTGTCAGAAGAGTTGTTCATGAGGATGGGTGTTACTAAGGCATGTTTGAAGTCGTCAGGAAAGGTAGCAGTGGCAAAGGAGGAGTTAAATATTTGTAATAGGATAGGGATTAGTGTGGGGGAGAGGGGCTGGATGAGGTGAGAGGGGAGCGGATCAAGTGAGCATGTAGTGGACGGAGCGGAGGATAGCAGGTTAGTCAGTTCCTCCTCCGTGACTAGTGAAAGAGTCCAGAGTGCCAGGAGGGGAACAAGGGAGGCTAGGAGGAGATGTACAAGGTGATATATTATCCCGGATGGAGTCCACCTTGGCTTTGAAATAGTCAACAAAGTCTTGTGGCTGTATGGAGTTTGTGGGAGAAGCAGATGGAGGGCGGAGGAGGGAGTCAAAGGAAGAGAAAAGGGGGTTGGATTTATGAGTGTTGATAAGTTGTGAAAAGTAAATTTATTGGCGAGGGACAGAGAAGAGTTAAAGCAGGAAAGCAGAAACCTGTAGTGGAGAAAGTCTGCCAGAGAACCAGACTTTCTCCACAGTCGTTCAGGTGAGCGGGTACAGGAGCAGAGGAAGCTGGTGTCTTAATTAAGCCATGGCCGCGGGTTAGTTCTGCAAGTGGATCGAAGAGAGAGAGGCGCATGCAGGTTGAAAGAGGAGGATAGGACTGAGTTGTATGTTTTGACAAGGTTATTAGTGTTAGGATTAATGGAGAGCCGTGAGATTAAGGGATTTGAGGTTACGTGTGAAGCGGGGAGAGGAAGCAGGGATTGCAGAAGGTGTATAAGTAGTGCTGAATGTTAGAAGATGGTGATCGGATAATGGAAGAGGGGAGATATTAAAATCCGAGAGAGCACAGCCTCTAGTAAACACAAGGTCTAGGAAGTGATCATCCTTGTGAGTACTAGCAGTCGTCCACTGGGTTAGTCCAAATGCAGATGTTAAAGAGAGAAAACGGGATGAAAAGGAGATGGAGGGATCATCCACATGGCAGTTGAAGTCCCCCAGAAGAAGTGAAGGTGTGTCTGATGAGAGGAAGAAGGAAAGCCATGATTCAAAGTGAGATAGGACGTCTGAAGGTGTATATGTGGAGGTAGGTGGGTGATAGATGACTGCAACTTGTAGAGAGACTGGAGCAAAGATAGGGACAGCATGCGACTCAAAACAGGAGAAGCAGAGTGAGGAGGGGGGCAAAATTAGTTTGTAATTACAATGTTCAGAGAGCAGCAAACCCACACCTCCCACAGATAGTGGAATTCTATTTACTAATTGAGGGACATCAGACCTCCATAGAATTCATTTAACTCTTCTTTTTTCTTTCTTCTTGTTTTATACATATACATAGAATTATGTCTGTCACATTATTGTAACATTTTTTTACTTCTTCTAGCATCTAATATGTTAGTTGCAGGAAGGAAGTTGTCTAGTTTGTTTTAATTTTGGATATGCCTGATTAAATATTAAATAACGATCCCTTCAGGCATGTTATGATCAAGTACATTATCTTGTCCTAGATCTGTCTGTGCTAAAAACATATTGCGATTTTCTGACATATTTGTATGCCAGACACTCAGTCCTGCCAAAGAAGAACATTAGAATGCAATTTAATGCATTTGTGTGCAATCCAACAGATTTTATTTCTGCTTTAATTACAAAATGGAATATTGAGCAGAAAGGAAAACTTTGAGTTCTGATTTTTCAACATGTAAAATGTTATGTACCTTACTTAATGACTACTTCAGTACTCTTAAAAGGAAAATAGTATACTCTTTGGTTTATCCATGTGACATACAGCCGTTAAAGGGAGCTGAGGTTTCTCATAAGACAGGGGTTCCAACCACCAGTCCTCATGCAGCACAGTGCAAATTTAAGAATATAGCACCTTAGCATTAAAACAGGTGGATTAACCCATGGATGAGTAATTCTTACTGATCCACCTATGCTACTCACCTTAACATGTGAGAATATGCTAAAAACCTACTCTGTTGGTGAATCTTGAAGAACTGGAAGAACTGGAATTGGAAACCCCTTCCTTAATTCATGCATGACCCCTTCTCCTCATTCCTGATTTTCTGAAAGGTGAGGTTATTCCAGGGTATATTCTGTGTTCTGAGTAACCCTGCCACCAACCAGTGGTTGCATGGGAAGAAATGTAAACATAATAGCAAAACCTTTTTTTTTCTTAGAATGGCCTGGAGACGGCTCAGGCAGAATGGGTGGGTGGGGGGGGTAACTTTTTTTTATTTTCAGCAGTGGTACTTTGGCAGTGGTATTATTGGGCTTTTTTAATTTATTTATTTTGTTTAAGTTACATAGAAACATATAATTTGACAGCAGGTAAGAAGCATTGTCTGACCATCTAGTCTATTTTTCTTACTTACTGTAAAAATCCCAAACCTTGCTTGGTCCTTGGTCTTGTCATATGTTCAGGGTAGCCTTACGCCTGTTCCATGCATACTTAAATTCCCTCATTTTATTAAACTAAGGTTATTGATATGTGCCAGGGCTACACAGACACCACAAGACCTCCAACATCAGGGTGAGCATGTTTTGCACATATGCACATACATACACACACAACACACACACACCATGGAGGAGGTCCCAGTAACACCTTCCATTTTTTTTTTTTTTTTTTTTTATTAATATGGGGGCTCTTGATCCTCTGTTAATTTTTACACACAACTTCTCCACTCGGAAGGGCAGAGGAAGGGGTCCCAGACATTTTTAAGACTAATACAGGTGATCCAGACCTCATATCATTCTAGTTGTTTTTTTAAGTTTACTTAGCCAGTATGACTTTGTTCATGGGCTCTTAATTTTGAAAAAAAAATAATAGGTTTTAATTTTTAATTAATTAATATGAGGTATATTTACCTTGTATTAACCCTTTGATTAACAGATAAATATCCAACACATGACACTTAAAAGGTTCATGTGTTTTGCTGTATTTTTCTACTTTAAAAAAGTGAAGTGAATGTATCCCATATTGTTTGTTTAATTTGTTAAAGGAGGAAATTTGTCTTCTTTTTGAGGTTAAAACGTGTTTGGATGTCCCAGGACCTCCTTTACATTTTAACACTCCATCTTATTCTCCACATGAAGGAGAGAGGAATGGATAACATTATCCTCCCAAATATTCAAGGACATTTGGGCTTTTTCTTTAGCGAATATTTAGAATTTAACATGTTTACCTCCTCCATTGCTGGGTCAGCTGGGACACATGGATTGAAATGTGACCTGCCATTCTGTTAGCATTAGGGATGAGCGAGCACCCCGATGCTCGGGTGCTCGGGTGCTCTGACCGAGCACCCCCTGATGCTCGAGTGCTCGGCCGAGCACCCGAGCCCCATTCAAATGAATGGGAGCACTCGAGCATTAAACCAGGCACCCCCTTCTCTGATGAGCGGAGGGTGCCTGGTCAATGTCCCCCTTCATCTCCGCTATGCCCCTCTTCCACAATGTCCCCCTTCATCTCCTATGCCATAGCGGAGATGAAGGGGGACATTGTGGAAGAGGGGCATAGCGGAGATGAAGGGGGACATTGTGGAAGAGGGGCATAGAGTCTATGCCCCTCTTCCACAATGTCCCCCTTCATCTCCGCTATGCCCCTCTTCCACAATGTCCCCCTTCATCTCCTCTATGGCATAGGAGATGAAGGGGGACATTGTGGAAGAGGGGCATAGCGGAGATGAAGGGGCACATTGTGGAAGACGGGCATAGCGGAGATGAAGGGGGACATTGTGGAAGAGGGGCATAGAGTCTATGCCCCTCTTCCACAATGTCCCCCTTCATCTCCGCAATGCCCCCTTCATCTCCGCAATGCCCCCGTACCTCCATTCCCTGGTGGTCCAGCGGAGCGTCTTCGGATCTGTGCCTCTTCCGGCACAGATCCTCTTCACCCGAACATGTCGGGCGAGCACATGGCGGTACTCGTACGAGTACCGCCATGTGCCGAGCAGAGCGATGCTCGAGCCGATCCGAGCATCGGCCGAGCACGCTCGCTCAACACTAAGCATACATTAGCAGAATGACCACTGGCAATTCAGTTTCAGGTTTGTGTGTATACTGAATTGGAAAATTCACAATCCATTCCATAATATGATAGCAGAAATAGGAAAGGCTTAAAAAAGCCTTTTTCCTATACTTTTGTGGCCCGTATTTACATTATAATGGTATAGCATCTTGGCCTTTTGACCAGAAAAAGTTCAATATGTAAACATCCAAGTACATATACCTTCTCGCCACTTACCATAATTAGTTCACTCTCAAAAGAAAAACACTGTATCACTTCATGTGAAACCTACATTAAACAAGTGTACAATATATGTTTAAGATATCTCTAGCACCCACGTGGTTAAATATCTCAAAATGTCAAGCTTTTTGTACCCAAGGGGTTAAATATCTCAAAATGTCAAGCTTTTTGTATACTCCATTTGGCATCATAATATTTTTTGTATATATATCCAAAAAGAATTCTCCAATGCATCGTTCCTCAATGGTATCATTTAAGGGGGTAAAAGCCCAATTTAAATCAATCTGAAATTTGGGAATTTTTTTATTTGGACAAATACTTGTCTTTTATAGAAAATTCTTGCTCTGTGTATTAATTTGTTTTCATCCTATATAATAATTTGCTAAAACGCGTGTAACAACAAAGGCATGCGCAGTAGAGACTGCCTGTGCATCGGCTGATACAGAGATGGATGCTCCGTTGGAGCGTCCAGCTCTGTATCAGCAGCGGCGCGGGCAGTCTCTACTGCACATGACTGCCCTGCGACCAGCTGGCAGTGGCACTGTGGCCCGTGTAATGGGCTCTTCAACTAGTAATTTATAAACTTCTGAAAGAAGCCTGAATAATTCAGTTACTCATATAATGATATGAGTGGTAGGTTTCCCATATGTGATCTATTTAGATGAACAGCGGTACACTGTCAGCTCATAAGCAGGTTGTAGGAACAAATACATGCTACTGACCCTGATACCAGAAAAACAATAATCAGGCCCAATTTGCTTATTTAGACAAAACTATAAAATCCTCCTAGTACACGACCCATATGCAATGGAAAGACCTTGGCCACTGGAAAATCTCTCTGAATAAAGTGCTGTCAGTCGTTGTTATTCCTTGTTTGCCATCCACCTACTACAAGCCAGACCACCATATCCCTGGAGATGAATGCCAACACAAATGTAGCACTAGTAAAAGCATGAATAGGTGTTTTACATAGCTTTACCCAGTGTTGCCAGTAGATGGCAGGGCAGGAATGTATTATGCATTTCTACAAACTAATTGGTACCAAGCACACTTCTTTGAGAACAAGAAAGTACAAAGGTATCCTGAAGGGCCATATACAGGACAGGCTTTAGAAATATCAATGATTAAGCACAAGGAAATGACCCATTATGTTCAAGAAGGTGAATCCTTAAAACCATGGGGACAGGTTTGGGCACCCCTGTTTTAGATGAGTTAAAGGGACACATTTTGAGAAACATTTTTTTTCTCATTTGTAAGGGCATGTTGTAAAATTCAGGATATATTGGGCTCTATTCAATTAGCTGCCATAGTAATGTATTTAAAGTTGTTTATATTTTTTTGTGGAAAAAATTGAGATTCAATTACATTACAAAAATAAATTTTCAAGTGTTTAGACTTGCTATCTATTTTTTTTTGTCCTGCGGCAGCTAATTCATATCTTAAGACAGCTCTTGTATTAATTGTATTATGAATTAATCATATCAACAGTACTTTCACAATTTATTAATGTTTAGTTAAGCTGATTTTAAAAAACATTTTAAGGTGATTTGTGTCTCCCCACAACCTCCCTTAAGCAAGCGGAGGTCTGTTACAATATCTGTGGGATGTCCCCTTCCATAACATCTGTTTTCCCTTATAGGCTTCTCGAGGTCGTGGGAAGCATTAAAACTCTGAGTACCAATAAAAAATATATAAATACATTTTGAGCCTTCCAACCATATTTCTTAATAAGGAGGCCTTGTTATACCTCTCCTACTATCCTTTCTCTCACATAATAAAGAGTAGCTGTGAAAATATTCACTTCAGGGGCTCAATCCAATATCCACTATTAAAGAAAAAAAATAGCCAACAGTAGTTTTGCAAACACAGTAAGCCATCCAATAACCAGTGCTGGGAACTGCTAACATGCAATAAAAAATGAAAATGGCTGGAAATATTTCACCCATTGAGAACAAGAAAAGGGCAGGGTTTACTCACAAGTGGGACTGGGCTTAACGGGTGCATCAAACAAGTTGGTGATAAGTGGGAGGAGCTGGGTGGGGAAGGAGGGAAAAGTGGACAGGAAGTGAGAGGAACAGGGTGGGAAGAAGCAGAAGTAGAAAAAGTTTCAGAGGAATCTCCCCACATCCAGAGAATCAGCCTCTGTCCCCGGAGGCCCAGTAATGCACTGTTAAAACCTGAATCTCTGGGGCAAGTCTGGATAGTTCACAGGTATGGTAGTGGGGTATGATTGACAAAGAACATATCCTAGAGGAACCTCACCTCCTAGATAATCAGGAATAAGGAGAAGGGGTCACTTATATGCAATATATGACCCCTTCCTTAATTCATGCATGACCCCTTCTCCTCATTCCTGATTTTCTGAAAGGTGAGGTAATTCCAGGGCATATTCTGTGTTCTGAGTAACCCTGCCACCAACCAGTGGTAGCATGGGAAGAAATGTAAACATAATAGCAAAACCTTTTTTTTTTTTTCTTAGAATGGCCTGGAGGCGGCTCAGGAACCACACGTCAAATGTGCATGGCCCACAAATAAGTACTAGACAACCAACAGCAACCCATCAATCCCCAGAGGAACAAGAGCTTTGCAAATCAACATGAAAACAATCCCTGGCACCATACCCCGGCACAACTTCAGTTATCACATATCAACATCTATGTCCACAAAACACAATATGCACACCTGGTAATCGCTAAATAAGCCTAGCCTGCCTGTGCAACATGACTAGCCAATGGAGAGCCAAGGTGCATCGGCATCAGCAACCACACCGGACAACGTCACACACTCACCTTACATACAGTAGTTTAGGTTGTAAAAAGACTTGCGTCCATCAAGGTCAACCCTTTTCCTATTCCTGTTTACTGTCATTGATCCAAAAGAAGGCAACCCCCCCCCCTCAATACAGCAATTTCAAATTATGCTTTGAATGGGGGGGTTCCTTCTTGATTCTAAATGGCAATCAGATTTCTCCTTGGATCAACAAGCACTACATAAATATTAATCCCTATACTAACATACAAAGCCATCTATGTTCTACGCTTTTAAAAAAAAGTATCAAGGCCCTTTTTAAAGGCATCTAATGTATTCACCTGAGAGGTAAATAGCATTTACACCAAACACAATCTAACAACAATAGCCACACCAGCATACACTTACCTGGACAACACACACGTTCCCATTGGTCCCTTCATACCTGATGACAGCGCCTGGACAACACCCTACCACTGTCTTAAAGGGAAATCTCACTGTCTTCAAAAGTGGTGTGTTTAAAGTGAGACCACTCAGAAAGAGATTACATTCATTATGTTTCCATTGCATTGCAAAGACATCAGAGATAGGGACATACATGGGCTACAGAGCCCTAGAACCCCCCAAGCTCACCTGCACATCTTCCGCCTGTTACAACTGTGAATGTGCCATCTGGCGAGACAGCCAGCAGCAGCACATTATTTGCCGCAACTGGATCTCCCATAGTTGCCATAGTTGCCACAGGATCCTGTGGAGCAGCACTGGGGCCACAGACGGTCGCAAAGATCCAGTATATTCCACACAAGGGTCACTCTCTTTGGAATGAGGGATGCTGAAGTGATAAACCGCTACAGATTGATGTCACATAGCATCGTCGACCTATACAAGGTAATCATAGATGACGTTGACCCTATATTCATCACCAACTGTTCCCTAACCAGTATGCAGAAGCTGCTGTGTGCATACATTTCATGGCAACGGGATCCTTCCAGTCCACAGTGGGGACATGTTCTAGGGTATTGGGTCAAGTGTTGGCAGTCCTGAAGAGTAAGGCTAGGAGGTACATCCACTTCCCTTCCACCCAGATGGAGTCGGCACTTGTCAAGCAGGAGTTATACACAAGTGGAGGCATGGGGGTCATAGACTGCATACATGTGTGCATAAGAGTTCCTCCATATGAGGGACATCTCTACATCAAGTGCAAGCATTTCCACTCCATCGACGCACAGATGATGTGTGATGACAGCATGAGGACAACATGACAACATGAGGATCAACCATGTGTGTGTGCTTCCTATACTGACAGTTGTCACGACTCCTACATCCTCAGGAACTCCTCCATCTACTGAGAATTTGAGAATGGAACCTATACAGGAGGATAGCTTTTGGGTGCCTGAACAATCTACATATCACAACACATACTCACACGATTCATGAAAACATCACATAACATCATTCACATAACCATGTGTCACAACTTCTTTCACAGGGGGTGTATGATATGGCTGCAAATCGCGGTTCCTCACACCTGTGCCAAATCTACAAACACCTGCATAGGACCTTTTCAATGAGGCTCATGTCAGGAACAGGAATGCTACTGAATGCACTTTGGCCTCCTCAAAACAAGATTCCACTGCCTGGATAACTCAGGTGGAGCACTGCAATATGGGCCTGCCAAAGTGTTCAATATCATACTAGCATGAGCCATACTTCACAATATTGCAGTCGACACACGTATACTGGAGGATCTGGAACCACAACCCATTGTGAAGGTGCCTGTTCCCCAGCCTGAGGAGGAGCAGACTCTGACGGGGTGGAGACACGAAACAGGCTCATCAGAGACTTCTTTACTTGTAAGTGTAATACATGAATCAAACACAATACTTGTATGACCATGATTAGGCATGGGTAATGTGTGCTAACAGACTCGCACAAGACATTCACTTGAGCCACCAGTCTTGATATTGCCTGCTTCAACATCACAACATGAATTCAACTGACATCTGGAATTCCATTCAGCCATGATGACATTGCCACTTCATGGAAATCAACTATCCCACTGTGAACACTTCTATGCCCGATTGCCTATGTCCATCATTTTCTGGAAGTATTACATACAGCAAAAAAACAGGTTTAGAGTTGAACATATCATATCAAGCGTAAAACCGTTGGAGTGTTAGAGAGATATCCAAAGCATTGAAATGCAATGCATTTGGCATTGCAAGTGTTAAAGAGGTAGTAGAGGTATGTCACCTGCATGCGTTTAATACAGTGCCAGCTGTTGTTGTGATGTTGAAGCAGGCAATTTCAAGGTTGGTGGCTGAAGTGACTCTCAGTCATCCTGTGGAGTGAAACATATCATTATGTCTTGTGTAGATCTGTTTGCACACATTCCCCATGCCTAATCATCGTGTTTGATTACTGATGCCCAATCTAGCTGAATTGTGATGGATTCCCTGGGTAAAAGTGTTGGGTGCCGCATAGAAGTAACTAATTGAGAGGGAGGTTGACAGGTCCATCATGCTTACCTGTGTGTGTGCATGCAGAACAATGACCATGGGCCAGTACCAGACACCATCTTCTGCTTCATGTGGGTTAGTTCATTTACTAGGTTATATATTGCTATGATGTCCCATTCACACACACATATGGATGTTTAGCATCCCGTCTTTCTTATGAGTTCCAGAGGACTATCCAACCCATTGCAAATCAATGGGTTGGATACCCCTCTGGAACTCAGAGGCTTAATATGATGATGATGGTTAATACTTTTGAGTACCAGAGAGTAATGCAGTGTGGTTTGAACCCCTGTCAATTATTCCTTCAAGCATCCATGGAATGACCCATCATGAAACAGAGGGATGTCCAAGTTACCCTGTTAAAATGCTGACTCCACCTCCATATAGGGCTCCTCCTGCTTCATCATAGTGCTCCTGTATGTTAAAGGGATAGTAATGTTTCATAATAAAAGCAGCTCTAATTACTCATCATAGTATTTGGGACAATACTGAATACAAGAACAAGGGGGCACAATCTGAGGCTAGTTGGAGGAAAAATCAAGAATAACATTAGAAAATATTATTTCACTGAAAGAGTAGTAGAAACTTGGAACAAACTTCCAGCAGAGGTGGTTGATAAATCCACAGTAACACAGTTTAAACATGCCTGGGATAAACATGTATCTATCCTAAGATAACAATAAAGGAATACTAAAGGGCAGACTAGATGGACCAGGTGGTCTTTTTCTGCCGTCAATCTTCTATGTTTCTATGTTTCTATGTTTCTATGACTTGGAGAATGTTCAGTTATATCAGAGTTGTAGTTCAAGAGTAATTGAATGATAAAGTCCACCCCTCCCACCCCTTTTACAGATATAACACTGCTCAGCTCAGAGCAGCAGGATGTGTCCAGGTAGATTGCAGAGAGGGACAATATTCAATTAAGATAATGGAAAAAGCTAAAAAACCTGTCAAGGGCGGGGGGGCAGGTTTTCATTGTTCTCACAGTAAGAAGATTGTCCCTTGCTGTTATCTGTCTCGTCAAGCAACCAGATTCCACATCTTAGGTGAGCAGTGTTACACCAGGTAAAAGGGGCGGGAGGGGGATACTTTATCATTCAATTACTCTTGAACTACAAGTCTGACAGTATTGAAATAACACACTGTATGGCTCAAATACTATGAAGATTAACTGGAGCTGCTGTTTTTGTGAAACATTACTATCCCTTTAAAGCCATATGACATATTGTCATGTCACTGACATGAGTCATTTGGTGGGAGAGACTTGATGAGGGCACATCTGTTTCTACATAATGAAATAAAGGAGAGACATGGCCAGTCCCCAATGAGCCATTGATTTGTGTTTGCCCTGACACAATGTTGGTGTATCAGAATTCATCCACACCATGAAGAACAAGGTGTGGAGGACCCACACAGCATCCATATGTTGTTCCAAATCAAGGGACATCATCTAAAATCCACACATGTCCCTTCTATGGAATTTTAAACAGTCATGATATGCACCTCCTCATCATAGTGGAACTGAGAAGGAACCCATCATGAAAATAGTTCAGCAGTGATGTTTGAGCAATTCTTCCACCAGAACAACATGTGGACTTTGCATATGTTCATATAGAAAATAAAAAAGAGCACAAACTATCTAAGAGCAGGAGTAAGTAAAACTGATGTATGTCTTATAACAAATGCACTTACTTGATGGTAACTTGGATGACAGCTTGTAATAAAATCAACAGAGATGAGCCGCTTCTAAGTAAATGTTGGATCTCTTCACAATGAGAGCGCAAAGACGTGCCAATTGACCCTTCACGTGCCGATTCAAATGGAGATCTTCCCAATAGATTCACACTTGGATCTGCGGAGTGGAAAGAATAACCTTTCTAAGGGCAAACTGTTTTACACTGTGTCCCAAGTGTCAACCCCTTTCATATACACTCACCAGATGTCCACAAAATATGGGTACTTCAGGTAAAGTCACTTCACCAATACTGGATATAAAAAAATTAACCCTTTGTGTACCAATTTTGACAGTGATTCTTCTGATCAATTCACACTGGAATCTGTAGAATGAAGGGAATAACTTCTCTAAGGGCAGACTGTTTTACACCATGTGTCCCGAGTAATAGCCCCTCAAATATACACTCACCAGATGTCCACCAGTTATAGGCACTTCAGAATAAATCACTCTGGTCTCAGGATCAATAAGGATCAAAGATCTTTATTAGGACAACTTTCCCATCGGGTTTCGCAAGACTTATGCTTGCTTCATCAGGGTATAAATACACTTAAGATTTTCACAGTTATATATACATTTTGTAAAAAGTATCAACAGGTAGAGAAACTCTGACACTGACACCCACATCAGAGAAACAAACCACAACACCGAAACGAGGACCAGTCTGACCGGATCTGAATGTTCTAAGCTTTTCTTCTTGATGAGATACCTATGCTCTGTTGACCAGTCCCTAAGGGCTCTTGTGGTGCGGCCAACATATTGTATGCTGCAACCACATGGTACCAGGTATATTACAAACATGGTGTCACACGTAATCATACTTTTTATAGAAAATGTATTTTGATTATGGTTACTAGTAAAGCTATCCACTTTGTTTACAAGGAATTCACAATTTATGCACCTCACTTGTCAGCATCTAAAATACCCCATTGGAATAGGGGACACAAAGATGCCTAGATTTTCTATAAAAAGTATGATTACATGTGACACCACATTTGTAATATACCTGGTATCGTGGTTGTGGCATACAATATGTTGGCCGCACCACAAGAGCCCTTAGGGACCGCTCAAGAGAGCATAGGTATCTCATCAAGAAGAAAAGTTTAGAACATTCAGTCCCTAAACATTTCTTAAATTGTCCCAAAGGTGGTATAGAAAACTTCAGGATTATTGGTATAGATCATATTCCTATGTCTTGTTCCAATCGATTTTCCAATCTGTGTCACAAGGAAGCATATTGGATTTATCAATTAGACACCTTATCCCCCAGAGGTTTAAACGAGGATTTGGAAGTCAGTAATTTTTTTGTAATTTTGTGTAACAGCTAATCCATTATGCCAACTTGCTGACAAAAGGATGTTGTTGCTATGACTAGATGACAGTCTCTTTTTTCTTTTCCCTCTCTCTTTAAATTCATCCTATTTGTGAAACTTAATTTGCTATAGAAGCAAGATAATAATATAAAGGCTACTATTATTATTATCACTTTCTTTTATGAATGACACTGGAATATGTAACTTTAATTTTTATGATGAAGGAAGAATTTTTACATAATTAATTGATTGTATCTTATATAATTGTTAAGTGTTTTATCAGATGAGTATCCTTTTTATATATTGTGATTTATAAAAATTAGTATATTCATATGTATTACAATGAAATTAATTTATATAACAGGTATTGGAGTGAGGCATGGACGAGGATAGTCAGAGTGAGGCTTGGCACCGTTCCGGTCATCCGGTCAGACCGGTCCTCATTTCGGTGTCAAGGCTTGGTTCGCTGACGTGGGTGTCTATGTCAGCGTTTCTCTACATGTTGATACTTTTTACAAAATGTATATATAAGCGTGAAAATCTTAAGTGTATTTATCCCCTGATAAAACATGCATAAGTCTTGTGAAACGCATTGGGAAAGTTGTCCTAATAAAGATCTTTGATCCTTATTGATCCTGAGACCGGAGTGATTTATTCTGAAGTGCCTATAACTGGTGGACATCTGGTGAGTGTATATTTGAGGGGCTATTACTCGGGACACGCTGTGTAAAACAGTCTGCCCTTAGAGAAGTTATTCCCTTCATTCTATAGACTCAAATGTGAATTGATAAGAAGAATCACCGTCATAATTGGTACACGAAGGGTTAATTTTTTCTATCCATTATTGGTGAAGTGACTTTACCTGAAGTACCCATATTCTGTAGACATCTGGTGAGTGTATATGAAAGGGGGTAACACTTGGGACACAGTGTAAAACAGTTTGCCCTTAGAGAGGTTATTCTTTCCACTCTGCAGATCCAAGCGTGAATCGATTGGGAAGATCTCCGTTTGCATCAGCACACGAAGGGTCAATTGGCATGTCTCCGTGCTCTCATTGTGAAGAGATCCAACATTTACTTAGAAGCAGCTCATCTCTCTTGATTTTATTACAGGCTGTCATCCAAGTTACCATCTAGTAAGTGCATTTGTTATAAGACATACATCAATCTTACTTACTCCTGCTCTTAGAATGTTTGCACTCTTTTTTTCTTTTCTACATGTACATTGGGTTGTGAAGGTGTTGTTGAAGACGCTGGCTGTACAATCGGGACTGGAAATAACATTTTGTTGATATAGATTGATGGACATTCATGTATGTATCTTTATTTTGATAAAATTATGTTTGTGATAAACTCAAGAGACTTATAAACTGTATATTTGAGCTCTTTCCATTTTTTTTAATTCTGTTTTTGCATATGTTCAGCCAGCCTGGTGTTTGGAATGTAAGAGGCATCCCAGGAGACCCCTAAGACCCCTCCACCATGCACACCCGTGATGAACACACAGCCTCAGGGATGCACATTGGTTGCTTTGAAAGATATGTTGTGTTCCAGACACTGTGTATTGTGAGATGTGCTTTTACAGGGTGTAATCACTGTGCCACATGCCTGACATGATAGTATGTGAAGATGGTTTGGAATACTACTGTCCCTGTGTGTTAACAGTGATTGTTGTTAAAGTGTTAGTAATGTCCACAAAAATGTTCTTTTGCATTTAGAAGAGCTTAAAAAGCTGAGCTAAATGCAAAAAAATGTATCTCTCAAACCGCTATGGTTTAAGAGATACAGGCTTTAAAGTTTGATCTCTACTACTGACAGCTGTAAAGCTGTCAGCAGGAGATCCATGTTGGCCGACACGGAGGCGCTTGAGCAGAGCCGCAATCTCGTTATTTACCACAAATCCCGTCATTGGAAAGGTCTAAAATGAGTGCTTGAAAACCAGGCAAACTTTTTAGACCATTCCAATGAAGGGATTTGTGGTAAATAATGAGATTGCGGCTCTGCTCAAGCACCTCCATGTCGGCCAACACGGATCTCCTGCTGACAGCTTTACAGCTGTCAGTAGGAGAGATCAAACTTTAAACGCCTGTATCTCTTAAACCATAGCGGTTTGAGAGATACTTCTTTTGCATTTAGGTCATCTTTTTAAGCTCTTCTAAATGCAAAAAACTTTTTTGTGGACATTACACTTTAAACTTCAACTCACAAAACATGGCCAAACAACAGCTTCCAGATATTTTGCTTTGCTAGGTGCATTGTGAGTTGAAATTGGACAACAGCAGATATACTGTGTTGGGTTACCAGTGCTCAAACACTTTCCCACCAAGTAAAATGTGCAAGCGTTTTATTCAGTGCATTGCCATTGGAGACATCACTGCCACTGACCTTCTTAGATACCTGAAGGAATCACAGACATGATTGGGATCAATAAGTGCTTTTTATATAGGGAAAACATTACACATGGGGCTTTTTTATTTATTTTTTGGTTTGGAAGGGGGTGCAGATGTGGATGCCCTCACCATCTGGTCACTCTTGTGGGTCTTGGAGTTGTTGTGGGTGTCACACTGGAGGGGGAGGTTGTTGCAGTTGACCCCCCATTTGACTGTTGTGCTCACTCCGAACAGCAGCCTCTGGATTCGATTTTGCTTGTGCATTTTTGAATGAGCATCTGGCCAAACAAGTCACTGAGTTCAGTATGAAAATGGCATATTTCTGTGTGTAGGAGGGCTTGCTGGGATTAAGTACCTCTGACAGTGGCTGCAGTTCTGTCCATGTTGCACAGACACCTCCTGGAGAAGCGCCTGGTCTCCCTCAAGATCTTCCTTTGGAGGTGGATGTATTCCTCATCCATTCTGCTGCTTAAGATGTTGGTTGTAGAATGGCTATCAGTCATACTGTAGCCACTGGGATCTGTTCCCTTCCCACCTTGGTTGTGTCTGAAGGCTGGTCTCTTGCTAAGGTTGCATTAAGCTGTGTGACTGTGGTCATGGTGTGGTGCCATAAGACCCATATTGCGGGGTGCTCACCATGCTCGGCATCCAGTAGCATCCCATTAGTGGTGGTGTGGGGGGAGCATCCCCTCTGTTGCATCCAGTTTTGTGTATCCTGGGGCATCCACTCTTGGGCTGTTGATGGTGGGGCAGCCCGTATGCTGACTGTGGTGGTGGTGGTAGCATCCAGCTGGTGCCCTGTGTTGGCTCATCTGGGGCTGTGTCTCTGGGTTGACTCTGGTGTTCCTCCTTTTCAGATCCAGACATGGATGCTGTGTGGGGAAATTATATTGTGTGAGTATTTACCTAAGCAGTGACAAAAGGGATGCAATAGGGTGACATTAACAAGTGTGCGCCCTTGATTGACAGATTGGTATCCAAAGCATTGCATCGCAATAAATGGGATACTATCCTGGCACTCATTGATTGAACATCCTGACAAGTGGTGGTGACATTGTTTCAACTTAGTTGTTATGATTGTATGAACAGTGCACAAGTGATTTGGGGCCATGGGTTATTGCTCACGTGGCCTATGTGTTGCCCATGCAATTCTGTTTGTGTTAGTTGAACTGTTATGTGTGTGTGCTGACCCCTCTAAACCTGTGCAACATAACCCTGGTGTAGTGTGCTAATCTGCTGTTAACTCTTTGAGTGCCAGATGGGTACCCAATGAATTCTAGTGCAATCTGTTCCATATCCCTCTAGCACTCAAAGGGTTAAGTGCTGACTTCCTCATGGCTACATGTGTAACACTGTTGAAGAACATAACAGATATTTGAATTGCAACATAATGGCAAACATTGTTTGTGTGAGGTAGGTATGTTTGATCAATGCAGCACCGAGGGGTTTAAACTTGTACTTGGACATGATCTGGCCTGCTTACCCCATAACATTTTGGTTTGGGATCTACAACATTTTCTCTTTGTTTTCAGCTTAACAGCTCTGGGTTGATCAAGTTGGCCAGCTCAAGGCTGCCACTGTGTTATGCCATACTAACTAAGAGACTTTGGGTTTGATTCAATAATCCATGTTAAAACTGTTGGTAGGGCAAAAAATGGATACCAGGAGGCACACACAGTGTGTTACCGTGTCAATACTATTGCACTACCAACAGAAGCCACAACAAATGCTGGGCCACGGAACCTGATGTTTGGCCCAACGTGTGTTTTTTTTGTTCCCAAAACTCATGCTAAATAGTGTGAGAAATGGGTACATCAAAGGAAAATGGTTAACGCTCAGTGTTTGACACACTGTCAAACACTAAGAATGAGCTAAAGCACAATCATCCTCATAAACACTAACCCTACACAACCGCTATGTCACTGCTTACCTTGGTTCCAGCGCCACCGCTTCAGCGATGATCGGTGTCATTCCACGTGCCATCTGCAGGCGCGAGGCTTCAAAGTGAACCAGACCTCTGTT
The DNA here is from genome assembly GCA_037306005.1 of Rhinophrynus dorsalis. Classification (NCBI taxonomy): domain Eukaryota; kingdom Metazoa; phylum Chordata; class Amphibia; order Anura; family Rhinophrynidae; genus Rhinophrynus; species Rhinophrynus dorsalis. The sequence continues at coordinate 226,965,595 of CM074722.1, forward strand.
TTATGCCATGCTTCCTGTAGTCTCCTCCTATATACTTCCTTCCTCTGAGCCTGCTCCTCCTACCTACTTCCTGAGTAGGGGTTTAAAGGGCAGTTTGAGTCCTGACTCAGTTGCCCTTGTGTTGTTGTTCTACACAGTTGGGTTTCCTTGGGCTCTGTGTATGACCTGGCTTGTCTGACCATCCAATCTGGTGCTGACCTGTGGCTCTGTCTGACTACTCTTTTGCCTGCTCCCATTGTGTAGTGGACACCCAATCTATTGCGGACCTGTGACTCTGGCTGACTACCTGAACTGTGTATGACCCGGCTTGTCTGACTATCCAATCTGGTGCTGACCTGTGGCTCTGTCTGACTATTCTCCTGCCCCCTCCTTGTGTATAGTAGACACCCAATCTGGTGCAGACCTGTGGTTCTGGTTGACTGCCCGATTTGTGTATTACCCGGCTTGTCTGACTATCCGATCTGGTGCTGACCTGTGACTGTCTGACTATTCTCTTGCTTGTTCCTATTGTGTAGTAGACACCCAATCTGATGCAGACCTGCGACTATGGTTAAGACCTTATTCCCTGACTGCAGGCGTGAGTCAGGATCACTCTGGTGCCTCTGAGAAAGGAGACGGCCATCTCCTTACTGGCTGTAGGCTTGAGTCAGTACTTCTCCCTCACAATATCATCTTTAGGGAGATCCCTAGATCTACCTGCTGACTGTAGGCGTGAGTCAGTTAGTCTCTTACTGGGATTCCTGCTGGGCCTTCATTATATAGAGACTCCAGAGGCTTCTGCCGGTCTCTTTAAGAGCGTTCCAACTTTTGGCAGACTCCTATTTCTGATAGAGTCAATGGCCACTAGAAGGACCTCTACTCTTTGTTCTGTGATTAACTTACTCATTGTTCTGTGATTTACTGTATTTATATTTATTCAACAAAGATTGTTTTACTATACCTTACTGACTCCTGATTTGTTACTGGGAAACCGTGACACCCTAACAGTAAAGTGCAACAATATTAGCCCTAACACTATCCTAACACCCATAACCCAGAACTGTAACAGGCAGAGTGGTAAATTTGTCTATCTATGTGTGTGTCATTTACAAGTTTTCATGTGACAGAAAGTTTAATAAAAACTAGTGATTCTCAGCCCCAGTCTTCATGGCACACCAACAGGTTAGAATTTCAGGATATTCCTAATTAAGCACAGATATGTCAATCGAAATGACTGAGCCACTGATTGCACACCTGTAATTAAGAAAGAATATCATGAGAAGATGAACTGTTGGTGTGCCTTGAGGAGTAACAGTGAAAAGTATTGATATAAGCATTCGTTTTTAACTTCTTGAGGACCTAAGGTGTGCACAACACTCTGCAAAATAAATCGCTACACTGCCCATTGGTCCACAATGGGCTAAGGCTAATAATACAGTGAAACATAGAGTAGCTTAAAAAAAGAAACAAACTGAAGGCACGTGTTTAGACTCTGAGATTTTATTTAGCAGTTTGTACCCTCCTCTATGACATTTGACCCTGTACACAACCCAGTGCAGTATGCCAATGAATTCCTCCAGGCATGGAGGACCAATCCGTGAGCGTGATGAGACATGGTAATGTTAGACATGCAGTGCAGAAGGTAACAAATCACTTTGGCCAACGATCACACATAAGGACATTGTTATATGGCATCACATATGCATTCTTCCAGATTTCCATTCCCAGGACAGGATTCCATTATCATGTTTATCTCTTTTTTTTTTTTTTTTTTATCCTTACCTGGCTGTCTGAGTTGGTTAACAGCGGAGACTCCTTTGAGCCTCATTTCTGTTTGGACCATTCTGAGTAGATTTTCTTTTCATTTCCTGCTTTTGAAGAACTTCCATCCCTATACACTGGATTTTGTCTAAAACATTTTCAAATGGGTTGAGTTGTAATCACTTCTAAACAAAGCATCTTCCAGTAGTAGGAGTACCCTTGTTTTACTCAGCAGGAAAAATGTAAAGCATCCGAGAAATCCATGTTTCACACATTTTACATTGCCATTCTTTTGTTGATAAAGACATTTAAATAGTTATCAATGGCTAAATTTGTTTTCTGTAGAAGAGCGTGATACCAGGAAAAAATAAAGAAATTAGTGTAAGTATTACTTTCCATGGGTAAAGTTGTAATAATATTGTTTTGAGAAAAAATATGCAGATGCAAATGTTCTGCCCTATAAATAAAATGGGATACACCATCCATGACCAGGAGAAGGGCTTTTGGTTTAAATGAATGGTGTATCCTTGTATTTATTCAATTATAAATGATTGGGTACAAGTACACAACCACTTAAATGAATAGTAAATTAAAGGTCATGCTTCATTGACTAAGACTATGCTATTCTGGTAGCTCTGGAGTAATACTTATCAATTCCTGCAGGGTCTGGCAATACTCCCTCTTCTTCCAGCTTGATAAGTGATGACGAATATGGGGCATGAGCAGGGACAAACCCAATATTACTACTGTGCTTGAGTTAAGCAAAAACTCTACACTTTATACACAGACACACACCATACCTGGGAACTTCATCCTGTGCATGTGGTGCCTCCGGAGAGGGCTCATGGGCATCGACCAGGCATATTTTAATTGCGTGATTCACTCCTTGGGGGGTGGAGCTGAATTGAGTGGGTGGGGCTTACTGGCATAGTGCTGGGGAAGTGGGTGGAAAAGTTTGTGGAGGGGAAGTGGGCGGAAGTGTGTGAAAAGGAGGATAAGTGGGCAGAGTTTAACAGGAAACTCCCCACCACTGTAGAGTCTGCAACTGTTCCCAGAGACCCGGTAATTAACTCTAAAAACTAGAGTCTCCAAGGCAGATCTGGAGAGTTTCTTGGTATCACATACACGGTCATACACGTCACACTCTTTGATCAATCTTTAAGAAGATGAGGCATCACCTGCCCTGAAGGAATCTGTGAAAGATCAGATGACTCTGTAAGTATAAACTCAGAGCTACCAGTATACCATAGCTTTATTCAGGGAAACATGGTTTTTTCATTTAGTTTACTTTTAGAGTTTACTATTTCTTTAAAGAGGCTGCCTCTGAGACAACTGAGGTTGTTTTCTGACCCTTTAAATGACAAAAGCAGTAGAAGGGCTTCACATCATAGCTACCGAGTAGTAAATAAATCTTCAATAGTTGCACACAGAAAAGTGGTGCAAATTTGGGTCAAACCAACTTCACCTTAAAGGAACAGTAATGTCCCATAAAAAATATCTTGTTTTGTTGCATTTAAAAAAATAAATTATATGGCACAGATCCTATCGCATGTAAAATTTCCCTTCTCCTGATGTCAGCTGTAAAGCTGACAGCAGGAGATCCATGTCGGCCGACACGAGGAGGCTCTTCAGCAGAGCCGCAATAGCGATATTGGAAAATAATTACTTCACTGGAATGGTCTACAAAGTGTGATTGCAAACCAGGGACACTTTGTAGACCTTTCCAATGAAGTCATTCTTTTTAAATAACGCGATTTCGGCTCTGTTAAAGAGCTGCTGGCTGGTGTCCAGACTGGGATCTCTTGCTGAAAGCTAGATGCTGATGTCAGGAGAACGGGAGGGAGGGGGGAACTTTACATGTGAATACCTCTCAAACCATAAAGGTTTGCGAGAAAGGATTTGTACCATATAATTTATTTTTTTTAAAAAGCTACAAAACAAGAAACATTTTTTATGGGACATTAGTGTCCCTATAAAGAATAAATACATTTCCCCTAGCATTCTAAGGGTTAAACATCCCATTGAACTAATAGAGAATTGTTATTTTGCGCTCTATGGTGCCATTGATTTGCTCCAGAATCTTAACATTTCTTCTGAGAGCATAATCTTTACTATTGTTAGCAAGTTGTTGGTAGATCAGGAGCAGCCAATTGCTACATGTCTAGCTGTTAGATACTACAACTCCCATCATTTTGAATGTCAAAGTAATGTGTTGCATACCTCTCTGGTGCTCAGAGGATTAATATGCTTTCTTTTTCTTTCCAAAGAATTGTTATTTGTCAGCTATGGTCTACTTGGATTACCTCAGAACTGCTTTTAACTTTCTACATATGGCCCTAAGCTTATTATGAAAGTTTCTTTTTAACATTATCTAAATTCACATGAAACTACTAATTCTGTATACTCAGATATAACCTTGAACTCTGTCCTAAGGCCATTCTAGTGTTTTAAGCAATTACCATTTATAAATGCGTTACAGTGGGCTAAATGAAAGGCTTAAATGGCTTAATTTAAGTCTTAATACTTACAATACTGAAAAAAATATATGCTTTTATTCAGTCATAAATTAAAAAATTACTTTTCTGGTCAGACATCAATGGCAGCATGCACCAAAGGGTTAAACTTCCTCCTCAGATGCCAGGACAAGAAACACTTTCCTAAACTTACAAATAGCCACTTCCACCAATCCCATTAAATCTTTTGTTTCCTACACCTGTAGGAAGGAAGCTTCCCTTTGGGAATCTGCTTTTTATGGCTTACCAAGGCCTTTGTTGTAGTTCCTACTCCTGTGATAGGTATCTCACTCCCTGTCAGTCTGTAGCTCCTTGTTCACTCCTCCCACCAGGGAGGATCGTGTGGGAGCCCCCTTAGTGGTGGGGCATGGGCTGCAGGGTTTGCTGCAGCTATTTTTCCCCCAGGTCTCCATCATGAGCTTGTTCCTGGCCATCCACAACATGGAAGCAGCCCAATGGTGTCCTGGATGTCAGGGAAAAAGTGGCAGCACATGGTAATATCTTTCTATTCCTTTTAGGGGGTATTTAATGGCTCTTTAGGCAAGATTCTTGGCTGCTATTGGTGCCAACTGCTGAGGTGCTGTGTCTTAGAGTCTGCTGCAACTGTATTTCTGCTGACTGATATTTGGAGCCTTTCTGAATCTCTGCTGCTCTGATTGACTTCCCTTTGGGTCCTATAGGTTATGCTTTCCTCCCTAATCTTCTTTCTTATTTTTTCTTTTCTGATTTGGGCAATTATGATGCTTTTTTGTTTTTATTTTCTTCAGTCATCTGGATTTCTGTGCTATGGATCCTGACCCTGCTATCAATACACTGAATTCTAAGGTACTGGGGTAAGCATTTTTTTCAAGTGAGTCCCAAATATTATTTTAAAAAGAGTGATACAGGGCTGATGGGTCTTTTTATGTTTTTCCAGCCCAGATGGGGTTGTTTCACCTAGACGCTCAATAAGCTCTCCTGCTAAAACTAAACCTTATCTCACATGTGACAAGGAGGAAATGCAGGGGAAAAAGATCTGCAGAGCCTGTTGGTTGGACCTTGCCAGCAAAGCCCTATCAATGTCTTCAGACGTGACTCTTCTGATTAGACGAGAGATAGTCCTAATCCCTCAAAAAGCTGGCTATCTCCTGTCTTGCAAAATAAGAGATTCAGAAACAGGGGAGATATTCTTTCCTCTTTGGGTGAATACATTCAAGTGCCTCATATTAATCAAGACATAGAACAACAAGGATTACAAACTTTAGGACTTACCTACAAAAGTAGATACAGTAGTTATCTGTATGTCCAGGAAAACCACCCTTTCATTGAATGAAGCTGTTTAAAAATAAAAGCAGCTCCAATTAATCTTTATAGTATGTGGGCCATGGAGAGTGTTATTTTAATACTGTCAGAGTTTTAGTTCAAGAGTAATTGAATGAGAAAGTATCCCCCTTCCACCCCTTTTACCTAGTATAAGCCACCTCCCCTCAGATGTGGAATCTGGTCTTAAGACCAGACAGCTCACAGCAAGGGACAATCCTCTTTCTGTGAGAACAATGAAAACCCTGCCCCCTTGACAGGTTTTTCAGATTTTTCCTTTATGCTAATTAAAGATTGTCCCTCTTTGCAAGCCATATGGACAACACCTTTCTGTTCTGGGGTGAGCAGTGTTACATCAGTAAAAGGGGCTTGGACCAATTTAATTCAGACCTCCCTCAAGTTAAAATCCATTCCCAAGAAAAACATATGCAGAAGCTCAAGAATCCCAACAGATTCAGAAAAAGCCAGAGTTCTTATCGACTTCATTCAACATCTTCTTCAAAAGAAACAAGTTCACCGGTTCAAAGGAGAGAGTGATTCAAGGGAATTTTCTCTAACCTCTTTTATGTCCAAAAGGCCTATGGGGATCCTCGACCCATGCTGGTATTAAAGGACATGATCAATTGTCTGAATGCCAGAAAATTCAAAATGAAGTCTATCAAGATCATAGTGACCCAAGTACCTCTACACGATTGGATGGTCTCTTTGGATCTCCTGGATGCCTATCTGCATATCCCAGTTGTAAAAAATCATCGAAAACTAAGGTTTGCAGTAGAGGGCAAACATTTCTACCATTTGGAATATTCTTGGCTCCAACCACTTTAAATAAAGTCTTTCTCCAGCTGGTAGCCAAGCTAAGTAACAAGGCCTAAGAATTTATCACTACTCATGCATCCTACCTGACAGCTATTTTCATACAATTTGAATCAAGTATCCTGGGAGATCTTTGATCTGATAGTTCAGAAATTGGGTCTCCCAATGTGAGATGATACGGAATCTCCCCAGAACTGGAAAATATTGAGATTTTACAGCAGAACATTCTTACTAGAATCACTAGTCATAGAGACTCTATCACATTCCGGATCCCATGAGCTGGGATACATATTTCCTTCAGTTCCCATGATTGCACAAATCCTGGAGAATATCAAGAGAAACAAGGGAGAGGTCATTGCAGTTTGTCCAGTATGATCCAGGAGACCAGCCCTTAGAATGTTGACATTCCAGGATCCATGGGCACTATCCTACAGGAAAGATCTTTTTACCCCCAAGTAGCCATATTTCATCCAGAAAGACACGCACTTCACTTAGCATCTTGGAGATTCAGCGGCAAGCTCTATTCAGTCAGGGACTCTCTTCATCAGCTACCTACCTCCTATTGGAAGCCAGAAAAGCTTCAACCTCTGACTCCTATTACAAGGTATGGACAGTATTCTTCCACTGGGCTATAAGCAAAGGGATTAAACTGGAGGATATGTGACCTCCAGGTTTGATTGCATTTCTGACAGAGAAATTTCACAAACGTGTGAGCCCAAGCTGTTGACTTTGTCTGCTTTAACTGGACTTAGATGGACCAGTATTGCATTGACATCCAAGTCATGCTCCTTCATGGGATTTACCCCTAGTTTTGGATGCCCTGTGAGGTTCTTCCTTTGAATGTCTTTCTCATTGGCACTACTTTCTTTTAAAGCGATAGCAATGACAAAATATAAATATACCAACATTTTTCATTGTAACCTTATGTAATGCATAGTACATTTTGCATTGTCTGCATCTTCATATTCCTCTAATAAATTGAGTAAATTGTTCCCCCCCCTTTCCATTACGTAACACAGAGTTCACTGAGATCTGAAAGCCGGTCGGATCACAATGAGTTACAATATTATGTGTGTCACTAAACCATGCTCCCTTGACCAAGAGGGGCAGGGATTTCCTTATACTGACACAATATTATCCCTTGTTAAGATGCTTCCGGAATGGCCTTCAGATCTCAATGAACTGTGAATGACGTGATGGAAAGGGGTGGGAGGGGGAAACTTATGACTCAATTTACTAGAACAACACAAAGATACAGACATTGTGAAAGGTATTATGCATTATATAACATTACAATGAATAATCATATGTTTATTTATATTTTCTCATCACTATCCCTTTAAGGTCTCTGTCCTAGTCAAAGTTACTTCAGCCAGGAGTATCAGAGCCTCACACCCTTTTGATAGAGATCTTCTACCCAGACCAAGTGGTGCTCAGGCCGGTTCCAGAGTTTTTACCTAAGATAGTGTCCTGTTTGCATCTTGCCCAGGACATTATACTTCTTTCCTTCAAGCTGAATATTGAAGGTGGAGAAAAAGCAGAGTGGGCTAATCTGGACATGATTAGGTGTTTAAGGAACTGCATTTAAAGGACCACTCCATTCAGGAAATCAAGTAGGTTCTTTGTGATTCCTTCAGGATTCAGAAAAGGCAAGATGGCTTCCAGATCAACCATTAGTTGATGAATTGTCGCAGGGATTTCCAAGGCCTATCAGCAGAATGATCTTCCAGTACCTCAGTGTCTAAAGGCACATTCTTCCTGGGCAATAGTTTTTGAGACATTCTACTTTATTTACATATCAGTTTAGGCAAATTAGACAGTACTGGCAGGCATTCCTGCCAAGTACTAACATTTCATTCAAAGACTGAAATTTAGCAGCTGCAAGGACACTTTATCAGCCTGTGTCCACACTCCTGGGTTCCCTCTCCAACTCACAAAGTCCATGTGCAATACCAGGGCCCCCTCTGGCCTTAATATGAAGAATTGCCTGTACAAATGGGCATATTGTAGTCATGAGAGCATCAGTAAAAACAAGTAATTTATATGAAGTAATAGTAAAATCAAATGAAGGACATCAGACATCAAATCACTCACACAACTCAGGTCTTAAAAGTACACGCCAGTGCTCCCAGTCCATGTGTTTTGCATTATGCACACTTATTCATGAGCATGCATAACACGAAACTTGTGGACTGGGAGCACTGGTGTGTACTGTTAAGACCTGAGCAATGGGAGTGATTTGATGTCTGATATCCTTCTTTTGATTTTAGTATTACTTCAAATAAATGACTTGTTTTTACTGATGCTCTCATAACTACCATATGCCCATATGTGCAGCATAGTCTTCAGATACTGCTCCCCATCCCAGCTACCACTTAATGTCTAATTTGTATAAAATGACAAACAAATTAAACTAAATATCTCAAAATATTGTTTGAAATAAAAATGGCAAACCCTTTCAAATTTACCTGTTACAAAGTGACAATTCTAGTTTAAAGGGATAGTAATGTTTAAAAATAAAAGCATTTGCAATTAATCTTCATAGTATTTGGGCCATGGAGAGTGTTATGTCAATACTGTCAGAGTTGTAGTTCAACAGTAACTGAATGATAAAATATATCCCACTCCCACCCCTTTTACCTAATGTAAGCTACTTCCCCTCAGATGTGGAATCCAGTCTATAGACCAGACAGCTCACAGCAAGGGACAATCTTCTTACTGTGACAACAATGAAAACCCTACCCCCCTTGACAGGTTTTTCAGGTTTTTCCCTTTTGCTAATTGAAGATTGTTCCTCTCTGCAAGCAATCTGGACACCACCTTTCTGTTCTGAGGTGAGCAGTGTTACATCAGTAAAAGAGGCAGGAACTGGATACTTTATCATTCAATTACTCTTAAACTACAGCTCTGGCAGTATTGAAATAACACTCTCCATGGCCCAAATACTATGAAGATTAATTGGAAATGCTTTTATTTTGAAACATTACTATCCCTTTAACCTTGGAAGTTAATGCTAACCTTTTGGTTGCCAGTGAGGCCTCCAGCTGATTGCTAGAATTAACTCTTTGCATTCCAGAGAGGTAGCCAATGCATTGGATACCTTTTTAGCACTCAAAAGGTTAAATGTGGTATTCAAGAAGCTAAATCGGAGCAATTCTGAGTCAAATCAAATGTACCATTGTGGAGGAAAAAAATGTCCCTTTGATTTAAATAGGGCTTATAACACCTTAAATGCAAGAGAAATCTCTAATGCCCTGCTTTGAATTGTATTTGGAAACCTTGCATTCAAGGGGATTAAAAGCCACATTTAGACCATTGGAAATTTGTAGAACTTGCATTTTGCCCCTTGCTGTAGTTAGCTTGTTCCATAATATTTCCAGTTTGGCTAACTGAAAAAGGTCCAAAGTTCACATTTTTCCAAGTCCTCTCCATAGCTTAGCATTAACTTGTTTGTTATATGCTTTCTGTCCCCTTATCACTCTGCAAACTCTTGAAAACATAAGTATTGCCTACCTTTCACCTATTACTTTCTCCTATTTGAAGTATTTGTATCTTACTCAACTTCCTGAAGCACACATCACTCCTACACACTTTCTCTTCCTCCCTTCAGCATATCTAGAAAGGCATATTTTTTCTAATGAACATTCCTTTATTTTGAACTCATGAGTCTGAGTCATGACACTGCATATTTCCCAGACATACCTCACATATTGTGTGACCTACACTTATTAAGCAGTTTTTTCTCTGAAACACCTTCTGATAACTAACTCAATTAGAATAATATACTAACTAAAATGTATTCTGTCTGTAGTGTTTTTTTTTGCAAAACTTGATCAAATCCAGGCAACAATATTTGTTGAAAAGATTGCCTTTCCTATCAAGAAATAGGATGAACTTGTGGTAGCTACATTCACTTTATTCTTGAACAACTGCTAACGAAAAGGATTAATCCCTTACTCATGCCTGCAACACTTTCTACAATCAGTTCAAAAACCCCTGCATGTGCCAGGATCTTGTTTACTATACTTTGATACACAATCAAGAGAGTACAACCTAGGTGTTTCTATGCTTTGCTCCCTTTGTAGTCATGCTGTTAGGACCTCTCATGAACAGCATGTAGTGTGTCAGAAGCTCTGTATAAGATACTGACAGGGGCATAACTACAGGGAGTGCAGTTGTGACCAGGCCTTACATTCAAGGGGGTCTGTTGGCTCAACACTATTCTGCAACCCATTACAATCAGATCAGTTTCCCATTTTGGATATCATCGATGAGTCTCTACCCTTTTCTTTATTAACCCTTTGAACACCAGTAGGGTGTGCAAATCATTGCAAAACAATTCATTTGACATCCTTTTGGCAGTAAATCATTATCTGTCAGCATGTGGGCCATTAATTATGTTGCAACAGTTTCCTAATAATGTAAATTGATTTGCATTTCCTCTGTCTGTTCACCCATCATTCAATGACCTTCTGAGATCCTCCAGTGATGAACTGCACCTTGGGTCTGTGTCAGAGCACAATTCATACTTGCTCCAGGACTTTAAATAAGGAGTGATGGCAAGCATTATTCAAACTGGCTCTAGACCATGGTGCTGATGTACTTCCTTCCTGATAAAGGGACCACAGTGTCTTGAAAAGCATTGACTTGGTCTATATCTACACATACAGGGCTCAATCCAAATATTGGAGATGGCTGTTTTTTCTGCCAACTGCATTTTTTCCAGCACAGTAAGCTATTCAAATCAGTTTAACGAACAGCTGCTCAAATCTGATTGGCTGGGATTTGCATAAGAACATCCCAGCCAATGGCTGTGAGGGAAATGGAAATGAGACTGCCTATATATGAAGGCAGGCTCACATCCAATTCCCTCAGTGAGCGACGGGCATCAGCCCGTGCAGGACTGAGGGCATCCATGCGGCTCATCTGTGTCTCACAAAGCGGTGGAGACATGAAGATATAAACTAAGTAGATCTACTTAGCATTTATGCATAACATGTCTGCATGCTCTATATGTATATTATTTCTATGGCATTTTTACGTATTTTGGCAATACATGGAGGCAATTGTGTTATGGAATATTCATGGCAGGATACTATTGTGACCCTTTGAGTGGCAGTGAGGTACGCTACGCATTGCTTTGCAATGCGTTGTGTACCCCTCTGCCACTCAAAGGGTTAAACCATATCATTGTTAATGCTTTGTAATAATATTGTTTTATTTTACAGGAAGAAGACAGATGAATGAGAAGAAAGAAGATAAAACAGAAGGAGAAGGACAGTGGTTGAAAGGTAAGTGTAAGATGTATGAGTTAATGATCAGTGTTTGGCAGTATGTCAGGCACCGATTGTTAGCTTTTTTTTACTGTTAAGTTCCCAATACTGCCTTTATTTAGCGGTATTTTGGGAACTTAACACACAAAATGAACATTTGGCCACAAGACCATTTTTGTGGCCTAACATCCGTTGTGCTTAATGCCGCTAAGACATCTGAATACCGACCAAGACATTTTCTTTTGTTGGTCGGTATCCATTTTGCCCTACCGGCATTTGTAACGCCAACATTTGGATGGAGCCCACAGAGTTTTGTCCTTTGGACTTACATTGGTCTATTAAGGATGGACCTGAGGACAGAAACATTTGGGGAAGCTGGAGATGATTTACTGAGAATCCAGTAAGTGTATATAGTCAGTTGGTTTAATTCGCTGTGGAAGGTGGGTACCTCATATTTTAATAGTAGGTCCCACAAGGGTTATTTTAATGTGACTGTTGCTGTATATCGGTGATTGTATTGTTATCCTATTACCCACCCCATTGCCTTGACTTCCAGTTTACTATTCGATCCATATTACCCTGGACCTTCTCCACTATATTTCCCACTTCGTCTTCTCTGCCCAATACCTTTGATAGAGGTTACCTGTGTTGCCGAGCTGATAGCAAATTTTATAATTCTGATTTTTATCTTGTTTTTATTTGTTCCATAATATGTCGTAATTTTGGTGATTCTATTAAATAAACCATACTACACCTAGAAGTGGCTAGTGTGCTCTATTCTTTTTGTTTTTCAATGCCCCAACACACTCATAACCTGTCTATTTCACAATATATATATTTAGGCTGCTACTATCATCCCTCTACATAAAACTTTTTTCACTCACCTGGCACATTTGCCTCGCGAATCCGGTGCAGCTCCCGTCAACCTCGGCCAGGTTTCTACAGACATGAAGACACAGAACGGGGGCGCGCGCAGATCTGCTCCAAAGACCACAGCCAGTTTAAAAACCAAATGTTTTATTGAAAAAATATTTAAAAAGCAGAGTTTCCATACAGCAATGATTATAATAACCGCATATCACCTAACGCGTTTCATGACAACGTCACTTAATCATAGGTTACAATGTATTCAGCAAACATAACCTTAAATACCCTTAGATCAGAAACCAATACAACATCATCTGATCACTTTAATCCAATAGCTACCCATGGTTTAAATGAAGCTCCCGCCAGTAACATAACATTCATACTACTGAAGCCTCACCATTACCTTTCATTAGTTCCTGCTGATACATTGTAGCTGAATAGCGGTATCAACATTTCAGGAATGATTTAACCCCATAAACTCGCTCTTGAAATGATAATCATATAATCAAATCTACTGGCCTGTCAGCTAGAAAGTACATCCATATACAACAATTAAAACACATTTATATAGCTAAATATTCTAAACGTAAAATAGCATTAGCAATATCTTTTTTTATTAATATCTTTTCTTATCCCTCTACTTAATGTTTTCCTCACTACTACATCATTCCTTACAAAAATATAGGAACCACAATCCATAATACTCTCTTATGACACATCACTAAAGTATCAAACCAAAACAAATAAATGTGACTATGGGAAAAACAGATTGTATCAAATAAAGGTTAAGTTACAAATATCATTGATGTATATACAAACTCACATGTTCTGAGTTCATTCCAAACGGATGTCTGGTATTAAGATACAGTATCCACTTAACCTCTGCTTTATCTAAAACCCTATTTAAGTCTCCACCTCTATCTGAAGGTATAATCCTTTCAATCCCTTTAAAAGAGAAACATGTAAGATCCGAACCTGAACAGTCTATACAATGACGAGCCACATGCTTAGTCACATCCTTGTTCTTTATAGATAATACATGTTCCCTAATCCTTTCTTGTAAGGCATGACTCGATATACCTACATATTGTTTGAAGCACTTCTGGCATGGTAGGAGGTAAACCACATTCATAGACCTACAGTTAATATATTGTTTAATATTATAGCTCTTTTGTTTCACTGTACTCCTGAATTCTTTAGTGACCTCCACATATGTACAGGAAATGCATCTCCTAGCGCCACATTTATACATGCCAGTTGTGCGCAACCAAATAGGCTGTTCCATTCGTGTACTCTTAAATAAACTGGACAAAAGTTTTTGCCCTAAAGTAGGGGCCTTTCTACTTACAAAACGACAACCCTGTTCTAAACAGGGCTTCAGCCGTGGATCGTTCCACAATATAGGAATGTATTTCCGTATAACAGTCTTAATTCTATTATACTCCAAACTGTAATCTTTGACAAAAATGGGGGAATCCTCCCCACCTTTAATCCCTTGTAATTCTTTTTTGCACAGTTTGTTCTTATTAAGAATGTGAACTCTATCAGTTGCTTTAGCTCTGTTATAGGCTTGATCTAGTAACTCTAAAGGGTAACCCCTCTGTATAAACCGCTCTCTAAGCATTTACGATTGTAACTCAAATTCTTCTTCATCAGCACAATTCCTGCGAATTCGCAGAAATTGTCCGATGGGTACCCCTCTAATTGTGTGACGTGGGTGACAAGATTCTGCATGTAATAAAGTATTGCCGGTACAGGGCTTTCTAAAAATAGATTAATGTATTTCCCTATTCTTAAATATCAGTATTAGATCCAAAAATGTGATCTCTTTTACCTGAAATTCACTAGTGAATTGCAGGACTGCAGGTTAAGGTCATTATTATTAAGAAATGTTACGAAAGAAAGAAAATCTTCTTTTGATCCCTGCCAAATATACAACAGATCATCAATGAATCTTTTATATATAAAAAGATACACTGACAAAATGGAATGCGCTCAGCATATATGTATACCTCCTCAAACCAACCCATAAATAAATTTGCGTACGACGGCGCAAATTTCGCACCCATTGAGGTGCCACACCTCTGCAAAAAGAATGCACCATCGTATTTGAAGAAATTATCAGTTAGCAAGTATTCAATCGCGAGGATCAAAAACATCTTAAGCTCATAAGAGTAGGTACTATATGTCTCCAAATGGTAGCGAACTGCTAACAGTCCCTTCTCATGAGGGATAGTGGAATATAATGATACAACATCCATCGTACCCCAAGCATGAGACTCCTCTATCTCCAGCCCAGTAAGAACTGAAAGAATATGTCCTGAATCTCTAGTATAACTAGGTAACCTCATTACTAGAGGTTGAAGATATAAATCTACATATTCTGAGAGATGTTCATTCATCGAATCGATTCCTGACACAATGGGTCTGCCCAAGGGAGGATGTTGTAATTTATGAACCTTGGGCAAATGATGGATAATCGGGACCTTCGGATGGGTAAGTTTAAGATAGTCAACCTCTCTCTGGGTTAAAACACCCATCGACAGACCATTGGATAAAATCATCTTCAGAATCTTGGCAAAGGCCTTACTAGGATCTCTGCCAAGCCCCAAATATGACTTCTCATCACGTAGTTGTCTTAAAGACTCTTGATGATATGAAGCAAAATACAAGACAACCACACTTCCTCCCTTATCTGCTTGTTTAATAATCAGGGTATGGTCTTCAACTAAATCTTTAATGGCATCTCTCTCTCCCTTAGTGAGATTATCTTTGAACCCACCTTTCGTTTTCACTACCTCATGTAATTCTGTCAACTCCTTCTCTATTAATGATTGAAAAGTTTCTATGGCACTCCCTCTACATTGTATGGGATAAAAATCCGAGTTAGAGATCTTCAACTTATTTTTATTAACCATATCAACTCTAACCTTTTCACTAGCCTTATTACTCAAAAACCCCACATTAGAAGACACAATAGGGTCATACATATCAGAGTCCAAATTCAGTAACCCTTCTTTATTGCCCTCAATATTCATCAAACGATTCTCCTGATCGCAGTCAGTATGATCCAGTGTCCTTAGTTGCTCAGTCTCATTTTCAGATTTAAAGAATTTTCTCAAAGTAAGGCGTCTCACAAACTTGTTCACATCCAAAATGGTATTTAATAAGTTAAAGTGTCTATTAGGTGAGATGCCTAAGCCCTTTGACAAAACCTTCAATTGTAGGGGGCTCAAAGTTTTCTTGGAAAGATTAATTACTTCTTGCCCCGTCCTCTGTATCAATGACCTGATGACCTTCCTCCGCTTGCCCTTCGATCCCCTTCTCGTGGGTTTATAGGTGTACCCTCCACCGGATATAGTCGGGACTGTTGTTGCCGCCCAGGAGGTACCCATCTCGATCTGCCTCTCCCGTTTTTTGCTTGTCCCCTATTTCCATGTTGTACCTCTGAAAATATCTCATTAGAAACTTCTTCACGATTTTCCTGTTGAAAAGAAGAGGACGACACAGAACTCCATTCTTGTACTGAAGAGTCTTGCTCTATACTAGAGAAGCTAACATGTTTGGGGTCCCTAGTTCTCAATATAGACTTCTGACCCTCAAAATTAGACTTCCCACGCCAAAATTTCCTTTCACTGGACCAGCTGTACACCCTATCCTTATCATAATCCTCACAATCACGTATATATTTCTTAGATTTAACAACTGTGATATTATGTTCAAGCTTCTGTATTTTTATTTTAACATCAGATTCAAAAGCCTTGAACTTATCGGCTTCACATTCAACTTTGAGTTTAGACTGTAAAGTATGGAGTTCTGTTCTGACCGTTTCATATGTTCTTCGTTTATAACTCAAAATAAGATTCATCAATTTAATTGAACAGTCAGTCAGAACCATATTCCATTCCTTCATAAACTCTGTATCATCTACTCCAAAGGTAGGGATCTTTTTCATTCTAAGACCTCTAGGTATCATTTGTTTGGATATATAGTTCTCCACTGTTATAATATCCCACCATATTTTAGTTTCTTTATTCATAAGATATTCAAGCCTAGATAACAAAGAGTCCATATTATATAATGGATCCCCTGTATAAGGAATTTCTGAGGAGAAGACTCTATCCGCTATTATCATGCGATTCATAAAATCTTCCGCTTTGGTTATATCTTCAACATAATTATTCTCCATCACCAATTCTGTCATATCGGAAAACACCTCCAAATCATTTTCAGCCGCAGCCTGTATAGTCTTCATACTGCTCATATACTGACTGGCTGAATATATAAAAGGGTGAGAGAGGGTGAAAAAACCCTATTAGGGGAGCTAGCCCAAAATATGAAGCCGTAACAAACTATATCACGATATATATATATATATTTAGGCTGCTACTATCATCCCTCTACATAAAACTTTTTAAGACTGTGATACGGAAACACATTTCTATATTGTGGAACGATCCACAACTGAAGCCCTGTTTAGAACAGGGTTGTTGTTTTGTAAGTAGAAAGGCCCCTACTTTAGGGCAAAATCTTTCACCCAGTTTATTTAAGAGTACACAAATGGAACAACCTATTTGGTTGAGCACAACTGGCATGTATAAATGTGGAGCTAGGCGATGCATTTCCTGTACGTATGTGGAGGTCACTAAAGAATTCAGGAGTACAGTGAAACAAAAGAGCTATAATATTAAACAATATATTAACTGTAGGTCTATGAATGTGGTTTACCTCCTACCATGCCAGAAGTGCTTCAAACAATATGTAGGTATATCGAGTCATGCCTTACAAGAAAGGATTAGGGAACATGTATTATCTATAAAGAACAAGGATGTGACTAAGCATGTGGCTCGTCATTGTATAGACTGTTCAGGTTCGGATCTTACATGTTTCTCTTTTAAAGGGATTGAAAGGATTATACCTTCAGATAGAGGTGGAGACTTAAATAGGGTTTTAGATAAAGCAGAGGTTAAGTGGATACTATATCTTAATACCAGAAATCCATTTGGAATGAACTCAGAACATGATATGAGTTTGTATAAACATCAATGATATTTGTAACTTAACCTTTATTTGATACAATCTGTTTTTCCCATAGTCACATTTATTTGTTTTGGTTTGATACTTTAGTGATGTGTCATAAGAGAGTATTATGGATTGTGGTTCCTATATTTTTGTAAGGAATGATGTAGTAGTGAGGAAAACATTAAGCAGAGGGATAAGAATGATATTATTAATAAAAAATGATATTGCTAATGTTATTTTATGTTTAGAATATTTAGCTATATAAATGTGTTTTAATTGTTGTATATGGATGTACTTTCTAGCTGACAAGCCAGTAGATTTGATTATATGATTACCATTTCAAGAGCGAGTTTATGGGGTTAAGTCGTTCCTGAAATGTTGATACCGCTATTCAGCTACAATGTATCAGCAGGAACTAATGAAAGGTAATGGGGAGGCTTCAGTAGTATGAATGTTATGTTACTGGCGGGAGCTTCAATTAAACCATGGGTAGCTATTTGTAACTGTTTTGTAGGACACTCAGACCAGCAGGTTAGAATAAAACACAGTTTTATTAAAAGACAAGAAAGACTGCCCTCTATAGGCAATACAGAATAACTGAAATGAACAGTAAAGTACAGATGCCCTCTCAGGCCCAGTATACAGAGAAATAAATATATACTGTCACATGACAGGCATAAGTTAACATAACGGTACTTAGTGGTTAAAGTACATAGAAATCAATCAGTCTCTGTTGTGGTGTGTTTGACACACCCATAAGATGGTAAAGGAGCGGTAAGTGGTGCTAGATGAGACAACACCAGTAGTAGAACAGGACTGAGACTACCACTTATGCTGAGCAGGAAACTGAGGCCAAAATACTCTGCAAGAGCTAAAGAGCTAGAGCCACTAGCACCCCAACCGGTGCATGAACGGAGAGCAAGTGCACTGCAAGAGCTGAGGATAATAGAGCCACTAGCCCCCACGGGCGTTGTAACGGAGACCAATTACACTGCAAGAGCTTAGCTGTATAGAGCCAATGGCACCCACCTGGTGCGTTAACGGAGACCAAGGACACTGCGAGAGCTGAGGATAATAGAGCCAAGAGCCCCCACAGGTGTTGTAACGGAGACTAATTACACTGCAAGAGCTGAGGGTAATAGAGCAAATAGCCCCCACGGGTGTTGTAACGGAGACCAATTACACTGCAAGAGCTTAACTGAATGGAGCCAATGGCAACGCCATGGGTGCTGTAACGGAGACCAACTACACTGCAAGTGCTTAGCTGGATAGAGCCAATGGCACCCCCATGCACGCTGTACGGACACCCAAGGCTCAGCCAGTGTAGCAGAAGGCTCAGGGTAACGGCTCTGCAAGTGTTAACGGAGGCTCAGTGAACGGAGACAACTAAAACATAGTAACATAGTAACATAGTAGATAAGGCTGAAAAAAGACATGCGTCCATCAAGTCCAGCCCATGCCAATAACACCCCTGTTGATCCAGAGGAAGGCAACAAAAAAGCCCTCTGGAGCAATTTCCAATGTAGGTGTGTGTGTGAGTGTGTCAAATAGTTCCCCGGCTCAATATCCTATTTGCTTTGAAGCCATCTGTCATAACTGTCAATATTGTTCTGTGCTAGATAGGCATCCATTGCTTTTTTGAATGCAGTTACATTATCTGCAAGCACAGCATCCCGAGGCAAAGAATTCCATAGCCTTACCGCCCTTACTGTAAAGAATCCCTGCCTGTGTTTTAGTCGAAAGCGCCTTTCCTCAAGTCTTAATGGATGACCTCTTGTTCTTAGCTCAGCTCTTTGCATAAATAATTCATTGGATAGTTCTTTGTATTGGCCTTGAATGTATTTGTAAATGGTAATCATATCACCCCTTAGACGTCTCTTTTCTAATGTAAACAAACCCAGTTTGGCTAGTCTCTCTTTGTAACTCAGATCCTCCAATCCCTTTATCAGTTTTGTTGCACGTCTCTGCACCTTTTCCAGTTCAGTAATGTCTTTTTTTAGAACAGGCGCCCAAAATTGTACTCCATATTCTAGATGAGGCCTAACCAAGGATTTATACAGAGGTAGGATAATATTAGCATCCCTTGCTTCTACACCTCTTTTTATGCAGGCTAGTACTCTATTTGCTCTTGCAGCAGCTGAGTGACTCTGCACACTGCTGTGAAGACTATTGTCTATCAGTACACCTAAATCTTTCTCTAATGAGGATTTCCCAAGTTGTTTCCCATTTAGAGTATATGTAGCAAGTTTGTTTCTACAACCCAAATGCATAACCTTACATTTATCTACATTAAATGACATCTGCCACTTTTCTGCCCATTCACTTAGTTTATCTAAATCCTTCTGTAGGGAAAAAACATCGAGCTCTGTATGTATTTCCTTACATAGCTTAGTGTCATCAGCAAAGATTGAGATGCTACTTTCAATTCCCACTTCTAGATCATTAATAAACAAATTAAAAAGCATTGGGCCCAGGACTGAACCCTGCGGTACCCCACTTATAACCCTAGACCAATTTGAAAAAGTTCCATTTACAACAACTCTCTGCCATCTATCATTTAACCAGTTCTCAATCCATGTACAGATACCACCACCCAAACCGAAGCCTTTTAATTTATGCAGTAACCTGTTGTGAGGCACTGTGTCAAAGGCTTTTGCAAAATCCAAGTATACTACATCAACAGCAATTCCCCTGTCCAAATTACTACTCACTCTTTCATAAAATGCAAGTAAATTAGTCTGACATGATCTGTTCTTCATGAAACTGCTCTGCAAGTGTTAACGAAAGCTCAGTGAACGGAGACAACTGCTCTGCAAGTGTTAACGGAGGCTCAGTGAATGGAGGCACGGCTCTGCAAGTGTTAATGGAAGGCACAGTGATCTGTAAGAGTAAATGGAGGCCCAGATTAACGGAGGCAGCAGGCTCAGCTAGAGTAAACGGAAAGGCCCAGTACACAGGAGGCAACGACACAGTCAGCCCTGCCACAAGCACGGCGTAAGTAAGAATGTCGCCCAGGTGACACTGGAACAGCACACAGAAGGAACACAGGCAGGGTCAGCAACAAGCTGGGTCAGGTCACGGAGCAGGAACGTCAGCCAGGCCGGGTCAAATCACAGAGCAGGATCGTCAGACAGGCCGGGTCAGATCACGGAGCAGGAACGTGAGCCAGGCCGGGTCAGATCACGGAGCAGGAACCAAGGAGCGTTGTCAGACAGGCCAAGTCGGTACACAGGAAGCAGGAACACTGGAACACAGCTACACAACAACACTGGCTCAGAAACACCACGAAAGGGCACCTGACAGGTGCCAAAGGCCGGGTATAAAAAGGCCATTACTGGGTGGGCCAAAAAAGTTCAGCCAATGGGAGCGCACCACAGCAAACAGTGACAGAGGAAGATCACGGGCACTGTGATACTATTGGATTAAAGTGATCAGATGATGTTGTATTGGTTTCTGATCTAAGGGTATTTAAGGTTATGTTTGCTGAATACATTGTAACCTATGATTAAGTGACGTTGTCATGAAACGCGTTAGGTGATATGCGGTTATTATAATCATTGCTGTATGGAAACTCCGCTTTTTAAAGATTTTTTCAATAAAACATTTGGTTTTTAGACTGGCTGTGGTCTTTGGAGAGGATCTGCGCGCTCCCCCGTCCTGTGTCTTCATAACCTGTCTATTACCCTCCCCACTATGCACAGTATGTTATGGGGAGAATTTTCAGTAGCTTAGTTAATTGGTATTTAGTAGGTATTTTGCTGGAAAGTTGATTCCAGCTCCTGTTTTGTGCAGAATCATATTTATACATTCCCGCCATTGTCACTGATGCCATGATAAATGAAGTGAATGGGAAATATGTATAAAACAAAAAGTTAAACTGATAGTAACACTTGAAGAGATAGTAAAAACAGCAGCTCCAATTAATCTTCTTAGTACTTGGGCCATGGAAAATGTTATTTCAATACTGTCAGAGTTGTAGTTCAAGAGTAATTGACTGATAAAGTATCCCCCTCCCACCCTTTTACTTAGTGTAAGCCACCTCCTCTCAGATGTGGAATCTGGTCCTGGGACCAGACAGCTCACAGCAAGGGACAATCTTCTTATTATGAGAACAGTGAAAACCCTGTCTCCCCGTGACAGGTTTTTCAGGTTTTTCCTTATGCTCATTGAAGATTGTCCCTCTCTTCGATCCATCCGGACAGTCTTGCTGCACTGAGGTGAGCAGTGTTATATAAGTAAAAGGGGCAAAAAGGGGATACTTTATCATTCAATTACACTTGAACTACAACTCTGACAGTATTGAAATAACTCACTGTATGGCTCAAATACTATGAAGATTAATTGGAGCTGCTGTTTTTGTGAAACGTTACTATCCCTTTAATATGTAGTAACATTTAAATTGTAAAGTTTATCCTCTTGAGTACAACAAAGGTATTCACACCGCTGAGATACTGCAGCTCAAACTTGAATTATTTAGGTGCAGTATATCAGTGCCCTGAAATTGTACAGTGGTGCTTTTGCTACACCATCCTATGGAAGTTTCTATTCAATTAACCAGAAGTTTCCACAGAATGATGTAGCAACAGCGTCACTGTAATATTCCAGGCCATTAAGATACTACACATAAAAAAAATCATCAGCTGCTATAACTTTTTAATAAAACACCTTTCATCAGTGGGAATACATTTATTGTACTCAGAGGATAAACCTTACAATACAAATTTTACTGTATATTAAGTGATACTATCCCATGACACAGTTCTTATGCATGCAGTATAAAAATTGCATTTTTGTACATATTCTATAGTGTTTTGCCATCAGTTGTAGCTTGTAGCAGAATATAATGGGAAACAAATACAAATTTAAGAAGGGGTGTAGGGAGGAAAAAAGTATTTCTGTCATGCAGGATTATCAAGGGAGTTGTAGAGTAATTTCCATGGCTTTGTCTATCTATGGGCGCCACGTCTTTTTGAAGTTATCTGATATTGTGAGAAAGTACAAAGCCATTCCATTCCATAGATTTGCATAATCATAGAAAGCATTTCAGGGAAATCAACATGTTAAAAAACTGTCTTATATTCAAGACTTTAAATGAGGATTTAACCCTGAGAATGCTAGAAAGGATTTCAACCCATTGCTTCACAATGCATTGGAGACCTCTCTAGCATTCATGGAGTTAAAAGTCTCATTTAACCATTTGAGTGCCAGAGGGGTACACAGCAATGTGGTGCATACCCCTCTGGCATTCAAAGGGATAAAACAAAAGGCAGAGGCCTTTTAATGTACAGTAACAACAAAAAAGTGGCGCTCTAGACACCCAATATCTGGATTGAAACCTTATATGGCTGACTTCCTAACTACAAATAAATCTGTTATCTTACATAAAATTGTAAAATATGAAAACCCAAAATCAATAACACAATCAAAAAGTCTTAAAGGTGGAATAATGGAATGATGATGGTAATGATGATGATAATGGTACAAATAATAGTCACCAATGTTAGTCACAATGAGATTAATGGACACAAATGAGATTAGTTCCACCAGCTGGAGATAAAATTTCAAATATATCGACGATGATTCTCCACTCTTCAATTTCTTATATGCTGCTCCTCTTATGGCCTTTATTCTATACTCACAACAACAGTATAATCTACAAAACAGAAGAGAAAAAAGAGCATCTAAAAGCGGAGTTTTATTCTTATAAAAAGCTATTATACACAATACAATTGCGCTTACAAGATATATAAAAAAGTTAGGCTTATCTGACTCCTCCAGTTATCATTCGGTACCAGGCTCTCTTTTTCCACAGGACTGTTCCCTTCATAATCGCCATAGTGATAGTTTCCCCATCACCTCCACACTCTCATGCGATCCCCTGGGACTTGTCCCCCCAATGCCGATAGAGTCTTACCCTCCTCCGATCCAGTCCTGGTTTATTTATAGGAGTTCTGACTCGTCCTTCACTTTAGTATTGTCCAAGTCCCGATTGGTATCGCAAACGTCACTGTCTGCTTCCTCAGGGAGCACTGAGGAAGCAGTTAAAGAGCAGGCAGCTGTGTCAAGCATTTGATATGCTGTTCATTGGTGAGTTGAGGGATGCTGAGCACTGCTTAGTTCCCCTTGCCTTTCCACTTCCTGTTCCAGTTGCCTGGATACCCCTGCTGTGAGTCCCCTTCCTGGCTTCTGACTCTCTGATTGTCAGCCTCTTGTTACTTTGCTCTGCTTCTACAGCTCTGACTCCTGATTCTCCAAACTGTCTGCCCCTTGGTATCTCACTCGACTGACTACCTGGTTCCCAACCCTGCCTATATCCCAGATTGTTCTCCAGTTCCTGTGGTCTGATTCTATGGCTGATTGTCTGCTTTTTCTGAGACCTACCTAGCTCCCAGGAATGTGTCCCAAGGGTCACCCACTATGTGGTACCTTCTGCAGTGCTTCCTGTCAGGGAGGAGTTCTTCTCTTTCTTCAGCTCTCTCTCTCCACCTACCTACACTACTCTGATTCTGCTCTACCATGGAGCCAGTAGTGCAGTCAACTCTGTGGGATCTAGAACCTCTGTGGGACTAGTTGCCCATTTCTTGTCGTACAGAGACAGGGGTTAAGTATCCTCCGTAGGCTGAGATGGAACGTCACTAAATGTGAGTGCAATTTTGAATTTATCTTGCTATTATTGTTACAGTTTTACACTATCGGGCGCCCTCTTTGTTTTTAATGTCTTACATTTTGCCGTCTGGGGAGACCGAGTCTTGGAGGAGGAGCAGCCTGAAGGAGTTTGTCTGTGCTTAAAGCTTTTTTTGCCAATTCTTGCATAAGCAAGTTGTTGGCATACTTCTACGTGAGTATCCACCTGGAGGTGATACGGTGGTGGTCATAGAGCCAAGTTGAATTACACTAGGGCCACCCCCCTGCTTGTGTTCCCTTTTGTTTTTACAGCTTTTGTTGTACAGAGACCTATGGAAAGTTCATAGTACAGTACTCAGCAAGATCTAGAGCCTCTTGTATGGAGACCTACAGCCTCTTGTATGGAGACCTCTAGTGGAGAGACTTGTGCAGTACTCGGCAAGATTTACAGCCTCTTCTGGGACTAGTTGTTCCATTTCTTGTTGTACTGAGACTTCTAGTGGAGAGACTTGATAGTGAAGTACTCAGTACTCAGGAAGATCTACAGTCTCTTGTGGTTCTAGTTGTTTCATTTTTTTGTAAGTATACCTCTAGTGGAGAGACTTGTTCATTACAGCCCTGCCACAGCTCAGTTTCTCTATTCCAGTACTTTGTCTTCTAATGTAGAGTCAGATCTTGTTCTACTTAGAGTCCTGTATCAGCACTGTCTACCTAGTTTGGATCATCTTACATTCTGCTTCATAGTCCAGTTCTGGTAGTTCATAGAATCCTGCCACAGCACTGTCTGCCCATATCCGCTACAGTCTTTCTTCATTACAACCCAGCTCTAGTACATCTCATAGCCCTGCCACCTCATTTTCTAATCTATTTTGAGAGATTACCATTCTGCATATTGGGTGCAGTACCTGGTCTTCCACTAAGTGGGCTACCATCCATGGTATTCTAATGTATTCTTCCTGTCATCAGGCCTTGCAGCCAGCACCTTATCCCTGGCATAAGCCGCAGCAAGTATATACTGGTAATTGCCAATGATCTCAAACTACACACCCTATTTATCGCTCCACAGCTTCGGGTAGGACCACTAAGTCAGGCGACCTTCTTCCTCAGTTGTTACATATGCGCCCCTTCCTCCAAGTTCGGGAATCACTGCTCTAAGGTTTAATAATATTGTTTATCCATTTGGAATGCCAGAAGAATATTCAACACATACTGACAATCACATCATCACCATCAGCTTTTGTGCCCTGAATTCCAAATTTAACAATAAATAGCCTTTTGTTCTATGTACTTATAGTTAAAAGTCTAATACATTAGGATTCCCCCCAACAGGTTAATATTACCTATTTATACTATTTTATGTAGTATTTTAGCATTGCTAATGTATAACCTGCTGTACATGTACAATTTTAAATTAATTTTATGATGCTTTTGTTTGGCATTGCATTGCATGGTGTTGTGAACAGCTAATGAAACTCTCTCTTGTGACTATCATTGAAAAAGTGATACTGACAATTTATACTCTAAACCAGTGCTTATCAATTTTAGTCCTCAGTGCACACTAACAGGTCAGCGTTTGTAGATATACCCGGCACAGGGCTGATAAGGGCTTAGTCTACCGCAGGTATACGTGTGTGTAACTGAAAGGTAGGAACTGCAAGACGAGAGCATACCTGACAATTTCCTATGATGCAGTTGGGTTTCCCCAGAATTGCTCCACCTTTTATATTTTATGTATGCTTCAACTTCTCTCCAGGAGGAATGACAGCTGATACATCTAATGATATTCTTTGCAACTCTTTAAGTGTGAGGTTTTCATTGTCCCTGAGAGACCACAGTTTTAAACTGTCCGTTGTTTTTTCCTCATATAAGTCAATGTTAAGAAATTAAACAACTGCGCATGTATGTTCGCTCTGTCACAGTTCCTATGGGAATCCTGTATTCAGTACTCATTAAAATGCAAAACCTGGGCCAATGATCTTTATCATGACCATTTTATGTTGACAGGAATAGGAAACACAAAGTAGAACTAAGTTGATCTGCATTCATTTACTGATAAATAAATCACATTTCTGGTACAAATTAGTTCAACCATATCATAGCCCAAGCGTGTACGAAACCAAAACCTTGTTCCACTGTACACTGGTAGTCATAGAAACCCCCTCCGCCCATGCACAGTCTGCCTCTCCAGCCAGAATCACACATAAACTGTCTGACACCAGCCAGCAAAGAATCACACATACAGTCTGCACACATACAGTCATACACCCTTGCCCCACTGGTAGACATATAATCACTCATATGCCATCTGGTACCTAAGCCTTCTTTCACTGTCCCACTGCTAGCCACCTACTCGCTCATACACTGATACCTCAGCCTTGCCCCACTAGTGTTGCATCTCTTAAACTTGGACTCTTGCCTACATCCAAGCTTCTCATGTCTCACTAACAGGTGTCAAAGAAGTCTCCCTTACTTGCACCTACTCCACCCACAAGTCTCTAACTCCCCCACCCAGGTAAGTCTCATCCTCCCTTTATCTGTGTCCTAGCCATGTATTGTCTCTGATTTGTTTCTATTCATAGTTCTTTCCCAGACATTCCACTCTTTTGTCTATCCCCACTTCATACCTCCACAAGACTCTTCCTCCACCGCACACAAGTCCTTCATTCTTTCTTCTCCCCTCTGGTCTCGATCTACTTCAGCCAGGTCTCTCTTCCCACTACTCCTCTAGCAAGGCTGTGTCTTCCCCTGGCATCACAGATCAACACACAGCAATCTTTCAACACATGTGCAAGGTTTCCCCTGTCCTTATAAACACAGGTGACATTCCAACAGATCTCTGACATCCCAACAGATCTCACCCACCACAGACAGGTGCCCATCCTCCCTTCATCACCCACAGATTCACATTTCATAGAAAAAAGTGGGAACCACAAAGTATATGGATGGAGGCAAGATATTTAAAAAGTTTCTCTCTTTGTAGCCCATTTGTCCTGAAAAAAATGCCTATTCATAATCATGTTTTCTTCATTTCAATTTTAGCCTATTCCTTTCAACGGCATATTAAATAGTTTAGTGAAGTTTCTGTTTAATAACTGTGCCAAGTAAGAAGCAAAGCAAACTGGGTAAATTCTCTGTTCAAGCACACTGACAGCATTGGGAGTCAGTGCAAAAGAACTGCCAGATCTGCTTGTCTCCTCATATATGTAGAATGAAACATTTAGCAATTCTGGAGCAAGCCATCTCTACCATAGGGAGAAAACAGAAATGTCCTTTTATGTAAATGGGGCTTTGTAATTCCCTGAATGCTAGAAAATGCATTGCTATTTCTATTTAAATCCATTGACCTTTTTGGGAATTTTTAATTCTCCTCATGACACAGTTTGCTTGCTCCAGAAGTGCTCATAACTTCTAATTAAACAGTGCTCATGTATAATAATTGTGGTGGTGTTTGATTGTGGAGTATCCTGGTACCCATTGGCCATACAACCCAGATGCCTCTGACACCATCCTGGCCACACATTAATTCCACCCATGCCCCATCTCCATCACAGTTGTAGGTACAGAAAATAATTTTAGCCTATAATCCAGAAGCACAAAAAATGATATGAAATAAAATGACCAATACAGTATTCATAACATTTTAAATAAACTTACTATATTAAATAGTATATAAACGGGATAATGCAGCAATATATTACCTGGTAAAGAAATAGTTCTCCACTAGGAGAAGATTTCTGGTACAGGCGTTTGGCCTCATACTGGTCAGTCCTACAGCTCTTTCCCAGAGGTGTAGCCAGTGCGGTTGTGGCACCCCACAAAAGTTTGCACTCTGTGTTGTTGACTACTTTCTGATAGGAAATCAAGTGCTAGAACAGTTTTTTAGCCCTTTAGGTGCTAGAAAATCAACAGTCATTGAAAAGCAATGCATTGGAGGCTTCACTGGATTTCATAGGGTTTTCACTAGACTTTGTTTTGTAACACTGGAACACTTCCTTGCAGCTGTTAGGGCAGTAACTATTAAAATGTGCTGATACCTAGCCTCGTCTCTCTGCAACTGCTACTGCTAAGATGGAGGAAATTTACAATCGGCATTTGACATCTGCATGTTTAGGATCTTAGCTGCCTAAAGATCTTCTAGTCCACCTGTCCTTGTCTGTCTGCAAGTGTAGTAAAACTAAAGAGGTTTTAGCTAAGTCCTGCCTTGTAGACCTATTTTCAAGGCAGGACTAGATTCATTTGACTTCTTACATTTATTACATGTTTTATATCTCATTACATATTTTTGTAGTCTGTAGAGATTTGTAGATAACACCAGTCATACATTAATCTCCTGCACTTGAATCTAGACTACCATCCAAGCTGACTTTCTTCTGGAAACATATAAAGACTGGAGAAAAGCTCATTGGTCAATATCACAACTTATATCAAAGTAGATATGAAATATTGCTAATAACAAAACATAAATCATTTTATTGAATTTGGCCCACAGTGAGCCATGTGGTTATTATTGTCTCATTCTGAGCTTCTGTAGTCACTCCCGGGGGATTATGCACAAAGGAGAGATAAAGACTAAAGAGGTGATAAAGTGGAGATGACTTCTCTAGTTCCTATGTTATTCTATGGAGCATTTGCACTAAGATCTGCAAAGTTGGAGAAATCTTAGTGCATAGGCTTCATAGAATAACATAGCAATTGGAGAAGTGATATCACTGGAGAAGTCATCTCCACTTTATCACTTTATCACACCTCATTGAAGTTGTGATAAAGAGGTGGTACAGAGGTGATAACATCACCAGTGATATCACTCCTCCAGTTCCTATATTAGTCTATGGAGCCTATGCACTAAGATTTTCAAGTGAGAGAGATCTAAGTGCACAGGCTCCATAGAATAACATAGGAACTGGAGACGTAATCTCACTGGAGAAGTTTTCACCTCTTTATCACACTTTAGTGCACACACCCCTGGGACTCTGTGTAATCAAATAGCTTTGTATGTGTTGTTATATTTTCTTACAGAAAAAAATTATAAGACTTGGGAGACTGAAGTTGACCAGCACCAAAAACTATGGTGGTATTTCTCAGTTATTTTTGCCATCTGAATGACTTTGGAATAGGGAGGTATATTATACGATGAAACTATTTATGGTATTTGGGAAATGGGAAGACTGCAGTTTAGTGCTGTCCGCTCCTTAAATACCCCCCTATGTTTTTATTAGCATTTGTATCACTGTACACATGGTTTATTAGTAGGTGTACACTCAGTTCTCTTCCCAACCAATGAGCTCAAAACTGCAAAACTTGGCAAGTTGATAATTTCATGTCCTGAGAAAATCAAAATATGGAAAGCTCTTTCCTTTTTTAGAAATCTTCTACTGCCAAGAATAAATTATCAATAATAAAACAAATTCATAAAATGATGTGCAAAAATAATTTTTTTTATTTATTTTTGTTCCTGGAATAACTTCTAAGTAAAGTGCGTTCCTTAAAATGCAAAAGTTGTTTACAACTATAAATGGAATACTAGTTGGTCTCAAAGGAGTTACCGGTTTGAGAGTAAGTTAGAAACATGTACAACTCAGCTTGAGGCTTGGGACTTATAATCTGAACGATACATCAATGGCTCATGGAGAAGGCACACAGGATGTGAACTAATTCTTCAGATGCTTGTTCATCTAACTAATGCTTGTGATATTTAAAAACAATCCCTTAATGTTGCACTCAGTGGTGCTTATTTATCATGCTGACATTGCCCTTCTAAAAATGGAGATATTTTTATCACAGCAAGGGGACCAACACAAGCTGGTGGCTCTCAATTTTATCTTTAGCCCATTCAATGGCGTTGCCTTTTTCAGGGTAAATTTTCAGACATTTCCTTTTAATTTATTTGAAGTTGTATTCCTATATAGAGTACTGTGTAAAAGTCTTAGACAGGTGTGAATAAATGCTGTAAAGTAAGAATACTTTCAAAAATAGACATGTTATTAGTTTACATGTATCAGTTAACAAAATGATAGTGAGTGATCAGAAAAAAATCTAAATCAAATCAATACTTGGTGTGACCACTCTTTGCCTTCAAAACAGCAACAATTCTTCTAGGTACACTTGCACACAGTTTGTTAACCCCTCAAGGACCGGGAAAATCTGAGGAGTATTTCACTTAAGGACTGACCTTTTTGACTATGTCTTTGTTCAACAATGTTTTCCCTCTAAGTACTTTATTTTATCCATGAAAATTATATACCATTTTATTACGCATAAATAGAGCTTTCTTTTGATACCACACTTATATGGATAGCACAGCATTTATTTTAGTAAAATTAAAGAAAACAGTAAAAAAAAAGTAAAAAAAGGCCATTTTTTTTCTCTTGGGATCATTTGGGTGCAATGAGTTAAATTTTTATGGAGACTGCATGAAAGGCATGACCGGTCAGTCATACCTACAAAATGGGCAGTTTTAAGTGGGCACTGTCCCCCTGGGTGAAAATCCCTATGTCCCTTTTTCTTACCCTATTTTCCCACTTTTATTATTGATTAAATTTGGCGGTGTGTATAAATGTATTACATGTCTCCACAACAATCACATTTCCACTTTCGGTAACTGACATATTGTTTTTATTTAAATTTTTTATTTTTTTATTTTTTTTGCAAAAAAAAATTGTCTGGTGTCTTTAAAAAAAAAAAAATTGACCTGCTAACAGCCAGCCTCCAGCACAGCAGTGAAGGGGTTAATACCCCTAGCTGCTGATTTTTTTTAGACCATTAGGTGTCTCCTCTTTACTTCTCTGTCCCTTACTTTGCTGGTAAGGGACATACGGGTAGAGGAGATACTCAGAGACAGTGTATAAATCGCACTGTCCCATTAACTGAGAATCCCGGTACATGTGATCGCTGCTTCAGTGATCACATGACCCGGCACAACTGAGAAGAGCTGGGACTGAACGCTCCGGTAGCAGAGCGTTCAGTCTCAGCCTGGAATAAATTATAGCAGCGTGCATGGAGGCACACTGCTATCATTTATCTCATGACGGTCCAGGAACGTCATGGGTCCTTAAGTGGAATCTACCCATGACTGTCCTGGACCATCATGGGTCCTTAACGGGTTAAGGAACTCGGCAGGTAGGTTGTTCCAAACATCTTGGAGAACTAATCACAGTTCTTCTGTGGATTTAAACAGCCCCAGTTGCTTCTCTCTCTTGATGTGATCCCAGTCAAACTCAGGGCTTTGTGGGAGCCATAACATCACTTCCAGGACTCCTTGTTCTTATTTATGCTGAAGATAGTTCTTAATGATTTTGGCTGTATGTTTGGGGCCAATCATATGCCTCCCTGATGGTATTGCATGATGGATAAGTATCTGCCTGTACTACTCAGCCTTAAGGATACCATTAATTCTGACCAAATCCCCAACTCCATTTGCAGAAATGCAGCCCCACACTTGCAAGAAACCTCCACAATGCTTCTCTGTTGCCTGCAGACACTCATTCTTGTACCTCTCTCCAGCCTTCGGCGAACAAACAGCTTTCTGCTACAGTCCTATATTTCAAATTTTTACTTATCAGTCCAGAGCACCTGCTGCCATTTCCCTGCACCCCAGTTCCTGTGTTTTCATGCATGGTTGAGCCACTTGGCCTTTATTCCACATCGGAGATATGACTTTTTGGCAGAAAGTCTTCCATGAAGACCACTTCTGGCCAGACTTCTCCTGACAGTAGATGGGTGTACCAGGGTCCCACTGTTTTCTGTCAGTTCTGAGCTGATGGCACTGTTGGACATCTTCCGAATGGAAAAGGAAGCAAGCATGATGTGTCTTTCATCTGCTGCACTGTTTCCTTGGCTGAGCACTGCGTTTACTGGCTTCAGCAACTTCAACTTGTTAGCTGAGTTTGGCTGTTCCTCACTCAGTTTTATTCCTCCTACACAGCTGTTTCTGTTTCAGTTAATGATTGTGTTTCAACCTACATATTAAATTGATCATTAGCACCTGCCTGGCATAATTGTTTAATCATACACCTGACTGCTTACAAAATCCCTGACTTTGTGCAAGTGTACCTAAAAGAATTTATGCTATTTGAAGGCCGGGTGTGGGGGCGTCACACGAAATACTGATTTGATTTAGATTTTTCTTCTGTTCGCTCACTATATATTTTGTTAATTGATGAATATAAACTAGTAACATGTTTATTTTTACAGCACTCTTACTTTACAGCATTTTTCACACCTGCCTAAAATGTTTGCACATTACTGTATATATTTTATGTGTGTGTATGTCATAAGATGGAACACCCGGAAAAAAAATCAATCATAGGACTTTCTAATCAATCAAACAGATTTATGGTGTTTAGTGGTCAATGTTTTGGCTCCCTCCAGGGCCTTCCTCAAGACAACCAAACAATTACAATGCATGGCATTATATACAGTAAAACTTAATGAAAGGTGCCAAAAAATTCCCTGGCGTCGCCATGCTGATGTTACAGCATAACCTACAATGCCAACATAGTGATGCAAGTCTCATAAATGAACTGAAAAAAAACACTTGAAATCATCTATACTGTGTCATATTCCAAAGGTAAGACATATGTGATAGCATTCCCATTACTTAAACTCCAATAGCTTAACATCATGGAGGTGATCACAAATCATATCTTCTCACTTAACTCAACCCTGTCTAATCTCACAGTGAACTGTACATTGAAATATCAATCGAGTGCCATAACCATACATAGAAACAATGTTATAATGCCAAAGAACTCCATTAATTGAATCATAAATCGAAATTGTGCTTCTAGACATTAAGTCCATCCATATGTTACAATGTAAGTAGATGCAATGTATCTCATCGGAGCTCCATTCATAAAATATGATTGGTGATAATGTTTCACCACTCAATGTGTGCTGCTTCTCTGGAAGACAAAATGGAGACCGATTTTGAAGTTTTTAATTAAAAAACCTGAGTGAAGCCTACATTTCAATCCAAATTCTGTCAAATTGTCGATGTAGTATTGTTTATTTGTCCAATAACAAAAGATGGTTAGTGCTAAATAGAGCAAAACCCACAAATACAGATATACAAAAAGAAAGGGTTGCAAAGCTGCTCTGATAGAAAATCCTCCACCCTGTTTTGCACGAGCAAGCAGACGTAGTGAAGGGAAGGTTTAAGGAAAAAATATTCTGAAATACCATTGAATGTAAATATTTCTGATGTGGTGCAGATAGATAGACTGGACTTGTTGAAGGATATCATGAAGATAGACAGCTAAAATCATTGTTCCATACAATACAGGAAATAAAATGTTTAAAAGGAAGTTATATAAACATTGGTATATTTTAAAGGAAGACAAATGTTAGCTAACCAAATATAGTGTACAACAAAGTCCCACATTTAGGCATTAAAGGGATAGTAATACTTTGTTTTATCTTTATTTTATTTTGTAGGCATTAAAAAACATGAAGAACGATATAAGTCTTATCTCTCAAACCATAAAGGTTACAAGCAAAGTTTCCCCTCCCGCCCCTTTTACCTAGTGTAAGCCATCTCTTCTCAGATGTGGAATCTGGTTGTAAGACCAGACAGATAACAGAAGGGGAGAATCTTCTTCCTATGAGAACAATGAAAGCCCTGGACCCCTTGACAAGTTTTTCAGGTTTTTCCCTTATCTTAATTGAAGATTGTCCCTCTCTGCAATCTACCTGGGCACCTCCCTACTGATCTGGCTGAGCAGTGTTACATCAGTAAAAGGGGCAGGAGGGGGATACTTTGTCATTGAATTACTCTTGAACTACAACTCTGACAGAATTGAAATAACACTCTCCAAAGTCCAAATAATATGATGATTAATTAGAGCTGCTTTTATTATGAAACATTACTATCCCTTTAAGATCACCCCTAGTGTAAAAAATTATTTAAAAATAAAATAAAAAAAACAACACTTGGAATGGGCATCTGGAGGGGGTGGCCGGCGGGTCACTTGCCTCTTCCATATAAACATTGTGGTTGGGCAGGCTGGCCTGAGAGTGATATTATGGCTTTGCCCCCCTGGAAAAATTTCTGCGGATGCCCCTGCCACTTGGTTGCAGGCTGATAGTGGATTCTATAAATATGGTGAAAGCATTGAATGTAAAAGTTGTAATATCCAGAAAAAAATGAAAATATTTAATTCTGTTGTAATGGGTCAACAATATAATACTGATAGAGTGATCATATTTATCACAAAAGGGGTAATATATTTGCGCCAATGTACATGTAATAAACATGTAGGAGGAACAAAACTAAGTCTCAGGGACCGCATTAAAGAACACATAATATTTAAATAAAATTAAAAAGTCATAGTGTATCACATCACTTTCTTAATTTTCATAAACCAAATGTAAAGGATTTATCTTTTATGGGGAAAAAACATAGGAACTGGAGAGGAGGGGATTACATTAAAATAATGTTGTGTAAAGAAAGACACAAATGCACCTGCGCTCACTCTGGTTTGTCAACCTTTCAGATGAATAAAAAGAAACAAGAATTTAAACCTAAATTTTAAAAACAAAACATTGCCAGAACTAAGATAATATATCCAATCCTGAAAATAGGATACAGTCCTTTCTTTTACTTAAGTTCTTCCAAACAACTTAGACTCCGGAAATGGCGCTTGTAGCCAAGACGTTGAAAAGGTTGTCAAAACATGTAAGTAAAAAGAAAGAAGAAAAAACCCACTCTATGTCGATTTACAATTTATCCACCATTTAACCATTTCTCTTAAATGCAGAGCTTGAACTATTTGACTTTTTGGGATAGACATCTCACTTTTTAGGATATATCTACCCTGGGACTGACAGATTTTTGCTATATGGTATGTGTATGTTTTTTGGTGACAGATTTGTACATTTTGAAGTATCTGGGTGTGATCCATTTTTATATATATATTACCATTTGTGTACTGTATATATAATTCATATATTAGCCAGTTTATAAACACACACACTCATTTATATATATATATATATATATATACGCACATTTCCCCTTTTCTTCGTTCGATGGTGAACTTTTTTTTAGTTTTCATGCTATGTGTCATCCAGGGTGAGGATATCTGTATATGTATAATTTTCTTATTTGATCTTTGTGTGGTTTTCCGGATATGAGATATGTGCGTGGAGATCTGTTAATTAATATGTGTTATATATGGGCACCGGCCCTGTGGACATATGATTTTCAACGGTATGTTTTTCCCGTATTTTGCTATACACACTGTTTAGTGCACTGTCTTGCTCAGCTCTGGCACCATAGGGGGTTAGAACTAACTATAAAGTATGCCTCTCTCAAGTTATTATATGCATTAACTTATATTTATTTTCTTTGTCTCTGGCCCCTGGTTGTGGAAGATGTGTGGTGCATGTTGCAAAGCGATGTACCTTGCCAGGATATCTGGAAAAATCCACCTTATTCTCTGAAGGACAATGGGGGTTATTCACTAAGGAGTGATAAAGAGGAGATAAAGTGAAAATGACTCCAGTGATATCATTTCTCTAGCTCCTATTTTATTCTATGGAGCCTATGCACTAAGATCTCCAAAACTTAAGAAATGTTAGTGAATTGGCTCCATAGAATAACATAGGAATTAGAGAAGTGATATCACTGGAGAAGTCATCTCCACCTTATCACCTCTTTATCACATCTTAGTGAATAACCCCCAATGTTATTTTATTCCTGAGGAAGAAGTGAACTTCACTTTGATATGTGTTGTATTCAGCATTATTATTCGTCAAGTTCATAATGGAATCATTCATGTAAACTGCAGTTAACAGGAGACTGAAAATTGTGCAGCATTGCCAGATCCGGTTCTCATCAAATGCAAGCTGGTGTTTGATGTGAGTTCCTAAAAGGATGGTCAGCCTGAGATTTGAACAATAGACAATGCTGAGACTGGATGAAACACATCACGTCTCATATAAGGAACTACTTCACTATTGTGGCCAGACAAGAAGAAATTGAAAGGGGATGTGAGTTATATATCTCTATTGCGTCTCCTTGCTGTGTTTTATCTATTTGTCTACATGCTATTCTACTTATAATTTGGAAAGATGTTATAATTCCCTTGTTTATATGCAATCATGTTTATAAATCAATGGAAGAACATTAAGTGCAGCAGATGAAAGACACATAATGCTTACTTCCTTTCTCAACTGGAAGATGTCCAGCAGTGCCATAAGCTCAGAACTGGCAAAAAACAGTGGAATCCTGATACACCCATCTACTGTCCAGAGAAGTCTGGTCAGAAGTGGTCTTCATGGAAGACTTGCGGCCAAAAATCCATACTTCCAACGTAGAAACAAGGCCAAGCGACTCAACTATGCACGAAAACACAGGAACTGGGGTGCAGAAAAATGGCAGCAGGTGCCCTGGACGAGTCTAAATTTTAACAAACCCATCTACTGGCCGGAGAAATCCGATCAGAAGTGGTCTTCATGGAAGGCTTGTGGCCAAAAATCCATGAGTCAACATTTTAAATATTTGGCTGTAGCAGAAGGCAGTTTGTTCTCCAAAGGGCTGGAAACGGTGCAAGAATGAGTGTCTGCAGGCAACAGCAAAGCAAGGTGGAGGTTCCTTGCAAGTCTGGGGCTGCATTTCTGAAAATGAAGTTGGATATTTGGTCAGAATTAAAGGTCTCCTCGGTGCTGAAAAGTACAGGCAGATACTATCCATCATGCAATACCATCAGGGAGGCATATTATTAGCCCCAAATGTATTCCTCGGCATGGCAATTACCCCACACATACAGCCATTAAGTCATTAAGAACTATCTTCAGCATAGAGAAGAACAAGGAGTCCTGGAAGTGATGGTATGGCCCCCAGAGAGCCCTGATCTCAACATCATCAAGTCTGTCTGGGATTACATAAAGAGAGAGAGGCAACCTAGGCTGGCTAAATCCGCAGAAGAACTGTGGTTAGCTCTCCAAGATGTTTGGAACAATCTACCTTCCAAGTTCCTTAATAAACAGTGTGCAAGTGTACATAGAAGAATTGATGGTGTTTTGAAGGCAAAGAGTGACCACACCAAATATTGATTTGATTTAGATTTTTCTTCTGTTTACTCACTATGCATTTTGTTAACTGATGAAAATAAACCATTAACATGTCTATTTTTGAACGCATTCTTACTTTACAGCATTACAGCATAAGGGAAACTGGGTGCCACTGGTGGTCACTTACCTATCACGGTGCCCGTGATTGCTGCAATCCAGTGTCTATCACCTGCAGGGGGCTCCCATTGGCTGTCTGCCATCAGCCCGCCTCACATTGCCTTTTTAAACTCAGTCCGGGCACCTTTTGGTTGCCCTTTTGTGGTGTCTCTGACAGCATCCAATCCGTCCTGTCTTCTGTAGCTGTTTGGGCCTGTTCCTGAGTCCTGAGTTCCTGAGTCGACCTGTTCCTGTGTTCCTGCCTGCTTGTCTTTCCAGTCCGGTTCCGTTTGTTCTCCTTGGTTGCTGATGTTCCGGTTGCCAGTCGGCTCAGCGGTGCTTGACCCAGTTGATCCTCTGCCTGGTTCCAGTGGTTTCCTGTCTCCAGTCGCTGAGGCGACATTGCTCTCCTTTCGCTCCGGTGACATTACTGCTGTTGGTTCCAGCGTGTGGACGCTGGTTTACTCCATTAAGCCTTGCGGCTCATTACTGCTGTTGGTCCCAGCGTGCGGACGCTGGTTTACTCCATTAAGCCTCGCGGCTCATTACTGCTGTTGGTCCCAGCGTGCGGACGCTGGTTTACTCCATTAAGCCTCGCGGCTCATTACTGCTGTTGGTCCCAGCGTGCGGACGCTGGTTTACTCCATTAAGCCTCGCGGCTCATTACTGCTGTTGGTCCCAACGTGCGGGCGCTGGTTTACTCCAATAAGCCTCGCGGCTCATTACTGCTGTTGGTCCCAGCGTGCGGGAGCTGGTTTACTCCAATAAGCCTCGCGGCTCATTACTGTTATTGGTCCCAGCGTGCGGACGCTGGTTTACTCCATTAAGCCTTGCGGCTCATTACCGTTGTTGGTCCCAGCGTGCGGATGCTGGTTTACTCAATTAGCCTTGCGGCTAACATTACTGTCAGTTGGTCCCAGCGTGCGGACTCTGGTTTACTCCCTGACCTGCAGTCAGGTACTTGGAGGTTCCGAGTGTACTGTCCAGTCCTAACAGCAGTTAGTCCTGTAGTTTACGGGCATGAGACTTCTGCTTGAGTGAGACCGCTTGACCGAGTCGCTACTTTTCCATCCTACTGTCATTGTCATCTGACAGTCGTTTGGTCTCAGTGGTATCACCCCTCTTGGTCTGCCCTGCCCGGTATTGGTAAGGCCGGTAGAACCTTTCACGTTGCCACCCTTAGGTTGCCTTACCTGGTATTGGCAGGGCCGGTAGAGCCTACTCCTTGTGCTTCCCTCAGGCTGCCTTGCCCGGTATTGGTAAGGCCAGTAGAACCGGTACGTTGCCATCTTACTGTTGCCTTACCCGGTATTGGCAAGGCCGGTAGAGCCTACTTCTTCTATTCCGTCTGAGTTGCCTGGGTTGCTTTGCCCAGTATTATTGGCAAGGCCGGTAGAACCTATATCTATTGTCATTTGCTTCTATGTATTGTTTGTATGTGTATGAAAACCCTATGGGATTGTCTTAACTTTTCAATAAAGTTATGTTTTTATCTAAACCTTATGTCTGAGAGTCTTAATAAACCGTGACATTACCACCCTCAGGTTGAAGTTCTACGCAAAATTACATATGGATGAAAGACAAGAACATATCCCCACAGCCTCCGTTACTTTCCTTCAGACAGTCTCCCAGTTTAAAACAACTGATGGTAAGGAGTTCCCTGAATAAAAATACAAAAAATGGCACATCTCCCTGCCTACAAAAGAGGAGTGAAACCTGTGCACACATTTACACCACGGACAAGATACCAATTCCAAACACCCAGTTACACTATAAGATCAATAGTACTTTCACCTGCAAATCATCCAATGTAATATACCTTATCATGTGCGAAAATGCCCAGCAGCTCTTTATGTGGGTGAAACTGGACAGGTTTAATTCCCACATATACAGTATTAACAACAAAAAGACAGCAACACCAGTGGGAGAACATTTTTGCCAAAATGGATACAGTGTCAGGGACATTAAGTTAACTGTATTAATGGGACTGTTCCGCACTCAGAGGGACAGAAAAGTATGGGAGGTTAAGTTAATGTTAAAGTTTAATACTCTTCATAATGGTTTGAATAAAGGCAGATAATTCTTGTCACATTATCACTTAGTGGATTAAAATTTCCAACAGACCCACTGGCATCGTAAATACCTATAAAGCCTCAGAGGAAGACTGCAATTTACCATTGACTGATCAAAGTATCTGGATCTGGGCTGTGTTCTCTTATCTGGTTTCCATTCTAAACAATGCAATGTGTACTTGTATATAAGAGATGTTTTCATATTTATCTTTATAACATGCCTGAGGAAGAGACCTAAGGTCTTGAAAGCTTGCATTCTAAATCTGCTTAATTAGCCAATAAAAGTATCAACAGCTATATTTGCCTCCTGTATTTCTACGGCTAACACGATACCAGCTCTCATCTGATATTATCATTTAGCAGTTTTGAGTTTCCTTTGATGTTTAATCCTTGGATCACTGTTCTTCCCTACACTGTCACGAAGGAATTGTTTCCTTAAGATGTCAGCACATATATATTTATTTCTGTATACATACTAGCTTCTCATTCATATACCAGTACTTTAAGTTGTTTTATCATTCAGTCTATGTATTTTTGATATTTTTAATGATATTTACAGTCATTTTGGTGTTGTTTTAAGCACTTAGACTTATTGTTCTATTGTTCTATTGTTTATATGGCTTTTGTATGACATGATGATCCCCTGACTCAACATGTGCTACAAATAAGAAGATTGTGGGGTCTTATCCAAGTATTCCAGACAGAGATCTGATAATCAGCACAGTTGGTAAAGAATATTGATTATTAACTCGGGACATAACCTCGTGTGTGGTTGAAGTTGCCCTGCTCTTGTCACCGGTGACATAGTGAAATGGAGTGCTAAACAACAATAGATTTCATCAAGAGTTAGAGTATTGATGATCATTCACTATTTATAAGGCTGATTATGTCCCGAGTTAACAATCAATATTCTTTAACAACTCCACTGAATATCGGGGTGAAACGCTATCACCAATCATATTTTATGAATGGAGCTCTGATGAGATACATTGCATCTTCTTACATTGTTACATATGGATGTGGAAGGACTACATTTCCAGCAGTGCATTTTTCCATAATGATTCAATTAATGGAGTTAATTGACATTACAACATGCATGGTTATGGCACTCGATTGGTATTTCAGTGTACAGTTCCCACTCCTTTATGCATGTGGTGAGATTGGACAGGATTGAGTTAAATGAGAAGATATGATTTGTGATGAGACCGCTAGCACATATGTCTAACTAAGAATTGCATTTTGCAAAAGTGTTTGACAAAGTGCCTCACAACAGGTTATTG
The DNA here is from genome assembly GCA_037306005.1 of Rhinophrynus dorsalis. Taxonomy (NCBI): domain Eukaryota; kingdom Metazoa; phylum Chordata; class Amphibia; order Anura; family Rhinophrynidae; genus Rhinophrynus; species Rhinophrynus dorsalis. The sequence continues at coordinate 227,006,265 of CM074722.1, forward strand.
CATAAATTAAAAGGCTTCAGAGTGGGCGGTGTTATCTGTACATGGACTAAGAACTTGTTAAATGATAGATGGCAGAGAGTTGTTGTAAATGGAACCTTTTCAAACTGATCTAAAGTTATAAGTGGGGTGCCACAGGGTTCAGTCCTGGGCCCAATGCTTTTTAATTAGTTTATTAATGATCTAGAAGTGGGAATTGAAAGTAGCATGTCAATCTTTGCTGATGACACTAAGCTATGCAAGGAAATACATACAGAGCTGGATGTTTTTTTCTCTGCAAAAAAGTGGCAGATGACATTTAATGTAGATAAATGTAAGGTTATGCATTTGGGCTGTAGAAACAAACTTGCTACATATACGCTAAATGGGAAACAACTTGAGGAATCCTCATTAGAGAAAGATTTAGGTGTACTGATAGACGATAGACTTCACAGCAGTGTGCAGAGCTGCTGCAAGAGAAAATAGGGTACTAGCCTGCATAAAAAGAGGTAGAGATGTAAGGGATGCTAATATTATCCTACCTCTGTATAAATCCTTGGTTAGGCCTCATCTAGAATATGCAGTACAATGTTGGGTGACAGTTCTTAAAAAAGACATTGTTGAACTGGAAAAGGCACAGAGACGTGCAACAAAACTGATAAAGGGATTGGAAGAGCTGAGTTATAAAGAGAGGCTAGCCAAACTGGGTTTGTTTACATTAGAGAAGAAACGTCTAAATGGTGATATGATTACCATTTACAAATACATTCAAGGTCAGTTCAAAGAACTATCCAATGAATTATTTATGCAAAGAGCTGAGCTAAGAACAAGAGGTCATCCATCAAGACTAGAGGAAAGGTGCTTTCGACTAAAACAAAGGCAGGGATTCTTTACAGTAAGGGCTGTTAAGCTATGGAATTCTATGCCTCTGGATGTTATATTTGCAGATACAGGGCTTAACAGCCCTTACTGTAAAGAATCCCTGTCTTTGTTTTAGTCGAAAGCACCTTTCCTCTAGTCTTGATGGATGACCTCTTGTTCTTAGCTCAGCTCTTTACATAAATAATTCATTGGATAGTTCTTTGTACTGACCTTGCACGTATTTGTAAATGGCAATCATATCACCGCTTAGACGTCTCTTCTCTAATGTAAACAAACCCAGTTTCAAAAAAGCAATGGATGCCTATCTAGCACAGAACAATATTGAAAATTATGACAGATGGCTTCAATGCAGATAGGATGTTGATCCAGGGAACTATCTGACTGCCATTTGGAGTCAGGAAGGAATTTTTTTACCCACTTGGGGCTAAATTGGAAATGGCTTCAGAGGGCTTTTTTTTGCCTTCCTCTGGATCAACAGGGGTGTTTTTGGCATGGGTTGGATTTGATGGACGCAAGTCTTTTTTCAGCCTCATTAAATATGTTACTATGAATTAGGACTATAGCACAGTATAGGTGTTTTCAAGTGTTTGTTTTTTGGTTCATTTATTAGGAGTGCATCACTACACTGATTGATTATAAAGTCCTATGAGTCTAGATGGTCCTTCTTACCATTTCTGTCTACATATGATTCCATGCAACGCCCACTACTCTGGTCCACAAAATGATAATGTGAAACACTATATAACAATTACATATATTATATTATATTATATATCTCAAGCAAATGTAATTTTGTAAAATGACTATTTTTAGAGTCCTACATCCCATAAGTACACCAATACTACGTATACATAGTTTTAGATATAGGAATCATTTATATAAACTACAAATTTAACAAGAGCACAAAAGTATCTTTTCAGTTTTATCAACTGATTTTGCACATCCCATTGGTTAAAAGGCAAAACTGCCTTATATTCCCACAATAATTCTTACACAAGCACGCATGGACTACTGTAACTGGCCATCCTTCCTCTTCTCTCTGGCCATTCTGCCTTACAATTGCATACACTTGAATCCATTCCATCCATTGTGCTGCAGCACAATTTAGCTTAATGTCACCTTGGTTTGACCCAGCCCCCCTCCTTCTCCCATCTCTCCAGTGGTTGCCTATTTAACTCCAGATATTTCCACTTATGCTCTAAGTGGGGAAACCTTCCTCCCTGACTGCAAAAAGCAGTCAAATATTTTCTGCGCTGAAAACAATTGTAGTAATTCTCTGTATTTTTTTAGCGAAAAAGCTTTCTCTTTTGTAACGTAGCAAAAATCCGCCCTTTCCTCTGTTCATCCACAGCTAAAATTCTTACACAAGCAGCACAATTTACCTTAATTTCACCTTGGTTTGTCCCTGCCCCCCTCCTTCTCCAATCTCTCCAATGGCTGCCAATTAAACTCCAGATATTTTACAAAATACTGCTTCTCTCATTCAAGACTTTCCAGTCCTCTACCCCTTCCTAAATTTCCACTCTGATCTCCTGCTATAACCCATCCCACCACTTACGATCAGCCAGTTACATTCTTCTCCTTTTATGTCTATAGCTCTCTCACATATCAATCCTTTTTCCTCTCATTGCTCCTTATTTGTGGCATTCTCCACCTCCCAGCATGAACCTCCCTTGCAGTCTTCAAGTCTTGTCCAAAATAACACCTCCTCAACAAAACTTCAACAAGCTAGAAGGCATTGACTTTGTACATTTAAGGCTATTATAATTTACTCACTTTATTTTTGTGTCCCCTTTCATGACCAGAACTCTAGCACTGTATTCTGCACATGACCCTTATGTACTCTGCATGTCTTCTATTACCACTTTAGATTGTAAGCTTGCGAGCAGGGACTCCGCTTCCAGTGTTTCACTTTGCAAAGGACTTGTAACCCTGTATTGTCTAAACCCTTAAATTGTAAAGAGCTGAGTATACTTGTGTGTTACAGCTTACCTTGGTTTCAGCATCATCTACAGGCGTGAGGCTTTAAACATGCAGCAGGCCTGTGTTTCATGTGTTTGCTTCCTGTATTCTCCTCCTACCTACTTCCTCCTACCGACTTCCTCCCTCTGAGCTGCTCTTCCTACCTACTTCCTGTGGAGGGGTTTAAAAGACAGACTGAGTCCTGACTCAGTTGCCCTTGCATTGTTGTTCATAGCAGTTCTGTTACCTTGTGCTCTGTGTATGACCTGGCTAGTCTTCCATCCAACCTGGTGCTGACCTGTGGCTCTGTCTGACTATTCTTTTGCTTATCCTTATAGTGGACACCCAACCTACTGCAGACCTGTGGCTCTGGCTGACTACCTGAACTGTGTATGTCCTGGCTTGTCTGACTACCCCCTCTGGTGCTGACTTGTGGCTCTGTCTGACCACTCTTACGTTTGTTCCTTGTACCTAGTAGACACCCAACCTATTGCGGACCTGGGGCTCTGGTAGGCCAGCTCTGATACTGACTGCAGGCAAGTCAGCTATCTATTTCCCATTCTGACTGCAGGCGTGAGTCAGAGTTCGCTCCATTCTGACTGCAGGCGTGAGTCAGATATCGCTCCCTACAGACTGCAAGCTTGAGTCGGTATGCCCGCTACGTCGGATCAAGATCCTGTGTTCCTGTTCCTGCTCCTGTTCCTGCTCCTGGCTCCAGCAGAGACTATCAGTGGCTTAGGCCTAGTCTCCAGCAGATTGGTCAGGCTCGGCAGCCTACTATTCCTGATAGCAGTGCTTGCTGGGCTGTAACCATCTGCTTGTTCCTGCTGTATGTATATTGTATATATTTTTCTTACCTTTCGGTTGTCAATAAATTCCATTTAACTATACTGTACTGACTCTTGAACTCTCTGGGAACTGTGACAGTGTGGCACTATATAAATAAACATATTCATTCATTCATTCATTCATTCATTCATTCATTCAGTTTATCTACAGTAGCTGCCAACAGATCCTCTCAAGAGAAGGAATTTCACATAATTTCTGCCCTTGCTATAGTCAAGAGAGACTTTCCTCTAATCTTAATGGTTCAACTGTTTTTTGCTCAGCTTTTTGTTTAAAGGGTTTTGTGAATTATTTGTATTGGCCTTTAATATATTTGTATATAGGAGCGGTTCTAGATCTATTTTAAGCTGTGACTCGTCCTCCTTTAAAGTGTTATTAATGTCCACCAAAAAAATTTTTTGCATTTAGAAGAGCTTAAAAAGTTGATCTAAATGCAGAAAACCGCATCTCTCAAACTATGGTTTAAGAGATACAGGTGTTTAAAGTTTGATCTCTCCTACTGACAGCTGTAAAGCTGTCAGCAGAAGATCTGTGTCGGCCGACACGGAGGAGCTTGAGAAGTGGAGGAGCTTGAGAAGTGCCGCAATCTCATTATTTACCATGAATCCCTTCATTGGAATGGTCTAAAAAGTGTGCCTGGGTTTCAAGCATCCAGTCAACAGAAATCCTGTGGTTGTTGAAAAGGTGTTTATGTGAGAGGTAGCAGCAAGAATCCTGCAGGGACCCATCCAAACTGGGGCACACTTCTAGTGTTATTGAGTCTCTATGAGCCAACATTGCTTTGGAATGCTTCCAGTACCTTGTGGAAACCATGCCCCAGTGACTAGAGGCAAAGGCTATTCTGAGGGCAAAAGTAGGCTATATGCACCATTAGGTTCATCTGTATAATATGTAATAAATAAGAAAGAGAGAGAGTATATGAGTTAGACATAGCAAGAGGATATGGGACTGAGCAAGGCATAGAGTAAGAAAGATAGAAAGCAAACATGAAAGACAAACAGACAGTCGGTACATGTGCTAGGACACAGATGTGGATATGATGCATGTCAGGATATTTACAAGCTCTTACTGGCATATATACTAAGCCATCGTTTAGACTTTAATGTGACAAGACCAAAACAACTCCCCTATAGCGTTCACAGGTAAATGGGATGAATTCCTTGGTGGCTTGTTAGTACATGGCAAGAAACAAGATGCAGAGCAATGGCATGCCTGACAATACCCACTTACACTACTGCCTCGCTACATACCTCTTGGCACAAGTGGCATCAATAGGAGAATGTCTGGCATAGATAGCATAGGACATAGGAAACAGAGGGTGCAACACAATCCATACAGATCTAGCACCTATTTTAGCTTGAAATCATGTTAGTACTTCCCTCCAAGGAAGACTGAGGCCATTAGACGGACACAGTCATGGGAATGTACATATGGCATTCTTTGCTAAAATTAGAACAGGAAGCAATTTTTGTGTGTCGATCCTGCCTAACGCCTATGTATTAACCTATTTATGATGAACATTGTCCTGTTTATAATGCTTGAGCATTTTTGGTGTGCCGTTCTTCTGTACCGTGTTAATTGCAGTTGTACCTTGTTAATTGCAGCCTTGTACTACAGAGGAAATTGGGGTAACATTTTTAAATTTTCTTGAGCACGCAAATGGGATGCATTAGGTCTTGCTTACACTACAGTCCTCACATTAGTGAAATTGTGTGTGCTGATATGCACTGTAGCAGTGGTACACAAACATAGGCACATGCACAGGATGAGATAACATATATATACAGGGAATCAGCTATGCTGGAGGCTCCCTATAGCCCAACCCCCTAGTAAGAAGCAGAGACAGACTGAGAGTGATAGCAAGAGAGACAGAGAGAAAGAACGAGAAAATGGTAAATATGAAAAAAAAACAAAAATGGAGCAATTCAATTAATTCTGATTTAAACTGAGATTCTAATCCCTTAAACGCTAGAAAGTTCTCAACCACATTTCTAGCATTCAAGGGGTTAAAATCCCAATTTAAATAAATGGAAATGTGTATTAGTCCCCTAAAGTGCAGTTGGTTTGCCCAGAATGGTTCCTTTTTTTCATTTTCTATATATGGCACATTTATAGTGTTTTATGTCTATGTTACAAACCCAGGGCAATGCTAGACCATACAGGCTAGTATAGTCACTAATAATAAAAGGCCAGATGTATGTTTGTCTGATGCAGTCATGCGCAGTAGAGACTGCCCAAACACAGTCATACGCAGTAGAGACTTCCCAAATGCAGGCCAGATGTATGTTTGTCTGATACAGTCATGAGCAGTAGACACTGCCTGAACGCACAGACTTTGGCCCATGTACACGGGCTTTTACACTAGTATATCTATAAAAGAGAAGACCACAACATGATGCATTCTTCTTCCCTGCTGGTCATAACCCGAGGCAGCAGTTAAGAGGTATGTTAATCTCCTCCATACTGCCTTTCCAATATCTAGTGGGGGCTGTAATTTGGACAGGAGTGACCAGGGTTGGGGGCAAGCCCCCTTGGCCACTCCTGTCCAAACCTCAGCAAAAGAGTTTCATCTCCCTCCCATTCACCTCCATCTTCCTTATCCTTCCTCCATTGCTGTTCATCTCACCACCACTCACCACCATCTCCCCTGTTCTCTCCCACCGTCCCCTTCTGCCATGTCTCCAGTCCCACTCCTTCTTTTCTTCCACCCGCCCTGGTCCCCATTTTCCCACTCATGTTTCCTTCCCCATTCACAATGCCCCAGTGCCTCTTCTCTCCCACACTTTCCATTTGCCATGTCACTGCTTCCTTCCCTCCCCTTTTGCCATGTCCGTGTTCCCCTTCCCCACCGTTCACAATGTCCACCATGTCTGTGCTCCCCTCCGTCCTCATTCACCATGTCCATGCTCCCATCCCTCCCCGTTCACCATGTCCCTGTTCCCCTTCCTCCCAGTTCAGCTGGCCCCTGTTCCATTCGCATCCTATTCAGCATGTCCCTGTTCTCCTAATTCCCTATTCAGCATCTCCCTGCCCCCCTTTCAGCATTTCCCTGTTCCCTTCACATCCTATTAAGCATGTCCTTGTTCTCCTATTTCCCTGTTCACCATGTCCCTGTGCCTCCTCCCTTTCAGCATTTCCCTGTTATCTTCCTATCCTACTCAGCATGTCCCTGTTCTCCTTCCCCAGTCAGCATGTCCCTGTTACCCTCCCCATTTCAGCATGTTCCTGTTCACTTCTCTCTTTGCTTATCATGTCCCAGTTTCCCTCCCTCCCTACCTGTTCTTCATGTCCCCGTTACACTCCCTCCTCATTCAGTATGTCCCTATTCCCTTCCCTCCCTCTCCCTTCAGCATGTCCCTGTTGCTTTCCTTCAACAGTGTGTGTGTGCACTCATGCCTGGTCAATGCCAGTGAGGTACTCTACTCACTGCAATGCATTGCATGCCTTTTTGGCAGTAAAATGGTTAACACTTTCAATGGCCGAGAGCCTTACAGCTAATACCTGTTTGGTACTGAAGGTTTTAACAATTTCATTGGCAGAGGGCTCCCCACTGTATGAGTAATGTTTAAGCACTTTCAGTACCAGAGAGCTAACCAAGTCATTGCAATGCATTGGACACCTCTTTGGAAGTCAATATCACAGAGCTATTGCATTAAATACCTCTTTGGCACACATAGGGTTAACCCTCTCACTGCAGAGAGGCATCCATGCATTGCAATGTTTTACATATCTGTTTGCCACGCATATGGTTAAATGTTTTGCATAGAGGAGGGGTAGCCAATGCATTGCATACATCTTTGGCAATCAAAGGGATGAACCTTTGAGTGGCAGAGGGCTACCCAACACATACCTTGAATTGCACTGGCGATAACTGTCACTGAAACAATTAACACGTTGTTCATCAATGCATTAGATATCCCTCTGCCACTCAAAGGGTTAAACTGCATTATCAATGCCATGCCATTATTGCTGGTATAATTGTTCACTGAAAACTTCACAAATAGCACTTTGGACTTTTTATATTTTACCTTTCAGAAAGTTAACTGCTTGTCGCTCTCTGAATATTTGTTCTGTGCTCTGATTGTTCTTTGACTCACTTCTGGGAAGCTCAATGTATTTCAAATTGTTATCCTTTTACTCCTGAAGTTGGTTGATTATCAGCAACTGACAGGTTTGTGTTTGGGCACATTAACCTTTTGTGTTACTGACTAAAATTTGCTACAGACATTCCCAAGCAGTGGTATAAGCAGTCATTTGAGGACCCCCGGTGCACTGGGCCCTCTAACACAAAAATATTCTGCCAGGGTATTAACCAAAACCTATGGGCTCTGGGGCAGGTGGGCCACCTTAGATGGTGGGCAACATCACAACTGCACCCTCTGTAGCCCCCCCCCCCACGTCCGGTAGAATGTAGGTGAAAGGTATGTCCACACTATGGGCATTTGGATTGTGTTGGATAGATACATGATGGTATCATGGTGGTTTTGGCCAGCATAGCGAAGGTGTCCTCAGAACTTGGCACCTAAGCGGATATCTACTCTGCATGGGAAATCAGGCCCACAATCCAAGCCAGAGAAGCCTACAGGAGATTTCATGGGTGGGAATTCCTGCTATTTCACTAAGGGCAGTAATATTTTATTATGCATAAAATATATATATGAATAAACACTGGCAATCCCACTGCTTTCAGATGCTTGATTCAAAGGTTATTACAGCTCTTTTTTTCAACCAGTGGTTAACAACTACTTCAACTGGTGTCCTGAGGGCAAGGGTTTTTGTATTGCTTTCTATTGGTGGCAATTCCTGCTACTTCCCTAAGGGCAGTACTATTTTATTATGCATAAAATATATATACCAGAACATTTCCTGATGCATAAACAGTGGCAATCCCAATGCTGTCAGATCCTTGATTCAAAGGTTATTACAGCCCTAACTTTTTTTGACCAATGGTTAACAACTACTCAACTGGGGTACAGACGGCTAGGGTTTTTTTGATTGCTTTCTATGGGAGAGTTTCAGAAAAAAGATGGTACCATGTTAACCGCTAGAATAGGTGGGATTCAGTGTAACAAAAAAATCACAAGAGTGGTATAAAGCTGATACATTTTAATGGCTTACTGAGGATATAGAAAGTGCAAACTTTTAGGACACTAATGGCGGAATGCAAGAAATGAGTGCAAGAGCTAAGTTGTGAGTGAAAGGTGAAAGCGAACATATTTACGCATGATGGTACTGAATTGCGCATGAAAAATCTAAAATGTGCTGTGCACATTTTGTGTGTGTGGGCATGGTCGTGTGGGCGTGATTAGGATTAGCGAACCTGTATGAGCGGAGTAGCGTATGCGTCTAATGCAGGAAGTAATATTGCGAACGATTTTATTTGTCTGCATGGTGGTGTCGCAAATGCTATATTTTGTGAGCAAATCTAGGAAATCCGATGCGCAATTCAAGATTCTTTCGGTAAAGGGCTTCCTGGATTACAACTTGCACAATAGCTATTAGCGCAGGTTAAAATAATTATTTCATATTTAGTGCTTGCGAACATTTCTTGTATTCCGCCATAAGACCCCTTCTTCAGGAGTGGGTTAACAAACAAAGCTAGAATAATACTGCATACATTTGAAACAAATTATATGAATACATAGTGGGGGTCAATTACCTTAGAAAACATTACAGGGCTCGATATTATTACCACCGGCGCTCAAAGTATTAACAGTAGCATCTGTGGGGGACTATTTTATATATTTCAAAATACAAAACACTGATGGATTCGCTTTTTCATTTTCAGAGAAGAAAGACGATCAGAGGAAGATAAGAAGAATATGGCCGTGACCCCGCTGGACATCAGGATTGCTGGTAAGTTTTTAATTTTCAGGACATGTGTGAAACTGTTTGTGGGTTATCCCTATGAGTGACAGTGGGGTATGCAATGCTGTATAATGCATTGCATACCCCACTGGCACTCAAAGGGTTAATATTTTTGTTTGTTTCAACCACAAGTTTTCCAAAACATACCAGTGGTTTTTGACCGCCTGTTTTGGGCTCCGTGCCTGCCTTTTCATGGCGCAGAATCTGCTCCATGAAAAGTGTGTTCTAAACATGCGGTGAAGCCACCACATGGAATTATTTTTAGTTAATGTTCAATGGGTGAAATTTTCTCATCTGTTGAACATTTTTGCATGGTTTTTGGTGTTGACAGCACAGTTTATAGAATAGTAAAATGTGAAGTCAAAACCATTTCCCGCCTGTTTTAAAAATAGCGGGGCTAATAGTATTGAGCCCACAGTCTGCATAGATATCTATACAGACTGTGTCCTCTATGCATTTGCCTGAACTAAATCAGCCAGAAGGGCAAAAATGGATACCGACCGACCAAAGAAAAAGTCTAAGTCAGTATTCAATTATCCTACCAGCTGAAAGCACGACAGACATTAGGCCACAGAAAAGGACTTCAGGCCAAACATCCGTACTGTGTGATAATTTCCCAAGACACACACTAAATAGCGAGAATAATGGGAACTTCAAAGGAAAAAGGCATAGATTGGTGTCTGAGGTACTTTAAAGCACCAGTCATTCGCTTATCTCTATTACACTAACCTGTCATTCACTGACCTTCTTTTTCTATCTTTCTTCTTTTTTTAAAATTGTAATAAAAAGCAAACAATATTAATACTTGGTCCATACACATAACTTGCACATTCATGCTTAGGTTAACCTTTTGAATGCCAGAGGGGTATGCAACGCAAAGGGAAAAATAATGCTGAGAAATGCAGGTTAATATTTCCAAACACGTCCAACGTCTCAAACAAAACATGATAAACCAAATATGGTAAATCCAAACATGCCCAAAGTAGAGTTCTGTCCAGTTTCCAAAACATAACATGCTTAATCAAAATATTATCCCCCCATTCCTCCACAGCTGCATGCAGCCGCAATGGCGGCAGCGGCAGAGAAAGTGAATAGCAGCTACCCTCCATGTGTACCTCATAGGCCCATGCCTATTCCATTTTGAGGAAATCTGAACAGAGACTGCCTTTATATATGGGTAATCTCTGTTCCAATTCCCTCACAGGCATTGGCTGGCATGTGTGCTTACACACCTCCTAGCCAATCAGCATTAACCCCTTAACGACCCTTGACGGTCATAGTACGTCAAGGGTCGATTTGACTTAACGACCGATGACGTACTATGACCGTCATCGAGTTCCGGGCTCCCCCCGCGGCTGCACGCCGTTCGGGGAGTCCGGAACCCAACGGAGCAATAAAAAAAAAATTGCTCCGTGGTCGTCTAGTGACTTCCGGTTCCGGATTCCCCGGTCGTTAAGGGGTTAAGCAGAGGTGCTTTAAGCTGATTGGCTGGGAGGTGTGCAAGCACACATCCCAGTCAATGGCTTGAGGTAATTGGAACAAAGTCTGCCCATATATAAAGGCAGTCTCTGTTCAAATTCCCTCATAATGGAACGGGCATTAGGTACATATGAGGTGGGGTGCTGCTATTCAGTTTCTCTGCCACCATGGCTGCATACAGCAGCAGAGAAACGGAGAGATAATATTTTGATTAAGACTGCTATGCTTTGGAAATTGGACAGAACTTTCTACTTTGGATTTATCATATTTGAGTTTATCATGTTTTGTTTGAGACTTTGGGCATGTTTGGAAATATTAACTCTCACTTCTCAGCATTGTTTTCCCTTTTGAGTCCCAGAGAGGTATTCAACGCATCACACTCTGGCTCTCAAGGAGTTAAACTGTGCATGGATGGGTGGATTGTGCATGGATCAAGTATTAAATGGATTGTGCATGGATCAAGTACAAGAAAGAAGATAGAATAAGAAAATGGACAGTAGCTGACCAAGGTGCTGAAGATTCCGCTGGACATCAGGATTAATAGTAAGTGTTTGTTTTCACTGGCTGTTGGTTTGTTACTTTAACCTTTTAGTCTCCATAATAGTCTCACCTTTGGAAACAATAGTGAATATTTTACCTTTCATACATGTATCTAAAATCATTAACTCCAGAGGGCCAAAGAAGCACAATCTATTGGGCATAACTGACCCCCTACAAATCAACGGTGCACAACACGCCATATTTTATATATCAGATCCTACAGTACTCTCCTTTATTTTCTGATAAATAAATAATTCCATATTTAATGCTCCTGTGGCCCTCTGGAGTTAATAATGTAAGACATGTGTATGAAAGGAAATATATTCACTATGGTTTCCAGAGGTGAGAATATTATTGAAACTAAAATGTTAAATGTGAAAAGACATAATGAAGTTAAAATTATCTAGGTTTGTTCCATTTAAAATAATCAAATTACATTTTTTTCAATTAGGGGTTAATTATACCCTTTATCAAAAGAACCAGATGAGATTGAGTTTGCCAGGAAGAAGGAAAGCAGCACTTTTTTGAAACGCGTAGGGAAAGAGAACATCCACACAAATCCAGCCCATACACTAAGGACAGGTGAAGATGCCATTAAAAGAAAAACAGATGAGAATGCCACCTAAAATAGCGTGAGAAGAAACAAAGCGGCAAGAGTGAAGAAACACAAATATAGGAGGAGGATATATGTCTCCTCGTGTTTATCCAGCATGTCATCCAGATAGAAACATTTAAAGCTGATCTTTTAAGCAATATTTCAGTGAAAGAATTGACTACATGAAATATGCGCATATCGATCTGTTATCATAACAACATTTAATTTCACCCACTTTTTCATTCATCGTTTCATCGCCAACTCATTTCATGTTCATTGAATGACTGGTCTCAAATGCATTACCTTATTTATTATCTCATCAGTTTTACAAACTGGGATTTAGGACTATTTGATTTTTAACCATTCATATGCTCATTTAGCGACTGGCCTATCCAATACGATTTGTAGTTCTGTAACATACATGTGGGACTTTTTATTTTTTCATGGAGAATATGATACCAATTCTATACTATACAATATCACTTTTTGTTCCTTTTTTTTCCACATTTATTGTCACAATATTGTGTTATTGTCACAGATATCATGTGGAGTTTTTCATAACATTAGGGTATATATTTTATATATCTCGATTTATAATTGATTCATATTTTTGGTATATTTTTATCACTATTGTATGTTTATTATATCATTAAATATCCAGTTTCTAATTGACATTGTTTTATACCTGGGGCTCTTTCGAATGCCACACTTCACTATTTGTTGAGGCATGTAGCAATATTTTAGATCATACATATGTATGGGGAAGTGTGGCATCTAATAGTCCTGTGTTTACGCATATGTCAATTCTGTTATTAGGTGTGCAATTGCGCTTTGTATTTTTGCTGCACTGATCCCAATTCTTGGGCTCTAGCAAGCTACAGATAAGGTTCAGAGGAATGATCACAGAAACTGTCTGATTGCACTACTACTACTATTTTTAGACAGTAGGGAGAAACTTGGCATTTATGCTGATTCTTATCACCATTTTCCATCTACAAGTTTTGGGGAGTAGTGCCCTGTACAGAGGTATTGGTGAGATACATTTAGCATATTGGCATACTTATTATTAGGAAGTGTTTTTGGGCTTGTAATACTACTTTTGTTAATTGCAATATGTGATCTGACAGGTCCAATAATAGTGATTTTTATTGACTGTGGATCACCATTTTCTACCTTAGATCTGGTGCTTTGCACGCTGAAGATAGGGACTGGTGAGATACATTCAGTATATTTCTTGATTTATAGTTATACAGCAACATAGTAAATTAGGTTGAAAAATGTTACAAGTCCATCAAGTTCAACCCTTGGCTCATAACCCAGAGAAATGAGAATTATATAGCTTTCCTGCTATCAAATCATTTAGTCTTTATCAGACCTTCCTGATTTGCCTACTAATACACAGTATAAACCTGTATGTTCCCTTTTGAAAATAAATGTATTTAATCTTGTCTTAAATGTAACCACATCCTTGGCCAAGGAATTTCGTAATTTAACAGCCTTACTGTAAAAAAAAAAAAAAAACCTTCTTTACTGAAGTCTAAACCCCCATCTCATTTTTGAAAGGTCCAATGCACTCACTCTTAAGATTTTTGCTGTTTATATATTTGAAAAACTTTTTTGTATTAGTCTTGCTCTCCCTTGCAATTTGAGTTTCATTATTTATTTTTGCAAACCTAATTGCCTTTTTGCAGTCTTTGTTGTACTCCCTGTATTTTAAGAAAGAATAGTTTAAATGTTTTTGTTTTCTTTGCAATTTCCTTCTTTACATTTACAGTTAACCACATTGGCTGTGATCTACTTCTTTTGCATTTGTTCCCCAATGGTATATACTGTTGGGTACATCTCTGCAACATAAATTTGAATTCTGACCATGTTTTCTCAGTATGTTTGCCTTAAAAAATGTATCCCAGTCTATGTGTTGCATTGAAGTTCTTATCAATTTGAAGTTGTCTTTTTTAAAGCAGAAGTTTCACCCTGCCATAATTAAGCAAGTAGCAACTAGCTTTATAATAGCTATGTTACCTCTGAAATGTAGCTGATTCTTTTATTGTAGGGGACTGACGGGCAGTTTAGTGCAGTCTGTGTGCCTGCACCATCAGTCCCTTCCGGTTACCATGTGGAACACTGCAGTGCTTCTCAATGGAGACCGCGACTGACAGGGCAGGCACGCAGACAAGATGTCTGTGCTGATGCCTGGCTTCTGGTCTCCTACAATAAAGGATTTCTTTATAATGTGCTACATTTCAGAGGTAACATATAAATTATAAAGCTAATCGCTACCTGCTTAATTATTGCAGGGCGACTTTATAGCAGGTGAAAGTCCTGCTTTCAAATTAAGAGTTTTGGTCAAACCAATAGTTTTGCTTTGCCAAACTAATCTCAAATGTAATCATGTTGTGATCACTGTTTCCCAAATGTTCACTTACCTTAATATTGGATACCATATGTATGTTATTCATTATCACTAGGTCCAATACATTGTTATTTCTTGCCGGCACTTCCACCATTTGTGACATGTAGCTTTCCCGGAGCATGCTCACAAACCTGCTTCCCTTAGCACTCTGACAGGTCTCATTATTCCAGTTGATATCTGGATAGTTAAAATATCTGGATTTATGCTGAGAGGATATTTATTGTCCATATATATGTTGGTTATTTTAAATATATTTTTTATAATTATTTGGTATCATTTGTCATGCAGCTAATATTACATTTCATTTTATATCTGTAGCGTCATACTATTGTTTGTTTTTTTGTAATAGATTTTTTCTTACAAGTGGGAAATTTGTGTGAAACAGCCACAGGCAATTTTTAGGACGCAGAGGGGATTTTTTCTATAGTTAATTTTTTAAAAAGGTTTGCACTGTACGTAACTTCTGAATGAAGAATCTCCGTGCATGTTTTACACAATAGGAAAAGCATACATTTTCTTATAATGAGCACTGTATTTTCGATTTTTCTGTCCCCTTTATGTATGTTCATGAACTTAGGAGACATGATTATAAGGGTATATAAAATAATAGGGGTACGTTGTACCAGTCCAGTCATTAAGACTAAAAATCAGACCAGGACTTAAGGATATCGCTGCATGGGCATTTGTGGATTAATTAGAGGATCATTTTGAATCAAACATCTTCATTGAACCGGAGGTCTCCTTAACCCTTTCACTGCCAGAAAAGCATCCAATGCATTGCAACAGAATGTGTTGGATACCTCTCTGGCACTCAAAGGGTTAAAAGTTGCTCTGTTGTGGCCCCTTTGTTCCAGAATAACGCACCCCCAATATGAAGTGATTTTTTTGTACTATACCAAGTGATTTGACAGTTTAAAATCTCATTCAGAAAATAAAATAATTCCGAAATAATATATCAGCTTTATTCCTACAGTAAACAGGCGACTGTACAAAAATAGAGTTTTATTGCATTAAAAAAACAGTAAATAAGGTTAATTTTACTATATAACAGTACAAAAAATGCATGACAATATGTTTAATTGAAACTCAAGTTAGTTTAACCAATTGATTGAAATGCAAGCCATAAAAAAAACCCTTTCAGTTCCAGAGAGGTTCTCCAATGCTTTGTTTTGAAAAATGTAATACAACCTCCAGGCACTTAAGGGTTACATGGGTTTTAACCCTGTGTATGTCTTGGGTTTCACCAATGTATTACTGGCCCCTGAATTATTAATGGGGTTAAGGTAGAATGACATTGCCAACATAGGCTTTAAATTATTATTCATAACATCACAATACATAAATGAGATTAAAATATATGTTCACTACATAATAAATATTTTCTTTAAAAGGAAAAAAAAATCATACAAAATACAACACAAATAAATAAATAAGTTAAATGTAATAAATAGGTTGATATGAAGTGATGCATGGTGGGTAATTAGTGTTAAAGCAACAACTTTTAGCCTCTTGAATTTGAGACGTCTCCAAAATACAAAGGGTTAATAACAGAGAAAGTATACAGAAAGCCTGAAAGTGAGTGGCCCTCTAGCTGTTGTGGGACTACTACTCCCATCATTCTCAGTTAGCCAATGGCTGGCAGAGGATGATATGAATTGTAGTTCAACAACAACTGGATGGCAAATCTTTCTCAGCCCTGGTCTACAGTGAAGTGGTGGGTGATTTTGATCTCACGCATTTGGGAGTGAGCTTAATCATGATACAATAAGAGGAGGCCTATACACACTGTACATATTTCCAGCATGAGAGATCTTAGTGGATATACTCAATAGAACATCATAGGAACTGGAGAGTTTATCGCACTGGAGAAGTTAGTCATTCTATCACAATTTTGTCACACCTTAGTGCATCTTCCCCCTGGATTAATTCAGGGGTAAATAAATGGTACCATAGTGGAGAAATAAACATGTCCAAAATGTCCATTTTTAATTCATGTTTGAGAGGTCTACAATGCATTTCAGATACCCCCCTCCCCACACACACACACATACACATCAGTCTAAGTTTGGAGAATTTATATGTATTGCCTATGGTGCAGTTGGATTCTTCTAGACCCAGACTTATTGGGGTGGGGTGCACTAAGGTGTGATAAAGGTGTGATTAAGAGGAGATAACATCTACAGTGTGATAAACGCTATGATTCCTATATTATTCTAGTGAGCTTATTCACTGACATAAGTTGGAGATATTCCACTGCATAGGCTCCATAGAAAATCATTGGAACTAAGAGTTTATCTCCTCTGTATCACATCTTGGTGCATAACCCCAGTTTTTCTTAGTACATCAGCCTCAGTAAAGCTGCTCATATTTTTAGGGCCATAAGTTAAAAAAAAAAGTGTTGGAATTCTAAGGCAAACCATTTGCACTTCACAATACATTGGAGACATCTCTAGCATTCAAGACGTTAAAATCCCCATTTAAATCAATAGAAATTTGTAGTTCTTCCTACATAGTGCAAGTGGTTTGCCCCAGAACTCCTACACTTTTCATTTGAACATACGGCCCTTAAAGTGAGCCTTGAACCTGCATGAATATTCATCTACTGCACTGGAAATATTGCAGGGTCAGTTATGTGTGGGGATAATCTGCCTCTCTATGCATGACTACACCGAATATACTGTACTAGATCAGCAAACTCTGCCTGGATGGGTCTTGACATATTGCCATGGTCTGTAAAGTCAATAGAGGAATTGAGTTATTCACACATTTGTTGCCAGTTTGAACAGCATAGTATAATGATAACATTTTTTATAGTCTGAAGTTATTTCTTGGAGACAGGTTCTCCTTAGAGCTGCAATATAGATATAGACTGGAGTAGTGTCTGGGGAGCAATGCTAAATTAATTTTATTTCTTGAAATATTAAAAAAATCCAGTAACCTACTTTACGTGTAGACAAAATGGGCTATCCATTGTAACTTCATGAGTGCACAGGACATTAGCCTTTTGAGTGCCAGAGGGGTATGCAAAGCATTGCTCTGCAATGCGTTGTGTACCCCTCTGGCACTCACAGGGTTAACAGTGCCTGACAGGCTATACAGAGACTACACACACACCCCTGGTCCCCCAAGGGTTAAAGTGAAATTGGGGGGGAATGTACAAATACAGATACAAATACAAAGAGAGGCTAGCCAAACTGGGTTTGTTTACATTAGAGAAGAGACATCTAAGGGGTGATATGATTACTATTTACAAATACATTCAAGGTCATTACAAAGAACAATCCAATTAATTATTTATGCAAAGAGCTGAGCTAAGAACAAGAGGTCATCCATTAAGACTTGAGGAAAGGCGCTTTCTACTAAAACAAAGGCAGGGATTATTTACAGTAAGGGTGGTAAGGGTATGGAATTCTTTGCCTCAGGATGTTATGCTTGCGGATAATGCAACTGCATTCAAAAAAGCAATGGATGCCTATCTAGCACAGAACAATACTGACAATTATGACAGATGGCTTCCTCTGGATCAACAGGGGTGCTTTTGGCATGGGCTGGACTTGATGGACGCATGTCTTTTTTCAGCCTTATCTACTATGTTAGTTATGTACAAATATAGGAGCTGGAAGCAATTTGTATCCCTTCCCGTCTAATGCCAAGTAACTAAAGCTACTTAACCCCTTAACGACCCTTGACGGTCATAGTACGTCATGGGTCGATTTGAGTTAACGACTCATGATGTACTATACCCGTCATGGAATTCTGGGCTCCCCCCGCGGCTGTACGCTGTTTGGGGAGTCCAGAACCAGAAGTTGAAAAAAAAATGCTCTGTGGTCCTCTGATCGTCCAGTGGTTAAGGGGTTAATCAGAACATTTGGCACGATGCAGGAAACGTGGCCAATCGCTATTTCCCATGTGAAAACCAGTAGGGAATAGGTCTGCACATGATTTTGTTGAATTGCACATGAAAAAATCAAGATTAGCGAACGGCTGTGTATATTTTTTGTGGGCGTGGCTAAAATTAACGAATCTGTGTGAGTGGAATAGCAAATGCGCCTAATGCAAGAATTGCTACTGCGAATGAATTTATACCTCTGTGTACTGTTGTCGTAAAATGGAATTTTTCATGCGCAATTCAAGAAGCATTCGGTATTTAGCTTCCTGGATTAGAACATGTGGAAAATCTGTCTGCGCACAAAAACACCTTTAGCCGATGCAAACGTTTCTTGTATCGCGCCAACTGTCCCAGCCACACTTCTGAAGGGAGGGCAATGGGACAGTCTACAAGTGTTTGAGGCTGTTCCATTACTCTTCTCATTCACTAATGCTATATTTTAAACAAGGTGGAGAGGAAATGCTGTTACTTTAAGCCAATTTCCTGTACACTCTATGCGACAATCATAAAGGACATTGGCATAAAAGTCTAAATGATGGCAGAGTGTGTCCACATTGTAGTACATACCTTGAAGTGCAACCTTTCATGTTGGAGGCTAACATCAAAAGAGCTGCCGCAGTGGATTTGTATCCTCTCCGTCTCTTCCCAAATAAGATGGCATATTTTTAAATCGTATTTAATGCTGCCTATACCTAACTCTATACTAAATGATACACATGCTTAGCTTTAAATATATTACACTTTTTATTTTGATTACTCACCAATTTGTGGTGAAATAACTTCCATTTTCTGCCTGGCATTGTGTGTGATGGACAATTTGCATACACTGACAGAGAGACAGTAGCACAACCACAAATAGTAGAGAATAATATTAAATATGAGGGAGGCACATTTATCAAACGAAACAACAGTATCATATGAAAGCCCAATTAAAAGCAATGGGAATTGTTCTAATAAATAAAAGGAGTTGATTTGCTCTCCCTTTACTTTGATAGATATTCCTTAGAACAGTAATCTTTTTTATAGTATTTAGCTAATATACAGTATAGATCCTTTTAATTGTGGATTAAAAATGTGCTGACATTTGTTTTGGGAAAAAGCATGTCTTATGAGATTCTAAAATACCCCCAAAAGTCTGGTGGCGTAATACCCCTTCTCAGTATGCTAACACTTAACAGTCAATAGAAAAACACACTGCAATCTGTGGATGATCTCCAGAGGTAACTTACACATCTGGAGGAAATATGGCTGTTGATAAGAGGAACAGTGCTGCAAACTCTTCAAAGTATAACATTATCTCTTACAAATCATTAAAGGAGAACTATGCCCTTATATATAATTGAGGTGATACAGAATCTGAATAGATACTGGTAACAGAATATATAATTCAAATGCTAATGTATCAAATATATACTGTCCCAAAAGCTCCACAGCAAGAAGGATACTGAACTCCATTTTGTCAGCTGGGCTCTTCTGAGTAAAAGCATGAACCAGCATACACAGTCTTTCCTATACATGCTGGTTCATGCTTTGATTTTGAAGGGTCCATCTGTTTTAACTGACAGGATGGAGTATACCTCTTGCTGTGCAACTTTACTAAATTAAATTGCTTTAAATATATATATTTGTCGGTTCACAGTGAGAACAAAAGGCACAGGACTGAAGTTGTTGGAGGCCTGCTGAGGAGGGTTTCATCTTGCACTGGACTGACAACAGTTGAAGATGAAGTACACCAATCCTAGGCCATAAATTGTATGAGTAGATAACATCACCAGAGTTGGACTTAGGGTGTCATAAAATATATTGGGACATCTGCTCTGAGGTGGGTTATCCAGGGAACAGCCACATAACATGAAATAGGGAGAACATGTGTATATACTGTAAAAAGGTTCAATACAAATATATACTTAGAATGCCCAGGTTTTATCCTTTTGGTGGATACCAAACATGCCCAGGGAGAGGGGTTCCTGCTATGAGTTACAAGAATGTCCACTTTGCAAGCAGTTAGACCCAGCATATTTGGTGTCCATGTATTCACACAAATATGAGGAATGTGATTATGATAACATTATGGAGGTATGCTGTAAACTGCATGTTTTCGGAAGCCTTATGTCTTTTCAGGTTAAACTCTGCAGTAGTGTCCCTGACAGGTCTGATTGAGAGGACCATAAACTGTCAGGCCAAACCTCTGATGCTCCCGGCTAACACCCAGGGGGTCTAGCCTCTTAGAAACAACTGTGGTAACTATTTAATATGGGTCTTGGCTAATAAAAGGGAATTTCTTTTTAACAACTGGAAGGAGAACTTTCACCATCTGAAGTTCCCACAAGGACTCTCATATATCTGTAATTTCATGTAGGGATTTCTTGTGATTCTCTGTTTTGCCAAATTATAATCTTTATTTCTGCATGTCCTTTATTTCTGTATTTTTGTACACAACACTGTGAAACCTTTTTTCAGATTAAATGTTCAATTAATCAGCTCTGGTCTTTGGTATATAATATGAACTCACTACTATCAAGAAAGCTCAGGTAGAACACGTTACTAAAGGGTTAATTCTATTGTGTTTGGGGTAACCTAAGATGCTATAAAGTCTTGGTGGTGGCAGAAAATTATAATACTAGAGTGATAGTGCAGGAGGGATTTCAGGGGTTAAAGTGACAGTAATGTCCCATAAAAATGCATAGAGTTTTTTAGAGGTTAAAAAAATAAACAATATGACAGAAATCCTATCTCTCAAACCGCTATGGTTTGAGAGATATCCTTCAGCAGAGCCGCAATAGTACAATGTAAAAATAAATACTTTTTTGAGAAATAGGATTTGTGTCATATCGTTTATTTTTTTAACTTCTACTAAACTCTAAGCATTTTTTATGGGACATTATTGTCCCTTTAATTTGGTGGTTGCTGGGAATAGTAACAGGTAACCAGGGATCCGGTATTGTTAACCCTTTTACTCCCACACTCTTCCCACTGTCTCAGCTGGGCCTGTGACAATCTATATATGCACTAATGAGCAATAAAATCTTAAGGTGCACTTAAAGTTTCTGACAACATGTTAGGCATGCCTTGAGCAAAAAAATATTATTGAAAACCGCTGATCTATTCAGAGTCTACCGTATATGAACTCAGTTATATATAAGGGTATAGTTTCCCTTAATGGTCAGCCAAGTGCTCAGTCTCCTTACTGTAGTCAATCTTAGGGCCACATTACATGCAGATAACTTTATCAGTCGTGAATTGGTACCATATCACAATGGGTTGCACAGCAGATCTAACAGCAGATCCCAGATACAACACATACCGAATATTAGTACCAAATATTAGTATGCATGTTAACTGTATATAACATGACCCCTTTAGCTGCATAAAAGATAAATAAACACAAATATAGTTATGTCTGTTAAGGTTCTTTTTGTTAACTAATATGATACTATTTTTCTCGATTTAATCATCATTAAGTGGAGTGGGTTGAATTTTCTACTAAAGTATCTAATTCATTTTTAACAGTATAGTCAATTTACAGAATGACCTGTTCACCTTTTAAGAAACCTAATGCTGTACACAAAAGCAAACTGATCTGGGCGATGATGGAAATGCAATGTGGAGTTTTCCGTTAAACCTCTGAAGGGTACTCAATGCAATGCATTAAGTAACACTCTGGCACTCAAAGGGTTAAATGGTCTTTTTCAATTATCCAAATCATTAAAAGCAAAAGGCACTTCTTCAACAAAATATTAACACTATTGACAGTTCAATAATATATATATATATAAATACAAATTCCCTTTGAGATAAACTGGCCTTTTAACCCCTTGAATGCTAGAGACGTTTTGAATGCTTTGCAAATTGACACATTGGAGAATTTTCTAACATTCATGGTGTTAAAGCCATGGGATATTCTCCACCTATGGTGCACCTGGTTTGCTGCTGAATTGCTCC
Organism: Rhinophrynus dorsalis; assembly: GCA_037306005.1. Classification (NCBI taxonomy): domain Eukaryota; kingdom Metazoa; phylum Chordata; class Amphibia; order Anura; family Rhinophrynidae; genus Rhinophrynus; species Rhinophrynus dorsalis. Next base: position 227,028,657 of record CM074722.1, read on the forward strand.
ATTTCTTCTTAGTAAACCAAACACATTGGGGGTTATGTGCTAAGGAGTGATAAAGAGAAGATGCTCTCTCCAGTGATATCACTTCTCCAAGTCATGTGTTATTCTATGGAGCCTGTGCACTAAGATTTCTGCAACTTTGGAGATCTTAGCAAATGGGTCCTATAGCATAACATAGGAAACAGAGAAGTGATATCACTGGAGAAGTTATCTCCACATTATTACCACTTTATCACATCTTAGTGTATAACCCCCATTATCTTATTTTTTTAGTACATGTTTAGTTCCTCTATAGAATGCATCTTGTATAGTCAAGTCGCCCAATACTGAGTCTATAGATAAAATAACCCTTTCAGCGCCAGAGAAGTATCAAATGTATTGCACTGCAATATGCTGTATAGCTTTCTGGCACTCAAAGGGTTCTCAGTCCCACAATACTGATAACTATAACAAAGCTCTAGAAAAACCTTATCCCAGGAGGCTCACCTGTTATGTACTGTTATGTGTCTGAATCTCATACCTCCCGTACTGTTACATTACCCTACCTTTCCATACACTAAGCACCCAGATCGGTGTCATTTTTATACCACTGTTCCCTATATATTTATATATATCTCACTCCTTAAGCACTGACAGACTTTTTGGATCTCTCCAATGAACAGAAAATTAAACAATTAACTTATGTTCTCTGTTTATGACCAAGCAAGGTGTCTCTGATTTTGTAAAGAAGAAAAACAATGGTCCATATGCATAAAGAAAAGAGGAACGATTCTGGAACAAAGCAACTAAATAAAATACAATCTCCATTGATATAAGTGAGGCTCTTTACCCTTTGAATGTTAAAGACGTCTTCATTGCATTGCTTGAAAACCTCTTTAGCAATAAAGAAGGAATTAAAAGCCCCATTTAAATCAATTGCAATTAGGGGAATTCTCATTTGTCCACTATGGTGCAGTTTGCTAGCAGTAGAATTGCTGCTCTTTTCTATATGCATATGGCATATTGTCTTCCTATAGTCCTCCAGGATACAGACTGGACAATCCTGCTTGAAACCATATGCAGACAGTCTGTATGCAGATCATATTAGAAAATATGATTCTGCTGAATCTTTCCTTTTCCAGTGATAGTCAACTGTTCTAAGAACTGTGGATTCTTTCATTTTGCAGTGATAGACAGCTGTTCTAGGAACTGTGGTCTTTTAAATGCAATCTTTACAGGAACAGCATCACTAATGGGATTGCCTAAGAAAAATATTTTAATCTGGAACTGATTTTAATGATTTAGTTTACTATTTATCCCTAGGATGCTAAAGCGGTCTGTAACATAACATGAATCAATGTGTTGGAGAGCTTTATAGCATCCAAGGACTTTAAGATCACTTGCTCACCACAGAAGGCAAAACCTAAGGTCTACCTCAGGAGCAGACAATATTTGATCTTCAGCTGTTGAGCACAAGAAGCCCCATCATTGCCAAACAGTCATTGACTGGTTGAAGATGATGGGAGTTATTGTCTCCAACAGTTGGAGGGCCACGTGTTCACTATCCCTGGTCTAGCTGATTGTGCAAATTATAGCTGCTGCAAATTGTCTTGAGAATAAGAGCTGACAATCACTGTTCCACATCACAACATCTCACCCAACAATGCAGAAAAGTGAGCACTGCCTGATTCACAACAACTCTGACTTTTCAGGCCTTTAAAGGGATAGTAATACCTAAAATGTAAAAAAAAATATGTTGTAGGGTTTATCCCCCTGTGTAAAACAAGAGTACTCCCACTGCTGAAAGATGTTTCATTCAAAAGTTATTAATTTTAAAAGTTGAATTTTTTAGGTGCAATATCACAGTGGCCTGAAATTTTACAGTGGCGCTGTTGATACACCATCCTATGGAGATTTATGGTCCTGAGACCAGAGCTGTCCATAGGATCGTGTAGCAACAGCGCCACTGTACAATTTCAGGCCACTGTGATATTGCACCTAAAAAATTCAACTTTTAAAATTAATAACTTTTGAATGAAACATCTTTCAGCAGTGGGAGTACTCTTGTTTTACTCAGGGGGATAAACCTTACAACATATTTTTTTTACATTTTAGGTATTACTATCCCTTTAAGATTCACATTGGTGAATGAATAAGCAGATTTTTTTTTCCTTCAGACCTTCCTTTAGAAGGCAGATTATCTAGGCCAGTGAGATTACTGTGCTTCCCAGGCTGACAGCCTATCATTAAACAACATCATCTTTCACTAAATGAACTGTGAGGTAAAAACACAGAAAAAAACTCAGTCCAAGATAGGTTTGTACAGATGTGTAGCCAACTAGAAAGAACCAAGTGAAACTAGCTAAGAAGTATTTCACTAACAGAGAAACACTAGTCTCCTGCCAAAATACACTGCATGCAGCTTCTGGGAGCTTCAGGAATAATTATGTCACAATGTCCACATTTGTTCAATAATAACTGAACTGCAGTAGAGATATTACTCACAAATAGGTCTCTGTGACAATGAATTGAGTGTATAAATATGCCAGAGCAACTACAGTGGCATTGGCCTAAAATGCCAGTGGCTGCACTTCAGGGGATGCACTATAGCATATGAGCACCACAGTACATATCGGCAGACACACTGCGGGCATTAAGACCAACACCAAACAAAGCCCCATACAATGGTCCTATAATACACTCAGGAAAATGGCATAAAATCACACCCTTTTGTCTGAACCTGGTTTAGTACATAGCTTTAACAAGGAGAAGAGAAAGGGCCAAAACCCCAGCTGACTCATTACCTTCCCCAGGACATAAGCAGCGTTAAGGGGAGAAGTCTTGGTGTAAATAGTTTAGCTATTCCAGTGTCTGATTCAGCTCGGAATAATATTCAATCACCCCAGTATTTATGGGCCTTATGGATAAAAGAAAAGTGGAGTCATTCTGGGGCAAATAAATTCACCACAAGTAAATAAAAAATTGCATTGAATTAAACTGGAATTTTAACCTTGAATGTTAAGAGCATTGGAGACCTCTCTAGTATTCAAACATTTTAAAAGCCCCATTTTAAAAAATAGGAATTTTTACACATCCCCTGAAGTGCAGTTGGTATGTCCCGAAATTACTCCAGTTTTGTTTTTTGCACAAGGCCCTATAATTAACCCCTTTGATGTTAGAGAGTTCTGCAAAGCATTGAGAGGAAATGCTTTGAATACCTCCCTAGCATCCAAGTAGCATCCAATGGGTTAAATGCATTAGAATTTTTAAGATCCTGATAGTGAGTGTTCCCAGCCCATGTTATTATTGAAATGCAGCCTGTGATGTCGTAACAGTTGGTGAGTCAGGCACTTTTGATTTTGCATATTATATATTTGGTAACACTATTTAATTTTCCTGTAGATTCGCTGAAATAAACACCACCCTTTCCGTATACACCTTTTTTCATTATAAAAGCAACATTTGTTTGCATAATCCAACTACTGCAAAATGCTAGTTTAATCCTTTAACCCAATGAGTGCCAGAGGGGTACGCAATGCATTGCAAAGCAGTAGGTTGCTTACCCCTCTGGTACTCGAAGAGTTAAATGTCAGAAGCTGGTTTTCAACACATTGTGATGGACATTCCTCTGACATGGAAAGCACTAGGTGCCTCTTAAGTTCAAAAATGACTGTAGAGCACTTGGCCAACAAAACATGATTTGTAACAGAATTACTGCATGAGACCCATGATGCACCACAGTTGACACATATAACTTCCCCATTTATTTAAGTGGAATTTTTAATCTCTTGAATGCTGGAGAGGTCTCCAATGCATTACTATGCAATGCATTGGGGACCTCTCTAGCATACAAGGGGTTACATTCCCCATTTAAATCGATTGGTGTGTTAGACAATCTTTATTTCTCCCCTATGGTTGCGTTGAGTCTCTTTTCTTTTCCGCATTAGGCCCTAAGTCTGTTATTATAGGCCCCATCTGCACAGCAAATTTGTGGAATAAAAAGTGATATGTAAGTGATATTTATAATGTTTTCACGGATCCTGCCCCTCCATCCAATAGGAATTGTGCATTGTCATCATTTGATTGATTGGGTGATTGGCAGGTGAAAATAGGATTTTAGTCTTACCTGTTAAATCCTTTTCACTTAGTCCATACAGGTCACTCGTACTCTGGGAGGCGTAAGTCCCCTTTAATAGGCAGGAACAACTATGCAAATAATTTGCAAGGGGCGGAGCCTCCCCTCTTACTTAAGCCACCTTCTGGCCAGAGCCACTTTAGATTGATTTGAGACCCTAAAAACTGACCTCAGGTAAGCAAAAAGAAAGACTCCTGTGAGCATGCCCGAACGGTCTCCCACTGAATGCCACAGGAGAGCCAAGACTGGTCCCTTGACAGGGTGGGAGACCAGTGACCTGTATGGACTAAGTGAAAAGGATTTAACAGGTAAGACTAAAATCCTATTTTCACTGTCGTCCAATACAGGTCACTGGTACTCTGGGATGTACAAACATTGAGCTGATCCAGAGGCGGGAAGTAAGGCAAGGACCAGGCGCAAGGCCCAAGTCACTAGAACTGTTATGACCAGTTGATAACATAGCCCAAACTGTAAGTGTCAACGGACACCAACCAAGGGAACAATCCCTGAACTAGCACAGCACACGGAACTAGAGCCAACCGGGCTCAACAGTAAAGAAGCACTAAGGATCACAGAGCGGAAGACCTACACAGGCAAGACTGCCTCCAGGACCTTCCTTCCAAAACTGGCATCAGCCGACGCCAGTACATCAACTCGATAGTGCTTTGAAAATGTGTGCACAGAGGACCAAGTGGCCGCTCTGCACAGTTGATCAGCAGAAGCTTGATTCTTGTAGGCCCAAGAGGCCCCAATAGATCTGGTGGAATGGGCAGTTACCCGGAAGGGAACATGCTTATTCCTCAACTTATAGGCTTCACGGATGGTAGCCTTAATCCAAGAGGCAATGGTAACTTTGGAAGCCGGTCTTCCTGCCCTAGGCCCCTCAGGAATGACGAATAGAGCGTCAGACTTCCTGATAGACTCGGTGCGATGAACATAAAACTTGAGGCAACGCACCACATCCAACAGATGGAGATCTCTTTCCTTGTCAGATGAAGGATTAGGGCAGAAAGAGGGAACCACAATCTCCTGATTGATGTGAAACTCAGACACAACCTTGGGTAAGAATTCCTTGGTAGTGCGAAGCACAGCCTTATCCTTGTGGAACACCAGGTAAGGAGGTTTACAAGACAAGGCCTGTAACTCTGCTACCCGGCGCACTGACACCACAGCCAAGAGGAAGGCCATCTTCCAAGTCACAAGACGTAATGGAATGGAAGCCAAGGATTCAAACGGTGGTCGCTGTAGAACTCCCAGCACCAAATTGAGATCCCACTGGGGAGCAGGACTCTTAAAGGCAGGTCGAACATGAGTCACACCCTGGAAGAAGACTTTCACATCAGGAAGGACAGCAATCCGTTCCTGGAAAAACACAGACAAGGCAGAAGTCTGAACTTTGAGGGAACTCAGACTGAGCCCCTTATCCACACCGTCCTGCAAGAAGGCCAGGACAGTGGGAAGATGGAAGTCAAGAGACAACTTCTTGTCAGAGCACCATGTCACGAAAGTCGACCATATGCGATGATAGATCTTGGAAGACACAGGCTTACGAGCACTGAGCATCGTCGATACCACAGAAGGAGAAAAGCCTTTCTTAGCTAGAATCGAGGATTCAACCGCCATGCCATCAAATGGAGAGAGTGAACATCCTCTTTCCACAGATACCCCTGAAGAAGCAGGTCCGGACGGGCTGGAAGTGGGATTGGATCCTTCACTGACATGGCCATCAATTCCGGAAACCAGGACTGGCGAGGCCAGTTTGGAGCAATCAGGATGACAGGACAACGTTCCCTCTTCAACTTCTGGATAACTCTGACCAATAGAGGAAGAGGAGGGAAGATGTAAGCCAGGGAGAAGTCCCAAGGGATCGACAAGGCATCCACTGCTAGAGCAAGGGAGTCCCTCAACCGGGAGCAAAACACCGGAACCTTCCTGTTGTGTCTGGTAGCCATCAGATCCACCACAGGCATCCCCCTCCGTTGATTGAGCATGTGAAACACCTCTGGGTGCAGAGCCCATTCTCCGCTGTCGACGGTATGACGACTGAGGAAGTCTGCCATGACGTTGTCCACGCCTGGAATATGAACCGCAGAGATGACAGGCACGTGATCTTCTGCCCAAGACAAAATATCCTTGACCTCCCACCAGGCGGAACCGCTTCTTGTGCCGCCTTGCCTGTTGATGTAAGCCACCGCCGTGGCGTTGTCGGACTCCACTCTGACTGGAAGACCGGTCAATTGAGACTCCCAGTGCCTCAGGGCCAGCCGGACAGCTCGAAGTTCCAGAACATTGATGGAGAGCATGGATTCCTCCAGACCCCATTTCCCCTGAGCACTGAAGCGACCCCAGACTGCACCCCAGCCCCGAAGGCTGGCATCCGTAGTGACTGTGGTCCAAGGAGGAACTAGAAAGGATTTCCCTTTCAGGAGATGAGAGAGATCTAACCACCAGTGCAGACTCGACTCGACATGAGGAGGAAGAGAAACAGACAGATGTTGATGATCTGGATGATTCTTGCACGTCTGGATCACGAATCTCTGAAGATCCCTGGAGTGGGCCATGGCAAATGGTACTGCTTTGATTGTGGAAATGAACTTCCCCACTAAGGACGACAACTTCGGAACTGGAATCTCGTCCAGGTCCAGAATTCCAGCCACTCTGACAGCTATCTGGTGAGCCACGTCCTCTGGAAGAAACACTATGCATTGGCGAGTGTCGAACAGGAGACCCAGGAACAGAAGCCTCTGAGATGGAATCAAGTCCGACTTGTCCAGATTCAGGATCCAGCCATGACGGTTCAGGGTGTGCATGCACATCTGTAGTTGCTGAAGGAGAAGCTCCGCTGAGGAGGCCTTCAGAAGGAGATCGTCCATGTAGGGGGTCACTCTGATCCCATCCTGATGGAGCACCGCTATCAATGAGCCCAACACCCTCTGGAAGACCTGAGGGGCTGAAGTCAGCCCAAAGGGGAGCGCTGCAAACTGAAAGTGTCCCCTGTGGCAGGCAATCCTGAGATACCGCCTGCTCTCTGGATGAATAGGGATGTGAAGATAAGCATCCTGAAGGTCCAGGGAGGCAAGAAACTCCCCTGGAGACATTGCTGCAATCACAGAGCGCAGGGACTCCTGGCGGAAGTGGGAAGTCACCACATAGGCATTGAGATCTTTGAGACCCAAGATGGGACGGGCTCCTCCGTCCTTTTTGGCTACCACAAACAGGTTGGAATAAAATCCTGAACCTGTGTCCCCCTGAGGAACCGCCTCCAGGACCTCTTTGTCCAAGAGATCCTGAATAGCGTCGTCGAACAGACGCCTTTTTGTGGGTTCCTGAGAAGGACGAGTAAAATGGAACCGAAAAGGAGGAAGGGAAGAGAAAGGGATCCTGTATCCCTCTGACACCACCTGAAGAACCCATGGGTCCGCCACTGACTCCTCCCAAGTCCGGCGAAAGATGCGGAGACGACCGCCTACAGCCGGATGCGGACCCGGGTTCGGCGAGTCATGCCGAAGCAGTCTTGGAGGTCTTGGCCTTGGAGGCAACTTTGGGCCTCCAGGACTGTTTGGGCTTGGAGGAGGAGCGCGTAGTGGGAGGACCCGTTTGGGCCGAGGAGCGTGTCTCAGTCTGAAAGGAACGAAAGGACCGATTGCGTTTGGCTGGAAACTTTTTCTTAAAGACTGAGGGTAGAAGAGTACTTTTACCGCCAGTAGCCTCACTGATCATTTCTTTGAGTTCAGACCCAAAAAGCAAATTCCCCTGAAAGGGCAAGGAAAGCAAAGCCTTCTTAGAGGCTGTATCAGCAGACCAAATTTTCAGCCAAAGAGCGCGTCTAGCCACCACAGAAGAAGTGGAGGCCCTCGCCATCATGCGCACAGCATCAAAAGCAGCATCAGCAACATAGTTCTGAGCTTCAGTGATATTAGCAAGAAGCTGCAACTGTTCAGATACAGGCGCATCCTGGCGAACCGCTTCAGTCAGTCGTTCAGTCCAGGCCGCAATAGCTCTATTAACCCATGCCACAGCAAAAGTGGGGCGCATGGCTGTGCCAATGGAGGCAAAAATAGACTTAAGAGAGAGCTCTAGTTTCTTATCCGTCCAGTCCTGCAAGGCAGAGGCATCTGAGACAGCCAAAGCAGTAGATTTGGATAGTCTAGACACAGGAGCATCCACTTTGGGAGGATGAACCCATTTTGCCAGCTCCGCCTCAGGAAAAGGGTAAAGTTTGGCAAACTTTTTGGAGACAGAGGAAGATCTATCAGGATTCTTCCATGCCTCAGAGACCAGACGGGCAAGAGTAGGGTTAGTTGGAAAACAAACAACAGGCTTAGATGGCTTTTTCTGAAAAACATCAGTAGGATCATAAGTGGATTCCTGAGTCAGAGGAAGGTTGAGCGTATTCAGAACCGCTCTAATCAGACCCTCAGCCGAAACTTCAGGGTCACACTCATAGGGGTCCCCAATGGACCTGTTAGATTCAATAACAGTACGTTCCTCAGCATCAGAATCCTGTAAAAGTTCTTCTTCAGAAGAATCAGTGATATCAGGAGCTCCCTGTGGCTTAGGCAGGGAGGTCCTGATAGTAGAGGGGGTCTGCCAGACCTGGAGAGCCCCCTGTACCTGAGAGGGAAAGAGTTGAAGCGTGGATATGAGATCCCTAGTGGCAGCTTTAAACTCCCTCACCCAAGATGGCTCAATAGCGTGGCTGGGAAGCCCAGGGTTGCTATCTTGACCAGTACAATTAGGGCATAGATCCCCCACATTATCGCCATCCAGCCCAATGTGGCAAGAGGAGCAAAACGCCATGGGGGTAGCGGACCCCCCATCCTCCTTAGACTTGGGTCTAGCCCCTAGCTCCAGTGAAGTAGACATGCTCACAGCGTCAATATACCCCACTAATAACACTATCACCCAGAAAAAGTGTTAAGATTAAAGTTTCACCCCAGAAATGTTCTAAAAACGGACTTATCTGGCCAGCGAAGGGTTAATCTGGTGAGGAGAGAGAAGGCTCGGTCCCTGCGTAGTGTACTCGCCTAGGAAAAGTACCACAAAATGGCGGCCGTCGTGACAGCCAATCAGAAACGAGCGCGAACCAAGCGCTCATGGGAAATGTAGTTTTTCCTTACAAGTACCCCAAACAGTGCCCGAAGCCCCCCTGAACACCCCACATAAATAAAACACATTCCGGATGATAGAGCAGGAGCCTAGAATTAAAATGAGCCCTCTCTGAAGTTGCTGTGACAAGCGGTTCCAGAGATATGTCCCATACTGTGAATTCCCATAGAGAGTAAAGGAGCCCTTGCGTCTGAGCGGGAAAAAGCCGCGCTTAAAGGCGCGGAACACCATTTTTAATAAAGTTTAGTAAAACATTAAAAAGTGCCCAAACAAGCATGAAACACATGAGAAACATAAATAAATGAATACCCAATGCTCCAAAACTCAGAGAATAACACAGAAATTGCATAAACAGTAATAATGCAATAAAAACACCCTATGAGTGCTGGAGTGTATTAAAACTCCCAAATACAAGCCCATCAAAGGGACACTGTGGGGACAAGTGGACCTTCAGCACTCAACGGGTGACTCACCTTCCTTGCTGACTTCTGTCTTCAGGTGACCATGATAGGGAGGGAAAGAACCAGAGGTAAATTCCCCAACAGGGGAGCTGCTTAACACAAGCTGTCCCCTCTTCAGGGTATAGGTCCACAGAAAATCCCTGGAAGCTGCACCAGCCACTTTAAAGAGGGCAATTCACAGCCATGGTCACCCTCCTAATGGTGGTATTCCATATTTGAATAAAAAATAATAAAATACTAAGATGCATAGATGTTCTCTACCTGGTGTGGAAGCACACCAGGAACAAATCAATCTAAAGTGGCTCTGGCCAGAAGGTGGCTTAAGTAAGAGGGGAGGCTCCGCCCCTTGCAAATTATTTGCATAGTTGTTCCTGCCTATTAAAGGGGACTTACGCCTCCCAGAGTACCAGTGACCTGTATTGGACGACAGTGAAAAACTAATAACACCAACTGAGAATGTATTTTTAAAGGTCATGGTGGCTTTTAATCACCTGAATGCTACAGAGGTCTCAGTGCTGGACCTGGTGATTGAGAGCCCTTGTACAAAACAATTTTGGGCCCCCAATTGACTGCAAAGTATTAATCTATTGAAGCACATTGCACACCAATCTGGTAGGCAAAAGGTTACTAATCCTAAACATTTTCTATTGAGGGCATTTAAAATGAACTCCCATACAGTTGTCTGGGTTCTAGTCCTTGGTACTTGTTGTACCCATTCATTCTCAGTGCATTTGGGGACCTCTCTAGCAATAAGGCAGTTAAAAGCTTTGTTGAATTCAATTGGAATTAGTATTTCTTCCCTATAGAGTAACTAGTTGAAGAGCCCGTGTACACGGGCCACAGTGCCACCCAGCAATGGCCGCAGTGCAGTCATGCACTGTAGAGACTGCCCGTGCCGTTCCAGAATTCAGACCGTAGTCTCTGCACTTATGGTCTGAATTCAGAGCCCCACTCCGTATCAGCCGTGGCGCGGGCAGTCTGTAGTGCACATGACTGCAGTGTGCGCAGCTGTCTACTGTGCATGACTTCTGACAAACACACATTTAGCAAATTATTATATAGGAATGGTTTGGTGTTACTTATTTCTTACTGGATAGATGCTGGCTGGACCCGAATTTAGTTATTATAGATATTGGTGAAACTTAGTTCTCACTGAAGGGATGCTGAAAGGACTAGTATTCTAGCTGTGATACAGGCTGGTGGGGTTTACTTGTTACTTATGGAAACTGGCAGGACTAATTATTGTTAGGATGGATATTGGTGGTGTTTATCCTGATGATGGATGTTGGCAGGATCTGATTCTAGTTAGGACAGATACTAAAGGGACTTACTTCTCACTGGATGGATGGAGGCAAGACTAATTCTTGTTAGGATGGGGATTACTTCTCACTGGAGCTATGCTGGTAGGACTGATTCTAACGCAGATATAAGCTGGTGGGGTTTAACTCTTACTGAAGAGATGCTGGCAAGACTGATTCTAACTGGTATATATGCTGGTGGAGTTAAACTCTTACTGGTGGGGAGGGGTGCTGGCAGGACTGATTATAGCTGAAATGGACACTAGCGGTTTTTAACACTCACTGGAGGGATGCTGGCAGAACCTAATTCCCATTGTTATGAATGCTGACTGTGCTTCATTCCTACTAAGGGGATTCTGCCAGTGACTGCTTATTACTTGAAGTGATGCTGGCTCTTACTGGGGTGATGCAACCTTTGACTGGTTATTACTGGAAATGATGCTGGCTGAGCTTGATTCTTATTGGTTAGAGATGTTGGCTGTGACTGGTTATTACTGGAAGAGATCCTGGCAGTGTCCTGATTATTACTGGAATGGATTCTAGTAATGCCTGGTTATTTACTAAAAGAAATGCTGTCAGTAACTTGTGATTATTGAATCATGACATATACGCCAATGCCAAATACAATAAAGAAAATGTACGTATATTCCCAAATGCAAATTCCGTACGTGGTGCATCCCTAATATTTTTTTAAACATTGACTAGTAAAAATAACATTTTGGTGCCTGGTAATGACAGTGTAACCCCATCCTAGCACATAATCAGCCTTATATACAAAGACAAAGTACAGCAATTCTGAAGCAGACCAATTGTGCCAGCAGAGACCAATATATATTGCCAAATCCCCATTATGTACATTACCCCTTGTGTGCTAGAGAGGTTTCCAACACACTGATTAACAATGCGTTGGAGACTTCTCTTTCCTTTAAGGGTTTAATAGCCACACTTCAATGAATGGGTATATTTATCTGTCCTCTATGGTATAGATTGTTTGTCCCAGAATTTCTTCACATTGTCTTATACATAAGACCCATTGCATATTATACCAATGTGCATTATGCACAGGATATGATGATACCTCAACATCCTTTATCATTTGATAAACAATAAGTGTTTGCAGCATTAAATATTTAACAAAATATAGATTTGACTGTACTTAAACATTACAAAAGCAGCTCATTATGACCTTGGCATGTTGCACTTCAGATCAATTATAAGGTCACAATGGGAGACAAAAAGTATTTGTGATCAGAAAACTATCTGCATCTGAATCCCTCTTTAGCAATAACATATTGGGATATTGATTCAGTTGTCTCCTTTTGCTTCAGGACTAGTTCTGCTTTCTCTTCATCACAAATATCCTTTTTTGCGCTTTACACATAATGGTAGAACTGAATCACTCCTTAATAAGCATAAATGCACCGATGTAGAAATATAGATAGCACATGTTCCCGGAAGAAAGCAGGAGCAGGGCCTGGTCCACATTATTTAGTAAAACTCTAAGTATTGACCCATTGGCAACCTGGAATCATTTTTATACTGTGATCCTTATAAAGGTGTGAGTAATCCACAGGTTTAAAAAACAGTTGCACCCACAACTGCAACAAAATTGAAGCGATACTCCCAACTGTTATATTTTGCTATCAACTTGTCACATCCAGCCTGACCTGGATTGATAACAGTTTTTAAGTTCTAGATAACTGAGGTGAACCATTGTAGGCCCATAGGCTTAATTCATTGCTTATTTTACCTTCTGTATCGTCTAAAGCCCCTTTGAACAATGCCATGTATCACTTGGGGCATCTCCTTATGGGCGTCATGCTGTTGTACCTCAGCCTCTGCCTTCATGCCTCTTGGCCTTTTCTGCAGCCATAAGCCAGCCTCACCTGTTTATTTCTCTTGCCTAAGAGCAGAAATCATCCTACACAGCTGCACTCAGCTGCAGAGAGCATGTCAACTATCTTCCAGGTGTTCTTGACATCCAGAAATGACACAGCCTCATAGCGTGTAGGCCGACAGCAGGGGTGACTGCTAATGCGTTCATGAGAGCCAGGAGTGATAAGCTTGTGTTTGAGCAAGGTAGAAAGTGTAATGTCATAATTGCTGCGGGTTTGCTGACAGGCACCACTGCAGTACTTAAATGTAATTGACTCATCTGAGTTGTGTCCCAGGCCTAGTTCCCTGACTTTGACACGTAAACGCCGCAAGCTGCAGCCTTTCCCACCTCCACCCCCTCCTCTTCCACCTCCACGGTTGTTGGGCTTCTTCTTGTTTTTCTTGGGCTTTGAGTCTCCGGGAGAACGTTCTGAACGAAATAGGAGGTCATCTGGAAAGTCATCGTCACTTTGCCCTTCAGAAGTTATGTTGTCTGCTGTATAATGTAACCAGAGATGATAAGTAAACATTTTTTTTTTTTACATTCTACATATTCAACATATCATATCTCCAGGATATTCTTAAAAACAAGAGGAATCTCAATGTATTATTTCTGGTAAAACATTTTCTAAATAAATATATTTCTGTAGCTTGCTTGCTGTGCCCCTTCTCTGATATACAGTTCTTCCAGTTAAATATTTAATGGTGTCTAATGACACACTTTTTCCTTCAGTGTTATTCTCCTCTATGTAGTCTCCCTGTCCCTCCAGCAGTTACACTGTCCCTGAATCTCATCACATTTGTATTACGTTTTGCAATATTTTGGTTGTCTTTCGAAAGTTGTAAATATCTACAGTGTAACAATTAATTTTCTCTCAACTCGTGTTCTTTTGTGTCCCATCATTTCAGAAGTATCTCTGTCCCCTCTATAAATCTAGCAATTATTGCCCATTCCACCAAATCCCTTATTAACTTGAAATACAAACTCACGGTAATAAGAACTCCATGTGGATCTGATGGGTAGTTCCATACTGTCTGCTGGTGTTGGCTCCAGATTGCCTTGGCCAACCATACCCAAGCTGTCAGATTCTCTCTCTGGGCTGGGACCCCCCACCATGCTCATCTCTGGAGTGGGAGACCCGGTTATCATGACTGATAGCAGAAGCAGTGACACTAGAACAGTCCAGAGCGTTGCCTTAAGAAGAGACAGGATATTATATAAATATAAATATTATTAAATCCCACACAAAATACACTTTAAGGATATATAACTTTAGAATTTGAAAGATTGTGAGAATCACATTTCACTGTGAAGTCCTTGATCAATGTCTTTCACTCTGGCACTCAAAGGGTTAAGGGTAATAAATGAGGAAACTGTTGAAGGAAGCTGTTCCTTCTACATCTACATAAAGAATAATGCTCCTACATTACAGAAAGAAAAAAGACACATACATATCTATATAGTATTGGATTTCAGTCCTGGGCCCAATATATATATATATATATATATACAGGGCTCAAAATTTCCACTCACCACTAGCCAATGGTGAGTGAAAATTTAGTCCTGGCGAGTAGAAATTCAACTCTGGTGGGTATGTTTTGGCTTGCAGTGGCGAGTAACTTTTCAGGTCTGGCTAGTAGCAAAGGACTTAAAATTATAAGCCCTGAGATAGATATATATATATATATATATACACACCACTTGGCCACTACTGTAATAGATTTGTGCACAAATATGTGTAAATCTATCACAAACATCCTAACAGAACATAGAGGAGTGATACTGCCCTGCTATTTGTTTTATTAACCACTTAAAGACCCATGACGGTCCTGTCACGTCATGGGTAAACTTCCCATAAGGACCCATGACAGTCCTGGCACGTCATGGGTTAAATGATAGCAGCGCACCTCAGTGCACGCTGCTGTCATTCTGCAGAAGCTGCAACTGATCGCTCCACAACTGGAGAGTTCAGTTTCAATGCTTCACTCGTCTGCTGGTAGCGATCACATGTGCCGGCATTTTCATTCACAAAGGTAATGTGTTCCACACATTGCTTTTGTGACTGTTCTCTGCCTCTCTCTTCCTTACTATGAGAGTAAAGAAGAGGGAAGCAGAGAGCAGACATATTCAAATAAAATCTGTCGATAGTTGGGGGTATTAACCTCTTCAGTGCTGGTGGGTAGGCTGGATGCAGGTACATTTCTGACCTGCTAAGAGCAACTTGATTTTTTATTTTAATAAATTTAAAACAAAGTAAATATTTTATTAAGACATACTATTTATTAAACACATTTGCTGAAGTTTAAACAATGAATAATGGTAGTTTTATTGTTGTGAAGCAATGTAATACACTTATACACACCACCAAATCTTATCACTAAAAAAGTGGGAAAATAGGGAGGGAAAGAGGGTCATGGGGATTTTCACCCCGGGGGGACAGTGCCCACTTAAAACTGCCTATTTTGTAGGTATGAATGACCAGTCATACCTTTCATGCAGTATCCATAAAAATTTAACCCATTGCACCCAAATGATCCCAAGAGAAAAAATAAAAATGGTGTTTTTTTTACATCTT
Source organism: Rhinophrynus dorsalis (assembly GCA_037306005.1). Lineage (NCBI taxonomy): Eukaryota > Metazoa > Chordata > Amphibia > Anura > Rhinophrynidae > Rhinophrynus > Rhinophrynus dorsalis. The sequence goes on from CM074722.1 coordinate 227,044,087, forward strand.
TTTACCGTTTTCTTTAATTTTAATAAAATAAATGGTGGATTAACCATATAAGTGTGGTATCAAAAGAAAGGCCTAATTGTGTGCGAAAAAATGATATATAATTTGTGTGGCTGAAATAAAAGCCTTAGGGGGAAAACACTGGTGAAAAATGACATTGTCAAAAAGGTCAGAATTGCTCCGGTCCTTAAGTGCAATCCACCCCAGATTTTCAGGTCCTTAAGGGGTTAATAACTCTGGATTCTATATCTCAGCTATGTGTCTGGATTGCCTTTACCCTACTTTATCTCTGTGTAGTCACTGCCTAAGGGTCACATAATAGAGAGAACTGGATCAATTCTGAGCATACCAACCACACCACAAGGGATGCAGAGCAGAGCAATTAATTGGAGACCTCTGCAGCATTCAATATTGTATACCTTTCTGGCACTCAAAGGGGTAAAAGCCCCATTTAAATAATCAGAAATTGTGGAAATTATTATTTTTTTCCCTATGGTGCAGTTGGTGTAACCTATTGCTTATGTACTAAAAACTGGATCATATGGGGCACCATTACTCCAACATAAACGCACATTCCCAAAACGCCCATTCATAGGGTTAAAGCAAAACTATCACCCTATATTAAGTCCCCCCCCAATAATCCTTTATAGTAATTTGCTAAAAAGTTTGTAACAACGCAGTCATGCGCAGTAGAGACTGCCCGTGATGAGGCTGATACGGAGCCCGCGCTCTGAAGTATCAGCTGCGGCGCAGGCAGTCTCTACTGTGCATGACTGCCCCGCGACCAGCTGGCACTGTGGCCCGTGTACACGGACTCTTCAACTAGTTAGGTATATAGTGATATGCTTCTTAACAGCACTATTATAGGGCAAAAGTACCAAGTTCTGAAGTAATCCTCCTTGTTCTGAGACTGGAGGCCAGGCTTGTATGCAGACATCTTGTCTTAGAGAGGTCTGCACGCCTGCGCTGTCCGTCCCGCTCTCCTCTAGGAGGCATTGTATGGTACCCTAAGGCACCGGAAGGGACTGACGCCACAGGCACACAGACGGTTCTAAAGCAAGAAGCCGGGTCGTCAGTCTCAGAAAAAGGAGGATTACTTCAGAACTTGATACTTGTGCCTGATAATAGTGCTGTTAAGAACCTAATCGCCATATGCCTAATTATTGGGGGGGGGGGACTTAATATAGAGTGATAGTTCCTCTTTAAAAGCCTCATTTGAAAAATGTGAACTTTTTATTTCTCCCCTATGGTTCATATGGGTTGCCACAGAATTGCTCCAGTTCCTCATAGTAAATCAGGGCCATACACACAAAGTAAAGTGGATCAAACCAAGTGAAGCATAGGGAACAAACAATTGCATTCAACTTGATTTAAACAGTGATTTTAACCCATTGTATGCTAGAGAGGTATCCAACATATTCAAGTGGTTAAAAGGGAATTTGGGGAATATTTAATTGTCCCCTAAGGTGTAGTTGGTTTGCTCCGGAATTGCACTAGTTCTTCTTAATACATCAGTCACCCTCTTTCCATATAACATGGAAACCCTGAGACTTACCTTACAGCTCCGGAGTGGGGATGTCACATGGAGGGATCCTCTTCCCATGAAAGGCTTGCTCCTGTCTGCAAACACAAAGATGTTGTGATACTTGTCATATGCGGTCATTCACCATGTCTAATAAACAGACTGATTCACTCCTTGATATATCCAAATGACTGTGACACCAACTGTGCATTCGGTGTGTGACAGCATGTGATTCTTTGCATTTAGATTGCTGTATGTGGCTTGAATCTAATCAGAAGATTAGAGATGTATCTGTGAAATTTAATTTGGTCAGATATCCATGTACTGTATTTGAATGTGCTTCTTTAAAAAGCTGTGTGATGAGTGTTTTCACAAGGTGCCTGGGACAATATTTATGTTCGCTAGATTATTTTGAAGTCTGCCCACAAATAAAAGACTTGTCACAGCAAGAGAAACGTCAACGTGCTGTCACTCCTACAGCATGTTTTGTTTGTATTAATTGCATAAACTGAAACTACAACAAATCTAACACGCTGATACTTTAGATTGCACCAGTAGATACCTGATCAGTGACAAGTTTTTCATCTTTATAGGGGGTCTTCAACTAGTTGAGATTTTTTTTTTTTAATTAGTAATCCTGATCATAATGGCATATTTGATAAACTGCTCTTGACAATTAAGCCCCTCTGTATATAAATAAATGAAAGGCAATATAGTGTATTTCTATATGTTCTCATAATTGTATATATAACTGTAACCACTTGGATATTATAGGTATATCCTGTGATTTGCAATGCATCTGTTACATCTCTAGCATCCAAGGAGTTAATAAATGACAACAGTGGCTCCCACCCCGATCCTCAGGGACCACTTAGAGACCATGTCTCTAGGATTCCCTGCTTGAGTACAGATGAGCTACTCTGAGGCCTAGTCATATAATTAAAGACATCCTAATAATAACCGTCCACTTACATTATTATGGACAGAAAATACTAATAGCCCTTATGAATTTTGCTCTTGTGCCTTTGCTCGAGAGAAAACATTTTCAGTCAGTTTTGACTGTCACGTTCACAAGAGCAGACAGAAATAACAGTTGCTGGTAGGTTTGTCTGTGGTCCTACTAGCAACTGCCATGCCCCCTCTATGAACATGACATCCAGGCATGAGCATCTACAGGAACAGGCAAGAAGGGGCACCCCCCCAGGGCTGCATTAATATAGGGGCAGGCTGGCCATTGGGTTGGGGCATATTATGCTTTCTCCCCCACCCACAGAAACATTTCCGCAGACGCCCATGAATCCAGGCCTCATTGAAGATGCTATCTCTTTAACAAATCAAAAGGGAAAAATGAATAGGGGCCATTAGGATTTTCTGGTCATAGTGACGGAAGTGGAGGTTATTATTAGCAGTGTTACTTCTTTAACTCGCCTGTGCACAAGCAGAGTATTGGAAAAACATGATCTGTTAAGCAACCCTAAAGATTGGGTTGGACACCAATGAATTACCTTTTACTGTTCATACGTATGCAGCTGCTTTGCTTGTAAAGTTTCTATCTAAACAATACATAGGTATTTGTGTACTCTAAATAAATTGCTTCTGAAGCCAGCCCACAGAGTAAGGACTTGTCTTAACAGGAAGCAATTACACTCGCTGTCACTTTCATCATATGTTTGGTTTGTATTAATAGCATCAGTCATAACTTAACAACCTATCATTCTGAGGCTGCTTTTATTGAGAAAAAAACAGATATTTCTTAATAAGTCACAAAGCTTTTAAACCAATCCATCACACATATATGTTTTTCTAAATTCATAATACAAATTGTTATAATACCTAGGGCCATATGCACAAAGAAATGAAGAGCAAATAGAAATGTGGTTCACTATCGAAATATCACACACTATTGTGCAACCAACTAAACTGCGCATTAACCATGTCATCGGGATGAAAAGGGCAACATGAGAATATGTGTGTATACATAGGTGAACTATAGCCAGAACAGTTCTGTGTGTACGCCAACTCTCCTTCCCCTCAGCGGCTCATAATACTATAAAAAAAAATGGAAGACACAGGAGCGCAATTCAAATGGTGATATGATTTTTTTTTATTATGAGTCACGGACACTGAGGGGAAGGAGAGCGGGAGTACACACAGAACTGTTCTGGCTATAGTCCACCTATGCATAGACACAAAAAGGTATGTTTATGTTCATGCAGGGACTTAAATATCAGCAAGGTATGTGTATGTTCATGCGGGCATTCAGATATCATCAAGGTATGTTTATGTTCATGCGGGAGCTCAGATGAGCGACACTTAAGCCCGTGAAATAAGAATCTCGCCCTTTTTATGCGGGTGAGATTCACATGTCGTCCTTTTTAATCCCGGCAACATGGTTAATGCATCGTTTAATTGGTCACTCAATAGTGGGTGACATTTCAGAAGGATAGCTAGAAATGCACAGGAGACCTCTCTAGCATTCAAGGGGTTAAAAGTCTAATTTAAATTAAAAAGGAAGAATGTTTGGGCTTTATAACTGAGGGAATGTACCGGAGAGCTAGGGGAATCGAGTTACCGTAGCTCTTGCCCCGAAGATCTCTACTATGTGCAGAGATGGATGGTATCATTTGGTCACTTAAAGAGATAGTAATACTTTATTATTACTATCCCTCATATTGTAGATATTTGCAAAATAAGTTAATAGCCCCCAGGGTCATCTCTCAAACCTTTATGGTTTGAGAGATAACCAAAGGCAAAGCCCCCCTCCCTCCCCCTACCCTGAAGTCAGCGTTGTGCTGACTGCAGGGATATCCGGTCTGTCTTTCATCATGAGGCTCTGCAGCAGAACCACTATCGCACATGTAGAAGACCGTTTCAGTGAAATAATTCTTCTTCACTAACAGGATCTCGGCTCTGCTGCAGAGCCGCAAGACTGTCGTACGACAGACTTCCCCTGCAGTCAGCACAACTCTGACTTCAGGGAAGCGGGAGGGAGGGGGAACTTTGCCTTTGGTTATCTCTCAAACCACAAAGGTTTGAGAGATGAACCTCTGGGCTATTAACTTATTTTGCAAATACCTACAATATGAGGAATAGTAATAATAAAGTATTACTATCCCTTTAATGTTTCTTTGAGATTTTAGTAATTTCTATTGAAGCCCACTGTTGGCAAATTCCAAAGAGCTACAATGAACAGGACAGAGACACTGCTTCTCTGCCAAGAAGAACCAAGTTGACATCACCCACCCCTGCAGATCACTGGGATCTTCAGGTAAATAGAGAGAGAATATATAGTTCTAAGGCACAGGAACTTGATTTCTATAGTTATCAAGTATGTTCTTGGCATTATTAAGCCCTTTAATTAGATTTTTTTTTATTTGTACTCTATAGTGACAGCAAAAAGGAAGGATGATGTCTGCACACGGAGTTGTAGTTTAAGCTCTACTAAGCATGTTTATTAATCACCATTCAAACATGCTCAGTAGAGTTTAAACCACAACTCCGTGTGCAGACATCATCCTTCCTTTTTGCTGTTGCTGTGGGTCATAACGTGGCACTGACCCTTCTGATATCTTGCACCAGATACATAACCTGGTGTGCTGGGGTAAAGAACCTTTTTCTACATACATTGTACTCTATAGTGCAATTTCTTGGCCACAGAATACTTCACATTTTTCCCTTTGAAAATATGGTCCATACCACCCTAATTCCATAATATTCATTTTACTGAAGAATGTATATATATGTCACTATTTGCCTTGTTATTAGGGACTGGTATTGCATAACATGGGTTGTAATTGGTGCATATACAGTGGTGTCGCCAGGGGGGGCGAGAGGGGGTCACAGCCCCCCTAACATTCTACTGTGCCCCCCCAATTTTTTCACCTCACCATCCTGTCCTCCTAGCTAAGTGCTCCCTGCTTCCCTCGCAGCGTTTTTTTCATTAGGGCAGCCCAAATGAACACAGTCACAGAGCCCAATCTGAATAACTAAGTGCAGAGGGAGCTCTGAGTCACTGCCCGAAGCCGATTCCTTCATTTTTAACTTTAGCTGGTGCCTGGTGACATCAGACGCAGTGTAACGTTGTCAGAACACTGCGTCTGCGCACCAGCCACCAGAGGAGCCGCAGCTGCACCCAGAGGAGGACGTGGATAACGGCCAGGGAGCGGAGTGCAGCAGGCCAGCAGTCGCGGCATAGCCTCTTAGTCTTCAAATGAGAATGAGATTATTTTCTTTGCTAGCCTACTACTCGACATTGACACAGTATTATTTGTTTCCCAGTGTGGTGTGTTTCTTTTGCTTAAAAAACATAAGATGCCACTTTAGCAGCTAAAGTGGTATCTTATGTTTTTTAACAGGAGGTATGTGTTTTGATTTCATTTCACCAATGTCGCGCCATGTGGTCGCCTGGGCTGGTTTAAAATAGCGACATGATAATGATTATTATTACCTAGTAGTCCCACTAGCTAGGCCAGCCGGTGATTCACTTCTCCTATCCCCTCCATTCATGAGGACGAGGTAGGAGTCTTCAGTGCATGCCTGCTTGGTAACGTTTTTTGGGGTTTTTTTGCTTTCAGTCGGGGCAGCCTCCTTTCCGCATCCTGCACATGGTACAGTTACATGTTCTGTCCAGAGTAGACATTGCAGCACGGGGGGGGGGGGCAGTCCTAGAAGCACACACTCCATAGCCTTCTATATCGTGCACAGGAGTCACCATATACAAGGCAATGGTGTGTGCTTCTAGGACTGTCTCCCCCGTGCTGCAATGTCTTCTCTGGGTAGAACTTCTGCAGGATGCCATCACCCATCAATTTTCTTTGTACAAGAGGCATTTTTTTACCACCTGTTAAGCCCCTCCCCACTCGGGATTAAGTCCCTCACTTTTTTGACTCCAATTGAGGCATTTCACCCCCAGCAGCACCACAGGACTCCAGATAAACTTCCCCGGTATTGTCATATATTTCAAGCCCATATGTAGTAACATTCCTAATGCAGGCTATCTGTTTAACCCTTTTAGTGGCAGAGGGATATGTACCCCTTTGGCACTCAAAGGGTTAAAACAACAGGGCAGGTTCTTTATTTTCTATATAATCAGCATTCTCTGCACAATGCAATATACATTTCTCTGCTACTTTAAGAATTCAACTGTAACACTATTTTCTACTGCATCCTTAATACTAAACTCTTACACTGTTATTATACCCAAACACAAAAACTAACCCTAAGCCAGGGATACTTAAATGAAGCTTCTCATTATACACCCTCAAAAAATAAAAAACATATAAAATTATATAGCATATCTTTCACGTTAGCCATCCACACATGCATAATATCCACATTAAACACATCATTCTCACATTACCCACAATTCTCACATTAGCCACGATTTATTCATAGACTACCAAAAGTACCACGTTGTTGTCTGTGGGCATTAAGTTCTTTAACTGCTTGAGGGGTATTCAGTGCAACTGTTTGCCAACTTTTGCAGCACCGAAACGTTTCACTGTTTGACAGCCAAAGAGGTATTCGTGCAGTTTGAATGTGTTCCATAACTCTTTAGCACTCAAGGGGTTTAAAAAAAAAACTAACAAAATGTCCAATGTCTTGGGTTCCTTCCGTGACAGAGGCAGCACCTTCCACTGCACGGATACATCTTCGCCTTCCAAACACTTAACCCTTTCACTGCTGCAAACATACCCAAACCTCTGTCAATCAATGCGTTCAGTACAGACTTAATCCCCACGGGCAACGCCATGCCCCCTTTGCTAGTATATATATTATATATATATATATATAGTTTTAGAATTGCCCCCCTACTTTTGTTCCTGGCCCCCCATGTGCCCCCCCTAAATATGAATGCTGGAGATGCCACTGTGCATATATATACCTGTATTTCTGTTGAGGAAGTTTTCTGCTCTTATATAAATACTAGCAATGTGGGACGGAGCTACCTGTCAGGATATATAGGGAATTAATGCACACACACGGATGCAAGACAAACACACAGAGAGACACACACGCAAATGCACACACATGCACTGAGATGCGTAAAGAGCGACACAGTCATACACACATACATGCAATGCACAACATGCAGACACATAGAGTGTTATACAGGCATGCAACACACACAGTGAGGAACACACAGGCACACACAGAGACACACACACACACAGAAGTGAGTCATAAGGGGGGGTGACTTATGTGTCATTGTAATGAGTTTGTGTTTGTACTTATGCCTCCACTGTGACATTCATTCATATAGTTGAAATGCATGTGGTAATTGCACATACTATGGTGGAAGGTGGATTGTGCTGGCTCCCGGGGTGTGACTGCGTCTGAGTGATTGCGTCTGAGTGTTAGTGAGTGTGTGTGATTGAGTGAGTGTGTGATTGAGTGAGTGTGAGAGAGAGTGAGTGTGAGAGAGTGAGTGAGTGAGAGAGTGAGTGTGAGAGTGTGAGAGAGTGTGAGTGAGAGGGTGAGAGAGTGTGAGTGTGTGTGTGTTTTTTGTCTGATGTGTTTGTGTCTGTGGTGTAGGAGCGAGTGGCAGCCATTTTGTTTTCTCAGTTACTTGGATAGTGGTAGGCGGGTTGGATATTGAGGGCAGGCCAACTCCCTGCATGATTTAAATCACTCCCCCATTGAATCACCCAATGGGAGAAGTAACTCCTCCTTACTTAACCCTTTGAGTGCCAGAGGGGTACGCAACACATTGCTTTGCAATGAGTTGCATACCCCTCTAGCACTCAAAGGGTTAAGTTGAGGTAATATAGCAATATAACACACTGTGGCTCTTCAGTTGAGGCAACATAGCAGTATGCTGAGGGAACAAATAGAAAGTGGTGTTTGAGGCTTGCCCTCTGTAACATACAGCAAAGCATCTCTCTCCCTTTAAGGAGAAAGGGCGGGAATCAGGAAGCAGGAAGTGGAGGAGTGACAGTTGAAAACAGACAGTTAGTGAGGTTGACTGAAGAGATGAAAAGAGTTAAATAAAAGAGTTGCTACTAAGTGTATCCCTGAGTTTGTATTTTATGGAAACATTACACCCTCATACTGAAACAGAGTGTATGGAGGGTAACACTTATCTGTGGGAGGTGAAACAGTGTGCTTGTGGGGTCATGATCCTGAGTGAAAGTGTGTGTGGACCAGGAGAAGTTATTGATATCCCCTACTTCAGGAGAGAGTGGCAGCTATATTTTTTTTTGTCAGTTGGATAGTAGTGGGCAGGCTGGAGGGGGCGGGCCAACTCTCTGTATGATAAACATGCCCCCATTGAATCACCCAATGGGAGCAGTAAAATCCCCATTGAATCTCCCAATAGGAGTTGTGTCTCCTAATGAGACATAAATTATGTAATGAGGCATTCTGTTCAATGGGTGTTTGTTTTCTGAGGAGACATAAATTATGTTCTGTGTGTGAGGTACCATAAATTATGCAATGAGGCTTATTCTTTTATATATATAGATAACTTTACTTTCTAAACAGACATAGGTTAAATACTGACTGCAAACCACATCCTGTCCTCTGACTGATTTCATATGGCGTGCAGGTCTTCTAGGCAGCAGTAGTTATAGCTGGCCCTCAAAACATTTCAGCAGTTCAGAGCACCTCTATGCACAATCCTTCTGATTCCATTCACACACAGTTTAGGACTATGCTGCAGTTTATTGACAAAGGTAGAGAAAAGACACACTCACTTTAGGCTGTGTCTATAAAGGCAGAGTGATTTACCTTATCAACTGTGTGTAAAATACATTTTAAATCAGTCTACCTTCCTAAGCTGTGACTTCATCAAGCCAAAGAGCCATCGAAGAGTGGCAGAAAAAATGAAGGCAATTTTAAAAGTGCTTTCATAAATGCATATTTTTTTGCCAAACAGAAACAATTGGTCCAACCAGTCTGTCCATTTTCTTATGTGATTAAAATGCAGACTCGTATATCCAAAGCATGTTTTTAATATAATTGTCCCAACACGTCCACTGAGAGGCTGTTCCATTAATCTCTCACCCTTCCATAAAGTCGTTCTTTCTCAGATTGCTTCTGAATTGTCCACCATCTAACTTTAAATCATGTCCTCTTTGTCTAGTATTCCTTTTCTCTGAAAAAATGCTTTCCTTTAAAAACTGTTTTATAGCCCTTAATATATTTGCAGATTTTTTCATATAACTACTCACACTCCTATCTTCCAAGATATACATATTAAGATTGTGAGCCTATACTATTAGGCATTGGGATGAATAGGGTGACCACACGTCCTGGAATGCCCGGGACTGTCCCTAATTGGGGGTCTGTGTCCCGCGTCCCGGGTCACCCCCCACCGTGACAACAAAGAGTACCGGAATGGAGCCAGCCAATGAGGACCAAATAGCAAATACATTTCATTGGCTGGTTGGACTGGTGCGTGCGAGACAGCTGGGATGGAGCAGGTATGCTGGAGCTGCAAGTGAGACCCACAGCTAAGGGTCCCACCGGCACTGACCATCTTTCTGAGGCTGACACAGAGTAAGAGTTGCACTGGGAACTCTTACTCTGTGTCAGCCTCAGAAAGATGGTCCACTCCTGCACGAGCCTGGAATGGCAGAATGGAAATGTGGTCACCCTAGTGATAACGTTTCTGAATCATGTAACAGGTTCTCTTTTCAACTGTCTCTAATTTATGTATATCCTTCTGGGCTGTACACAGTACTGCTAGTGTGGTCTTCCCTGTAAGCTATAGATTTTCCTACAGCTAATGCCTCATACTATAGAGAGTAATACCCTGTTAGCTTTTCCCACACTTTTAGGACATTGCTTTCCTACCTAGTACATTGGACACCCATCTGGTACTCAAAGGTCTGTCAAACATAGGTTCACTTTTAAAATGTCAAACACAAAAGAAAGTGCAACTTGATTCTCATGTCGCCCGTTTCATCACGGCAACCATCTTAAAGCACCTTTATGTTGCATGTTCTTTTGTGTGCAACATTTTAAAAGGATACCTCAGACATGTGGCCTGCTGCTTGCTAACTTGAAGTCATCTATAGAGGAAAACTTTTTAAAAGCCGTGCAGAACAACATCTTCCCCCACCTCCATACCTCAGTCTAGGGTAACCACCTGTCTGGTATTCAGGCTTGTATCTGGGTTTCACCTGTCCTGAAACCCATGAAGAATCTTTTACAAGCTCTTTGCATGATCTGCAGCCTTCATTATGGTAATGACTAGATTTTAGCAGGCTAAAGGACATTTGCTGACATCACTAGTTATTTGACCACAATCAGTAGGAAGGGGAGAAGCACAATAAAGAGATAGAGATTTGCAGGCTGAAGAGAGTAGGAGTGGAAGGTGCATATGGGTGCAGGTCAGAGCAGATCATTTTGGACTTTATATTCCCAAATACTGAGTAATAAGAGCTTATGGTTGCTAGAGCATATCATTCTGGGCAGTTAATTATCTGCATAATGAGGGTGTTGTGGAGCTGTACCTCTTGTAAACTTTTTTAATGCCACTGAGGCTGATGTACTAGGGAAAACTGGTGGGAATACATAACAATTCCACAATTGTCCTTTGATGTAAATAGGGCTTTTAAAACCCTGAATGCTAGAGAGATCTCCAACACATTGGAAAGTAATACATTAGGCACCTGTCTAGAATTAAATGGGTGAAAGTCCCATTTAAGAGATTGTGCATATATGTTGCCTATGGAGCACCTGGGTTGCCCAGAATTGCACCAGTTTTGGATAGTACATCAGTTTTCATACTTCCAAAAACAAACTAGGCCTTATTTATCAAGCTAAAGTTGAGTAATTTTGGAGCAAACCAACTTTGCCATGACGGGGAAAATCAAAATTCTACAAATCCCAAATGATTTAAATGGGGCCTTTAACATCCTGAAATTCTACAGTGGTCAACAAAAGAACTGAAAAGCATTAACCCTTTGAGTACCAGAGGGGTACGCAACACAATGCAAAGCAATGAATTGTGTACCCGTCTGGCACTCAAAGGGTTAAGGTTAAAAGACACATTTAAATCAATGTAAATTTTTATTTATTCCCTATGATACATTTGGCTTGCTCCAGAATCGCACTACATTATGTGGTACCCCTTATTCTTTTTTTTCTTCACTCTCTATGCAATGTGAGTATATGGGTGATGTTGGGGGGAAATGCACATGTATGTGGTGGGTGAGATCTGCTGGGGGGGTTATCTGTGTTTGCGGGGATGAGGGAAATCTGCAGAGGTTTAGAAAGTTTTTTTTGTTGGTTTGTTATGACAGGGGAAGGGAGAGCCTTGCTAGAGGAGAAGTGGGGTAGAGACTTGGCTGAGAGAGGCAAAGACCTGAGGGGTGGAGAAAGAGAGACTTGTGTGTGGTGCGGGAGAGACTTGTGGGGGGGATGAAGAGGTAACAGAGACATGGGAGGAGGGGCAGGGAGAGAACTATGATTAGGAAAAGTTAGTGAGACACCTGGATAGGGTAAAGATGGAGGGAGTTATATACCTGGAGGGATAGTAATGTTTCAAAATAAAAGCAGATCCAGTTAATCTTCATAGTATTTGGGCCATGGAGCGTGTTATTTCACTACTGTCAGAGTTGTGGTTCAAGAGTAATTGAATGATAAAATATCCGCCTCCTGCCCCTTTTACCTTGTGTAAGCCCCATCTCCTCAGATGTGGGATCTGGTCCACAGAACAGACAGCTCACAGCAAGGGACAATATTCTTACTGTGAGAACAATGAAAACCCTGCCCCCATTGACAGGTTTTTCCCTTATGCTAATTGAAGATTGTCCCTCTCTGCAAGCCATGTGGGCACCACCTTTCTATTCTGATGTGAGCAATGTTACATCAGTAAAAGGGGCAGGAGGGGGATACTTTATTATTTAATTACTCTTGAACTACTACTCTGACCGTATTGAAATAACACTCTCCATGGCCCAAATACTATGAATTTTAATCAGAGCTGTTTTTATTTTGAAACATTTCTATCCCTTTAAAGACCTGTGAGTGGAGGAGGGGAAGGGTAGGGAGACACATGTTTGTGAGTGGGGGGAGATTTGGCTGAAGGGGAGACCCTGAGTTTGAGAGATTGGACCCCGCATTAGAATAAGACTGAGATGTCAGACAGTGTGTGTGTGATTTTGTGACCACCAGTGGGACAAGGTTGAGGTGTCTGACAGTTTATGTGTGATTCTGTGACTATAGGTGGAACAAGACTGGGGTGCTGGACAGTATATGTGTAGTTCTATGACCCCCAGTGGGACAATGGAACAAGGCTATGGGATCAGGCAGTGTATATGTGGCTCTGTGACTACCAGTGGGACAAGACTGAGGTGTCAGACAGTGTATGTGTGAATCTGTGACTACAAATGGCACAAGAGTGGGAAATTGGACAGTGTGTGTGATTCTTCGTCTACCAGTGGGACAGTGGAACAAGGCTGAGGTGTCAAACAGTGTATGTGTGTGTGACTCTTTGACTACTTGTGGAACATGGCTAGGGTGTTGGATAGAGTAAGTGTGGTTCGGTGACTACCAGTATCATCATAATCTTCAGTCCTTGTGGCACTGAATTCGGAGTTTCACATGCCTGTCCTAAATGCATTATCTTTCACATTCCAGCATTAAACTTTAGATTCCACAGTCTTGCCCGTTCTTTCAATTTTCCTTAATCATTACGCATTTGGCTTATTCCCCTGGTAACTGATCAGTGAATCATTTGCAAAAAAGCACACCTTATCTTTAATACCATTAGTAATATCCTATATAATAATTCGCTAAAACGTGTGTAACGCTGCAGTCATGCTCAGTAGAGACTGCCCGCACCGCGGCAGATACAGAGCTGGATGCTCCGAAGGAGAGTCTCTACTGCACATGACTGCCCCGTGACCGGCTGGCAGTGGCACTGGCACTCTTCAACTACTAACTAATGAAGCATTAAAGTTTGACTGCCAGAGGGGTGTCCAAAGCACTGCTTTGCAATGCATTGGCCACCCCTTTGATATTCAAAGGGTTAAGCTGATCAAATAAACCACTCTACATGCAGGCATGGCGATAAGTGATTTTCCCCCCTACTAACTTTGTTGTGTCTCCACTGTTTCTGTCACTCCCCTGCCACCCATATCACTTACGTAATTATTTCATTTGTCTCTCCTTTGTCTTTGTTTCTCACCCTCTCCCAATGTGCCTGCTTTGGTGAGATAGTTTTGAACTGTAGTCAGTGTTAAAACGGCATTAACCAGTGTTTTGCAATGTTAGGCCTCCATTGACACCAACAGAACAGATTTACATTATATCCATGCTAAATCACAGGTGAATAAACAGTGGCTTAGCCACTGGGATTGATCCACCTGTGCTTAGTTAAGTATATCCTGAAACTGCCCACCTGTTGGCATGCACAAAGAACTGGAGCTGAGAATGACTGGTTTTAACTATCCTCCTTTCTCTCCTTCCCTATTTTTGGATCTTGGCCTGCACATGTCGCCAGCTTGATTGCTTACCAGAATGCAAACTAACAGTACATGAGGCACAAGGGAAATAAATGCTAAAGCCAGCATCTAACAAGTTTTGGGGAAAGCCAATTATCAGTACTCAGCTTTAACCCTATGAGTGCAAAGCAATGCGTTGCGTACTCCTCTGGCACTCAAAGGGATAAACTGTTGACCATTTATAAATTCCTTAGATTATGCTAAACAGGGAAATTGCCATAAAGTTCTTTCCAAACATAGAGCACTTTCCACACAAAAAGTCCTCTTCATACAGTGCAAGTATATGCAGACAAGCAAGTGTAGACTAGTGCCCCTTTGACCTGAGTGGGATCCGCTAACCAGGCCCTGGCAATTGGAATCTGTCAATTCTTGCGGCTTGGCATTTTTATGTGTTCACTGATAAATGGGCAAGTACAAGCCTGTTCATAGATATTCAGTAGCAGACATGTAGGAAACTACAAGAGCATTTCCCTACGTGTTTACAACTCGCATGTTGATACATTTCTTCAAAAAAGCAATTGCTTCACAATGCGATTGAGACCACTGTAGCATTCAAGGGGTTAAAATCCCCATTTAAATTAAAGGGAATATTTGGTTCTCCCCTACAGTGCAAATGGTTTGCCCCAGGACGCCTCCACATCCAGCCCTTATAGATATCTTCTGTGATAAGATTGCTTATAAAGTGATGAAGAATCAGAACATTTTTGCATGTTTAGATTTGAATTTGTTTACTTAATAATTGAAGAACAACCTGTCAGTAAGCTAACAACATAACAATTTCACAAAAGCAATGTGTTGGAGACCTTTCCAGTACCCAAAGGGTTAGAAAAAGGCCAGTGATTAGATTGAAACATCCAAGCATCTATCAAGGGTAGGGAGAAGTCATACAAGGTTACCCAATAGGTTTCTGTGTTAGGAATGTCTGTGTTTATCTGTTATACACAAGCCATAAGGATATGCATCCTGCTAACTATTAATTACAAGCACATGCACCACAGTTGCATACTCCTCTGGTACGCAGAGGGTTAATTTCACAAGGATGGAAACATTATAATTTCAATACAGGAGATGGCAACTTGTGACTTTCTAGCTGTTCCTGTACTACCATTCCCATCATTCTTAAATGTCCACTGGACTGTGCTACAACTCCCATAATTCTCAGCTGGTCAACTGAACAACTCCTCCCTTTATCCTCTGCACATTGAATAGCCACAGGACTACAACTGCCATAATGCTCAGATGGTCAATTGGACTACTCCTTCCAGAATGTTCTGCTAGTTGGAACTCCAATAATTACCTATCCCTTTTTCAGGAGTGGGAAATATTAGAAAGTCCATCTGTTGGGCTCTACAACTCCAGTCATCCCGCACCAGCCAGCAGTTGATGGGGAATGGTGGAACTTGCAATCCACAACATCTGGGGGGCCTTCAGGTTGCTTGTGCTAGCTTTATTTAATGGTACATCAGACAAGGGGTAATATAAGCATTGATATCTTCTTTGCATGTTTAATAAGGCTCTTTCATATCTTATATTAATGTAAAATGCAGAGGACATGACCCATAAAAGGAAGCAGATATACATGATGTCATTAAGATGTAGGCAAATTAAGTATGACATTTACATACACAATCCCATAAATAGCAGGAAATGAAAGTAAGAAATGAATGAGTGTGGAGCAAGTCTTATGTAATGTATAATGAAAGGCGTCAGAGGTCTGAGGTTAGTGATCCAACCTTAATAGAGTGCCAAAATCACATTTGTTACCCAGACAATTGAAGCTTAATATTCCCAGCAATGTATTATAAGGGATGCAACAACAGTTATACTGTGTGTACACAACCTGTAACTCTACATTTGCTATTGGACTACACCTCCCATTATCCTCAGCCAGCTGGGGTGGGAGTTATATTTCAAAAACAGATATAGTGTCAAAGACTGGTGACCACTGGGATATGCTGTGAAACTGGGGAAGGCTGGCACACTAATAATTTCAAGACATTGTTTTAAAGAACAAGTGGTGGATTGCTGAATTGGTCAATCAGCAGACGTAGACAATTCTAATATCTTAAAGTGGAAATGTTACCTCTCAACCTCAACCGGTACATTCATCAGGATTTACACGATTGCCAGTTTGGTTGGCTGGGAGAGGTAGGTTGGAGGGAGAGCAGTACAGAATGCTAGTATCTGGCTGGAATGCCAACCAGTACTGTATAAACTGACACTACATTAAGCTAAATATCTCATAAGCTACTGTATAAATTAAAAATTTCTAACATAAAGCTAGCCTTCACCCAGCAGTAAATGTTAACTGATGAGTGCTTAGCTCTGGGTACCTCTCTGAGACTCAAAGGGCTATAGATGATTTTGTTACTGGAAAACTACAACTGGAAAACTGTATCCTAGGTAATGATAAAACTATCCCACTGTAAAGCAAAACATGTTGGCACATGATGGTAACATCCAGTATCCAATTACTATCAACTTCCCAATGTATACCCAGGGATTTTAATTATCTCACAGACTAATAGAGGATTCCACCAGCAGAAGGTGTAATGCAGTCTGGGAAAATACCACTGGAAGCTTTGGAAAGTGGTAGCTTTCCCATACATCTCTTTGGACTGTGCTCTATAGGAGAGAGTTTGGCATCAGAATACCCCCTGGAGATTAATGCTGTGCGGGCAATACACTGCTCGGTGTCTTGACACAATCGACCACCTCCCGGTGACTCGCAACTTCACCTTTTCCCTGGAGAAGTTCTTGTACTACATCAGATTAACAACAGTATCTAACGGGGTGGGCAATGTGCAGTTCTCCAGCTGTTGTTGGACTTATTCTGTAGTCAACATTAATAGTTCATTGTTTCACACATATATATATACCCATCAACACACTGATATAATAAACATAATAATGGGTCTATTTTAAAGGGAAATTAACAACTAAAAGGAAAAATGCTATCTAATTTTATATCTGGTACTCACAGCCATGTCCTAAACAAATTATTTTCTTCATGTAGGATCCATAAAAATGGGTATCCTTTAGAAATGTTGCCCTCTGTTTGGTGACCAACAAAACACTTCATTAAAAATGTTGCCTAATTGAAAAGTGCAACATCAGAATGTAAACCCATTAAATGTGGTCTTAGACGTGGTATTGGAGCAACCATTGTACGGGACCTCAGTACCGAGTTTGTAATAGGGGATTAAGAAGTTAAACTGTAAGCTGCACAATAACTGACAGGAATAACATACCAGTCTAACAGAATTTCTCAGAATAGCCTCTAGCTACACAAAAAAATATTGATGTCCCTACATACGATCCCAGTGTTATTCCACAAGGTGGCAGTGAAATGTCTAGTTCTAGTCAAGCCCCTGTACACAGTCATGACTGTCATCTTCAGTCCATGTCACCTGGCTATTAATAACTGGCCTAGACTTTCCTGCCAGCACTACTAGAGGTCACCATGGAATCAAGATTCATACACTGCTTTGTTCCCATAAGAATCCTGATCCAAATTAAGTCTGAAGATTTGAAACCTAGTACAGCATGCACTTATCATTTTTTTTCTTGGGGGGGTATATAAAAAAAGCTTTTTTTAATACAGTGATAGTCAAAGCTCATTGGATAATAACAAATCTGTTTGAGGAACCATAAGATATATGCAGAAAAAAAACAAATTCAATGAATATACTACAGAATTTTGTGATCTTATGTAGTAATAAGGCAGGAGTCCTACATGCAGTAGTCCAGTGTTTTATACATATATTTATATATTTTTTTGCATTTTATGCATTATACCATTAGTTGCATGTATTTCTGGTTCCCCATTTCAGGTCTTTAATTCACCCACACAATAATCCTCCACTCTATGAATGAGATTAACCTTTTGTGTGCCAAAGGGGTGTGCAACGCATTGCAAGCAATGCGTTGCATACCCCTCTGGCTCTCAAAGGGTTAAGAGCCATTTATTTCTGTAAGTATAGTTTTTTTCTTTAATCCCTTAGATGATGGAGTCTCTTCTCAGTGTATTCAAGACTTTTGTAGCTTTCAGCGGGTTAAATGCCAGGACAAGTCTGTGCAATTTACACAACTGAACTAATATACAAAACAGATGTGTGGCAACACATACTGAGCGCCTGTATCAAGACTGAGCAAAGAGAGGCCCTCCAGCTTTTGCTGGACTACAATTCCAGTCATCTTCTGGTAGACACTGAATGCTGTAGGATGATGGAAATTGTAGTCAAGTAACAGCTGCAGATCTTCATGTTGGTCAGTACTTTGCTATATAGTAGTGCTTCTGTGCGAACAAAATAGCTCCATTCATTCATATACAAGCATAACTCCATAGACTCAGACCATCTAGATGCATCTTCACTTACACAACCCCTGAAGCAGGAGTAAAGAACATGACAGGTTTTCCCCTGAAAGTACATAGCCTATACCTGTACAAGCATACACTTGCCAAAAGGTTAAAAAAAAAAAAAAAGAGATGCATGCATTGCAGATAAGCCATTTTGTTTTGAAAAGTGATTTGTTCGTAGGTGGTCGCAGACCCGCCATGGTGCATGTAAACTGCCCTTTGCACCTGAAAAGACTCAGCCAGTATATTCAGATATATACTCCTCATTGAAACCTTACATTTAGATAACAGAACAATGCTAAGAGCAGCTGAACAGTATATAAACTGAACAGAAGCTTCCCACATAATATATTACAGTGCCAGTTGTACTGCACTGATGAAGCTAATCTTGGAATTTGCTTGTCAAACACAAGGAAACAATATCCCAGTACTGAGGTTCAGATCCAAATATATTACTCCTAACTGGCCATAGAGTAAAGCCAGGGTTGTCTAAATGTTTTTCCTCTAGAGCCAGATGGCAAAAGGATCAGTTAGCTGAGGGTCAGATACTACTAAATAATGTAAAGGCATTAAAGACAAGTATACACAGCATCATATTCATCAAGCTAAGGAGGTGCAATTCTAGATCAAATAGGGCTTTTAAAGTATTGAATACTAGAGAGGGGGTTTGCTGAATTTTTTTACATTCAAACATATGGTGCAGATTATTTCTTCCACAATTGTACCTTTATAGCATGATGAATAAAGGTCACTGATTTTTATATAAAACTAGCAAAAGAAGTGTGGCATTGCCAGTGGGCGAAGAAGCAAGGTGAAGAGAGAGGTATACACAGTCTGCTTCCCTAGACTTGATCCAGTGTCCACTGATAGTCACAGAACCACACATATACTGTCTGACACCCTAGTCTTGTCCCCTGATATTCACAGACCCACACATATAATGCCAATTGGCTCCAAACGGGACTGACAGCGCAGGCGCACGGACGTCACTATGACGAGATGTCTGTGCTTCCTGCTACTGTGAGCCTCCGAAAAAGTGGAATATCTTTTAAACCGGGTAATATTTCTGGCGACTAGCGCTACTAAGCAGCTAGTCGCCAGATGAAGAATTGAATAATGTGAACTTATTGCGGGGTGGTAGTTCCCCTTTAAAACCCCGAGGCCTGTCTATAGGTTGAGGAGACATCAATTTAAAAATGATGAATTCTATTTAATAATTGGATTTGCCCAAACTGGCAAAGCCACCCCATCTTCTACCCCTGCCAATCTACCACCCTAAGCCTAAATACATTACTGTATATTCTGTCAGGCACTACAGACTTGTCACAGACCCACACATACATTATCTGACACCGCAGCCTTGTTCCACTGATCACAGGTCCAAACATACACTTTTTACAATGTTCAGTAGCAGTCACAGACTAATACATCCACTGAATCCCGCTCCACTCCACCTAAAAGAAGAGTACCTGACCTCCCATTGGTTCCCCATCAACTCTGCTCTCCTCTGTGGCCTGCTTTCAGCATTCTCCACTGCCCCTCCCACTGGTGATGCAATGGCATCATGAGAAGGGCAAGACACAGAAGCCACTCCTGTCAAAATCACTACCCCCTGACATGGGATAGGTGACATTACTCCTTTCTACTGCTGCCCTTGGGTGTGTCTGGCAGGGGCTGCAGGACAATACAGCCATTTCTATATATAGATACACAGCTAGGCTTACTATATAAACTTATATAGTCAGCTCAGCTAGGCTTACTAAATAAATTTACATATTCAACACAGCTAGGCTTCCAATACAAACGTACATATTCAACACAGCTAGGCTTCCAGTATTAATGTACATATTCAGCATTGAAGGCCTGACACTTCTAGATATCATGTATGCATGGATTGTCACATTTTCTGTAAAGTGATAAGATGGAGATGTCTTTTGCCTCTAAGAGAAAAAGGAACTTTATCACCTAAACTACTTTAACAATTTTAAAGAGCACAGCAAGTTTTAATTAGCATTATATATAAATCCAAATGACTCAAAAAGCATTCTAAATTAAAGAAAAATATTTATAAAAGATATAGGGGATTCTGAAAACTTTTTTAAAATCACCAAAGTTGCTTATAGGGGAAGGTGTCCATTTAGTAGAATTTATAGCAAGAACAAGATTGGTCATGTCGAGGGGTCACAAATGGTACTTGGACCTTGTAATGCAATGCACTGGATACCTCTCTGACACTCAAAGGGTTAAGCAGACCTGATTTAATTCAACCCTGTCAGGTTAGGACACCATGCTATCAAGTCATAGATATCAAGAGAAAAATGGAGACATTCTGCAAAAACATTTAACCCTTTGAGTGACAGATAGGTATGCAAAGCATTCCGTCGCAATGTGTTGGATACCTCTCTGGGACTCAAAGGGTTAAACAAACAAAACAAATGCACCATACGTATAAGAAAAAGTCACAATACAACTAAGGCACTTCTCTTTTTGATAAATATGGCATAGGTTTGACCGTGAATGGCTCCACTTTTGATACATATAGTCAACACGTAGGTATTCAGGCTTAGCACATAAACATCATATATTTCTTATGCACAAGAAAATAGAAGCAATTATGAAGCAGAGAAACAAACATTCCCATTAACTTCAAATGTTAAGCAATGTATTGAAGATCTCTCTAGTATTCAAGAGGTTATAAACACCATTTAAGTTAATGGATTTTTTTATTTGCCCCTTATAGTGCTATTGGTTTGCCCCAAATTTGCTCCTCTTTGCATACAGCCTTGTGTGTGTGTCTTGCCCTTGTATACTGGAGTTTCTCCATCAGAGGTATGTGCGCCCGGAGGGATCTGTGAGACAGAGGCAGAGGATTCCTCACTGTCTTTCACTAACTACTGTTTCCAGTAATGTGAAGCATGTTCTACTAGACATACAAACTGTTAACCCTGTGAGTGCTGGAAGTATATCTAACTCATTCCTTTGCAGTATGGCACTCAAATGCTAAAGTCTACCCTTTCTCTGTGTGCAGAGATGCACCTGAACTATGACATAATGCCAATCACATAGCTACTATTGTTCCAAAGGCAATAAACTTTACCCCAGGACTGGGCAACCTGAGAACCTCTAGCTGTGGAGGACTACAGCTCCCATCACCCCCAGTCAGCCATACACTGGTTGGGGTGATGGGAATTGTATTCCTGCACAGCTGGAGGGCTTCAGGATACTCAGTCCTGGTTTACATGCTGAGGCTGATGTACTAAGAAGAACTGGTGCAATTCTGGTGCAAACCAAGTGCGCCATAGGGAATAAATAAAAGAAAATCCAACAATTACCACTGATTTAACCCTTTAAGGACCAGAGTGATGTACAATCAAAACCATTTTACAACTCTCAGAAATTGATCAATCCAACAGTATCAAATCTCTACCCCAGTACCACCTTTGTAATAACCCTCCCAAACCGTATGCCATAAGGGCACAGGACAGCGATCGAAAAGAGCAGTAAAACGTGGAGAGCAGGAAGATTCATACCCAAGCGAGGTCATCAGGTGGATAGAGCTTACTGTTTCACAGCACTTTTCTGTATTACGCTGAGAAGGAGGTGTGTGCTCTGTGTGTGTGTGTGAGGGGAGTGGAGAGAGGATCGTCTTTAAAGGAATTTAACTACTTCATTGCTACCATGACAAGTCATCTTGCAAACCAAAGACTGGTCTTTTAACCTGAGTGAATGCTCAAACTGCCAGGCTAATATGGGCCTAGATTACAATGCAAGTGATAACTATTATCACTGGGTTTAAATAGCAGATTTCTATTGAAGTCTATGGACAAATTTGGAGATACAACTAATCATTAACACAGGGATGGGCAACCTGAGCCACTCCAGCCTTTGAGGATTAAAATTGCCATCATCTACAGACAGTCGTGGGATATGGATGCTGGAGACATTGCCACACCATTGTGCTAGCAACAAAGGAGTTAAAGACAACAATATATTTATACCAATAAGGACATTTTATGATTAGTATATCCTAATGTTCAAATTGAAATCTAATGTGCAAATGGCTCTGATCATATTATTTATATATAAGGCTATATATAAGGCTGTTTTGGGTTCCCTTAAAAATGTTTCTGATTCGGTGGCAGCCACACCATGGGGTGTGATAAGTGTGACTGGTCATCCAGTCCGATACTTGGGGGAGGAGTTTATTGTATTTGCCTCGAGCTCTCTGGAATAACACTGTTGGTTTTCTCATTTACCACCTCTCCTCTCTCCGGACTCTCCTCTCTGTATGCTTAACAACACACACACTTTCAGTGTCACAGGCTTGCACAAATTTGCCACAGGAGGACAAGCACAGTACATATTGGCTGATGAGGCTGGGGACAAAGCCTCCTCAGCCAAGTTTAGGTTCATCTCCCCCTCCCCTCCATTTGCCTTCAATTCACCACTTCACCCCCCCCCCCTTTCATTCCCCATTTTACCTTTCCTTCTCCCATCCACAAAAAAAAAAAAAACACGACCATCAGACGTTGTGGTTAGGCATCAGACCTCCTCCTGCTGCCCCCAAGCTACAGATCTCCCAGACGATTTATCTGTGAGATCAATAGAGATGACACAGGGGAGCATGAGAGCTCCCCTGCTTCCATTCTACCCGAGGAACCTGGATAGAAATGGGCGGGATCAGAGTGTTTCCTGATCCCGCCCACTCCTTTCCAGCTTCGGGTAGAATGGAAGCAGCGGAGCTCTCTTGCCCCGCTACATCGCAACTATAGATCTCACAGCTGAATTGGCTGGGATACCAGTAGCTGGGGAGGGCATTAGGAGGGGTCCTGATGCCTCAACACAAGGGCTGATGTTTAATAAAATGTAACCCTTTGAGAACGACAGAGGTATCCAACACATTGCAATGCAATGTGTTGCATACCTCTCTGACACTCAACAAGGTTCGCTGCACGGACGAAACCGTGTCAAACGGCTTCTAGTTACTTTATATACTGTTGCACTTATATTACTCTGCTACTCTACTTATTAGCTTTTATTGCTATTTGTTAGTATTTATTATTAATGACTTAGTTCTAATGCAACAATAATATTGATATTTCATTATAAACAACTGGTTGCAAGAAAAATTATTCATGGCTCAATGTCAAAACAGAGCAGAATTTTGTCCAGAGACAGAAATACCAGACTGGGTAAATGTAAACATAGTGGGAAGGTACAGGAGATACAGCAATATTTACTAGATAACATAATCCTATGTGGTATGTTGGGAAAATGACACAAAGTAATCACTCACAAGAGGGATTCATTTTTTAATCCTATGAGTGCCCGAGCGGTATCCAACGAATTGCATGCAATGCGTTGGATACCTCTCCGGCACTCAGAGGGTTAATAAAAGTCTCTTAGATGA
Organism: Rhinophrynus dorsalis; assembly: GCA_037306005.1. Taxonomy (NCBI): domain Eukaryota; kingdom Metazoa; phylum Chordata; class Amphibia; order Anura; family Rhinophrynidae; genus Rhinophrynus; species Rhinophrynus dorsalis. Next base: position 227,067,831 of record CM074722.1, read on the forward strand.
TTGATAAAGATGACCAATCAGCAAGTACATCCATTCTACAATGCTAATCAAAGTGAAAATCAAGTGGAAAGAAAACCAATTAGCAACTACAGCATGTCCGCCAACATGCAGCCAGCAGGCCAAATGCGGCCCACCGACCCCAAGGTGTGGCCCTCTTGAGATTTTTTTTTTTTTTTAAACATTTTGTACCTAAAGAGCTACAGGACATGAGCTAATAATCCAGTAGGTCTGAATTACTTGCCTGCTTCTATGGTTGTATAATCAACATCATACAGTTCTCAAGAATGGTTCAGTCTTTTAAAGGGATAGTAATACTTCGTTTTAACTTTATTTTATTTTGTAGGCATTAAAAAAACATGAAGAATGATATATGTCTTATCTCTCAAACCTTTATGGTTTATGAGATATTCACAAGCAAAGTTTCCCCCTCCCGCCCCTTTTACCTAGTGTAAGCAATCTCTTCTCAGATGTGGAATGCAGTCCATAGACCAGACAGATAACAGCAGGGGACACTCTTATTCCTATGAAAACAATGAAATCCCTCTCCCCCTTGACAAGCTTTTCAGGTTTTTCCCTTATCTTAATTGAAGATTGTCCCTCTCTGCAATCTACCTGGGCACCTCCCTTCTGCTCTGTCTGAACAGTGTGACATCAGTAAAAGGGGCGGGAGGGGGAGACTTTGTCACTGAATTACTCTTGTACTACAACTCTGACAGAACTGAAATAACACTCTCCAAAGTACAAATACTATGATGATTAATTAGAGATGCTTTTATTATGAAACATTACTATCCCTTTAAATACTAGAATTTTCATTAACTGGATCAAAATTCATCAGTCGCTAGCACCAGACCTATAACTGCACACTATAGCAAACAGTTCACTAAACTGTTTTGTTTTGCTTTTAAAATAAAAGAGGTAATAACTGACCATATTTAAAGGGATAGTAATGCCTTAACCCTTTCAGTGCCAGAGGGGTACACAACATATTGCTTTACAATGCGTTACGTACCCCTCTGGCACTGAAAGGGTTAAAATAATAACAAGTAGTATTGTAGCTAAGGAAAAAAGAAATAGATCGGTGCACGTACTATCTCAAACTTTTATGGTTTGAGATATAGAACATTTTAAAGTTCCCCTCTCCCTGCTGTCAGCTGTAAAGCTGACAGCAGGAGAATCTAGTCAGCCGACTCAAAGCGGCTCTTCAGCAGAGCCGTGATACCGAAATCTAAAAAGAACTACTTCACTGGAACGGTCTAAAAAGTGTGCCTGGTTTGCCAGCACGCTTTTTGTAGACCGTTCCAGTGAAGTAGTTCTTTTTAGATTTCGGTATATTGGCTCTGCTGAAGAGCCGCCTCACCGTCCCCGGACCAGGATCTCCTGCTGTCAGCTAGACGCTGACGTCAGGGAAAGGAGAGGGAGAGGAGAACTATAAAACGTTCTATCTCTCAAACCATAAAGGTTTGAGAGATAGGATTTGCACCGATGGACTTCTATTTTCCTTATCTACAATATTACTTGTTATTATTAAGATAGTACTAACCCTTTAATCAATAAAAAATCATTCAAGCCCTCACACAAATGGATTTCTAATCATAGCCCAGAAATGAAAAAACGTGGAGGCCCCTGAACTGGATTGCATTGCAGGTAATAAATGTTATCCCTAGTTTTAGTTCACGGATTCCTATTAAAGTCTATGGGGAAATTTATAGGCAAAGCAAGTGATCATATAATTGCAATGCAATCCAAGCCTGAATGAGTATTTTGCACAATAAAGTAAGTTTACAATGAACTGTGGAGCTGAAAGGAAATGGGATTGGGGATACCAAACACCAAAAACTAGAGCAATTATGAAGCAAGCCACCTGCACCACTGGGGAAAAAAGAATTCCCATTATTTGAAATGGGACTTTTAACCCCTTGAATGCTAGAAAGGTATCCAGTGCACTACAAAGTATTCAAGGGACTAACAATTAAGCAGTGAAATTCAATCCACTACCCTTTGACATGCAATGAATTTAACGCAATATGCTGGATACCTCCCTGGCACTCATAGGGTTAAAGACCTCATTTACAACAGTGGGAAGGTTATTTGTTAACCGTGGAGCACATGGCTTTCTAGAGAATTGCTCCACTTAGTACAGTATCCTAACTGATTTCCAACCTTTAATCTTTGAGGTCCAGAGGTGAAAATCCCATAGGGTTAATACAAAATTCCCTGGAGGCAGATCATGTCAGCTCTGGGTATAGGAACTAATGTGTACGATTTAGGGTATACTTAATGGTTGAGAAGTTGGAGGCCGAGGGGGGGGGGGAGCTGTTTGAGCATCCTTAAATCCTGGTCTGTGTTCGACCCACGAGGACAGGTCTGGACACCCCTGTACTAGTTTGTTAACCCGGACATGCTAATTTTAAGAAAAGACACAGACAAACTGCTTTCCTCAAAACAAGTCTTAGCATTGAACCATGCTTATTAATTTCTGCCTGAAGTGAAGACCAGGTAATCAGGTGTTATATTTCCTGCTTGTCATTTGCATACAAATCCAAATCCATACAACACGCATTAAAGAAAAAATGATGGGAATGCTATCATCAAGTTCTGCTTGACAAATGCAAGAAAAGGCAAGATACTCATCTCCTCAACTGACAATCAGCCACGAGACCCTTCAGTTCCACTGGATACCAGATGCTATCTACTAAACTTATGTCACTTACATCTGCTTTTAACCCATTGAATGCTAGATACATTTTCAATGCATTCAATAGATTAAAACCTCTATTTAACTCAATGGCAGTTAGTTTGCTCCAATTGTATTAGACCTCTGGTGCATTAACCCTTTAAGTGTCAGAGGAGTACACAACACATTGCAAAGCAATGTGTTGCATACCACTCTGGCACTCAAAGGATTAAAGACAAAATTCTACCTTGTGACAACTTGCTATGCTCTGATGTTCCCTGAAATAGCAATGCAACATACTATAGCTTCATAGTCAGGGCACCAACTGGGCACATTTCACTAGGAGCAAGGTATGAGAAATGTTTCATGTAACCCAGGGGCCTCCGGGGGGGGGGCAGGGGGGCACTTGCCTCCAGTTAAACATAGAGGCTGGGCAGGCTGGCCTGGGGGTTGTATTATGGCTTAGGTCCTCCTGGAAAAAACTATCCAGATTCCCACGCATGTATCTCTTCCCATAGCTACAGAGATTTCAGAAAAGGCTTGTACTGTGTTAGCCATAGATAAACATACCTGATAACTTCATCCTCTTGGGCCTCGGGTAGGGTTGCCACCCAGCCAGTATTTTACCTGCAGGCCGGTAAAAAATTGGCTTCTGTCCAATGTTAAGTCCATGGAGGGAATGCCATGGCCTGTATTTTTTGGAAGAAAAGGTGGCAACCATAGCCTCGGGAGAGGGCTCATGTGCTGCCGATCAGGAGGATGTGAAATGACGCAACTCACGTGATAATCGTGAGAGTCTTAACTGGAGTGGCAGGTCTACCATCCTTGTGACATAAAGTGGATGTGAAGTAGGAAGAACAGGGTGGGAAGGAGGAGTAGGAGGAACAGGGTGGGAAGAAGGAGAAGTGGACAGGAAGTGGGAGGAACATGGTGGGAAGGAGGAGAAGTGGGGGGAAGTGAAAGGAACAGGGTGGGAAGCAGGAGAAGTGGACAGGAAGTGGGATGAACATAGTGGGAAGGAGGAGAAGTGGGAGGAACAGGGTGGGAAGGAGGAGAAGTGGGGGAAGTGGGAGGAACAGGGTGGGAAGAGGAGAAGTGGGGGGAAGTAGGAAGAACAAGGTGGGAAGGAAGTGTAGGAGGAACAGGGTGGGAAGAAGGAGACGTGGGAGGAACATGGTGGGAAGGAGAAGAAGTGGGGGGAAGTGGGAGGAACAGGGTGGGAAGAAAGAGAAGTGGACAGGAAGTGGAAGGAACATGGTGGGAAGGAGGAGAAGTGGGGGGGAGTGGGACGAATAGGATGGGAAGGAGGAGAAGTGGGGGGGTAGTGGGAGGAACAGGTTGGGAAGGAGGAGAAGTAGGAGGAACAGGATGGGATGGCGTGGAAGTGGGCAGAGTTTCAGAAGAAACTCACCACCGCCAGAGAATCAACCTCTGTCCCTGGAGACCCAGTAATTAACTCTAAAAACCAGAATCTCTGGGGCAGATCTGGAGAGTTCCCAGGTATGTAGATAAACCAGGAGACTAGTAGCTTAAAAGTGATACCTTTATTGGCTAACTGAATAGCTTTTGAGTGCAAGCTTTCAAGACAACTTAGGTAACATGCTTGACAATGAGACCTGAGTGGTCTTGAAAGCTGTCACTTCTTAGTAAGCCAATCAATACATCACATTTACTAGTTTCCTAGAGGGGTTTAGTGCAGCTGATCTACTAAACAGATTTGATACAATTTTGAGGCAAACCATCTGTACCGCATTGGACAAATAAAATCCCCATTTCTTTAAATGGGCTTTTTAACTCCTTGCATGCTTGTGAAGTCTTCGTGTATCAAAGAGTTAACACAGCTATATCATTCAATGGGTTAAAAGCTCTATTTAAATCAATGGTAATTTGGGAGATTTGTATTTATCCCCTATAGTGAAATTGATTTGCTCCATATTTGCTGCAATTCCACTTTGAATGTCAGTCCCAGTCTTGGTGTGTGTGAGGATTGAGTGCTTGTATATTAAACCAATATGTTGGACACCCCTCTCGCACGCATACGTTTAGCCTTCCTGTTCACTTCCTGTTTTGGTTTTGGCCCCCTTTTACGATTATGAAATGTAGATAACATATATAGGCATGGTCACTGCACTCTCTCCCTGTTTATCAATAAACGTTTGCATGCCAGAGGAGTGCCCAACACATTGGTTTAATTTACAAGCACTCAATCCTCACGCACATCGAGACTGGGACTGACATTAACAGTGGAATTGCAGAAAATCTGGAGCAAATCAGTTTCACTATAGGGCATAAATACATAGCAGAGGCTGATTCTCTGGATGTGGGGAGTTTGTAATCAAACTCTGCCCACTTCTGCGTCTTCCCAGTCAGTTCCTCCTACTTTCCACCCACCTCTCTACTTTCCCAGCCTATTTATCAAACTTTTTCTACATTTTACACGCCCCACTCCAATCATGATTAAGCCCCACCCCTCTTGATGTGAATCATATAATTTTTCTCCACCCAGTGGCACCACAGGACTCCCCTCTGGTGTAGTCCACAAATCAAAGTTCCCAGGAATGAACATAGGGGTTAAATAAATATTACCAAAATTCCCATTCATTTAAATAGGTCTTTTAGCTTCTTGAATGCCAGAAAGGTTTCCAACTCATAGTAAAACAATGAATCAGAGACATTGATGGTATTCAAGGTGTTAAAGGCCCCAGTTAAATCAATATGAATTTTTATTTGTCCCCCATAGTGCAGCTGGTTTGCCCCAGAGTTTCTTTACTTTGATATATGGATAAGGCCTGATGACCCTTGCTCATGTATTGCCCTATGTCCAGTGTGATCAGATGGTCATATTATCAAAATACCTATCCATCAGTGCCCTTTATACTTGTTACTAGACGGTGCATTTATATTCATTATTATAAATATATTTTTATTTTTAATCTTTATATAGCGCCAACTAATTCCACAGCACTGTAAAATACACCACATTTACACTTATTTGCAATTGAACAAATTATTCCTATAGACATAATTCCAGTTTAAAGGGCAATTTATCACATTTTACTTAATCTGCTCCTTACTAAGGTCTCTATTACAATGAAGCAAAATGGCTCATTGGGAGTAAAGTTTTTTTTTATAAAATCACTTATGTGTCTTTAGGAGGTCACTTGTGCACACATCAGGAGCCAATCAAATGACACATAGACCACTGGACACTGACTTTTAAGAAATTACATTGTAGCTGATCACCAGCTCCCCAATCAGACAACGTATATAGGTCACAAACATCTCAACACCCCGTCATAGTAATCTTTAATATGCTGACTTACTGTGGCAATGTACTATCCTTGAAGCTAAGAAGGGAGATACAATGTACATTAAATAATTTGTATGCTCCTCTGTAGAGTGGTCACTATTAACCATTTAATAATTAGCATATTTATATGTTGCTACCCACCTGACTTTGGACATATTTACCTCACAACACTTTAATTCAATTTGGTTGCTTAGAGATTTCCATAATTATTTCATAGTAGACTGACTCCCTGGGCTGGCAGGAGGGCAGCACATAACCAGGAAGTCTGTGCCTTCAAACACACACTTCTCTGGGTTGAGCATACAACCATATTGACTGCTAGAGTCAGTCAGACAATGGGTTGCTCCTCATGACAAACTGCAAGACAAGACTTCAAACCTTGTAGTTCAGTCACAATCGCTGGGTCAGCACGAGATCAACAGAGGTCACATTTCAGGTTCTTGTTTGGCTGTCTAACCCTCTGGCTCTTGCAATACAGCTTCCTTGACAGGTCTGCTTCCAGAAGAACACACGTACTGAGAAAACGAGAGTTTTGTGTATTGCACTTTGCAGTTTACATTTTACTGGCTAATTAACCATTTGAGTGCCAGAGTGGTATCCAGTGCATTGCAACCCAATGCGTTGGATGCCTCTCTGGCACTTAAAGGGTTAAGGAATGAACCATTTAAACTTTTCACTCTCTATATGCATTAATTTTCATGTTATGTTTTTAACACGCTGGTTTTGTTCAAATAGCATTTTTAGCCTAAAGTTGTGGTGTCAATCGTCAAATTTGCTTGCAATGTTTTACACACCTCAGCTAGGTAGGTTCTAGTAAGGTTTTAACTTTTACACACACCTGTATGCATACATCCTACTCACAATATTGTGAATATGATAAAATGACATGCAAGTATTAAGTGCATATAAGTGTAACATTTCCCTCTCTGATCTTGTGCAACTATTTTTCTTATTGAATAGATCCAACATAGTCCTGACCCAACTAGCAGACTGACCTGTCCACATATCTTGATTTTAGTTGGAGGCTGATACCACAATTGTTAGTCTTCCCATCAATCCCAGACAGCCAATTAATAATGAGCTGAAGGCAATTCAACGGTGCCCAGGAGCAAGAGGCAAGGGGTGAGGCAGATAACGAGAAGTGATGGACAGTTGTACTGAGGAAAAAACAACTGCTGGGCGAAGAGATTTTAACTATGTGATAAAGCAATGGGAGTAGTCAGAGGGCGAGTAAAAAGATCACTCGATTATATGAAAGAGTGGACACGTGATATTTGGTGAGAATCACTATTGTTGTGATAAGACATTGCTGAGCATCTTCTTTCACACAGAAACTGCTAATATCTAGTACGTCTCTCTCTCTCTTTCTAGGAAATAATTATCCTACTGGAATGTAGATGAGGCAGCTGGATCATCAGCAACGTTCAAACTAATCCATTTTTCATTCTACTAGACATGCAAAACAATGCAAAGGTTAAGATGCATGCATAGAAAGTTGTTTTTTGTTAACCCTTGCATGAAGAAGGCACTTTCACATCACTCTTGTAGGTTGTCACAAAAGTACGTGGAATCCCATCTACTTTAGATTCTAACATGGTACCACCTTTTTTCTAGATTTGCACTAAAACAGACACTCTAGTCATCAGTGGCTCCTAACAGGCCAGCCACCTTAATTGCATTGTACACCTATGGCCCTCAGTTATGGTTATCTCTGATTATCAGTCAGTGGAACAGCATCTGGAAACTCTCTGGATTTATTTGGGTGAATATTTACTGCTTGGTACCAGTTGTAGATTTCCAGGGACTAAGGCCATTTCATTGGGCACAGAAGAAACGTTCCTGTTGCTCCAGCCACTGCAAACTCAGTTCTTCCCATTCAGTTGCATCAGCCTTAGTCTCATCTATCTTACACCCACCCATCTTAAGCAACCCCCCACATACACATAACATTAACAGTATAAATTACCCCAACTGAGGAAGCCAAGGGTATTGTATGTTCCCAGGAATGTTGTTCAGTCATTTTGATTAACACAGAGGTTCCAAGGCAGGGGTATCCATCAAATCTGACTTACTGACATAAGGAAATAAGGTGTGCATTATCTTCAATGGGGTGGGCAACCTGTTGTTCTGCAGGTTACTGCTCTTGTTGGACTATAACTCCCATTATCCTCAGAAGAAGAAGCTGCAGCCTCAAAGCAGCTAGAGAGCAACAGGTTAACCACCCCTTCCCTATGCAAAGAAAGTAAATGCCAAAGGAATCTAAAGTGTTTAATGGCACTGCCCTGCCCGTTGTCATGGCTTAAAGAAAAAAGTGCATTTTCTGCAAATCGCTCTGTATTCTGCTTTTTTGCAACTTGACAGCAGCAAGCCCTGGTGCTGGTCTGTCACATAACATCCTGTTGACTACAGATATACTCCTACGGCCCCACAAAAGCCCTGGAGCTAGGAAAGAGGACACGGTATTATCTATGTGTTTTCTCACTTTCTTACACACTTTAAGGAAGACTACAGCTGCCATCACCCATTAGTCCTTTGTGTGCCAAAATAAATGTGTGCAACATGTTGCAGCCAAAGGGTTAACCCTTTGAGTGTCAGTGGAGCTGTGCACTCACCTGGCACTCAAAAGGTTAATAGGTATTGAAATGTAGTGTTTTTCAGGGGGAGGGAGTGCATTTTTAAGGACAGTATCTTGTAATATGGAAAAAAATATATATTTCCGGGTTTATTCTGCAGAGTAAGACAAGAGTATGCACACTTAAATGTTGTTACAGCAGAATCTTTCATTGTTTGGGTATAGTACATCGATGGCCTGAAATGTTACAGTGGTGGTGTTGCTAACTCACCCTATGTAGGGTTATTGTCACTGACCAGAGCTCTCCATAGACTGTCGAAACAGCACCACCATAGAATTTCAGGCCATACAAGTACCGCACCACAAATACAAGTTTGTGCTGCAATGACATCAATCAGCAGTGGGTGTACTCTTGTTTAACTCATCAAGATAAACACTCCTATGGGTCTTATTCCATATTAAGCAACACGATTCCTTTAATCCCTTAAGGACCAGATGGATGTGCAATACATTGCTTTGCAATATGTTTTTGACTACTCTGGTCCTCAAGAGGTTAATGAGGACAAGTGAGACATGTGGCCCCCTATAAACTGTGTCTCACTACAAGATTTCTCATTTTAACTACACTGCAGTTCTGCTGGTCAAAATTCCCCTTTTTTGATCAAGGTGGTTTACTGTCACCTTCTGGAGTAGAGGTACTCAACCTTTGACTCTCCAGCTGTTGGATGGTTGAGGTTGATGGAAGTTGTAGTCTCCTGCTTCTAGAGCTAAGCTGGGCTCATTATGTGAAACAGCCACAGTAGAGCAGCAAATGATTTACATTTCATACCTCTCTCCAGACCTCCCCAAACAAAATAATAATGCACACACCGGCAGCCATTGTTGCTGCCTTCCTTAGAAGGAATCGTTGAGTGTGCAACCCTCAGCTATATTTGAGTTTGACATGTCAGTTTTAAATGATTTTAAAGCTTGAAGAATAAAATATATAAATATTCCCTAATACATTTTTTTCTTTTCTAAACAGATCCATATATGTTAAACCTGTGTCTCTGGAGTTTAATCACACATGTTCCCATGCATAAACTGTATATATATTTTTTCTGCTCCATTTGACAGCACTAAAGAGTTTATATAATCATGTCAGGAAGCACACCATACAGTGCAAGACACGTATTATCAATACCATGTGCTCTATCTCATGGAATGCACTGAGAATGTGCTCTGCCTTTAGTTGCTATACTCTAGTCCTCTAAATATATCCTCTTGTGAAGGTGTTAGTTTTTTTTTCTATTTGGAAAAACATCTACGCTGTTTTGCTTCTTGAAATTATTGCTCTTTTGCTTTTAGTCCCTGTTTTGTAACTGTTTAATATTCCAAAAAAGCAAATAAATAGGATGCTGTGTGTATTTTATGAGTTTCCGTGATGTTAGACTAACAGATCCCCCACAGTTTATAAAGACAAGCTGACTTGGCCTTCAAGGGTTTGTGTGCTGTTTGTAAACAGGCTCTGATCTCTGTTTAACCCTTATATGAATTGCTAGTATACAAATTGTTAAATACTCATCTGGCATTTTAGGTAACATATTAAAGGGGAATTATAACCTAAGAATAAATGGATCATATTTTATTTAAATGGGGAACTTTACCCAAGAAATAAATGTCTCTTATTTTGTTTATCAAATTAAATTAGATAGGTAGGTGTCCTTCATACAACAGTCAGGTATGTCTGTCTATTTACTTTTTGCATTATAGCTGCATTTTCATGTATATATATATATAGATCACACCTCTTCACAGCAGACTGCAACAGATTTAAAATGATCACAAGGGACACAAGCTGTTAAAGCGGAACTACCACCCGACAAAATCTTTAGTTTAACTAAGTCCCCATCTAACAACTAGCTGCTTAGTAGAGCTAGTCGCCAGAATAATTACCTTATTTATTTGATTTCTGCTCTCTTCTATGAGTGACAGTAGCACGGAGCGCGGACATCTTGCCATTGTGACGTCCACGCGCCTGCGCTGTCAGTCCCAGCCGGGTCTAGGAGGTGTTGCTAGGAGCCATTTGGCTCCAACTGGGACTGACAGTGCAGGTGCACGGACGTCACAATGGCAAGATGTCCGTGCTCCATCCTGCCTGTCACCCATAGAAGAGAGGAGAAATCTATTAAATAAGGTAATTATTCTGGCCACTAGCACTACTAAGCAGCTAGTCGCCAGATGGGGACTTAGCTAAACTAAAGATTTTGTCGGGTGGTAGTTCCGCTTTAACAGATTATAAACAATTTGCAGTGGACTGTAGAGGACAATAAAACAAGCAAAAATAGTTATATGACTGCTGTTTGAAGAATACCTACCTAGGTAAGTCCTTCAGCTAAACAAATTAAGAATAATTTATATTAATGCACAGTTCCCCTTTAAAGGAATAGTAAATATTTATTTTGGCTTACATATACTGCAGGTATTTAATATGTACAGTCATATTGCCTATACTATTATTTTTTTTATCCCATCTTCGCCTGTTTCTAACACTTCAATGCCCTTGACAATGAGCTACCTTGATCTGTTTGTAGACAGTGTTTTGTTAGGGCACATGAAAGCAGGTCTAGTAATACAATGTAAAAAAAAAGATAGAAAGCACACAGTACACTCAGTGAAGCAGGGAGATGTAACATATTACATCATGATCTGATGGTCTATTGACCCGACCCAGGTATCTCATTGTCAAGAACATAAAAGTTACAAAAAATAGGTGGAGATGAAACAAAACAAAAAAAAAACGATTATAGGCAGTTTGAATGTATATATACTGTGTATTTGCAAAATATGTAAAATCAAAATAAAGCATATCTCCCAACATTTCAGATGGCAAAAGAGGGACACTTTTGTTTTAGGAGGTGTTTCTGGGGGAGTGGCTGGTGGGCAGGGCAATACCAAGCATTTTAGGTTGTTTCTTGATCTATTGGCACCTATTTGTGTAACTGATAAATGATTTAGAGCAAGACCAAGTATTTCATTTATGCAGATTAATTTAAAAAACACATATACTGAAGACTAACAACACATTTATGTGAGTTTTATTGCTGTGGAGCAATGTAATACACACTACTCATTCTGATCTTCTAAAAAGAGGGACAAAAGGGTAGAAAAGGGGGACAGAGGGATTCAGGTCTCAAAGAGGGACTGTCCCTCCTAAAGTGGGACACTTGGGAGGTATGATAAAGAGTTACTGTTACAGAAGGATCTAGCTAGGTAGCTGTCCTTTATTCAGAAGTTGTATACTTCTTTTTATAGGTAACTCTTCAGTTGCCTATAAATAATGAGCTCCATTTTAGTGAGGCTTTAGTGAATATTACCTGACTTCATCTTGGGAAAATATTTTTCCAGATAAACTATAACTGTCCAGCAACTGACTGCATACACAGTTCCAATAAAAAATAAGTTTATAGATATACAGAACCCCTGTATGAAGGGCATTTCCATAGCTTTTTTTTTTCTTTTGCTAAATAAAGTAAGAACTACTTGTTCTCCTTTAACCCTTTGAGTGCCATAGGGGTGTCCATCCTCTGGCAGTCAAAGGATTAATACACTGTATAAAACCAACACACACACTGCTCTTCCATGTGACCCTTCATCCCTCTGTAGAAGAAGTCCAGCCATTCCTCGCTCTTGTACAAGGATGTATTTATGGATACCGTTATACGACTCTCCTGGAGAATACGTAATAAAATGTGTGAGTGTTTGTGAGTTTTGCTTTGTTGTTCCTACTTTTCTTAGATTCTAATTATGTCTCTCAGACTTGGCTGAGCTAATGCACAGTGGTATAGAGTTACAAAACCAGAGTAAACATGGAGTTAGGAATGTGACATGGTACACAGTTGGGTTTGCATTGTATACAAGTGTCCAGATGCAGAGGGGTAACTACAGGTGTGCCTGGCCCACCCAGTTTGATCACAGACCAATCCAACCAAATGTCCATAACTTTATTTTATTAAATGCACACTTAAAAAATGAAAACCAAGATATTTATTGTACCAGGGTTAATGTTGCCACCTCATCCCTGTAACCCTGGACACAAATGAAGAATGCTCCCAGCATGTAGTAATCATTGCAGCCCAGCAGAGTGCATTTTCCTTCTGTGTTGATTTTAAAGCAATAAGGTAGCAACCTTAGCCAGGGGAATTGGTAGTCTCCCAAAAGTGCTGGGGTTTGGGCCCTCAGAATAAATCTTAAGTGTGTCATGCAGCCCAACTGCACTATTCCTATAAGGGAGATCAGCATAGTATTACAATGTTCACTGACTCAGTCCAGCAACAAGATTTGGGGAAATGAAGCTTAAGCCATGTCAGCTAGTACCTATCAATGCTCTTGCCTTTGCACACCCATCTAAATATCAAGCTCCACCTAAAATTAAATGCTGGTGGTGTCACTTGCCCAGTGCTCAAAACAGATAACTCAACTGTATGGAAATGTACAGACTAGCGATCCCCAGTTGGACAAACACAAACCACATGCAGCTCATGAACATCTTCTTGGGGGCCTGCCTGAGAGTTCCGTAACTATCATGATAATATAGAATTGTTTCTATGGAGAGCCAAAACTTTTGGGTCTTGGCAATGGAATGAAAATAGGCCATTTCTGAAACTGGTCAACCATAGGGTTAGGATCAGAGGTTCTAAACCTATGCCCTCAGGGCTGCCAAACAGGCCAGGACCTGTGAATTTCCCTGCTACAACAAAGGTGCGCCCAGCCAATTTAATTAACTCGCCTGCTCTCTAACAAGGAAACTCTTAAATCCTGGCCACACCTCCCAGATGTCTCAAATCCCTCTGTCCCTCTTTCCCACCCTGGTGTCCCTCTTGTTAGGAGATCAGACTGTTTGATGTGTATATAGGTGTATCACATGGGTCCACAGCAATAAAACACACATTAATGTTTGTATCCGTGTTTATAAATAAGTCTGTGTAAATAAAATACTTTGGTCTTAACCCAAATCATTTATTCAGTTTTCAAAACGAGGAGTCAGTAGGTCATGAAATAATCTAAAAATGTCTAAGTAATGCCCCACCCACCAGCCACACCCCAGCAACATCACCTAAAACAAAAATGTCCCTTTTTCGCATTCTGAAATGTTGGGAGGTATGCTGACGTCATGGGTTGAGAACCACTGAGCTAGATCATTTAACAATATATGTATATCAATAGTTTGGTGATCCTAAATCATCTGATTACTTTGCTTTATTTTTCTGCCAAATGGTAACTGTTCCTCAGGCTGATATGAAATAACTGGATATATATTTTGTCGATCCAAAATTCTGTTAGTCCAATAAAAAAAGGTATTACAAGATATTAATTTTGTTTGTTATTTTACATATTACATATATATATATATATATATATATATATATATATATATATATAGACAAATTAAAGATGAGAAATTGTGTGAAAAACTATTTTAATTTAGTCCATCTCATAGTGTGAGGAGGCACTGATAGTTCCTGTTTTCTAGGTGTTAGATTGAGAAACACTTGGCTTAATAACATATGCCAGAGAAGCTCAAGCCAGTATTGAAGCTAAGCTGATCAGCTGATCCCTTAATTAGGGACATATAAAATACGCAGAGTACAGGGATGCATGGAGAGAAAAACGTATCTCTAGTATGCATTTTTCATATGTAATCCAAGTAAGGTTGCTAAACCAGAACACATGAAAAGTGAACACTGAATAGCTACATGGAAACCACTGCAGCCCTGCAGTATGTATTTTTCATATGTGTGATGAGCTGGAATCCCTATTCCCCAGTTAAAGGGAGGTCTGATCATCCAAGCTTAATTTCGTACACGTATGTGTGTGTCATAAAGTGGGCGGGAAGTTGGCAGAACAGGGTGGGAAGGAGAAGTGGGTGGGATGTAGGAGGAACAGGGTGGGAAGGAGAAGAACCTTCCCACTGCCGAAGAATCAACCTCTGTCCTTGGGGAACTGGTAATTCAATCAGAAAATCGGATTCTCTGGTCAGATCCAGAGAGTTCCCTGCTACACTGATTGGTTCACAAGTATTCATCTTGGGGGGGCACAATGATAGGCTTGAGCACCTATGATATAAACAGAGCATAAATAATTGTTTATTGCCCGCTAACCAGAGAAATCAAACAAGACTTAGACCAGAGTTCAGTGGAATTGTGCTACATCAAAATATTGGTCCAATCAGAACCAAATAACTAGCACAAATACAAGAGGTAAATATCTGAACCAAAAGCACTAAAAGGTAAAACATTGAGCTTTAGTTTCAAAATAGATGAGAGTTGGTACCGTGTTAGCCGTAGAAATACAGGATGCAAGATCAACTTTACAAAAAATTTTGCATCCTTAGTTTCAAAATGACACCAGTATGTCTCTTTGTACTTCTGCCTTTTGCAATTACTTCTGTCTATGTTTCACTGTACTTCCAACTGTCTATGTCTCTCTGTTTCCTACAGTAGGCTTATCAGACCTCACCTTTAACCCCTTTGAGACAAAAATGCTTTGTATACCCTCTGGTCTTCAGGGGTTAACCGGGGCACATATGAAAAATGCACACTGCAAAGTTGCTTTGATTTCAGTGCAGCCCTAAAATATGAGGTCTGGACAGATTATCCCATAATCAATTGAATGAAATGTCATAAGAGGTACAGAAAATGTCTGATCATAAATGGCCAGATTTTGCTTTCCATTAACGGCCTTTAGTACTCTTATAAGACAGAACCAATACCATTACTTAAGGAGACATATCATTTTCTTTATTATTAATGAATGACTTTCTGTTACTACAATCATTGGGATGAAAGGTCTATTGACAGTTTGATTTAGATCTGGGATGTTCTGTGTATAGCAATAATATGCTTTAAACGTGTCTCCTGTAATGATTACTACAATGTATCATATAATTAAATCACAATTGATTATCCAAAGCTATAGAATGGAACATTTCCAATGAACTGCACTAAAACATGAAACATAACAGTCTCATTTTCATTACGGAACGTGATACTGGCAGCCATTTTATTATGTCAAGCTCTCTAAATTGGGCCCACATACAAAGACATACGCACTAAAAATAGTTGGTCAGTTTTGGATCAAACCAGCGGTAACATAACAAATACATATAATGAACATGCTGATTTAACCCTTTGCGTGTCAGAGGGGTACATGTACACCTCTGACACTCAAAGGGTTAAAAGGGGATTTTAAGCTCTTGAATGCAATAGAGGTCTCCAATGTGTTACTTTGCAATAAATGGAGACCTCCCTAGCATTCAAGGGATTAAAAACCCATACAGATTAATGGGGTTATTATTTCCCCCTATGCTGTAGTTGGTTTGCTCCAGAATTTGCTTGTATTTTATTTTTTGCATCATTATCTCATACTTCAGTGGTTCATTATCTTGTTGTCACAGTGGAGCCCTTTAACCCTTTGAGTGCCCGAGAGGTACGCAATGCATTGCCCTTCTGGCACTCAAAGGGTTAATTTAAAATGACGTTCCCATGGAACCCTATTAGAACATGTAACCCCTTGGTTGCTAGAAAGGGCTCCAAAGCTTTGCTTCTCAGTGCATTGGTGACTGCTCTAAGATGCAAGGGGTTAGCTAACATAATATCAGTTTGAAATGCAGATGAATGCTAGATGGTACCAATAAAAATATTAGGCTAAAACCTATCAGGTAGCAATCAGGTAATAATGTTTTGAGGCGGCTAGACTCTATTGTATATTAGTAGAGAAACATAACAGAATACACATTTTTCTGCAGAAAGTAAACAAAAGAGGAAGTCTGCATACCAGTAAATAACCAGTGATTTATGGCAGATATTAAACAGTGAGGCTTAGTTACATTTTTGTGGCCAAAAATAATTTTACTGTTGAGCTGTTTGTATAAACCACACATCTACTAGCAGTCACAGAATCACACATACACTATCCGACATGCTCCAGGGAACCCCTTGTACTTCTTCAGGGAACCCTGGGGTTGACAGAACACAGTTACTCCATTACCCAGATTCTTACTCACCGTGAGTGACTCTTTTGATTCTGCTCTGCTCCCCTGAAGGTTCCACTCTACTCCTTTGCTCTGGGTACCAGATGTCAGAAAGCTTTCCTGTGAGCTGAGCGTTGAGCCCTGCAGATTCCCCTTTTCTCCTGCTCCATTCAGGATACAGCTCCCCTGAAGCATTCAGTGTGTCCACCCAACACACCTGCCCATACTCTACAATGCTGCTGTACAGTCCCCTGAAGATTTGTGTTTGGTTCCTCCACCAGTGGCTCAGTGTGACAGTGAGATCCCCCTGCCCAAAACTGAGCATCTCCAGGGGATAAGCCCAGTTTAAATCCAGTTCCACGGCACCATAATCTGTCCAGGGACAGAGTCTGTCCAATACTCCTGCCAGAAATTCCTCGAATACAGACTGGTGGGACCACTGCAGCCTCTGAGTACAAAGCACACTGTGTGCCTGCAGGGAGAGAGAGGAGTAGAGAAAATAGAGATAGGAGGAGAAGAGAGGAATACAGAGCAAGTGTCATTAATTCAGATACGACCAAAAGCCTCTTCCCATACTCTTATCACACTTCACATCACATAATTGATGCAAGTAGCCTCAGGGATGCAACATACCCTATACACTGGCATCAAGCATTACAGCCAATAATAGAAGAATAAAAATTATCAAATGAAAAACATAATTTTATATAGGGTACTGCAGCAGCAAGAGCAATACAGAGAAACAAGAAAAGCGTTGAGGCTATAAAAGTTATGGTAGAGTACTCTACCTTGATGGCTATATAGTCAGATTCAGGAGGACAGTCTTACTAGAAACTCGCACACAGAAAAACAGACACACAGAAAGCTGAGGGAAGAGATATAGAGGCAAGCAATGACATAATTGAAGCTTCAGGTCATTTCCCAAGGTCATTCAAATGACGCAGAAGCTTGGCTGACAACTGATGTACGTATCTTCCCTTGGATTTAGGGTCCTTAGATTCTTATTGACATAATTTTGTCAGTGCAGGTCCCTTACAAATCAACCAAGTTATACAATAATGACATCAGACTAAAACCATGGGCATGCAAAAACACACATCTACACACAAGGACAAAGAGGCACATATACACTATGGGCCATTTGTGTAAAACCAAAGTGGAACAATGTTGGGGAACACCAGCCAAACCACAGCAAACATAAACACATTCTGACAATTTCCCATTGATTTAAATGGGGGCTTTTAACCCCTTGAATGCTAGATAGATCTCCAATGCACTGCTTTGCAATGTGTTGGCGGTCACTAACTTTCAAATATTTAAAACCCCACATGTAATCAGTCAGACTTTTTATTTGTCCCCTATGGTGCTGCTGAATTGCCCCGAAATTGACCCCCTTTGGCTTTATACATAAAGCCCTATGGCTGGATAGGGGTAAACATACACATGCAGGGAAGGAAGACAGATCCACAGATGATCTTACTGTAGGAATTAACATAAGTACTAAGTTAAAGGGATAGTAATACTTTGTTTTATCTTTATTTTATTTTGTAGGCATTAAAAAAACATGAAGAACGATATAAGTCTTATCTCTCAAACCTTTATGGTTTAAGAGATATTCACAAGCAAAGTTTCCCCTTACTATCCCTTTAAGTATGTGAATATCTGTAATTCATTTGTTATAATTCTGTATTACCCTTTTAAGAAAAGTCTATAGAAATTAAAGACATCTGGAATATTCAGATCAAAAATGTACAGATTTGTTTTATTAGTGTTACTGTAGTATATGAGACAATGCATACAAGTGAGCCACATGCCCGCAAATCTTAGAAAGGAAAAACTGCATTTGTGTGTATGTATGTGTGCATATGTACATGTGTGTAAAGTTTGTGTGTATAGAATGTGCATGTATGTACGTATGGGACTGTAAAGTGTGTATAGAGGGTATGTGTTTTTTTCTATGTGTGTCTGTGTAGAGTATGCATGTGTGTGAGTATGAATGTGTAGGAATAGGGTATGTTTATATGTGTGTGTATGTGTGTGTGCATATAGAATGTTTGTGTTTGTCGTGGTGTGTGCCTATGTATTTGTAAAGTGTGTATATATAATGTGTGAGTATGTATATGTGTTTGTAGAATGTCTGTGAATGTATGTGTGTATAAAGTATGTTTATAGTGTGTGTATATATATATATATATATATATATATCAATGTATGTGTGTCTGTGTGTGTATATATTTACATATTTGTGTGTAAAGTGTGTATGTATAGAATGTGTCTTTTACATGTGTGTATAGAGTGTGTATATCTACCTGTCGGTCTCTCAATATATATTACAGATAGATAGATAGATAGATAGATAGATAGATAGATAGATAGATAGATAGATAGGCAAGCAAACAGACAGGTTGATCGATCGATAGATGTGAATAGAGTGAGATATGCAGGAGCTATGCAGGAGAAACAGAAGATAACAGATATGTGGAAAGATCACATACTTATAGGTGCATATCGATGACTCACTTAGAGCCAGTGTTCCTAGTACACTATTATGTGTCTCTTAATAACATAATTATCTATTCTTGACAGTAAGTAGGAAACAATAAAAATGGCTTAAAATGTACTAAGAAATTGGAGGTGGGAGTGGGGGTTGCCCCCTCCCAACCAGAAATGTATTATTTATCCACAAATTGATGTAACAAATATGCACTTGCTGATGTGTAAGGGTTTGAAATGAAGCTCTGGCCCCTACAATCAAAACTGTAGGTCCATATGTATTAAAGTGGATAAGTGCAATTCTGATCCAAGAGAGCCCCATATGCCCAGGGTCCAACAGGTCCTAGTTATGCCCCTGTGGCAATATTTTTGTGTTAGGAGGCCCAAAAATGTTTGGGGGTCTCCAATGACCAGTTACATTCACAATGAATTGATTTGCATCAGAATTGTGGCAGTCCACTTTACCTATATGGGCCAGAATGTTGTATTGACAACTACAATGTGGAGTACGTGAGTCTAGCACTATGGGATTTATGTATAAAAGATAAGTGGAGCAGTTCTGGGGTAAACCAACTGCATCTGCATCTGGGGACAAACAGAAATATCCCAAATCCCCACTGACCTAGATGAGAATTTTAACCCGCTGAATGCTAGAGAAGTCTCTAGGGCATTGCCTCACAATGCATTGGAAACCTTTCTACCATTTATGGGGTTAAAAAAAGGATAAAATTAAATCAGGGTACAATTTTATTTCCCCCCTATGGTGTGGTTGGTTTACCCCAGAATCTTTCTACTTTGCCTTTATACATAAGGCCAATATATTTTGGGTCTTATGTGTAAAAGCAAACTGGAGCAGTTCTGGGATAAATTAACAATATGAATCGTAGGTGGCAAATTCAATTTCCCACACTTTAACCCTTTGAATGCTAGATTGCCATGACTAGCACTCTATGGCCACACCCCCTTACATCACATAACCCTGCCCCCAGTCCCATCCACTGTTTCCTGGCAAAGAAAATACTCTTGGCCTTTAATAAGCATGAACAAAAACCTTTAAAGGGATAGTAATACTTCATATATTTAAGCTTCAATATTGAAGATATTAAATAAATAGACCAAAGCATCCGTGTCTTTTCTATAACTTACCTAGTTTATGAGTAATCGCTATGTAAAGTTTCCCCCTCCCGCCCCTTTAAGCTACATCAGAGTTCTAGTCGACAGACTTGGATTCTGGTCCGCAGAACGGATGGCTCGTCTGGAGAGCCAAATAGCATTGCATACAAAGAAAATATTCATGACAACGGTCTACAAATTGTGCCTGGTTTGAGGCAGTAGACCGTTGTCATGAATATTTTCTTTGTAGGCAATGCTATTTCTGCTCTCCAGACAAGTCGCCAGGTCCCAGGAACAGATTCCAAGTTTATCAGCTAGAGCGCTGACGTAGCTAAAAGGTGCGGGAAAGGGAAACTTTACATAGCGATTAGTCTTAAACTATATAACTTATAGGAAAAAGACACAGATGCTTTAGTTTATTTATTGAATACCTTCAATATTAAAGCTTAATATATGAAGTATTTCTATCCCTTTAACGCCTTGCTAGTGAGAGCTCCAATGCACTGTGGGCCAATGTGTTGGAACTCTATCTAACATCCAAAGAGCTAAATAGTGACCTATAAAAGGGAAAGAAACTTGTTGTTCTGGACTCATACACAATTCAGAATTTGTGTTGGCCAACACAACACAGCACAGCTATGCTGCCCCTCATAATCTGGCAGTCTAGGCGTTGCCTATTCTACCTATTGGGAAATCCAGCAAATTCCCAGAATTTATCATTTTAAACCCTTGAATTATAGAAAGGTCTAAAAGGCACAGCAAAGCAATGTGATGGAGCCCTCCCTGACATCCAAAGGGTTAAAAGCCCATTTAAATCAGTGGCTATTTGTATTGGCCCCTATGGTGCAGTTAGAAGGTTTGCACCAGAATGATCTCACTTGCCTTCTGTGTATAAGGCCCAAGGAAAAATTTCACATAGCTGAGATTAAGCTGACAGAGACCCTAAATAAATTAAAAGGGGAAACTAATTATATAACAAAACAGATGATCTTGTGAATAATAATTTTACATTTGTTCCATAGTGAGCATCTCTCCTGGGCTTTAAAGCACTTGGGCATTAGTGAGTTTTCCAATACATTGCTATGCCAACATTTTTACAGGCGATTAACCCATTAGATAAGGGGTATGGACCCCAGCTGTTGCAGACTACAACTAAACTACCATCATCCCCCAATCAGCCAACTTCTGTTTGTGGGTGTTTGTTCTAATTGACTGCTGGAGATCCTGCAAAACAATGCACTGGAAACCTCTACACCAGCAGTCTTGGACAACCCAAGGCCCTAGAGCTGTTGAGTACCACAATTTCCATTATCTCCAGCTAATCAGCCGGCTGTAGATTTTGGGAATTGTAGTCCACAACAGCTGGAGGGCCTCAAGTTAGCCAAGCCCACCCTATATCATCCAAGTAGAGTACAACCATTTACTCTTAGGGAACATTATAAACATTTTCCCATAATGGCAATTTTAGCCAAAGTAACAGATGTACTGTGTAGCCTAATAATTCTGGGCTTCATGTGCAAGTTAACATGGTCTTATGACTCAAATGATGCCACAGGCATAAAGAAAATTGGGGCAATACTGGAGCAAACCTACTGCACCATGGGCAACAAATAACATTACCAAATTAACAAGATTCCCACTGATTTAAATAAGGCTTTTAGCCCTTTGTGTGCCAGGGGGTTACCCAATGCATTGTAAAGCCATGCGTTGGGTATCCCCCCCCCAGCACTCCCTTGGATGCTAGAGAGGTCTTGAGTCTTATCTGGCATTCAGGAGGTTAAAAGCACCATTTAAATCAAGAAGACTTTTTATTTATTCCCTACGGTGCAATTGGTTGGTCCCAGAATTGTTACACTTCTGGCTCACTGATTGTTAACCCCTTGAGTGCCAGAGGGGTAGGCAACGCATTGCTACCCCTCTGGCACTCAATGGGTTAAGCGCAAGATGTGAATTAACCCTTTAAGTGCCAGAGTGGTGTCCATGCATTGCCTAGCAATGGGTTGGATACCTCACTGGTACTCAAAGGGTCAGAGTAGTATTATAAAAACATTAAGGGGCATATATCTAAAAACAAAAGTAGACATTTCTGTGTCAAAAAGACTGTACTATGTTTATCAAAAGAAAAACGCCACTACTTCCAAAAGGGGTTTTCCTTTGAAAATTAGCTGCAGTTGTTTTGCCTTCTGATGCTGTAAATATTCCCCTAAGAAACTCAATGAATGAAATACTTGTGTAAAGACTTCATATGATTTAGTGTTTTAGACAGAAATTTGCCTTTTGGCAAATAAGAAAACTCATCTCACATAACAAGTATGTTTACATTCTGGCTCTTGTATAGCAAATCTGAAAAACAGCCTGCAAACACACAATTTATAAATATGAGTAGAAACTTGTAACTGGCTAAGACTTGCACTAGCTGTCTCATTACGATCAGCTTGATTAGTACTAATTTAGGATTCCTTCTGCTTCCATCCCAAGAAATTAATTAAGAGTTAAAGGGACAGTAATAACACTTAAAATATAGTAAAAATTATATTGGAAGGTTTATCCCCCTGAGTACAACAAATGTAATGTACTCCCACCGCTGAGATGTTTTATTCAAAAGTTACTTCAGCTCAAACTTGAATTCTTTAGGTGCAGTATCTCAATGGCCTGAAATTGTATAGTGGCACTGTTGTTACAACATCCTAATTAAGTTTCTGATCAATTAAACAGAAGTTTCCATAGGATGATGTTGCAACAGCGTCACTGTAATATTTCAGGCCATTGAGATACTACACCTAAAAATATCTACTTTTAGCTGTTGTAACTTTTTAATAAAACACCTCTCAGCAGTGGAAGTACCTTTGTTGTACTCAGGAAGATAAACCTTACAATATAAATTTTACTATATATTAAGTGTTACTATTCCTTTATTGTGACTAATTCCTTTGCTCCAATAAACACAAACAGATATTATCAATAAACTCCTGTTCACCTTAAACAGTGCAGTAAAAATTAATGGCAACTATGGATTAATTCTGAGTGGATTGGTTCTTAGTAAGTAACATTTAGTAGTTAGTACTGGATATTATGTCTATGGAGGCAGGCATGATTATGTATTGCTGGATTGTAAGGCCTCAGTCTGTTTTCTCTGAAGTCTTCTTAGGAAAGAATGGTGATTTCAGAGTGAGGAATCTGGGATCCTGGGTTCCAGTGACAAAGAATAATTATCTACTTCCTTAGGTCATGATATCTAGTACTAATTAAAGATTAATATGGGGGAAGCAATCCATGCATTATTGATTCATACTGGCCATTAAGATTTTCTGCTCATATTTATATTAATTAAGTGTTTCTAATAGGAGGTGTTAATAGGTGCATTCATTAAACTGAATTTGTCCTCATGAAGGTGTGAGAGAAAACTTAAATGTTGGCTTAATTACATTATTTTTGCACAGTAGTGTGTTACAGTGTTTCTCAGTGTCAGTCCTAGGACCAACAGTTCAGCTTTTCACAATATCTCTTCTTGGTCACAGGTGAATAATCAATGGATACATAATTTTGATTAATCTATCTGTGCTTAAAGGAACACTAAACTTTTTTATGAAAACCTATAAGTTATAAAGCTTTTCCTGCTGAATAAAACAAGGGTACTGGCACTGCTGTCAGTTGTTTTACTCAAAAGTTATAACAGGTCAAATAATCAGGAAGTGAATTACAGTGTTTTACTTCCTGAATGGTCTCACTGACAGGATGACAATCACATTCTATGGGAAACTGTTTGTCATTGACTTTCCTCTCAAATAGAATGTAACAGAATAAAATCAAAATTCCTAAAGAAAGAAAGCACTCACATGTCTTCTAATAGGTGAAATACGTGCTGGTTTATTCCATCAGTGTTTTGGCCCCACTTAGGTAAGCATTTTGATAAAGGCCCTAAGTGGGGTCTAAAAACTTATCAGAACCTATAGAAGACCAGTGAGTGCTTTCTTTCTTTTGGCATTTTGCTATATATATATTTTTCCCCATAAAAATGTTTACTGCTCCTTTAAGTATGGCTAGCGTTGAAACCTGACCTATTGGTGTCTCCAAGGACTGGAGTTGACTGTTGTATGCTGATCTTTACATTGCAGTTCCTTTGCTTGACGCTAGCATTGTCAGACTTTATCTAGCATTATAATGAATCTCTAAAATGACATTCTAACATGCAACTGCAGTCAGGCTATCCACCTATTATGAAAATGTAGTCACGTTATCAACCCATATATATCAATTAAGACATTAAAGCTAACAGTCACTATTAATTCGCTAATAAAACAATTAATAATCGTTACTAAAAGTTTCACGTACTGTTCTTCCTCTACAAACTATATCAATACAGTTTAACCCTTTGAGTGCCAGAAAGGTATTCAACGCATTGCCTTGCAATACATCAGATACTTCTCTTGCACTCAATGGGTTAATTTTACTGTGGAGTTTTACAGTGACTTTATGGCAATACATAGCTGAAAATACATACACCCCATAATGATGTAATGATTTCAAAACGATAACACTCCTCCAGTTATGCAACTGTTTTCCCAGTGCTAATAGGATTGTGGTTGAGATACTAACCCACGGATCACAGTAGGATTTTGTATAAACGTGCCATGTAAGGAGAATGCACATTGTTTGATAAATAATTCTGCTTCATGTTAGGATCTACATTTACATTAAGCCCCAGAGAGCTTTGCTCTTTATGTTACAGACCAAATGCCTGGAGGTTTTTGTTGTGAATTCCCGCGGATGTGTGGCAGTAACTATCTTCTTAACCACATGGATCCTATGAAGGTGTCCAGTGCATTGCAGTGCAATGCACTGGACACATCTTTAGCACCAAATGGTAATCTAAAAAAAAAAAATCTATAAACTATATCCAATAAACTTTTCTCAGCTGAACATGACAGTCAGAACTCCAGAAGAGGAGATGACAGAATACCAGAAATTCTTTACAATGCCACCCCAGAGACTACAGCTACTGAATGCTCTACAGAGCCCAGCAAGGGTATTTAGTGCACTAGAGAAACTGTCTGACCTGCTTCCCCCATGTACTTATCCATTTAACCCTTGTGTATTGGCTCTCCTACATACAGAAATGTATATATGTCATATTTAAGAATCTAGGCCATTATTCATCAAGCTAAAGCAGTGAAATGCTCAAACAAACTATTTCCGTCACATGACGAAATGAAAATTCCCATTGACTTAACACTTTGAGTGCCAGAGGGGTATGGAATGCATTGCAATGCATTATGTATCCCTCTGGCACTTAAAGGGTTAAATGGGGCTTATAACTCCTTGAATGTCTCCAACACATTGCTTCACAATAAAATGAAGACCTATCTAACATTCAAGAGGTTAAAATCCCCATTTAAATCAATGTATCATTGCTAAATTTCCACTTCAACACTATGGTTTGCTCCAGAATTATATTCTTCAGTTTAACTGCTAGAGGACTGGAGGAATGAGCAACACATTGTGCACTGCATACCCCTCTGGTCCTCAGGGAGTTAATGAATAAGGACACTAGTTTCTCTCCCAAATTACTCCAACCTAGCTCATGCAATGGTCTCTCTGAAATACACTGCTGAGCTCTCCTGTGTTGCTAAACCCTATAGAACTCAAAGGGTTATTAGATAAATGCCTCCCCACATTCAAGCTCCATACTGTTCTACTTGCACAATGACCTCAGGTGATCACATAGACCTTCTTTTACAGTGAATGTTAATACAATGAAAAAGATTGAAGGTTACTTTAGAACACAAGCATTGATATTGTAACAAAAAGGAAGACAAATATTTACAGAAATCCTGAATCATTTATCTTCTTTCCTTTACTCCGGCTTAACCCCCGTGCTGGCAGATGTTACTGGCAGTGAAGGGTTTATAAAACATATCAGTCTGAACAGAGAGATCTCTAGCAGTGACCAGCAAAGTCTGCAATTTACTATAAACACAAACAACTGTACATTGCTGTGCCTATGCAGGCTCACACAGACACACCAAACTAAGTTCCGCAAGGCAGTTTCACTACAGTTCATGATATCAGGCACTGGAAGCTTATATACTCAAGGGGCCTTATACAGAAAGCAAAGGATGAGCAATTCTGGAGCATATTAACTGCACCACTGGGGACAAATAACAGTTCTCACATTTCCCATTGATTTAAACTGGTCATTAATCTCTTGAACACATTGTGGAGACCTATCTAATGGCCAAAAGAGGGTTAAAATACACATTTAAACCAATATGTATTTACATTTCCACTATGTGTCAAGGGTCCCTCCTTTGCTATATTATAGCACACACTGTGTATGTTACTGTTTAATGATCTGTTTTGTCTTGTATGATTTACTTTTATACTGCTCTGTGTGCATAGTTTGTTCCATATAAATAAAGTGATACAGGCATATCAGCTATACTATGGAATCCATACAGTTCAGATCTGATATGACATGGCGTGCTTCTACTATATATTATAGTGTACAGTGTTATAAGTTGCCTCTAACTCAACCCCCTCACCTCTGAACAGGAACATATGTTCTACTGTACAGCCTCTAGCTCAATCACACTCACATATGCACAGTAATGTATATTGCACTGTGCATCGTATTGGAAACCGCCTTTAATTCCACTTCACGTGTAAAGAGCTATACATGATACCCAGTACAATGTATTCTGACATGACTCAGACTTTGTCCCCTTCACATATGTACTTTTACATTCTGCTGTAGATTACATTACAGGTTGTTACTGGTTTAATCCCCTTTAAATAAAACAATGTACAAGCATGTAAGTTATGCTGTACAGTGTATTGTACATTCCAACATAGTCACTTTTTCACATGTGCATAGTAATGCATGTCCCAGAGTTGCCAACATTTAAAAAATAAATAAATTCCAGGGACACTTTTCTCCTGTGCAATCACATTAAAGAGTTCAGTAGTGTTCTCATGTATTATTATTAGGAAGCATAATACAAGCAGAAAACATTATTGAAACCGTTGAGTGCAACAGATTTATGCAAGGCCTTGCATACCCTTTTGGCACTCAAAGCGTTAACAAACTTAACCTTCGTAATGCGTTGCATATGCCTCTGACACTCAAATGGTTAACATGTCATTTATACGACAAAATAAACATTACCCACAAATATAGACTACTCGAATTTGTATAAATATGCAATATTATCATATAGGGAAGCCCTAAATCATTTAACCTTTTAAAAACAAGAACATAAATCACGGTCTGGAAATTCAATGTTAATACCAGGGACAGAGGCAGGGACAGGACAGCAGGGTCCTGGGACAAGAAGCCAAGGACTGGAAATCAGGGACAGTTAGAGGCTATGATCTTCTATTGTATGTGTACTGCAAACTGTCTTTAACTCAATACGCTTTACACACATGTAATGTATGTTCTACTGTACCGTATATTCCAAGTTGCCTCCAACTTAATCCCCTTCATATGTGTACAGTCATGCATATTCCACAGTACAGTGTATTCCGAAATGCCTCTAGTATAATCCCCTTCATTTACAGCACAAGTACTAAACTAATATAAACGACTTACGGAGAACCGGCTTAATGAATACAAAGTACTAAAAATAGAAAGGATGGTATTAAGAGGAAAAAGGCAAGATGTATGATATCAAGGATATAAATAAATGTCAGTTTATGTCACTGTGTGGGTGGCAATGCAATGGGAGGTTTTACACTGAGTATAAAATCCCTATTACTTAATTAAAATGAATCCAAATAGGTGATTTTTTTCCAGCTGTAGATTAGACATGAAAATTCAGCATGAGAGCATCTAATCGTGGTTAGGGGAATTGTGTCCTACCGGCTGTTGTTGGATTACAATTCCCATCATGCTCAGCCGGCCGTTAGCAAACTAAGGATGATAAGAGCTGTAGTCCAACTACGGATGAAAGGCCACCTCCTAGCTTTACCCTTGATCAGTCCCCTGCCCTATTATATGGAACAGACATAGGATTCTCCCGTTCGTGTGTCAGGCTGCCTTCTCCCCCACCTGCCAATCTTCCCTGCAGGCTCCTGTAGACATGTTGTGGTCACACTTACCTTGCTTACTTGCCTTCTCTTGCAAGCAGGCTGCTGCTGCTCTGATCCACCCCATGGCATGCTCTGGGATAGAAAGGCTTGTGCTGATCCTATCCTATGCTGAGCTGCTCGGGATCGCTCCCACCTCCCTGGGGGATCCCTCCCTGCCTATTTTTTTTTTCTAAAGCAGCCTCACAGCATCCCCTACCTCTACACTAAACTTTATCCACCATGCACAACAGGCAGAAAAATACAAACTTCATTCCAACACTTTACGTTTTCCAGATGAAAGGAAAAAAAAGTTTGAACTGTGTCCAGCAACTTTACATTTTCCATATTAAACTCATGCTACATTTATCTTTCTCTTACACATGTACAAATATTGCATAGCTGTCAGGTAATCTCTGGTCTGTAATGTGGCACGAAAATGCAATACCTTTTTATACCGAGTTAACCATTTAAGGACCAGAAAGATATGTAAAGCATTGCTTTTCCTCTGGTCTTTAAAGGGTTAATTGTGTTGATATATTTTTCCCATGTCGTTTGATAAAAAAAGTTTTGTTTTCCCAAAGGAAATAAACATCAGTATATTTATACACTTGAGAAAGAAACATTTGTGATGAATTTAACTGATTTCATATCTAATACACATTTAAACTGAATATCAAATACACATCTGATTTAACCCTAATATACATGATGACAAAATAGGTTAACCCGTTGTCTGCCGGGGAGGGCTCCCAAGTGATATTGCTGAACATACTGGTGAACAGTTTCTCTGTAACTATATCTAGGATCTCTTGATCTGTTTAATACAGTGGTTCTCAATCTTTTTTTATTCAGGGCACCTCTAACATGTAATCTAGAACATTCAGGGCACCCCTAACAAATTTAATGTACTTTATCAAGGGCATAATTAAGGTACAATACATAAATATACAGTTATTATTAGGTCTTACAATCATAGTAACAAAATGAAACATAATGTGCATAACAATTTCTATAAATCTTTATTTAAAAGTCAATTTTTGTTAGTCTTCATAGAAGACATGAGGCGCCCTAAGATGATGTCCATGGCACAGCAAAGTGCCAAGGCACCCTGGTTGAGAATCACTGGTTTAATAGAAGGACTTAGGCAGGAGTCATTCATTTAGCAGTCAAACTAGTGTACTTATTTATTTGTGAATAGTATCAGCAGTTGCATGTATTTGCTGATCCTCATGTTAGGTCTGTATAAAGTTCACACGTCTTAATATTAAACGTAACTTCTATAGAGTTAAATGTCATGTCCATGCTGCAGACAACTGAAGAGTTCCAATGCAAACAGAAAAAAAAAAAAAAAAAAAAAAAATATATATATATATATATATATATATATATATATATATATATATATAAAACTGTTTTCTGCATGACTCCTAATTAGGGGTGTATTTCTCTTTAAACAGATTATGATCACTTATTCAAGAGAATAGTTTCAATTTAAAATTCTGCTACTAAGATACAAATTTCTTTCACAAGAAGTGGCTTTATGTAATATTAACATTCACACACATATACAAATAATATTTTCCATATCACAGTAGACTTTTAGATATGCTATTATATGTGCTGAGGTGTCATTTCAGCGCACTTTTGCTCCCTGCTGTGTCATGACAGAGAAATGTACAGCCTTTGACCAGGAAGTGTGAGTGACAGGATTATTACTTCTACCAACTTGCTGAAAAACAGCACACCATTTTATTTGTTAAGAACATCAAGGTATGGGAACTCTTACATTTATATCTAAGGATTTTTCAACATTTCTATATTTATAAATGGCTATGGTGCTCTTGCCTTGCTGATTGCCATTCCCAGGTGCGGCAGTAGGGAGGAGTTAAACACACTCCTCCCTACTGCCTCCAATCCCATGGCTGGGAAGGGGGCTGATTTTGACAGGCGTAGCCAGGGCCGCTCATATAATAAATCACAGCAGGAACTGCCACAGTCACTGCTGGCTCTGGGCACTCATTTGCATAATTATGCAGATGGCTTCACCCCTTGTACACTCATCTACATTCCCCTATTCTCCACAGTCCCACAAAGGTGTTCTGAAATATGTCATCCACATGCCCCCAGACTCCACGCTCACATCAAACCTTATGGGTGATGATCTGGGCATGAGTTTGTAAGGGGCCAAATCTCCTGTGCATACATGTCAAAATCACTGCATGACTATGCTTCTGCATCACTCCAAATCCCCCCGTTCTGTCACTCAGTCATATCGCTCCCATATGTGATGTATGTGCCCTCGTACTCCACGTCCCTCCAGTCCCTGGTCCCACAAACCTACTCAGCCATACTTTATCAATGTCTCTCTAGACTGCTCAGTCCCAAAGAGTTGCTCCACTAAATGTAATCCATTTGCCTCCAGACTCTCCACTCCCACAAATCCCTAAAGTCAACTACTCACCCACATTGCTTTGGCACCCCCTTCTGTCATTCATCCACATCTCCAGACCACACCTTACTGCCAGTTATTCACTTACCTCAGAACATCCCCTTAATGCTAACATGCCTTCCTGCCCCCTTTACTCACCTACATCACTCTGCCCTTTCCTTCCACGCACACATATGCCTCTGTACAGATCACCCCCCATCCGACTACCACTCACCAACATCATTCTGTCCTCCCTTTTTTCCCACTCACCCATATGCCTCAGTACAGATCACACCCCACTCCAACTACCACTCACCAACATCACTCTGTCCTCCCTTTTCTCCCACTCACCCATTTGCCTCTGTACAGATCACCCCCCACCCCGGCTACCACTCACCAACATCATTCTGTCCTCCCTTTTCTCCCACTCACCCATTTGCCTCTGTACAGATCACCCCCCACCCCGGCTACCACTCACCAACATCATTCTGTACTCCCTTTTCTCCCACTCACCCATTTGCCTCTGTACAGATCACCCCCCACCCCGACTACCACTCACCAACATCATTCTGTCCTCCCTTTTCTCTCACTCACCCATATGCCTCTGTAAAGTTCACCCCCCACCCCGACTACCACTCACCAACATCACTCTGTCCTCCCTTTTCTCCCACTCACCCATTTGCCTCTGTACAGATCACCCCCCACCCCGGCTACCACTCACCAACATCATTCTGTCCTCCCTTTTCTCCCACTCACCCATTTGCCTCTGTACAGATCACCCCCCACCCCGGCTACCACTCACCAACATCATTCTGTACTCCCTTTTCTCCCACTCACCCATTTGCCTCTGTACAGATCACCCCCCACCCCGACTACCACTCACCAACATCATTCTGTCCTCCCTTTTCTCTCACTCACCCATATGCCTCTGTAAAGTTCACCCCCCACCCCGACTACCACTCACCAACATCACTCTGTCCTCCCTTTTCTCCCACTCACCCATATGCCTCTGTACAGATCAACCCCCACCCAACTACCACTCACCAACATCACTCTGTCCTCCCTTTTCTCCCACTCACCCATATGCCTCTGTACCATAGGCGTGCGCACGGGGTGTGCCGGGTGTGCCCAGGCACACCCTAATCGGCCCCGTGCGCACCGGCCAGGGAAGCTGGAATTTTTTTTTTTTTTTTTTAATAAATCTGCCGCGAGGGAGCGCTGATTTACACTACCAAGCGCTCCCTCGCGGCGTCTAGGTGACACTGCAGAGAGACCCAGGCTCTGTAGTAATACAGAGCGCTGGGAGATGACATCATCTCCCAGCGCTCTGCATTACTGAGAGCAGCGCACGGGAGCTTCAGCTTTGTGCCGAAGGAGGCACAGAGCTCCCTTTTGACACGCCGCTAGACCACCAGGGACTGAAGGTAAGGGATGAAGGGGCAAATTGGAGAAGAATGGGGCATTGTGCAGATGAAGGGGCATTATGGAAGGGGGCAATGTGAAGATGATGGGGGCAGGTTGGAGCTGAAGGGTGCAATGTGAGGGCAAGTTGGAGCTGATGGGGGCAAGTTGGAGCTGAGGGCAAGTTAGAGCTGATGGGGGCAATGTTAGGGCAAGTTGGAGCTGATGGGGGCAATGTGAGGGCAAGTTGGAGCTGATGGGGGCAAGTTGGAGATGAAGGCAAGTTGGAGATGAAGGCAAGTTAGAGCTGATGGGGGCAATGTTGGGGCAAGTTGGAGCTGATGGGGGCAATGTTAGGGCAAGTTGGAGCTGATGGGGGCAATGTGAGGGCAAGTTGGACCTGATGGGGGCAAGTTGGAGTTGAGGGCAAGTTAGAGCTGATGGGGGCAATGTTGGGGCAAGTTGGAGCTGAGGGCAAGTTGGAGCTGATGGGGGCAATGTGAGGGCAAGTTAGAGCTGATGGGGGCAGTTTTGGGGCAAGTTGGAGCTGATGGGGGCAAGTTGGAGCTGATGGGGGCAATGTGAGGGCAAGTTGGAGCTGATGGGGGCAAGTTGGAGATGAAGGCAAGTTAGAGCTGATGGGGGCAATGTTGGGGCAAGTTGGAGCTGATGGGGGCAAGTTGGAGCTGAGGGCAAGTTGGAGCTGATGGGGGCAATGTTAGGGCAAGTTGGAGCTGATGGGGGCAATGTGAGGGCAAGTTGGAGCTGATGGGGGCAAGTTGGAGTTGAGGGCAAGTTAGAGCTGATGGGGGCAATGTTAGGGCAAGTTCGAGCTGATGGGGACAAGATGGAGCTGATGGGGCAAGTCGGAGCTGAGGGCAATGTGGAGATTATGGGGGCAATGTTAGGGCAAGTTGGAGCTGATGGGGGCAAGTTGGAGCTGATGGGGGCAATGTGAGGGCAATATGGATTTGATGGGGGATAAGTTGGAGCTGATGGGGGCAATATGGAGCAGATGGGGGGCAATCATTTATTTAGCACACAAACACACATATACATATATATATATATATATATATATATATATATATATATATACGTGCGTTCGCGTATGTAATACATATACATATATATATATATATATATATATATATATATATATGTATGTGTATATTTATATATATATGTATGTGTATATTTATATATATATATGTATGTGTATATTTATTACATACGCGAACGCAAGTGTGTGTTTGTGCTTTTGGGTGCACACCCTAATGCAATTGGCTGCGCACGCCTATGCTCTGTACAGATCACTCCCCACCCCGACTACCACTCACCAACATCACTCTGTCCTCCCTTTTCTCCCACTCAACCATATGCCTCTGTACAGATCAACCCCCCCACCCCTTACTACCATTCACCAACATGCATGAGAACAAAACATTTTTAATTAACTTCCTCCACAGACATTGTGGTACTTTTATAGCTAGTTATTTCATATAAGAGCAACATACATAATATTTAGAATCAGTGTTCCTTTAGGGCAGAAAACAGAAAGGGAACATTACAAAATACCATTATTTTTTATTATTTTATGTTTTATCAAAAAACATGAACTTTAGAGAGATTTAAACAAACAAAAGTTAATCTGGGTTTGTCTGGTTTAATAAAAGCCTATACCAGGTTTACCTCATTGTAGAATTACAATTATCAAATGTTTATTAAAGTGAACTTGTCAGCATCAAACTAATTTAGTTGTAAAGATAAATTTAAAACTGCCTATATATTCTTAAATACATTTTTATAGTATAAATAATACTTGAAAAATCAAAATGTATTTGTTTTTGGCACAGTGTGTTCTCCATGCCAATGGGTTTCTGTGCTGGGCCAATAATATCACACAGTGGGCATTATGTACAAAAGAAAAAGCGCAATGCTGGAGGCACCTGACTGCAGAAATACATATTCCCATTGATTTAATGAGGTTTCAACCCTTTGATTGCTATATGGGAGTTTTAGAAATGTTTATTTCTCACCATTGGAGCAGCTGATTTACTCCAGAATTGGACAACATTCTTAGTACAGCTGCCTCAGTGTGCAATGACTGAATCTTGCCCAATAGGGAGATCATGATCTACCAGTAGATCCCTAAGTGACTACTGGTAGACCAAGAGACGATTCATGTTGGTTATTGTTTGCATTTTATACTTCTCTAGCATTCAAGGGGTTAAAAGCCACGTTTAAGTCAAAGGGAAATTTGGAACATTTTAATTGTTCCCTATAGTGTAGTTGGTTTGCCTTATAATTAATTGTTTTTAACAGATTTTAACGGACAATATTGTGCACATTGTTTTGGTCCAAATGGTGTACCTGGTTTGCTGTCAGGGGGTGCTAAAGATATGTTGGATACCTTTCTGGCACTCAATAAGTTAAAAAAAAAAAAACAAGGTTCACATCACAGGCAAAAGTGTGACACACAACTGCTAGAATTCTATATAGACACTCAATATCAGTGTACATATGCTGTATAACATGTATGGCAAGGGACCACTGACACTGATGTTAAGGTAGTAGTAGTAGATCAGGTTTAGATGACTATGAAAAAGGAAATACTGGGGGTTATGCACTAAGGTGTGATAAAGAGTTAGTAAAGCAGAGATAACTTCTCCAGTCTCCTGTTCCTATGTTATTACATACAGCCTATGTACTAAGATCTCTAAAGTTGGAGAAATCTTAGTGATTTGGTTCAATAGAATAACATAGGAACTGGAGAAGTGGTATCACTGGAGAAGTCATCTCCACTTTATCACCTCTTTATCACGCCTTAGTGCATCTCCCCCATCATGTCACTAAAGCTGTGGCACCCATGATTAGGGCAGAGTCCACACAATGGCAAAAGTTTCTAGTAGCAAAGTGAGTGATAAGGTTGGCTTTGAACATAACTAATTAGCATAACATGCCAGTACGT
Organism: Rhinophrynus dorsalis; assembly: GCA_037306005.1. Classification (NCBI taxonomy): domain Eukaryota; kingdom Metazoa; phylum Chordata; class Amphibia; order Anura; family Rhinophrynidae; genus Rhinophrynus; species Rhinophrynus dorsalis. The sequence continues at coordinate 227,102,877 of CM074722.1, forward strand.
GCCACAAAAAAAATACAGATTCATTTTTCAAAAACTATTTCACAGAAAAAATGTCTAGTACAACACACACAGGGGTATTTCAGTAATCTGTTAATCAAACTAAACTAGTATTTAAGATACAGGTCCACTATAACTGATGTGCTGACTAGATCTAAGTCACTCATAATATAGATGTCAGGAAAATGTTCTTAGTGGTTTTTGTTATTAATAACAATAATAATAGTTGCTTTACACTGTGATGGAAATGTCACTAGCATCCAAGGAGTTAGAAGAAAACAAATGCTAAAACACAAGAGGGGGGATATGCATTAAGTGGTGATAAAGAGGTAATAAAGTGGAGATGATTTCTTCAGTGATATAATTTCTCCAGTTCCTATCTTATTCTATGGAGCCCAGGCCCGGACTGGGACAAAAAAAAGGCCCGGGTATTTAAGGCTGAGCAGCCCATGGGGGGGGGGCAACGGGAGTTTGTTCGTTTTATATATATATTTTTTTTAAATGCCCGGACCCAGGGCCAATGCAAGATTTTTGGTATATACAGACGAAGGTGCATTTTGATGCCCCCAACCCCCTCCGACCCAGACACAATCCTATGCCCCCACCTTGCCACAATCCCCTGCCCCGCCCACATAATCACCTCCACACTCTGCCCACCTCCACACTGCCCACCACATCCTCCTCCCCACCTCCACATTGCCCACACAGTCCACCTCCACAATGCCCCTTCCACAATGCCCCCTTCATCTCCACATTGCCCCTTCATCTCCACATTGCCCCTTCATCTCCACATTGCCCCCTTCATCTCCACATTGCCCCATTCATCTCCACAATGCCTCTTCCACAATGTCCCCTTCATCTCCACAATGCCCCTTGATCCCCTACCTTGAGTTCCTGGTAGTCTAGCGGTGTGCTATAGAAGAGATCTGTGCCTCCTTCGGCACAGAGCTGAAGCTCCCGTGCGCGGTTCTCAGTAATACAGAGCGCTGGGAGATGATGTCATCTCCCAGTGCTCTGTATTGCTTCAGAGCCTAGGTCGCTGGACCAGCCCACCGGGCAAATGTCTGGTATGCCCGATGGCCAGTCCGGGCCTGATGGAGCCTATGCACTAAGATCTCCAAAACTGGGAAATGTTAGTGAATAGGCTCCACTGAATAACATAGGAACTGGAGAAGTGATATCATTGGAGAAATCATCCCCACTTTATCTCACCTTAGTGCATCTCCCACAAGTTGTTCTTTTATAGAAGTGCATGCTGTAACATTCACAAATATATGTGTAAAAGCTGCTATATCTTGCTAAAAATGTAAATGCAACATTCACGCTACTAGCAAGTTCTGTGAGTGCATTTATTCCTTATGGTTGTGAGACCATTTCTTGTTTTATATAATACAGCTATAAGCAGCACCAAGTCAGTATATGACTTTTGTGTATTCAATGTAAAGGAGTGTCCATCTTACCAAGTCTATATACATATATATACTAGCTGAAGAGCCTGTGTACACAGGCCACAGTGCCGGACAGTTGCGGTGTAGTCATGCACAGTAGAGACTGCCTGCGCCGCGGCTGATACTTCAGAGTGCCCCCCTCCATAACAGCCGCATCACAGGCAGTCTCTACTGTGCATGACTGCATCGTTACAAACTATTTAGTGAATTATTATATAGGATATATACCACTAGTGTAAGAAAAAAGAATTATATGCAGATATCCTCTGTTTGTACATATCCTGTGCCCGGAGCAGAGAAACATCACACCCCAAAACACCCAGACAGAGCACAAAAACATTAATGATCATACATTTACCCAGTGAGGAAGATATATTAAGAATAACTGGAGTAATTCTGGGGCAAACCAACAAAATCACGGGGGACAAAAAAATCCCCAAATTCCCATTGTTTAAATTGGCTTTAACATATTGAAGCCACACATTGCAAAGGAATATGTTGGAGAACCCTCTAGCATTCAATGGATTTAAAAAACCCATTTACACACTCCTTAAATTCCCCTGCACTTGAATAGAGCCTTTTAGCCCCCTAAATGCCAGAGAGGTCTCTAATGTGTTAATGCATTGGAGACCTCTCTAGCATTCAAGGGGTTAAAAGACAAATCTAATTTAGCAGGAATTTTAATTTGTCTTCAATGGTGCGGTTGTTTTACTCCACAATAATAATAAGGGCCATCACCCCTAAAATATACAGAGGAAAGTCACCTAATTTAACTTTTCCAGTAAGCCTTATTTGATCACTCAGTATCACCGATCCATTCCCACATTACTTCCCCTTAGAGCAAGCAGGGTTATTTTGAGAAATTACAGGGTAAATAGCTTAGTTAGTACATAGGTGTTAGGTAGAAGGAGTGCACACAAGTCAGTTCCCGTGCCTATTTTAGTGAAGAATAATATTAGTACTTCACTCCCATACTGAGTTTTGTTTTTCAGTAGGCTGGGGGATGTCATTTTGCTTTCCACTCTTCAGTCCTGGTCAAGAGGCTGCATTTTTCTGTGACAAGGTACAACAGGAAGTGAGGCATGCAAGACAAAGGGGGTAATGCTCTAAGGTGTGATAAAGAGGTGATAAAGTGGAGATGACTTCTCAAGAAATATCTCTTCTCCAATTCTTATGTTATTCTATGGAAACTTTAGGGTGGAGATGCATTAAGGTGTGATAAAGTGGAGATAATGTATTCAGTGTTAATCCATCTCCAAATCCTATTTAATACTATGGAGTCAATGTACTAAGATTTCTCCAACTTGAGAGATCGTAGTGCATATGTTTAATAGAATAACATAGGACTTGGAGAAGTGATATCAGTGGAGAAGTTATCTCCACATTATCACCTCTTTATCACACCTTAGTGAAAAATTGACAGGTATCTTAGTGCATAGGCTCCACTGAATAATATAGGAACCGGATAGTTTATCACACTGGAGAAGTTATCTCCACTCAATAACTGCTTTATCATACGTTAGTGTATCTCGGCCAAAGTGTTCCATCTGTCCTGCTGAAAAAAAGCACATTCACTGGCATCGCAGATAAGGTAACTTATATATATATATATATATATATATATATATATATATCTGCACATTTTCAACTTGTCTTTTTCACATAATAGGAAGTTGTGATATTTTAACATAAATGTCTGTAACTCCTAGGTTGCTAGACAACTCCATCCTCTCTAGCATCTAGTAGGTTAAAAACATCTATTTATATCTTAGCCAGTCAGTTAAGGACTGGAAATTTCCACTAGTCTGGGATGATTCAAGACTTTGAATAGACAAGAAAATAATAGTTTTATACATGTATAACATTCCATAGACCAGTGACTTTTTCCTTCTTGACTAATAATACCTTTCCCTTTGCCTGGTTAACCTCAGTGATCATTCTTCCCGCCTTTGGTGTCAATGTGTTTCTTTTTTACCACAAAACATGTCTTCAAGTTCTATAATTTTATTAGGAATCCATTTACCTGATGATGAACATCCACTGCCACACTCCTTAACTAGGCTTAACCTCCCAATGCTAAGTCCACATCACCGCACAAGTTGCTAAACATTCCTTTCTGCAGCTTAATAAACCAGATCCACACTCCCTCACTGTACAACTCCCTAGACAGGCTAAAATCACCAAAAACAGCTTTATTCTAAACTACACTTGATCTCAAAGCCCTAACCTCATCCTCTAACCCCATATATCATAGTTATTAGAAAAGTCCAAGCTACTCGATTAGGCACACTCAATCTATCTAAATTGCAATGAATTACAGTTCTTATCTATATGACAGTAATCAGTTTTTTGTGTGTCATGAACTTTGAACCAGAGGACATGATCTGGATTTAAAGGGTCGAAGATAAAGGGTATGTTCACTCAGGTGATTTGAACAAGTCTGCAATGCTGCCATGTTCAATCACCTGGTTACCCCTACATGTCAATGTTCTACACTACCCCTGAAAGCTGATCTCAGTCATGGAGTCTGTCCTGAGAAAAAGGGCCAGTCCATGTAAGCATCAGCCATACACAAATTTCCATTTCCTACATGATTCACTGGTAATTTAAGGGAAAGTAACTTTTAATATGGAAAAAAATATATTGCCAGGTTTAGCCAGCTAAGTAAAATGTGGACACTCTCACTATTCAGAGGAGTTATTGTACTTAAAATTTATTTCAGCTCAAATTAGCATTTTTGGGAGCAGCACTTTCATGGCCTGCAAATGTATGTAGGAGCTATTACTAGAGCAGGCTATGCACAGCTATGGTCAGTTGACCAAAAACTTCCATACATCTCTCTAGCAACATCACAACTGAAATCTTTCAAACTATGTAGGCACTGCCCACAAAAATGCAAGTTTAAGCTGCAAAATGTTTCAAATAAAACATTACTTAGCAGTGGGAGTACCCTTATTTTAGCTGGGAGGATAATCATTGCAATATATAGTTTTTCCAATATTACATATTACTATCGCTTTCAGTCACTGAAATGAGCACCACAGTGATTCACTGTTAAGTAAGACCAGTCTGAACAGCTTCCACATAGGCTGCAGTGCCATCTTTATTCCTGAAAATTCCTGGCTGCAATTGCTGGTGATCAGGAAGTTGTAGTATACATCCACCTATATAAATAGCTCAGCGTGGTGCTCATCCTATTGTTAGGAAACTGTGCAGGGTAATGATGTTACAGTGTCATAGTGACCGAAGTGAAAGTAGCCTAAGAAGGAATTTTATATTTGCCAGTATTGCAAAAAATAGTTTCAGGAATTGCAGGACAGTCAAATCTTAGCATTCCTCTAGATATTCATAATATACAAGACAGATACAGAGATGCAGTTGTGCAGCAGAACATACATCCACAATGTCACAGGAACCACTGGGCCTGGACTGGAAGCGGCCATTTGGCCATACAGAATCATGGGCCAAACTACAAAATGGAGAAGGGTGTCAGCCAGACTCCAGGGTGGCACTAGGCCTGAGACCCTATTATGTATTGGGGGTGGGGCAGTGACTACCTGGGACAGTATCTGGAGACTGGGAGTCAAATGTCCTATTGCCTCACCCATTGTGTGCTGTGTTATTGTTTAAATGCAAAGTAGGTTTCCTGGGGTTATGTGGTTCCATTTGTTGGTTTGTGAAACTGATTGTATTATGTCAGTCACTGATGTAATTACCTGAGCAGACCTGATAGAGGGCTGTGTGTTTTGTATTCTATTGTGTGTTAATGTATTTAAGTCTCAGCAAGACTGGTGGTCTTGTGAATCTTATTTGCTATTGGTTGACTGTGATCACAAACCTGTATATAAACCTTGTTTGTGTCCAAATAAAGGAGTTCTTGTTTTAACCTACACAAGTGTTGTCTGGTGAGGTTAAGCTGCTGGTATGCTGGGAGAGTTCTTGTTATCCTGACACTAGTCCTGCCTGGCGATTGGGATACCTTGGGAGAAGCTGGTGGAGTTTTCCTGTTCCAGAGCGAGGGAAGCGGCGACTAACGGAGTCACCCAAGGCTGGGTGGCAGCGGTATCCGTTACATTGGTTGGCAGCGGTGGGATGCTTCCCAGTTGGTTTTTGGAACATACAAGTCAGCACCACTAGGATCGTTTCGCCTGAAACTGATAAAGCCAAGGAACTGAACTGAGACCAACATCCAGGGGGAGATATAGCCGCTGGCTTGACCCCGGTCTCAGCAACGCAGTGAGCAGAGGATGGAGCAACAGTGAAACTGAGACCAGCATCCAGGGGGAGATATAGCCGCTGGCTTGACCCCGGTCTCAGCAACGCAGCGAGCAGTGCAGCACCCTAAAAGATTAATTAATGGAGGGGGAGAAGAGCAGCAACCCCTCATCCGGGGTAATGAGCTTTGCCGGTTTTCAGCGTGAGATTTTGCGGCGCCTGGCCCTCTACGTTGAAAACCCCCCTCATGAAGTGATCACATGGGTCCTTGGAGAGGTAACCCAATTAAGATTGGCGTCATTTGCCCAGCCCTGGAGGCCAAAAGAGAGAGAAGACAGGTTGCGTCCAAGGGATGTTGTTCTCTGCCCAGCACCGCGAGACGCAGGCACGGCAGAAGCACCGGCAACAGGGCAGAGGGACCCTGTCCTCTGCCCGACTCACAGCACAGAGGCCTCATCTACTAGCAAGAACATTAGCCTCTGCCCAGCACGGGTTGCAGCCTTTGAGTGCCAAGGAGAGGGCGCAACCAGAGTCTTGCCTCAGCAGCTGTCGGAGGTACACGGAGCGGAGGTAGTTGACCTCTCTCCCCAGTGGCAGATTTTTATGGGCACTGAGGGTGCTGTGGATGAGACTGCGGTCGTCATGGACACCCTGCAAGCAGAAGAGTGGGCTCTTCCTACGGCGGACCCCAGCAACCTGTTACGGTCTGGTCAGCCGGTAGCAGGCGAAGCTACGGCCACCGCTACCCCTTTCATTGAGGCTGACTCCAGTGACCTGTTAGAGTCAGGTCAGCAGGTAGCATGCGAAATGACGGCTGCCGCTACCCCTTCCTTTGAGGCTGTTCCAATAGCCAAGTGCAGTGCTACAGGGTTTGGTGCAGTCATCCCCTCACAGCAATAGCCGTGCCTGGTCCCGGGAGCAGAGGTGGCTGACCTCACTCCCCAGCGAGAGATTTGTGTTCTTAGAGGTGAGGCAGTCCACCTCTCTCTGCAGCGACAGTGTGAGGACCCAGGGATGGGAGCTGTTGTACACCCCCTCCAGCTAGAGGTTGTGTCTCCAGGAGTGGAGGCAGTCAGCATCACTCCCAAGCAGCTGTTTGAGCTACCGGGAGAGAAGGTAGTCAACCTCTCTTCTCAGCGGCAGATTAAAGCACTCAAGGTGCCACCGGGAGACGAATACCCAGCGAAAGAGCTGGCAACAGGGCAGAGCGCCGCTAGCTTCTGTCCGTCTGAGCAATTGCCCCAGGGAGCGGGTGCTGGACTCACCACTCCCCTACAGCAGAGAGAGATCCAGGAGGAGATGGAGTGTTGTGTACTTTCTCCCCAGTATCCAGAGCAACGCTACCACTCACTCTCATCATCCTCAGCCAGCAGCGGAGATTCCGGTAATGTGCTGACTTGGAGGGCACTGTTGTTTGGGTTGGGGGTTTTACTCGGTCAGAGACTCCTGTGTACCGGATCCTGGGTTGGATGGCCTCTCCGACTCAAGGCCTCTTATGTCTAAGTCACCCTGTACCTGGAGGTGCAGGGTGCAAAGCTGGACAGACCCCAGGACTATAGGGGCTGGCTGGGGACAAGTACTGTGCGGACATTGCACTAGCAGACTATGTGTCCACCCCAGACAGCAGCGAGATGACCCGTGTGGATCATGCTGTGGCTGTCGGAGGTGGACAAGGGGGAGAAATGTCACAGGAACCACTGGGCCTGGACTGGAAGCGGCCATTTGGCCATACAGAATCATGGGCCAAACTACAAAATGGAGAAGGGTGTCAGCCAGACTCCAGAGTGGCACTAGGCCTGAGACCCTATTATGTATTGGGGGTGGGGCAGTGACTACCTGGGACAGTATCTGGAGACTGGGAGTCAAATGTCCTATTGCCTCACCCATTGTGTGCTGTGTTATTGTTTAAATGCAAAGTAGGTTTCCTGGGGTTATGTGGTTCCATTTGTTGGTTTGTGAAACTGATTGTATTATGTCAGTCACTGATGTAATTACCTGAGCAGACCTGATAGAGGGCTGTGTGTTTTGTATTCTATTGTGTGTTAATGTATTTAAGTCTCAGCAAGACTGGTGGTCTTGTGAATCTTATTTGCTATTGGTTGACTGTGATCACAAATCTGTATATAAACCTTGTTTGTGTCCAAATAAAGGAGTTCTTGTTTTAACCTACACAAGTGTTGTCTGGTGAGGTTAAGCTGCTGGTATGCTGGGAGAGTTCTTGTTATCCTGACACTAGTCCTGCCTGGCGATTGGGATACCTTGGGAGAAGCTGGTGGAGTTTTCCTGTTCCAGAGCGAGGGAAGCGGCGACTAACGGAGTCACCCAAGGCTGGGTGGCAGCGGTATCCGTTACACACAACAACAAAACACTACATGAAATCAGAGAACAATGATTACTCACCATTAGTAAAGGAACACTAACACTTCCTAATAATAAACCCAACACTGACCTTTATCTGCCAGAAAATCCTAAGGATCACTACGAACAAATTCTGTGTCATCTGGTTCCCCACTGTTATTCTTGAATTAGTACCGGATGGATATCATGTACATGGCAACAAGCATGATTCCATGTTGTAGAACACTAGGACCCCAAGCTTTGCCACGGAAGGACTTGGGTGTGGAGTTTGGGATCATGGAGTCTTGCAATATTAATCATGTCTACCACCATGGACATGGTATACAGTACTAATTGAAGATTCATCTTGGAGAATCAGTCCTCAAAGAACTGATTCATAGTGGCCATTAGGATTTTCTGTCCAGATTAAAGTAAGTCGGAGTTTAATATTAGGAGTTGTTCACTATCATCACATTACATCAAGTAATCTCCGACATTTGATGACCCGATGGACTAGAGCTCTCCACTTTGAATAGTCTTGGATAGTCTCACACAGCTCTTGCATTGTGAGCTCTGTAGACTCCTGGAAGCCATCAATCCATCTCATACACTGCCTACCTTTTCTCCTATTACCATCTACTTTTCCCAGCATAAGAGACTTCTCCAGGGGATTATGTGACTGCATTGTATGCCCAAAATATTTCAGACTAGTTGAACAGCCTGTGTACACGGGCCACAGTTCCAGACAGCAACGGCCATGGTGCAGTCATGCACAGTAGAGACTGCCCGCGCCGCGGCTGATAACAGAGAGGGGCGCTCTGAATTCAGACCGTTGATCTCTCTATGCACCTTAGGTGCTCAAAGAGGACTACGGTCTGAATTCTGAGCACCCCGCTCCATTATCAGCCACGGTGCGGGCAGTCTGTACTGCGCATGACTGCAACGCACGCAGCCGTCTGTACTGCACATGACAGCTTCTGACAAACATACTTTAGCAATTATTATATAGGATTGTATTTCAACATGATGGCTTTCATAGAGCAGGCTGGTTTTATTAGTTTCAGAATGGATTTTTTAATCTATTTTGCACTCCTTGGAACTCTCAGTTATCATCTCTGTGTCCAGAGTTAAAAAGTATCAATACTTCTCATTTTACTTTTTCATGTTGTCCACCTTTCACAACCATACAGAGCAACTGGAAATGCCAAGTTAGTATTAATTTGACTTTAGTTGCCTGTGAGACATCTTGATTTGGGAGGATCCAGCCATAGTAGTTCTTCCAAGTGACAATCTTCATCGGATTTCATTAGCACAATGACACTTACTTGCAATGGCTGATCCGAGTAGAACAAATTTGTTTACAACCTCTATGCTGTCTCCATCCACACAAAAAGCACTTATTGATGCAGTTGACAAGGCTGAATTTTGTACTCTTTTTTTTTTTTTTACTTTCCTTAAAATCTCTTCCAGATCCTGTTGTGTTTCAGTTAGTAGTGCTATTTGCATATCTGATATTATTGATGTTAAGTCCTGCAGTCTTGACAGCCACTGAAATCTCATCCAGTCCCACTTTTCTCATGATATACTCAGTGTAGTGTTGAAAAGCTACAGTGATAGGATATAGCCTTGTTGCACACCTTTTTTGATAGTGAACCACAATGTCTCTTCAAGCCTGGTCCTCACTGTTGTCTTCTTATCATCAAACAAGTGCTTGATCACTGTTCTCAATTGTTCTGGAACACCCAAGAAATTCATAGTCTGTTCCATAATCTGTCCCTGGTAGTGTCTTTGCCTACTGGAAAGCACCTCTCTACCTTCTTCTATCAAGGATATAATCTATCTGGTTTCTGCCCTGACCACTGGGTGATGCCTATGTGTTGATTATTTTGTGTTGTTTAAAAACATGTGTTGGGAATAAACTATTAGTTTACTTTACATAAATCCAAGAGCTTTCCCCTGCTTTATTTTGAGTTTGAAGACCATGTTGATGGAACCTCCTATTTCCCAGCTGTCACATTCCAATGCATAATGTCTAGGTGTAGCATCAACTGTATCTTGTAGTTTACCATACATTTCATCAATGACCTCTCCTTTGGCAGCTGTGGTGGGTGTGTACATTTTGATTAATGTAAGGTTTATTGTTCATATGATGGGCTTGACATTTTATTGATATAATTTGGTCACTTACTGGGTTCTACTCCAATACAGACTTTGTAAATTCTCTCTGCAGGATCATGGCCACACTATTCTTTTTGTTTTTTGGTGCCCAGTGAAGAATACATTATGATCTTCTGTGTGGAAATGTCCCATTCCCACCCGGATCGATTCAGCAACACCAAGGATACCTATATTGTTGCATTTTATTTCTCTCCTTACAATATCCAGTTTTCCTGTGTTCATACTTCTGATATTCCATGTTGCAATATTGTGAGCATTTAAGAAAATAGTACGCTTTCTTTCAAAGTGCCCAATTTCAACGGCAGGGTTTCCCAAAGGCTTTTATCCTGCCATCTCATCACTGTTCCCTCTACCCAAATAATTTCCTTGCACTTCCCCAGTAGCATCAAAGGTGCTTGCAGACCTGGGGGGACTGTGTGTGTGTGTATGTATGTGTGCATGTTGTAACCACGTGGTACTGCTCTGTATGCAGAGCTCATGTCTAGATAACTCAACTTTACATAGACAGCAAAAGCTACAGCTCAGCCAGGTCACGAACAATCCTAAAAGAACAGAATGGTATTTTAACATTTTTAATTTTATATCTACCAAATGTCAATATCTGTTATTCAGACGGAAAACCCCCTTTTAGGTATTGTAAGAGATTGTAAAACTGGAATATAAAATAATTAATTAGCTATAAGGCTATTTTAAGGATAAAATAAGTCAGAGCTTTTCTGGGTAAAACCAGCTTCAACATAGGGTGAAGAGTCATAAATAGTCATTGGAAGGCCCCAGTACAAAAAAAAAGTTTGGAACCCCAAAACAGAAATATTTTCACAGAGGCATAAAAGGACCCTATTGGATCCTGAGGCAGATGGAGCCCCCTGGATGTTGGGCCTCAGTACAAATGCAACCACTGCACCCCATGTGGTTATTCTCCTGATATGCAAAATCATTTTGATATAAAATGTTTTTTTAACCACTTGAATTCTAGAGAGCTCTCCAACACATTGTTATCATGGTGCCCGTGATCTATCTCCCATGGCATTACCTGCCTTATCCGCTCTTATGGTTCAACAGCAGCATGTCTGGACACTACCTGTCTGATGGCCTTCCTGTTTGCATATGCGCATCATTACAGAGAGCTCACTATTATGTCCCAGCAGCCTAACTGGACGATTGATGCCCCGCCTTTCCGGTAGGCCTTATATGTGGCCTTCAGACCTAGCTTCAATGCCCTTTCGTGGTGTATCTGAGCATTGCTAGTTTCCACTTTCTGTTGTGATCCGTGCTTGGCTGCTGATTCGGATTCGTGTATGACCCTTGACTTGTCTGACTACACGATTTGTGCCTGAACCTCTGGCCTTGTCTGACTACCGGATCTGTTCTCTATTCTTCGCTCTCTCTGACTACCCGATCAATGTATGACCTCTGGCCTGGCAGACTACCCGCTCCTTGCTTGTTTGCGGCTCAGTCTGACTACCCGATACGTGTATGACCTTGGCCTTGTCTGACTCCATTTGCATAGGAACCTTGGGCCTGGCTACGCTCTCCGTGCAGGTACCTGGGCCTGGTCTCTGCGTACTGTGCTGTTCCAGGTTTGTCTGCTATCTACAGGCCTTGTATCGCTCTGGTTTTACCGAGGGTACTTGCTTAGGACCCTAGCATTCTAGGGCATTTATGTTAGACTGTTTAGGACCCTAGCGCTCTAGGGTATTGTGTCTCTGTAGACCTTAGCATTCTAGGGTAGAGATCTGCCTCTTAGTCACCCTCTCTCCATCTCAGGTGGCTTCGAGAACCCATAGGCTAGGTTCTCTTCCTTGCTGCTGCTCCTGGTTCCAGATTTCAGGCTAGGTTCAGTGTCAGCTCCTGGGTAGTGGACTGTAGCATGCCTGACCCCGAGAAGGGTTGGGGAAGTGCTTATTTGCATATATCCTATATAATAATTGTATGTTTGTCAGAAGCTGTCATGCGCAGTACAGACGGCTGCACGCGCTGCAGTCATGCGCAGTACAGACTGCCCACGCAAAGGCTAATAACGGAGTGGGCGCCCCGAATTCACACCGTAGTCCTCTCTGCACACCAGCCCGCTCTTTACCAGCCACGGCACGGGCAGTCTCTACTGTGCATGACTGCGCCGCAGCCATTGCTGCCTGCCACTGTGGCCCGTGTACACGGGCTGTTCAACTAGTATATTTATCCTATATAATAACTCGCTAAGTTGTGTGTAACACCCGACATGCGCAGTAGACACTGCTACGCGTGCGGCAGTCATGCGCAGTAGAGACTGCCCGCGCCACAGCTGATACAGAGCTGGGCGCTCCGAAGGAGCGTCCAGCTCTGTATCAGCCGAGGCGCAGCCAGTCTCCACTGCGTGTGACTGCCCCGCGACTGGCTGCCAGAGGCACTGTGGCCCGTGTAACGGGCTGTTCAACTAGTATTATATATTTTAATAAAGTGTTGATCTTAACTGTACCTGTCCGAGTCGTTATTTGTATGAGCCACCGTGACAATTGTGAAGCAATGCACTGGAGGCATCTCTAGTATTCGAATGGGCTAAAATTCCTTTTTAAATTAATGGACATTTTGGGATTATTTCTTGTTCTCTGTGTTGCAGTTATTTTGCCCCAGAATGGCTCCTTTTGCTCTTATGGTCCTATATGCACTGATCCGATTCTTCCAAGAAGCCATCCGAGGCTGATGTATTGTATAGAACTGGAGCAACACCAGAGCAAATCATCTGAACAATTGGAGACTAATAAAAATTATCAAAATACCCTGGATTTAAAGGACCCCTTAACCCCCCAGAATACTAAAGATGTCTCCAACCACTAACATTCAAGGGTTGAAAAGTTTCATTTAAATGAATTAGAATTCTCCTACGGTGCAGATGTTTTGCCCCAGAAATGCTCAAGTTCAGTATAATCCCTCTGCCACATAATGGATGGGTTATTTCTTACTGCCATAGATGAATCAGAAGAAAAACGCTAACAAAATGATGAGTATTACGTTATTCATAATCCCTTTTTCTTATTATTAGTCAGCAGCGCTACCAGGTTCTTAGAGAACAGCCTCAAGATGAACACGAGGGACACTACCTTGCAAATCCCAACCTGTTAGGACAGGGGTGGGTAACCTGAGAAACTCCAGCTATAGAGGCCTTATTTCCATAATCCCCAGCCAACCTCACATTGCCCATCCCTGGTCTAATATGTGTATCTTTAAAAGAGCAATAACCTTTTTTTAATGATAAAATATATGTCATAGGGAATTTTTAATTTCCAAGTCAAAGAATGGGTATTTCTAGTGATTGGGGTTTTTTCATCGCTGTTCAAACATGTTTTTTTTTTTTTTACATGAAACTGCGAGAAACAGAATAAACTAGTGTCCAAAAGACAATTTATTTTATAATGCATTCTATGGGTTGAGTTGTAGTCATAGACTACTGCTCTCCACTGTACATGTGAGCAACAGCACCACTTGGTGACAGTGGTAAAGAAATTGCAATTTAATGTGGAAAAAAGTTTGAGCTGTCTGAACTAAACATTTCTCAGCAGTGGAAGTACCCTTGTAAGCCCTAAAACATTTTTCATTTAAATAAGTATACAGATCCTTTAAGTATTATATATTCATTAATTTTCTTCTGCACCACTAAAATAGCACACTGAATGCAGGTTTATTTAAGGGTTAGCAAACTGTGGCTGTTTAGCAGTTTTGGGCTAAAATGTTTTCATCCTTTGTCAGCCAATGCCCAACTGAGGATCATGGGAGTTAAACTCCAATAACGGCTGGAGAGACACAGATGGCCCTGCCCTAGCTATAATAATTTTAGAAAATGTCAAAAAAAAATTAAGTTTTTGCAAAAAATGCATTTTTATCCACAACACATATGGCACATTTGTCAGTATGAACAGTATAACATCATTATGGTCTACAGGGATATTTATCAAACAGTTACAGCTGGTTGATAAATATCTAACCCAACACATCACAAGGTAGGATTACTAGTACGTCAGAGATGTTTGTAAAACCTCCTCCAGATCACTGAAGGTGTCTGTAATCCTCCCCTCATAATAACAAAGGTGAAATTTGCACTGTTTATGTCCCCAGCAGGATTCCCAAGTGACACTGTATAAATAAGACACTGGCTTTGCATGGGTCAAGATGTCTGATGTGATGCCTGCAAATTATTGATAAATTTGGCCCATTGTATACAATAAGTACTATAAGCGTTGGCCAAACTTTTTGAGTTGTAGCATATCTGTAACACGTGTGGCTGAAAAAATCTTTGTATCTCTGCCAAGTTTGAGCATCAAAAACAATGTAATGTAACAACAGTATCTGGGATGGTGTGAGACAGTGGAACAAATGTATGAATTCTCTACTGCAGACTCACTGGCATCAGTCTCTGTTGCCAATGGCTGCACTCCAGGGTGTGCACTGCAGCGTATGATCACTGTAACGCATTCTAGCAGACAAACTCCTCCTGCACTGGACTTTAATGTCAGCAAGTACGGCACCCCCAGGCCCAGAGCATGTACAGTGAAAAGTCATATACTAACCCCATTATCTCTACACCTTTCTTAGCAAGCATAGCACTGGGGAACTCCCAAAATGCACACAGATGTCCCCCTTGTCCTCCTTTTGGGGTAAGCAGCATTAATAACTTATTACACTGATGCTCGACAGGTTTAAGGACTCACAATTGATTCCTGCTCTTGATTCTGATTTTTATTTGATTTTTTAAATGTTATTTTGTACATTCACGCCATTAAAGGGATAGTAATACTTCATTTTATCTTTATTTTATTTTGTAGGCATTAAAAAAACATTAAGAACGATATAAGTCTTATCTCTCAAACCTTTATGGTTTAAGAGATATTCACAAGCAAAGTATCCCCCCCCCCGTTCAGCCAGATCAGAATGGAGATGCCCAGGTAGACTGCAGAGAGGGACAATCTTCAATTAAGACAAGGGAAAAAGCTGAAAAACTTGTCAAGGGGGAAGGGCTTTCATTGTTTTCATACAAAGAATATTGTCCCCTTCTGTTATCTGTCTGGTCTTACAACCAGACTCACATCTGAGAAGAGATGGCTTACACTAGGTAAAAGGGGCGGGGAGGGGAACTTTGCTTGTGAATATCTCATAAACCATAAAGGTTTGAGAGATAAGACTTATATCATTCTTCATGTTTTTTTAATGCCTACAAAATAAAATAAAGATGAAAGGAAGTATTACTATCCCTTTAAGCTTGGTACAGTGACACTCTTGTTGGGAACTACTGTACTATAATAAGAAAAGGAAATCAGAATCAAAGGAAATCAGAGCCATGTGACCAGTTCTACAGCAAATCAACTTCACCGTGGGGAACAAAGAAAAAATCCCTCCTATACAATCTTAACACTGGAGTATGTTGTAACCAAAATACAAGAAAATGATGATTTAGAAAAGCATACAACTGAGGTGAGAGATAGTAAATGCAGTTTTAATACGCAGGTATTTTAATGAACCCTTTGCATGCCAAAGAGGTATCCAACGCATTGCAACACAATGCATTGGATAGCTTTCTGGCACTCAAAGGGTTGAAGGATACAGAAAAAATGATTCAGAAACTGTATTACATCCCACCCCTTATTCCCCATCTTTCCTCTCTTCTTCTACTTTAGTTTTGTTCCTTTTTTGTTTTACTTTAGTAAACCAATAAAGTTTAAAAACAAAATCCCATTGATTTCATTGTGGCTTTTAACCCTTTAGTGCCAGAGGGGTACGCACCACATTGCATACCCCACTGGCACTCAATGGGTTAACTGCCTGAATGCTAGAGAGGTCTCCAATGCATTGCAAAGCACTGCTTTGGAGACCTCTGTAGTATTCAAGGAGTTAACCCTCTGAGTGCCAGAGCAGTATCCAACATATTGTATTGCAATGAGTTCGATACCTCTCTGGTACTCCATTTAAATCCATAGCAATTTAGAGCATTTGCATTTATTCCACATGGTGCAACTGGCCTGCAAAAGAACTGCGCTGCATCTAATTTCTTTGAATTTGTCTAAGTATACTGGAAAAAAATCTTTTGTGCTGCAAATACAGAGTAACACTGGAACACATGAGTAAACCATGATTATAAGAAAAGAACCCTGCTGGAAATGCTGGATGTTGATCCAGTGATACATAATAATGATATTCTGCCCCAATCCCCTCCCCCAGCTTCTTGTACAGGAGGTGTACTTTATAGGAAAACAGTATCCACTGCACATGGTGAACCCTGATAAACAGCCCACAGTTGCTCAGTGCTATTGAACATGGGTACGTACCAAGTTGGACACAAATTAATTTATTTAATGTTATATATGATTTTTCACTACTCACCTTGTTTCCAGTATCTTTACAATTAAGTTCTTGAGCTGTAAGGATCCATTCTGCTTGTAAACCAATTGTGCACAAAAAGGGAGGATACAAAGTGTCTGAGCTTACTAGTAACACCCCAAGGTCTTTGGTAAGAAGGCAGGGTTGTCTTTTATGGATTAGTCACAGCTGATCAAGATGCAGCCCTGGTAAAAACGTCTGATGCACCTGGCACCTTTTGTCCAGTGAAAACACTTCCTCATTATACTATGTATTTTTGCGGAAGACTAAAATGGTTATACAATAGAAAACACTGTCGTTAATAAGAATGTATTCATGGTTTGTAAAGGATATTTGGGGTAGCAAATACTTCCTATAGAGTAAAGGAGCACACAGGAGGATGCCATATAGGTCTTATGCACAAAGAAAAAGACAGGCAGTTCTGGGGAAAATTAACTGTATGGGGGAAGAAACTCCCATTGGTTTAAACTGGGCTTTTAACTCCTTGAATGCTAGAGAGAGGCCTCCAATGCACTGCTCCATAGAAAATCCTAATGACCACTACAAATATTGTTCTTGTTCCTTTGTTCAGGAGAGGAGACCTTCAGTCAGTCCTGGATTTCATAACTATGACATGATAGTTGCCTGCAATAGACGGAGTTTGTGTTCTGTGGTCCTGCAAGCAACTGTCATTTTTGCCTACATGGACATGATATTCAGGACTAATTAAAGAAGCAGTAACCTTTGTTATGATAAATATATATACAGTATAGGCCTCTCTCTATTGAGTAAAATAAGGTACTCACACTGCTGAGAGGTGCATATTCCCAGAGTTATAACAGTTTAACCTCATTATTTTTACATTAACACTGCCCTCTAGTGGTCAAATTCCAATTAGTTATTCTGTTACATTCTATTTGAGAGGAAGGTCAGTGACAGTTTTTCATAGAACGCGATAGAAACTGCAGAGTCATGCAGTCAGAGTGAAATAAAACACTTAAGCACTCCCGGTGAATTGAAAACATTTAAATAGTGAGATACTTATCTCAGCAAAATATGTTTAGAGAATGGATATCATCAAAAGCAGAAAAAGAACAAAAACAGTTTAATGCATGTAACACATTAAAAGCTTATTAGAAGCACTCACAAGTAAAATGGCAAACAGAGACTGCTGTTTGTTTAAAGTGCATAAGAAAGCCTTATCCAAGTTAGGACTAACCACTGTAATATTACAAGTTCATCTCCATACCGGACCACAGCTCTCACGCTGACAATGTCCTTGGATGGTAAAGACTTCTTTGATGATGAAAACTCCTCAGTAGGAAGATCTCCACTTGTGTTTAATATCCTCAGACAACAGAATTCTCCATATTGCAGAACACTTGATGGGGCACACAAAGTCCTTTTTATAATAAAACCAGTATTGCAACCAAACCGCCTCAGTCCTCATAAAGAGCACCAGCAATAAATTGGCTATAATCTGATGCATTTCATGCAAATAGGCTTATTCAAAGAAAATAAAAAATAAGTCAGTTTGGACAAAATGTGTCAGCTAATAGCCAATTTATTGCTGGATCGCTTATCTTTTTGAGGAGAGCATATCGGCTACAATATTGGTTTTGTTATAAAAAGGACTTTGTGTGCTCCAATGAGTACTCTGCAGCATGGAGGACTTTTGTTGTCCATTGGAGAATTTATCTTCCCATATGTTAAACACAAGTGGATATCTTCCTATTGCAGAGATTTTATCATCAAAGGAGTCTTTACCATCCAAGGACATTGTCAGTGAGAGCTATGGTCCAGTATGGAGATGAACTTGTACTATTCCAGTGGCTAATCCTAATATGGATATTTCTTCCTTATGTATATTTAGCAAACAGCTATGTATATATCTCCCATTTTACTTGTGAGTGCTTCTAATAGCTTTTATTGTGTTTTATATCAAATATATAGAGAGGTTTTCCAAGTTAAGCTCTGTGTGTGTAAAACGCGTTGCATAGGTGAATATCTTTGTTATTCTGGCCAGGAGGCCTCATGCAATGTTTGAATTCTTCATCAATAGATATGAAAGTTACATTTTCAATCTCTTAGCTACATTGTATTACATTTTTAACCTACTGTGGTCTGCTTACCAGCCATATGTGTGGAACTCATTGGTTGGTCTTTTCACCTGTAGCTGAGTATATTGTGGATTTATTTGCTAGCTTTTTATTAGAAGTTGTTTTTTTTCTTTATGTATGTATTTATATATGACTTTATGATACGAAAAAATATTTTATTTGTATATTTTGACAACAGTCGTATAATTTTTTATTCCTTTATTTTTCATTATTTTTTATTTTTTGGTTTATTGTTTATTATAATTATTTTTTCTCTTGTTTTTTTTTTTGGTTTTATTTGGTTTAAGGTCAGCGCAATTAAAGGCGAGGTCAGTGCTAAAGCTTCATATTTGGTTGACTCCATTTGTATAATAGAATTTAGAAAATGACAGGGCAGGATTATTTCTTAATATTTTACTGTTATTCAGATTTACCTTGGTGTTGGACCAGGATTCAGTTGCCAAAAAATTGGATTTATAGTCAATTTTCACTGTTGCAGCAACCTAGTAAATAGAGGCATATGTGTTAATGTGTCTCTAAGTTTAAATAGCTCGAAGTATTTTCTCTGAGTACGTTTGCCTCTGTTTATTAAATTAATTAATGAAACAAAAATACATTTAGTGACACATATTTTTCATTATTAATTAAGTAACATAAAAGTGATACATTGATATACATGTCTCACAGTTTCCATTGAAAAGTCTATTTTTAAGGAATCGAGTATGGAATTTTAAGTTGCTTCACAGTATGTTGGAATTGTGCTATATGGGTGGCAAAAACACATGATAATGGCTCTAGTTCTTGGGGGGCAGAGAGGGAGGACACTGCAAACCTCCAGATGCAATACAGTACGAATCCACGACACACCAGGTTCCTTAAGGGATTTTTATTCCATTTTGGTATCAGAGTATATGATTTTGAAATAAAAAGCCTTTGTTTAAAAACTGATGTGCAAAGAGATCCATTTTGTTAAACTGCAATTGTATAATCACAACTGGTTTAGACTGATGGTTGTTGACTCAATAGTAATAATGACTGTGTTCACTCTCAGTAGTCATCATCATATGTAAGCTTGCAGGAAATGTATCCTCAAGGGGCAATAAAATATTATAGTAATATCTCTAATACCACCCTTTAGCTGCCTTGATGTGAATTACGATTCCACTAACCTCTCAGAACCGGGGATTACATGTTAGCTCCTGAAAATACCTTTGTGGTTAAATATGAGATTTTCAAAGTTTATAGGAGCACAACTGAATTCCCAGAGTGTGCATAACTTTCACATACAGATGTGACCTTTACCGTTTGTTAGAGTACAAGGTGATATTGCAATATATCACAACATATCCCAGATATTCCACATGATCAAATGATAATCCTTGCCTCATTTATGGTAATAAATAACAATTTTGTCTGACAGCATAACCAATGGTATTTGAAAGCACTACTTAAGTCATCATCTGTTAAATCCACTTCCCACACAAGAAATAGAATTGAACAGCTTGGGGGTTTAAAGTCTTATTTGAGTGATGAGTGCAGAGGAAACAGAGACTATAGCTACGTAAATCACAAAAGAGAAATAGATCTGGACAGTGAAAATGTTAATTTCTCAGTGACACAGAACAGGAGAGGAGACAACATAGAGCAGAGGTGGGCAATATTAGGCCATCCAGCTGCTGCCACACTACCATTAGCCTCACCCCCCTGTGATGTGGGAGGTATAATCCGTCAGCAGTTGAGCCCTGATGTTGCCCATCCCTGACACAGAGCTTAAAAATCAAACCAATTTGCACCACAGAAGAAAATAATTATCTTAAGTTTAGATGGGGTTTTAACCCTTTGAGTGCCAAAGGGGTATGCAATGCTTTGCAATGCGTTACTTAACCTTCTGACACTCAAAGGGTTCAACCCATTTAATGCTAATGATGTCTCCTATGCATTGTGAAGCTGTGTATTTGGAGGCCTCTCTAGCAATTAAGCCTTTGAGTGTCAGAAGGGTATGCAATTTCATTGCAAAGCAATGCCTTGCATACCTCTCTGGCACCCAAAGGATTATGGGATTAAAAGCCCAATGAAAAATGCATACTGCAGGGCTACTATGATTTTGGTGCACTCCTGAAATATGCCTATTTCCTATGTGTCCCCGGTTAAAGGTGAGGTCTGGTCAGCCTACAGTAATGGGAATTGTGGGATATTTGATTTGTCCCCTTTAATGCTGCTATTTTACCTCAGGATTACTCCATTTCTTAGTGCCTCAGCCTCAGCGTTCTCCACTGGCACCCAAAGGATTATGGGATTAAAAACACAAATGCCAGTAATGGAAATTGTAGGATATTTGATCTGTCAACTTTAGTGCTGCTGGTTTACCTCAGAATTGCTCCATTTCTTGGCGCCTCAGCCTTCTAGGACATTATGCACTAAAAAAGGAGCAATTCAGGAGAAAACCAGCTACAATATACAGTGGGGACAATTAACGATCCCCATTGATTTATATGGTATTTTTAACCCCGGTTAATTCTAGAGGTCTCTAACTTATTGAGGAGCTAGAGACTCCATTTAAATAAATGGGAATTCTGATGGAATTTGATTTGTCACCAGTGGTGCATTTGGTTTGCCCCAGAATAGCTCCAGTTCTTCTTAATACATCAGTGTGGAAGGGGCATACCAACTGCATCATAGGGAACAAATAACAGTTTCCAAAGTTCCCATTGATTTAAATGTTTGTTTTTTGGTTTGGTTCTTTTAAAATGTTGTAAATGATAAGGAGGTCTCCAATGCTTTGCTTTGCAATGCATTGGAGAGCTCTCTAGTATTCAAGGGGTTAAAAACCTCATTTAAATCAGTCTTGATATAATTATTTTGTTCCAGAATTGACCCACTTTTACTTAGTAAATCAACCTTGTAGTCTTCCCATGTTGGGAGAGAAGAAGATAGCACTTGAGAGCACGAGTCAGGTGAAAAATATAACACATATTATGACCTTAATGGGACACTAGTTAAGAATGAGACTGGGGAACATCTTCTGTTTCCATTCCTCAGAGTCTCGTAAGTCAGAATTCTTGTAAAGACTTGCATTCCAAAGCTGTTGCCTCAGAAAAGACAGAAGATGCCAGTGTTTTCTGTCACATTATAAAGATGCCCCATTTCCACAACCATGTCCAGCCATAGCTATACCATATAGTGATCTACAGGAACATATGGCTGTTAACCCTTCACTGCAGGCAAGCTACACAAGAACAGGCTAGAAGAGAAACTCTGACTCATCAAATGAACAGTAGCATGTAAAATGAGAACCTAATGGGCTTATCCAGTTTTGCTATTAACCCCTTTGAGTGCCTGAGGGGTGTGGAGCAATATAATGAACACCGCTCTAGATATCTGGGAACTTTCTAAATGAGCTGACCCCTGATATCTTTGAAATATTAAGACTTAAAGTAGGAGCTGCAGGGCTTCATGATTCCCATTCCTGATGTAGTAGGTAACACTGGACTGATAATGCGTCCATTCACCTTGAGACATGGGTCAAAACCCTGAGTTTCAGGGTCAGATCCATAGAGTTCAGTAAAATGTTAACACTTTGTTGAGATGACTCACTTTGTAATATCCTCTGAAAGATGAATAAGGGGTAGTATTTATGTCTTCTTAAATGTAAATATAGGTTAAAAGTAAAGTAACAGATTGTAAGCTTTCACATGCAGTGCCCTCTCTCCACTTGTTTCAGTGTTTACATTAAGTCACATTGCTTATTCATATATTGCACACTATTATATAATGCCAAGGAATATGATGGTGCCAGGGCAGTTGCACTGAATGTTTCTTGGGCTGTGAAGACAGTGCAGTAGTCATGGAACCCCCACCAAAAAAATTACACATTTCCACAGCAGCAATTTTTTTATAGCTTTGATTTTGGTGCACACCCTGGGTCTTTCTCCCCCTTTTATCTTTTTCCTCCTTCTTGTCCCTCCCTCCCCTCTTGCAACTTTCTCCTTTTACTTCTCACCTCTTTTGATAGCCCCTGGTGACTTTCTCTCCCTCCTCCTTACCTTACTAAACAAAGAGCTTCTTTTTTGTCATTCTATCTCTTTACCAGCACCGTCTCTTTGTCTTTCCAATTTTCCTAGCCTTCCAATTGTCTCTTGCTTCCATCTTGTATATCTCTCTCCTCTACCCTGCCTCATTGTTCATCCCCCCATGACCTCTTTCATTTCCTTTGCATCCCTCCCAGTTGGACTTACATAGGTAAGAGTTCATCATGCAGCAGTGAAGTATATCTATATAACTACTTTGTGTAGAAGAAAGACTGACCTAGGTAGAAGTCCATCACACAGCAGTCCGGTATATTTATATAACTACTGTGTGACAAAGAAAGACTGACCTAGGTAGGAGTCCATCACACAGCAGTCCGATATATCTATATAATTACTGCGTGACACAGAAAGACTGACCTAGGTAGGAGTCCATCACACTGCAGTCAGATATATCCTAGGACTTTCCTAGGTATAAATCCATTAGACAGCAGTCAGATTTATCTATACAACTGCTGTGTGCAACAGCAGGACTTACCTAGGTAGGAATCCATCATACAGAAGTCAGGTATATCTATATAATTACTGCGCGTAACAGAAGGACGTACCTAGGTATCGGTCCATCATACAGCAGCCAGGTATGTCTATTAAGTTACTATGTGTAACAGAAAGACATAAGTGGGAGTCCATCAAACAGTAGTCAGGTATATCTATATAATTACTGAATGTATCAGATTGACATACCTAGATAGGAGACCACCAAACATCATTCAGGTAGGCTTGTATGATTAACGTATGTAACAATAACTTAACTAGGTTGGTGTCCATTGTAACTATGCATTGTACTACTGGTCTCATGTAATACTCTGCTGGTGTCATTGCCCTGCTGGTCTGATGTCATTTTATATATC
This sequence comes from Rhinophrynus dorsalis, assembly GCA_037306005.1. Classification (NCBI taxonomy): domain Eukaryota; kingdom Metazoa; phylum Chordata; class Amphibia; order Anura; family Rhinophrynidae; genus Rhinophrynus; species Rhinophrynus dorsalis. The sequence goes on from CM074722.1 coordinate 227,126,414, forward strand.
TCTGCTACTCTCAAATACTGTTGCTGATTCATGTAATACTAGTATGTGCCACCCAGCAGCCTCTGCTGCTAACCCGGAGTCGGGAGCAGGGGCTGGTGGTGAGCCATTCGGAGCGCCCCACTCCGGATCAGCGTGTTTGGCCAGTCTCTACTGCGCATGACTGCATCGTTCTGGCAGTCTCGACTGGACATGTGCTGTTACGCACATAGGGAGCTTTGCAGCCTAGCAATTTATATTATACAGATACTGGTAGTCACATTTTATGGTTTATTGCCCTGCTGGTCTTACGTCATGGCATACTGTCCTGATGGTCTCATGTAATGGTGTACTGTCCTGCTTATTTCAAATAATATTCAACTAGTGTAATGCCAAACTGATGTCATACAATACAGTTTTGGTCTAAAGTAATGGAATATTGCCTTGCTGGTCTCATGTAGTTACTGACCTAATAGTCTGATGTAATATTCAGCTGTTATCATGGGTGTCATCATTGTGGTTCAGGGAAAGTGCTTCTGTTTCAAGTGAAAATTGGTAGTCTGTCTCTGTTACTATTTTGGGTTTGGGTTATAACTGGTTTCCCTTGTTTAGAAAAGTGATAAACCAAACACACACATGTTTGTGTGGTGGATGGTACAGAACTGTGGTGGAGTGTGTATGGTGTGGGACAACTGTGGATGAGGAGAATGTGGTTGATTATGTGGAATGTGAGTTGGGGACAACTGTGTTAAAACGTTTGTCATTGTTGGTGGAGATACTGTAAATGTGTGAGTGTGTCAGTGACCAAAACAAAGGTAATGCTGGTAGACGTTTCATTCAAAAGTTATTTTACCTGAAGCATGTTTTAATCAAACTGTTAGAAAATGCCAGTTGCTGTGCAAAAGGCACTTTTTATGCACTCTCTGGGATAGCTTGGATCATAGACTACAATTCGTCATAGTAAATTATGGGAATAGAACCACATGGTGACCACAGTAGAAAATTATGGTCTCTAGATTCAGAGCAGGGTCCTCACAATCTCTTGTTTTTGTCTGAAACATTTACTGTTTCTGGTGTCACTGGGGTGAATGTAGAATTTTACTAGAGCAGCTCTAGAGGAGTTAGCATCTAATGCCAGATGTATGATCACTGCAGTGAATCCCAGTGAATAAACTCTGCCATTGTTGGAACTATAATACCTGAAAACCCTATATACCATCCTCATAGCATGCACAGGAAATGGGGTAAAAATCACACCATTTCCTCTATGCTTTGTTTAACACATGGCATCAAACAAGGGGTAGAGGAAAGAAGCACCCCAAAATATTTGTAGACTGCCTCCACTTGGCACAGAAGGCATGAAGGGGAGGAATCTTGGCATATGTAGCTTAGTAAATTAGAGATAGACAGGCATAAGGTTTAAAAATGAATTCCAGTGGCCAGTTTAGAGCTGAATCATTGTCGTACAATTTATTGTCTGTCACCCCATTGTACAGTGCTGCGGAATATTCTAGCATTCATAAATGATAACTTTAATTTTTAAAAAGTCTGAGTTGTAATAACTTTTAAATAAAGCATCTATCATTAGTGGGAGTACCTATGATTTCCTCAGAAGGAATATAATAACTCTATATAGTTTTCATAAATAAACATTTACTGCTCTTTTAACCCTCAGAGAGGTATCCAAAATGTTTTTCTTCATGCGCTATTATCACAGTAAATAGAGCCATATACTTCATAACAGGGGGTTATTACCTAATTGGCCACCTGGATGTTAGAGATGTGACAATGTGTTAGAGCAGTGACAGTCAATCATTCAATGACTGGTTGGGATTGACATGAGTTGTAGTCCCCAGCAGCTTGACCTAAAAATGTTAACATCTCTAGCATCCAGGGGATTAAGCTGAGGTGTTTTAAAGAAGCAGTAAAGAGTTTCAAGAAAATATATTAATAAAATTCAATATGTTGTAATTCTGTATTGCCTCTTTATAAAAAACAAAAAAAAAACTCTCCTTAAAGAGGAGGTATAGAGTCCAAGACCCTTTAAATGCAAGGTTGTGCCCCAAGAACGACGAGAATGGATTTCTCATAGCCCAAAACTACTCTGTTGCCCTCTGAAATACTATATAGGTAACAGTAATTGCTGACCAGTGACCAGGGTAAAGTGCCTCTCACTTCAAGATACCACAAGACAGGGATTAATATAATGCCAAAAATATCAGTAACAAAAATATCAATACATAGATATATTGATATCAATTAATACTTTTAAAAGTCCCACAAAATAGGTTCTTTAAGAATTCTGTAATGGTCTTCTCTGCTTGCCTTCAGTAGGCTGGGGATCTCACAATCACAGTTTCCAGCAACCAACAAAGAATATGTGGTGCAGAAGAGTAGTGCTTTAGATTCAATATGGAACCGTCTCCTCCAAGCTAGTGCTCTCAAACAAAATTACTTACATTCTTCAGAGGAATTCAGATTATCTCAAGGATAATGCTCCTGTTCTGGTATATACCCCAGGCTGGTCTTCTTGACTTCCTCCATTTACTCCTTTGTCTATGCAACTAGGTCTCCACTGGAATGGGAAATTGGGGCTATATACAGTCTCATGGGGAATGCAACAATTATCCTGTGTCGACTTGTAATATCTCAAAGTGAAAGACTTCTATTTAGAGATGCTGAAAATGGGTATAAGTAGGCTATTATAATAGCTGAAGGAGTTTATTGGAAATATCTGTAATAACAATGCGAGTTATAGAAGAGAAATACTAGAACACATATGACCATACTCATTTATTAAAATAAAAACATAAAACACCAGATGACTGATTTGCAAGGCTGCGTCACAACAATGCCAAGTGAGAGAGATTGCTTCCCTTTGAACAGAAGCCCACTGATGTCAGATTCGCTGACCTGGGGCTTCTATTGCATTGAGTACCAAGGATCTGCAAGGCTTATGGAAGTCAACAGGAGTTTAGAGCTTTGGGACACAGTTCAGCATTTAAAGCGGTCTTGTATACTATCCTTTTAACCATGTTTAAAAACAAGAATAGTTTATATCTCTAGATAAAACAAACCTCCCCAATGGTAGGTTGAAACTCACATGAATATTCGTTTCATTATATTGAAACATCCAAATATTCTGATATTTACCAAGCTCTGAACTTAACCTGTGAAACACACAGTAGGAATTTCTTATTTCCCAAGAGAGAAATACAACTTTTTATGGGTATATTGATATGCAGAAATATGAATTAAACTGATACACTGGGCTAATATGTTCAAAGAGTGACTTGACTGCCTAAGGGGGGACATAATCCAAATAGATACCAATGACCCATCTCCCACCCAATAAATAGATAATCAGTTTTGAATAAGAAAAAGGGTCACAGCTTTATTAATTAACAAAAACCATAAACGTTATGCATGCATCCTGGCATATGCCAGGTGGCACGATAATGCACATCAACACCAGAGTCTCTGTCCCCCCCCCGAGCCGTTAGCCAACGGGGGTGAACTAACTCCCCAAACGCCCCTAAGGCGATATATCAGTTGCGAGGACCATAACCGCCAAAAAACAAAATTGCTGTGACTAAACTAAATAATAAATAAATAGGGAGGGAGGAAGGGAGGGAACAAAAACTTTTCTTTTCTTTTTCTCTATCACAGGGAGTCTGTCAGAACCATTAAGATAAAGTGACGACAGACCCGCAGGGAGACAATTTATAACTTCAGATGCCCGGTAACACCCACTCCAACCTTAACCAATAAATTATGGGGCACAACCAGCCTTTACTAATCATGGATATGTGCCGCGCAGTCAACCCCTCCCTTTCCCTACGGTGCAGGAAGGATGCCTTACTGCCTAAGGGGGCACATAATCCAAATAGATACCAATAACCCATCTCCCACCCAATAAATAGACAGACAATCAGTTTTGGGTAAGAAAAAGGGTCACAGCTTTATTAATTAACACAAACCATAAACGTTATGCCTGCATCCTGGCATATGCCAGGTGGCGCAATAATGCACATCAACACCAGAGTCTTTGTCCCCCCCGAGCCGTTAGCCAACGGGGGTGAACTAACTCCCCAAATGCCCCTAAGGAGATATTTCAGTTGCTTCAAACCCCCCTGTTGAGCGAGTCAATTTTGATCTCCAAAAATGAGAGGACACGCTGAGGGCCCTCAGTCTTATCCTTAGCAACTGGAACACCAAACAAACCCATAATGCAACGAAAACCAGTCAAAGGTGACATACACTCACCACTACCTGCTGGACCAACAAAAAGAAAATCATCCAAGTAATGCAGAAGTGAATGAATTCCAACTTCTTGACAAACCACCCAATCCTGAAATGAACTGAATACTTCAAAATAATAATATGAAATCGAGCAACCCATTGGAAGGCACTTATCAAAAAAACTGCCATCCAAAGAAGAGACCAATAATGCAAAACAATCAGGGTGAACCGGGAGTAAACGAAAAGCGGATTCAATATCTGACTTAGCAAGAAGACAACCTTGACCTGCTGATCGAACAAGTGACAGAGCCCTGTCAAATGATGCATATTGAACCTTTTGGGTATGATAGATGGTGAATCAGACGAAAACTCCAAGGATCCCGCTTAGGAACCAAACCCAATGGGGATACCCTAAAATCAGCATAAGGAGGAGAGTTAAAAGGCTCTTCCATTCTACCTAACTGAACTTCACAAAGCAACTTGTCCAAAACTAACTGTTCATTGCCGAACACAGAACGCAAATTTCCAGACATGAAAAACCCTTCCAACGGAACAAAGGGGATCCAGAACCCGTCAATAAACCCGTCGTGAATAATACAAGACTCCCTATTGTTGGTATACCTGCTTAACCAAGGTTCCATCTTTTACACGTTCACGGGACTCGTTGCCTTTTAGTTTTGGAACTGGCTTCCCCGTAGAAGATTTACCCTTCTTAAAGCAGCTCGATGCGGGATGGGCTCCTCTGCAATGGTAACATTCATGCTTGAATCTGCATGAGGAATATCATCTGCAATGGCTCTCTTTGAAGAGCCAGCACAAACCCATCTTTGATGATGTTGGTCCACTGGAGGGCCCGGATGAACCAACTCCCCCTGGAAATTGGGAAGGCCTATGCGGAGTCATTAAAAGCAGCCAGAGATTAACATCCTGACAATCAAACGTAAGCATCGGCTGAATCGCCATGCGCTGACAAAATTGCTTGTCATATCTGTACCAACAAAGACCACCATAAATTTTATAGGCCCCCAAAATTATGTCCAAATAGCAAAATAGGGAAGGACCTTTTTCCAGAAACTTTTCACACAAAATACTGGCGAAGCATGAGAAACCCTGCAACCATTTACCAAACGTGCGCGGAACCTTGCCTTTTTCTTCACTAGGAACCTCCAGACGACGAACAGGTCTGTCAACGGTCTCTTTTGAAGGCTGAAGCAAACAGAATACTTCAACATACTCACCCCGCTAAATTTTTTCTTTTACATCTATAGGAACAAGCAAATCTAACGGTGCACACCCACAAATCTGTCCAGCACCCGTTTGTGCAACTAGACCTTCGGTACGCAATTGCGCAACACCTGACCCATCCAGCACACCCGGCGTAAGCCTATCCAAAACCGCCCGCAACACCAACAAAAGCTCCACGTTACCCTCATCTACAGTGACCTGACTGCTATGCGCAGAATCCCTCACCGCCCCCTATGCCCTGATACCTGAATGAGCAGCCACTGTAGCCACTGAAGATAGACCATATACTCCAGAGAGATCATCATCAGAATCTGAGGAGAGTCCAGATCTAGAATCAGCTAGAGAAATAATCTGCACAGGTCTAGCTTCTCTTGCACAACTTGAGGATCTGGGTGCCCTAGAAGGCCGCGCAGATGCACCTTCAGGGGATCTGGGAATCCTGGTGCTGGAACTGGGAATCCTGCTGCTGGAACTGGGAATCCTGCTGCTCTCCGCCATGTGGCTAGACCCCACTGGCCAGGAAACGTCTGCTTTGCACTGGGGACTCCTTCCAGACACCCCCGCTGTGTGTAAACTCGACTCCTGGAGAGGCCTGGATGACCTTGCCAAACGCAGGATCCTGGAGAGCTGCAGCACTCACGGGCTGCGGGAACGCTGCTAATCTGAATGATGGTCCTTTTGCCGAGCCGCAGTATGAATATGCATAGGTCCTGCCCGTCCCAGGCCCTCGGGCCCCATGCCAAAACCCCCTGCCGTACTGGAGTAGATATCCAAAACCGCAGGGGCATGCTCAATGCCCGCCCTGCGGCATCTGGAGAGGCCACACAAATGGCTGGTTCCAGGCCTAGGACCAGAAAGTACCGGTGGAGCGGAAGCAGCTGATGCCACAGACCTGCTTCTAGAGCAGGAAGGGCTGGGTGAGTACCTAGAGGGCGGCCGTGATCTCCTGGCCCACCCTAAACGCAAAGACATAACAGGCGCTGGCTGAGCGGAGGCCTCTTCTGAGGCTCACAGAACTGACGACTCCGGTTGCTGAGCGGTATCCTACATCTGTGAAAGCCACACTCCACCGTCCTGTGCAGGAAGAGCTCTCACTCAGTCAAATAGAGTTGCTAAGGTATCATCCATAACAAAAACTTTTCTTTTCTTTTTTTCTATCACCGTGAGTCTGTCAGAACCATTAAGATAAAGTAACGACAGACCTGTGGGGAGACCATTTATAACTTCAGATACCCGGTAACACCCACCCCAACCTTATCCAAAAAATTATGGGGCACAACCAGACTTTACTAATCATGGATATGTGCCCCGCAGTCAATCCCTCCCTTTCCCTACGGTGCAGGAAGGATGCCTTCTCATTTTCAATCTACATTAAAGATAGGTCAATGAGAGCAAACATCTCAGCTGGAAATAAAATGTAAGAATGAACTGAGGTCAGAAGAGATGATCTGTCACTTATCAGTGAGATGATGTTTTTAACTTTTATGGTGTAACCCTTTAATTAAGTGCTTTGCGATGCATTGGGCCCCTTTCTGGCACTCAAAGGGTTAAAGAAACACTAACAACAAAAGAATTAGGCTGGGTTATATACATTTAAATATCATGTACCTATTTTTTATTTATTTTACACTAAATAGATAAAATCTCATTGTAGATTTTCTTTATTCTGTATATATATGGAGAAGTTTTATGCTGTTTGTAATGAGAGAAAAGAACTAACAGTTAATGTATTCAGATTTGTACTCACTACTCTTTTATTAAGGAAGGCTGTTTCCTTATCTAATGGAATTTACAGACAACACAGCAGTATCACTTCAGAGACACCTATCAAGATTGATACAGTAATGGGAGTTAGAGAGGCCTGAAAAACACTGAAATGGCTGTCCCTATGGAGAAAATTTAACACATTTAGAATACACTGGATTTTTCAGATGCTAGCATGAAGTACAGTACAGTACATTATTTGTGTACATAGCCCCAAATCCTTTTTGGTGTTAGTGTTATTTTAAAATCATTGTACAAAACATGATTATCAAGAGAAGGTTGAAGTGGACTTATAGTACAATAACAACTGACATTGCTGGTGGCCTGATGCGTTTCCTATAAGAAACATGCTTACTCATAGACCTCATTGAATCATATTCCCATCAACAGAAATGGAATAATATGTGGAGTGATACCAAAACTTTCTCAGGCTTTGTGTATAACCCCTTTTGTAAATACCACAATATAGAAAATACACTAAAATGTTCTTGCTCACCATTGGTGTTGCTAGCTACTGGCAAAGGGGTCTAGAGCCCCAGGTCTTGTGCTTAAAGACCCAGGTCTTTTTGTGAAATTGGGGCATATATTGGTGCTAGCCTCACTACTAGTAATTGTACAGCTGAACTCCATGGAGCACTAATAATTCCTTAGACTGGCCTCAGATACCTTGGGAACCTAGGAACTCCCTCATTGTTCACCCTCTATTTCATGAGTAATGGTGCATTTGCATCCCTTAGTAATTTTCCAAAGCTTTTGAGCAAACCAATATAATGTTTTATAAAAGTGTATCAATGTCTACAAAGCAAACCTTTGGCTTATATTATCTTTGCAGAAATGTTTGCTAAAGCCCAGTGTTCATCCTGAGCCTCTATTCAGGTACAAGTGAGCTATGCTGCTGCCATAGAATCTACATAAAAGGGTGCTGTTGTTATAACAGTACTAAGCAGAGAAAGGGACAGGGTGGGGCTGTGAGATGTTCTGGAATGGATACTCTTCTTTGCAGTAGAACAAGTCTTTCAGGTCACTTGATACTTTTTGCCAGAAAATAGAATGATAATCTGCATGGTAACAACCAAGACCAAAACTCTCAACATTTTACAGTGGTGAATTCCAAGTAGGGTAACAAAAAAAACTGCCCTGCAGACCAACATCCTACTCTTATCTAACATTCTTAGTCATATTGGAAATATGAATTAAAGCTATTACCGAGGCAATGATGAAATGTGTATGCTCACATATTGTAATGTATATAATCACAGGTTTCTGGTTAGTACCAGCAAGTTATAATGGGTTATTTATGGCACTTATAACTACAGAAATATGTTGTTCTTAATTTGATAACAGAAGGACTGCTAAAAATTGCCCATAATGCAACAGTCAGACATATCCTTTTACTTGCTATGCACTGAAACTCTGTTGTATTCTATACCAGTAAATTTAAATTTTGCAATTGCAACCTAAAACCAAAACTGTGCCAATGCTTGTGAATACAATGCAAAAAGAAGGATGTAGATCCAGTGCAGGAAAAGCATTCCATTTATATGGTAGTCTGTCATTGGACGACAGATATTGTGCATTTGTCATTGGGTGGCATTTTTACACACAGGAAAATATTCTCACTCAAAGGGTGGCAAACTCGCTTATGGATGTAGTTACTTATTAACCCCTTGAGTGCCAGAGGGGTATACAATGGAAGAAGGAGAGCGACCTATCAGCTACTAAATTAAAGGGATATTAATGTTTCACAATAAAATCAGCTCCGAATAATCTTCATAGTATTTGGGCCATGGAGAGTTTTATCTCAATACTGTCAGCGTTCAAGAGTAATTGAATGATAAAGTATCCCCCTCCCACCCCTTTTACTGATGTAACACTGATCACCTCAAAGCAGCAAGACTGTCCAGATGGATCACAGAGAGGGACAATCTTCAGTGAACATAAGGAAAAACCTGTCAAGGGGGCAGAGTTTTCCTTATGCTCACAGTAAGAAGATTGTCCCTTGAGATGAGCTGCCCGGTCCCAGGACCAGATGCCAAATCTGAGAGGTGGCTTACACAAAGCAATACATTGCGTACATTATGGGATTTTCGCCCAAATTACAGTAATGGAAATTGTGGGATATTTGATTTGTCCCCTTTAATGCTGCTGGTTTACAGCATCATTCTTCCACACTTCCCACAGAACTGCACTCAGAGGGTTACATTTACATTTCATTACACTGCAGCTGCTGGGAAAATTGCTGAGCTTTCAACTCACCATTCACTCCATGGGTAAAGCTTAAAGACATATTTTATTAAATATTCCTTTACTCTTTCATTTCTTATACACTTTTCATTACACGTTACATATGTCTGTATGTAAGGGGCTCAAAACGTGTCTCACTATCAGGACTATGTGTTGTATGTCTCATTATGGCATGCTGTGTCTATGTGTCTCACTATGGGGTGTATGTCTCACTATGAGAAATATGTGTGTGTCTCAGTATGGTGTGTGTGTGTGTTTGTGTGTCTCAGTATGAGGAGTGTGTGTATGTGTGTGTGTCTCATTATGGGATGAATATGTATGCTTCAGTATGGGTGTGTGTATCGCACTATGGTGACTGTATGTGTATGTGTGTGTGTCAGTATGGTGAGTGAATGTTTGTGTTTCACTATGGGTGTGTGTTTCAATATTATGTTTGTGTGTGACTCAGTATGGGGACACTATGTGTGTGTTTAAAGACGTGTGCATGTGTGTGTATATATAAATACGCCTGAGCTACTTTGTTACATATTTGCTCTCCACTAAGCCATGGTAGTATCCATTTGAATATCAGGTTGATGCTTCTCGCAAGGACAGTCCAGGCTTGAAACGTCAGGCAAAATTGCACTGCATATGAAAACTAGAAAACTACAGGCGTATGTTTTGTTCTTCCATGGAAAAGTTGCTAGTATAACAAGTAAGTAATTGTTTTATATGTATCTCTTCTCCTGTGCTGGTTACCTTAAACCTATCTTTTTGTCTCTGCAACTTTGCAGGCTTCACACAATGCACATGGTAAGAAGCATTTTACAGTAGGTAGTCTGATCTTATTTGAGATTCCAATTACATCTATTCCAAATAATTTCTGATTAGTCTTTTTTTAAATGTTGTGCCTTCATATAAATAATGTGTGGGTTATCTGGGAGATAAACTCCATGGACATTATCGACATTTAGAATACCCTGTTGTCTTTTAATAATCCTATTTCTCTAATGTTATTATTATAACTTGTCATATAAGCAGCATTTACTTTAGTTGATTCTTCTTGTTTTTTTCTCTTTGTATTCTAACAGTGTATTTCTTTCTAATTTATCTGCTTTTCTGTGAGTGATTTCTATTAGCGAAGGATCATATTTTCTTTCTGTAAATCTATCCTTCATTTATCTTGCTTGTTCTTCAACATCTGCCTGCTCTGAATAGTTCTTTTTGAGTTTTCTGAATTGGACAAAGGCAATGTTCCTTTTCCAATGTGGATGATGGTGGCTCTCAACTTACAAATCATTATTCACATCCACCTTTTTTAAAGAGATTTTGTAATGATCTTTTTCAACATCAAATCCAAGTCTAGAAACTAACCATTCACCTTATTAATTCAAGATACAGATCTTACTTTTAAATAATCTGAGGCTATGAACAAACTGTCTGAGAGAGAGAGAGAGACAGAGTGTCCCACTGAGAGGTAAAATGATAGATAAAGGGCCTTATGTTCAAAAGAAATGTTGAGGAATTATGGGTCAAGCCTTTTGCACTATGGGGAGAACTCAAAATTCTCATTGATTTAAATGGGAGTTTTAAAACCTTGAATGCTTGAGAGGTCTCTAACGCATTGATTTGCAATGCGTTATTATCATGACTCACTGGTTCATGCTAGATGTCTTCGTTTGCTAGTGACTGTATGCATACTCTCTCATGCGGTAATTAGTGCATTTTTATTCGGAGCTGCTCTGACGAGCTTATTTTGGGTCAGAGTAATGTTTTGCTCATGAGAGGGTTTGTGTGCCTATTTTAATGCACTAAAGCTTTTCCTCAGGGCTCAGTTGTTAGCCCTCGTGGTGAAAACTAAGTTCCCTGTTTGCTCTATTTGATACTCCATTTTGACCTTGGCATGTGCCTTGACTTTGTTTGAACTCTGCCTGTCTCAACCCGACTTGTTCTTTGACAGCGTGAACTCTGCCTGTCTCATCCTCAGCTTGTACCTAGACTTTGCTTGCGCTCTGCCAGCCCAGATTATTGGCTTTCCCTGACTATCCTTCTCTCTCTCCAGTATCTCTGCCTTCCCTGGTTAACCTGTGTATTCATCCTGGTCTGGCTTCGAACTCCACTGGGATTAGATATCTGCCTTTGTGACCAGCACCAGTAACATAGTTTAGACCTCAGCAAGGGTCCAACTCTGCTCCCAAGCCTTTCACTCAAGTTTTGCTACCTAGGTCCTCTACAGAGAACAGCCCTTTGTCCTGCCACCAGTATCCAGCCTTCTCTATGCTGACGGTTGGTGACCTTTCTAGAATTCAAGAAGTTGAAATCTCCTTTTAAATTAATTGATGTTTGGGGAATTTTTAATTTTCCGCTATAGTGCAAAGGTTTGACCTAGAATGTCTCCATTTTTTTTTTCAACATACAGTCTTAAGCCTATAAAAAAACAGATAATTTAGAAATAAATACTCTGTTAGAATAAAAAAAACAAGAAGAATGAACTAAAGTAAATGGTCCCTGTTATTACTATAATAATACAAATGTGGAAAAAAGAAGATTAAGTTACATTGGGAGGATTGGAATGTATCCTCCCAGATACCCCATATATTATTTATAGGAAAGCAGCAAATTTAAAAATGAGACTAAACAGACATTATTTGGATACAGATAGATGCAACTGGAGTCCTAAAATAAGATCTGACAACCTAAAATGTTTTTCCATTTGCATTGTATAAAACCTCCAAATTTGGAGAGGGAAAAAAAGATATGTTTAAGAGAAACAATACAGAAGATGAGGTACAGGTATCTTGTCATATTAGAAACATGATTTACATAGTAGAATGCTCAAGTAAACTACAACATGTGCTAAAAACATGTAAATCAGCCACAGAGATGATTAGTGAATATTTAACTATTTAATGACCAAGGACGTGTCAGGAGCATCACAGGTTTCGGTCCTTTAAGGAGGTGTTAAATGATCGCAGCTCGCTGGGGAGGCTGAAATTGACTGCTGTACCAACATGTGATCGCTGCTACAGCAATCACATGTGCTGGCTGAGCCAATGACAAAAGCAATGTATAGTATATGTTACGTCTGTCACTGTCCTCTGCCTCTACCCATGTCAGGTAATGCTGGATATACAGAGGTATAGTGTACCCATGTCAGGTAATTCTGAATATACAGATGTATAGTGTACCCATGTCAAGTAATGCTGGATATACAGAGGTATAGTGTACCCATGTCAGGTAATGCTGGATATACAGATGTATAGTGTACCAATGTCAGGTAATGCTGGATGTTCAATAGAAAAAGCATGTTTATATTGTGTTTTGGTATTTATGCACCTAAAAAATATGTGAATATGAATAAATATGCCTTTAAGAACTTCATAAGACTGAGCAAAGTATATAAAAGACAGAGAGAGAATGACAAGGCCTTGTACTCCCGAAGAAACCCATTGAATGAAAGGTATAAAGCAATGAGATGCCAGCCTATTTTAAAGGGATAGTAATACTTGCAAATTACTAATCCCCATATTGTAGCTTTGTTAAAAAGAAACTTATTGCCCCCAGTGTCATCTCTCAAACCCTTATGGTTTGAGAGATGATAGAGCTCAAAGTTCCCCCCTCCCTCCCCCTTCCCTGACTGAACGCTGAACGCTGACTGCAGGGATATCCGGTATTACTTGCATCAGGTGGCTCTGCAGCTGAGCCGAGATTGTGTTTATAGTAAATAAATCTTTCACTAAAATGGTCTTCTACGCGTACTTGCAAACCAAGCACATGTAGAAGACCATTTCAGTGAAAGAATTATTTTTTATAAACACGATCTCGGCTCAGCTGCAGAGCCGCCTGATGCAAATAAGACTGTCGTACAACAGCTTCCCCTGCAGTCCGAGTTCAGACAGGGAAGGGGGAGGGAGTATGGCCTTTGAGCGTTATCATCTCTCAAACCATAAGGGTTTGAGAGATGACACTGGGGCAATAAGTTTCTTTTTAACAAATCTACAATATGGGGATTAGTAATTTGCAAGTATTATTATCCCTTTAAGGAAGATGAGGAGGACAGACACCAACAGACCGAGTTCAACAGAGGTGGAAAACACAGATCTCAGAAATCTTGGAGCTGAGCTGGATGTTTATTGTATCTTCTCTTCTCTATAGTAATACAATACTATACTATGGGGCTTATGCACTAAGGTGTGATAAAAAGATGATAAAGTGGAGATATCTTCTCTACTGACATCACTTCTCCAGTTCCTAAGTTATTCTATGGAGCCTATTCATTAAAGGGATAGTAATACTTAAAAATGTAAAAAAAAATATGTTGTAGGGTTTATCCTCCTGAGTAAAACAAGAGATGACTTATCTCCACTTATGTGGAGATGATTTATCAAGTGATATCACTTCTCCAGTTCCTATGCTATACTATGGAGCCTATGCACTAAGATTTTTAAAACTTTGGAGATCTTAAAGGGATAGTAATACTTAAAATATAAAAAATGTAAAAAAAAATATGTTGTAGGGTTTATCCCCCTGAGTAAAACAAGAGTACTCCTACTGCTGAAAGGTGTTTTATTCAAAAGTTATTAATTTTCAAAGTTGAATTTTTAGGTGCAATATCACAGTGGCCTGAAATTGTACAGTGGCGCTATTGCTACACCATCCTATGGAGATTTATGGTCCCGGGACCAGAGCTGTCCATAGGATCATGTAGCAACAGTGCCACTGTACAATTTCAGGCCACTGTGATATTGCACCTAAAAATTCAACTTTGAGAACTCCAGCGTTTTAGAAATCTTAGTGCATAGGCTCCATAGTATAGCATAGGAACTGGAGAAGTGATATCACTTGATAAGTCATCTCCACATTATCACCTCTTTATCACGCCTTAGTGCATTTCCCCCTCCCCCTGTTTGGTTCTCTCTACTCTCTATCTTCAACTTGTACTTGAGCACTTATTTAAAAAGAAAGTGGTCAACTAATAGCACTTCCATTGATGGATTGCCACCCAGAGTTTGAAAAACTCTTATACCTATATTTCATGTTTTTCTTGTTATGTGTTAATACACTCATTTAAGGATAGCACAATTATCAAACTTTTTCACTACTGCACACACACTATTCTTGATAGAGAATAACAGATCACCATCACCTTATTGGTTATATAGCAGATGCATGATTTCACTAGAATGCAAGCGAATATACCATTTCTGTGGGTAAAAAAGAGAATCGCCTTTCTACATAGAGATAACAATATATTGATTGTGACAGCAGAGAGAAGTAGGAATTTATTCACAAATCTTTTCCATTTTTTATATATTTATTTTTATTTATGATGTAGTAAACATTCACGTTAGTAGATTTTATTTTTCTTTGGATATTGTAGTAATTATCACATATATTATTAGTTCTGAGAATTAATAGAATGAGTAGCAATGTAATGGGCATTCTAAGAATATGAGGAGGTACTATATATAGCAAGCTTTTCACTTAGGTGCATATGATGTTTTAAAATATTAATAGTTGTGAGAATGAATTTATTTAAATGGAATTAGTATATTGAGTTTATTTGGAGGTAGTATATTTTACATAATTTTTCAATTATGTGTATATGGTGACTGTTTCCTGCGATATCTCTAAGATTTTCTGCTTGGCTGTTTTGGGAGGTTTTTTTTTTTTTTTTAACTGTTACAGTTAAGTAAATATACATATAGTTGTTGTGTCGGGGCTATTATTGCCTTCATATTCTATACAATATATTTTTTTTTCTCATTTTCTAGTTTATTTTTTCTAGTTTTTTTATTTTTAGTGCCGGTATTATTTGGTATGTTTCTCTGAATAAATACACTGCTCAACCCTAAAACCGAAACATGAAGAATTTGAATACTCATTTATATATGAGAGACAATGTGAGACACAAGAGAATTTTTTTCGGCATCCTTTATGCGGACCTTGGAAGGCAATACAAAAGGGTAAACGATGAGGCATAATTTCAATTAGTCTATTGTTTCTTGGTGAATGTTAATACATGCAGCATCAATTTCAACACGCAACTCCTGCAAAGTGAGCAGTAAAGGATTCCGGCAGAGGTTGACACCCTCCACAGTGCAAATGACTTTGAAGGTTTTGGGTCGACACAGCTGTAGTAGTAACTTTCTGGTGGTCTCCTTGGTATGTGTTCTTTGTTATGAAGAGCATGCATAATGCCATTCTCCAGACCTGACGATGCTCACAAGATGTAGTCTAGCACTGTAAGCAAGTCACTGGCAGCTGATCGCTTTGTTCATCTCATAGAAACATAGAAACATAGAAGATTGACGGCAGAAAAAGACCACCTGGTCCATCTAGTCTGCCCTTTAGTATTCCTTTATTGTTATCTTAGGATAGATACATGTTTATCCCAGGCATGTTTAAACTGTGTTACTGTGGATTTATCAACCACCTCTGCTGGAAGTTTGTTCCAAGTTTCTACTACTCTTTCAGTGAAATAATATTTTCTAATGTTTTTCTTGATTTTTCCTCCAACTAGCCTCAGATTGTGCCCCCTTGTTCTTGTATTCAGATTCTTATTAATCACACTTCCCTCCTGAACCTTGTTCAGTCCTTTAACATATTTAAAGGTTTCAATCATGTCCCCCCTTTCTCTTCTTTCCTCCAGACTATACATATTTAGATCTCTGAGTCGTTCTTGATAAGTTCTATGCTTTAGACCTTCCACCATTTTTGTAGCTCTTCTTTGAACCCGCTCAATTTTAGTTATATCCTTTTGCAGATGAGGCCTCCAGAACTGTACACAGTATTCCAGATGTGGTCTCACTAGAGCTCTATACAGAGGGATCACAATCTCCCTCTTCCTGCTTGTTATACCTCTAGCTATGCAGCCAAGCATACGATTTGCTTTCCCCACCGCCTGGTTGCATTGGTTACTCATCTTGAGGCTGTCAGAGATGACCACCCCCAAATCCTTCTCTTCTGAAGTCTTTGCTACCACAGAACTGCCAATACGATAGTCAGATTGAGGGTTTCTTTTTCCCAAGTGCATTATTTTACATTTGGAAACATTGAACTGAAGTTTCCATTGTTTTGACCACTTATCTAATAGTGCCAAATCATTCTCCATATTACAGACACCTCCTGGAACATCAACCCTATTACACACTTTTGTGTCATCAGCAAACAAGCAAACCTTCCCTGCCAAGCCTTCCCTTATGTCACTTACAAACATGTTGAACAGAACAGGGCCCAGAACAGATCCTTGTGGCACTCCACTTGTAACCAGTCTCTGCTCAGAATACACTCCATTAACAACAACCCTCTGGTTTCTGTCCTTCAGCCAACTGCAGATCCACTGAACTATCCAGGGGTTAAGTCCAATTCTTGATAATTTATCTATCAGCTCTTTATGGGGAACTGTATCGAAAGCTTTACTGAAATCCAGGTAGGCGATATCCACAGCACCACCTTCATCCAGCACTTTAGTTACATAGTCAAAGAAATCAATGAGATTAGTCTGACAGGATCGGCCCTCAGTGAAGCCATGCTGGTTTGGGTCCATCAGGTTGTTTTTTGTTAGATGGTCAATTATCTTCTTCTTTAGAAGAGTCTCCATCATTTTTACCACTACAGATGTCAGGCTGACTGGCCTGTAGTTACTAGCTTCTTCTTTACTACCCTTCTTGTGAATGGGTACAACATTGGCCATTCTCCAATCATCAGGAACTTCTCCCGTAAGAAGGGACTGGTTATACAGATTAGTCAGGGGGCCAACTATGACAGATCGGAGTTCTTTAAGAACTCTAGGGTGGATTCCATCCGGACCCATCGCTTTATTTGACTTTAGCCGGACAAGTTCCTCTAGAACATCGGCCTCTGAAAACACTGGGGCTAAAATTATACAACTAGAGGCAATGCTGTGTTCAGCCATTTTCTGATTATGAGGGCCGCCGTCTGAAAAAACTGAGCAGAAGTAGTTATTCAGATGGTCAGCGACCGCCTTTTCCTCTTCTATATACTGATTTTTTCCGTTGTTAATTTTTGTAATCCCGCAGTTTTTCTTCTTCCTGTCACTGATATATCTGAAGAAGGTTTTATTCCCCTTCTTAACAGATTTGGCCATTTCTTCCTCTTTTGAGGCTTTAGCAGCATTTATCATCTGTTTAGTCTTCTTCTGTATAGTTTTATACCCTTCTCTGTCCGCTTCACTTCCAGTCTCTTTATATCTCTTATAGGCAGACTTTTTATCTTTCACTATAGCTCTTACCTCTCTAGTAAACCATAGTGGATTTCTCTTTCTTTTCCTCTTGCTAATTTGTCTAACATGTAATCTTGTTGCCTTTAAGAGGACTTCTTTGAGTGTCTTCCACTGAGTACTCACTCTCGGTGTTTTATCCCACCCTTTTAATTCTTTCTTTACATATTCTCCCATATCCTCAAACTTCGTCTTCCTAAAGTCCAATACTTTGGTTGCAGAATGGGATTTCTCGTAGTCAGTCTGGATTCCGAACCACAAACATTGGTGGTCACTGGAACCTAGATTTTCTCCCACCTTCACCTCAGATACCAGGTCTCCATTTGTGAATACTAAGTCTAGGATATTGTCCCCTCTAGTTGGCGCCTTCACCAGCTGTTTTAGGGACATCCCCGTCAGGGCTTCTACGATGCTCCTACTTCTACATGTGGACGCACAAGGGATATTCCAATCAACATCAGGCATGTTGAAGTCTCCCATAACTACTATATCTCCCTTTACTGCCATTTGGGTAATCTCGTCCACTAGCATGTTGTCTTGCTCTTCAGATTGCCCCGGAGGCCTGTAGACTGCACCTATTCTTGTAACTGATCCCTTTTTATTCTGCAGACAGATCCAGAGAGTCTCCAACTCTTTACATGAATTCTGGATCGCTGTGGATTTTATGCTATCTTTAACATAAATGGCTACCCCACCCCCTCTTCTCTCAGCCCTATCTTTCCTATACAACGTGTATCCCGGAATGGCTATTTCCCAGTCATTACAGTCCCTGAACCATGTCTCTGTTATTACAATCAAGTCCAAGTCATCTCTACAAACTATTGATATTAGCTCGCTGAGCTTGTTGCCTAAGCTGCGAGCATTAGTACACATTACACGAAGAACATTACATTTATCACCAACAACAACTCTATCTACCGCACCATCATCTACCTCACCAACATCTGTATGTAAAGCACC
The DNA here is from genome assembly GCA_037306005.1 of Rhinophrynus dorsalis. Lineage (NCBI taxonomy): Eukaryota > Metazoa > Chordata > Amphibia > Anura > Rhinophrynidae > Rhinophrynus > Rhinophrynus dorsalis. The sequence continues at coordinate 227,145,066 of CM074722.1, forward strand.
AGCAACTTCCTGTGCACCAACATCTGTATCTATCACACTAACAAACTCAGAACCCTGGTTCACCAAAACTGTTCGGGGACAGAAATCAATCTTCTCAATGAAATTCCTGCCCCCTCCATCTAGTTTAAATGCCTCTCCAAGAAACACCTGAACTCTTCTCCAAGTACCTCAGTTCCTCTGTGTGACGGGTGCAGACCATCTCTCTTGAACATTTCTTTACAACTCCACCTTCTAACACTGTGACTGACAAATCCAAAACCTTCTTCTTTACACCACTGTCTTAGCCAACCATTGAACTCCAGGATACGAAGTCTCTTACTATTTTCAGAGCGGACTGGCAAAATCTCTGAAAAAGTGATAGAGTCTGTCATTCTGCTCAGCTCCAGGCTGAGACTTTGAAATTCCATTTTCACCTCTTCAACACTTTTCTGGGACAAATCGTTTGTACCGAGATGAATGATCAGATCAACTTCAGTCTCCTTTGTTGCAGCCTTGACAATATTTGAGATGCGTCTTTTATCCCTGCTTGCAGTAGCACCAGGAAGACATCTCACCTCCTTCAGTCCATCCTCATTCTGCCCTAAAGCAACACCTCTAACAATCGAGTCACCAACAAGGAGATGCTTTCTCTTCTTTTTAAGTCCATTTTCTGCTCCTGACTGCTTGTTACAATTCTCTCCTTTGGGACTCACAACATCCCGTACCTGAGTATCTGTGCTTTTATCTTCTGAAATCTCACTTTCCAATTCAGACAGGACACCAAAGGGATTACACACCGAAATACCAACAGTGTTGTGCTTCTGCTCCACAACTCTCAACCTCCCGGAACCAACTGTCTTCCACACAGCCCTTCTCTTCATGGGCCGTTGGGGCTGCGGCGGTGGATTACATGGTTGCTTGACTTCACACTCTAGCTGGGAAAGATTCACTTCTTTTGATTGCAGATAACACACCAAAGACTGCAGCCTGGAAATTTCACCATACAATGTGGACAGATGCAAACATACTGGACAACACCCCAAACTCCAGAGAGTACTGCGGAACACAACAGCCAGACAAGTGTTACACTGCACCAAACCAGACATCTTAGAATTAAAGCAGTTACTCACCAAACTGACAAAACCAATGCCTTCACCAAACTCCTGCCGTTTTCAAACTACTGCAGTTTTTGAAACTACACACTTCTGTCTGTCTGCTGCACTTGTGTCTGGCTGCAAACTACTTACAGAGTAAACTCACAGAGTTGAAACCTCCTATAAATACACCTACTGCAGTTGATACGCTAATGAAGCGAGCCAAGCCTTTTCTTATGCTAATCTAATGAAACCAGTTACCAGCTACACCCAAATAGACACCTATGCACACTATGCAGAAACCAAAACAAGCCAAATACAAACTTAAGCACTAATGATCCAAATTAACCAAAGTAAATAAACACACAATTCAAACTAAATACTAAATGCAACACAATTCCAAGTACTACAACATAAGCAGTATTAAAGAATGATAGTAAGATTTTTTTTTTTTTTTTTTTTTAAGTTTTTTGTCTACAATAGAAAAGAAGAGAGAAGTAAGAGTGAAGTAATAGTAATAGCCTGAGCTTACCTCAAGCTTGACTTAAGTACTGCAGTTTTTGAAACTACACACTTCTGTCTATCTGCTGCACATGTGTCTGGCTGCAAACTACTTACAGAGCCAACAGACTCAACAGGACTAACATCATTGCACATTACCAACGTCACACCAAGCTGCGTCGCATTGGCTATCATTGACAAAGATCCTGTCCTTCTCTGTGTTTGTCAGTTGGCTATATATTGATACTGTTATACCCTGGGCTTGTCAAGAGAAAACTTGGTTTAATCATCTCCACAGCTCACAGTTGGTCTGCCAAACAGATGACCTTTATACTCATCTACAAATTCAACTTGTAACTCAGGTGACCCATCGATGTAGCTCATTGCTTGGGAAGATTTGTATAAGTCTACGTTTCTTCCTTTGTGGTGTCGCAATTTTAATATTGAGCAGTGTTACTATACAGAAATATAATGGTACAGCCATTGTCAATCCACTGCAGGATCAAGGCCTCCGCAGAAAACCAGCTGATGCATTTACTAGCTAAAGTATCCCACTGGGTCATTTTATATATACAGTATCTCACACAAGTGAGTAGACCCCTCTGACACTCTGCTACAATGTAAAGTAGTGAGTGTACAGCCTGTATAACAGTGTAGATTTGCTGTCCCCCTCAAAATAACTCAACATACAGCCATTAATGTCTAAACCTTTGCAACAAAATATATAAATAATTTTTGAATGTTAGTTCAGTATAAGAGGTATTATCACATACTGTAATACAGATTAATTTTCCATATACACCACTAGTCTAGGCTTTCTTAAATTAAGATCATCTCTCATTCACTCTCTCTCTTTATTTATATGTAACCCCTCTGGGATCACAGTGATTTCTGCAGGCACTGACTATCCTGCAGTTCCTGTGGAGTGGCCAGCAGATGGCAAGCTCCTATGCACGTGGATGGATATTCAGGACTCCATTTTAGTTTTGGAGTTGGTTTTAGAGCTGGGTTGAAGTGAGTGAATGAGTCTCTTCTAAGCAGGGAATGCTGACCTGGCTGATCCAGTTAGGGTTGCCACCTTTTCTTCAAAAAAATACCGGCCATGGCATTCCCTCCATAGACTTAACATTGGACAGAAGCCAATTTTTACTGGCCTGCTTGTAAAATACCGGCAGGGAGGCAAACCTAGATCCAGTGCTGGAGGATCATGGAAGAAGCATTCAAGCAGATAGCTGTAACCAGCCCAAGGCACATAACTGATCCTGGCAGGGAATTCTGTGAAGAGTGCAGGAATTCCAGCAGCAGTTAAAGGAGCAGGCACTCCCCTTCCTAAACTGACCAGATTGCAGACTGTGGAGTGGTAAGCTTGAAACCTCTCCCCCTGTTTCACCACAGGGCACCCTGAATCTGGTTACGCAATTAAAGAGACCTTGCTCTATAGATTCTCTGATCATTGGAAGATCACAGCATAACACAAACCATAATGTGGATTACACTTACTCTGGGCCCCAGCTATGTGCACCAACTAATGGTACCCAACTGCCAATAGGGTGAAGCCTAGGGTGGGCCGTAGTATTTGTTGTGGGTGGATGAATACCATATTGACCATTGCATTCTTGAACTGTTTTACTGTATTATTTTCATGTATCTGTTATATTCCTGCATAGGGTTTTCTTTCTGTGCAATACAAAGTTCTATTTAAGATAGTTCTGTGTCAGTTTTATTGCTCACTTAAATATGTTCCCAACTGGGCCCCACATGCATACCCTGGATGCCCAGCTGGATGGAGGCACTGCCGCAGTCATGTACCCCAATTCCCAGGTAGCGGAGGCTCAGGATCGGCCTACAGAGCACAAGGAGATTTCTGGGGTAAAGGACCACAGGGGTGTCTGTGGGCCTGCACAAGACCCAGTTACATATATTTACAGAGGCACATCAAATTCCCATATTCCCAGGATTAGTTAGCAGAGTTGGACAGATTACATAGAGGAAGTCACAGTCTGGATTCTACAGTGACAGATCTATGATCATTTTAACAAGTGAATATTGTCTTACCATATAATAATGAAGCCTGCCAAACATCCAAGGGGTTAATATGGTCTAAGACAAGTGCACAGAGAGTCCTAGTCCTAGTTCTACAGAAAGGGAATTCTGGGATTGGATCCATCCTCATCCACTTCAAAATCAGAACTTGGATAATTAATATACTCTAAGGTGCAAACTCACAGCCTGTGTGTAATCACTAAAAGTTCAGTGTGGTGAGTGGGAAGGGGCTTGGCCCAGGATGTTAGGAAGACAGCAGAAACACTTCAAGGAGAAAAATATATTTAATAGCTCCTCCCTCCACATAACTGGCAAGCGCTCCCAGTAATATCATTTTCTCATAAATATTTATCTTTGCAGTTCAAGAATGAGCAGAGTGACTCAGTTCTGACTGCATGTATTCATTGACAAAATGTGTCTTCTCTGGTATTCGCACGCGAGGGAGTGTTCCCTATGGTCATTCACCCACTGTCAAGAATGCTTACTTTCTCTTAGTATGTGTGCCAAATACCTGTAACACCCTTCTTTCCACACCCTCCTGTACACAGCCTGAGGTCTTACATTTTCTGCCAGTGCATGGCAGTTCCGCTGGGCGTGGAAATACCATCACTAATGGGGGTGAACAAACAAACTTATAACCTCCAGACCAAATCAGTATACACATAACATATCTTGTGCCTTCGGTCACCAACCATGACTGTGTTTTAGCATCGAAACTGGTACACTAGATTGCACTTCACAATCTTTGGCAGCAGAAAGCAGTTTGTTCATGTAGATACAGTTACAGGTTTAAAGGAAACATATTGCTTAAAACAAGTAGGAAGTACAGTTATGTAATAGTACCTTCACATTTATACTCTGTATTTGTAAATGAGTAGTATGAGCATAGCAGCAAGCTGACACTTATGATCAGCGACTGAGGCCTGGACAGATTTATCTCTGATTGGTGCATTCACCTGCAAAAACGCATGCTTCCTTATAACTATCTTACAGTCAGTAACAGACTACTGTTAATGGTTACCGGTGACTTAAAAATCTCGAAATGAGAAATCCAGAGGTCTATGAAGGTAAGGGGTGTATTACATTAGTATTATTACTATGCTTTTTAAAATAAGAACTTACTTGACACAGCAATAAACATTTATTATGAAACTATATGTTATATAGCTTTTTCTGCTGAGTAAAACAGTGTATAAGAAGGATACTGGAGCTGCTGGTATATGCTTTGTTCAAAAGTTCAGATAGTCTAAACTTAGACTTTATTTTAATCAAACAGTTAGCAATGGTGCCATCTGGTGTTCATAGGGCAATTTTTTTAGAATTCACTCTCTGGCAACTGGAGTTTAATTTAAACAAAATTGAGCATTAATAGATTTGAACCCTTTGAGTGCCGGAAAAGGTAGTGTTGAGGCCGGCCTGGGACAATTTGGGGGGTTTATTATCCTGCCAAACACTGAAATTTTGGACCTGTCACTACTAGAAGCCTTCAGATTCCCTCCAACAATAATCACCAGACAGATCAGCAAGTCCCCACCTCTCCACTCAGTCTCATCCCACAGGTATTAGCTCTATTTCTCCTCCATGCTACTTCCACATGAGACTACTAAGGGAAGGGAAAAAGTAACAACAGGAATTTCACCTAGCAAGGGATACTCCTCTTTGCACTGTCAAGCAAGCTCCCAGCCATCTATCCCCAATAGACTTGTGTGAATCGGTTCGTTAAAATTTGGAATTCGGACGAATAGGGGATTATTCGGACCAAATCGAATGGCAATGTTCAAATTCGAAAAAACTCTGAATATGAAAAGTCCTGGTTCCGAATTTCGTTAAAAAATTCGGAAATTCGGACAATGGGCTTCCCGTGTGTGCGCTCTACTTTCCATCCCTCTCTAGTCCAATTAGCTTCTTTCTTACATGGTGGGTTTCTTCTGTAGTCCAGTGAGCTTCTTTGTTTCATGATTGGGGCTGGACTAATAACACAGACACCCAGACAGTTTGCATTTCCTGTTACTCCGTTGTTTGAGCTCAGAGAGAGAAGAAGCAGAGAGAGAGTGTGCAAAAAAGCCATATATTAGCCAGTCTAGTGCCTTATTGCCAGTATCAGGAGATGATTTATTTTAAGTTACACAGCCAATCTGACAGTTGTTGTGTAGACAGGCATCCAGCAAAATTGCCTTATTGCCACAGCAAGTCATCTTTGTTCCTGCTTAAAAATATTAGGGATTTGGTTATAGAAGTTCCAGGGCGACACAGGCAGTGTGCCATTTTTGTAGGTTAGGCAGGCATCCAGCAAAAGTGCCTTATTGCCACAGCAAGCCATCTTTGTTCCAGTTCAAAGATATAAAGCATCTGTTTAAATAAGTTCCAGAGTGACACAGCCAGTGTGTGTTTTGTGTAGGCAGGCAGGCATCCAGCAAAAGTGCCTTATTGCCACGGCAAGCCATCTTTGTTCCAGGTTAAAAATATTAGGGATTTGGTTAACTTAGTTTCAGAGTGACGCAGCCAGTGTGCGTTTTGTGTAGGCAGGCAGGCATCCAGCAAAAGTGCCCTTTTGCCACAGCAAGATATCTTTGTTCCAGTTTAAAAATATTAGGGATTTGGTTAAATAAGTTGCAGAGTGATGCAGCCAGTGTGCGTTTTGTGTAGGCTAGGCAGCCATCCAGCCAAAGTTCCTTGTTGCCACAGCAAGCCATCTTTGTTCCAGTTAAAAAATATAAAGCATTTGTTTAAATAAGTTCCAGAGTGACACATTCAGTGTGCCATTTGTCGTGTGGCAAGGTCTTAACATTTTTAAATTATTGTAGTACACTACTGACCTATCTGTAATGGATTTGAGTCATAGTGAACAACCTGATGTTGCTCTTCCTGGTACCAGCTGCAGTGACCCAGCAACCTCCAACTCCACCACAGTGCCGTTGCTTTCAGGCAGAGCTAGAAGCAGCAGACGGCTGTCAGTAGTACTAGTCATACTCAGCAGCAGCGCTCCAAACCAAAAACTAGAAAGATGAAGGGAACTGCAGGTCATTTTACCTCTTCTAGCAATGTAGAGAGGTCCAGGCCCTCCTCTAAGACCATGAAGCGGTGGTCACCTGTGTCCCATCAGCTGTTTTATGATGATCCTCCCCAAACCACCTGCACAATGACTAGTGCTACTGTCAGCTTAGTCACCACCTCTGCTACTGTCAGTTCTATAAACTTTGGGACATCTAGCATGTGTAACACTACTGGTCAGACACTGCGAGCAGTGTCAACGCAGGATTTATACAGAGAACATCCGTGTAAGCAGCCCAAGCGGAAATGATTGCAGTATTTAGATAACATTTTTTCCTTCCACCACTGTCACTGTCACTGAGAGCATTTCTTCTCCAGAAAAGGTTATTGAGGGACATAGTTTGCCATTTCCCGATAGCCACCAGACAGAAGAGGGAATTCAGCAGGTCTCCCCAGAATCTGCTGCTGCTGATGATAATGTTTCTTCCTGTCCTGTAAAAGAATCTGAGGGATCAAGGCCTCCTACGCTTGATTTTTCCACTGAGCTTGATTATTCCCCTGAGCTTAATTTTTCCCCTGCTTCCCACAGTACTCTTACTGTTTCTCCAGCTACATTATTGTCTTCAATTGACAACTTAACACCTGCCTCTCCAGTTCAATTTGAGTCTCCCAGCCAGGTAGTAGCTGCTAGTGTCTCCGCCAGCAGTTCTACTGTTACTCCATTATCCTCCTCCAGTCCCAGTCCCAACATCCCTGTTGCCATCTGTAGGTCTACTGGTACCCCTGTAAAGGTACATAGAAAGAAAAAGCATAGTGAGGTTGCTCCAGCATGTGAAGATTTAGAAATTGTCACCTCCGTTTCTTCTTCCCCACCACCTTCCAGAGTCATCTGTCGCTCCAAAGCATGGGACCATTTTGTGGCACTTGGCGATGGCCGGCTAGAAAAATGCAAATTGTGTGGCAGGGAAGTCAGCCGTGGGAGGGTGTTGGGTCATCTAACCACCTCTGGGATGAACCAACACCTGAACACCTACCACAAGTCAGTGTTGATAAAATCAGTAAGTGGCACTACTAGTACTGCATATCCCAGTGTCACACTCACGACCAGTAGGCAGCAGGAGAAAGGGCAGGGGGCTCATGCCACATCTGGTCCTAGTAAGAGAAGCAGACAGTGTCAGCCCATCCCAAAATCAATACAGCCCACATTGGAGGATTTTGGTGGGTTTCATTCCAAGGGGATGTGCAGACAGCAGTCCATGAAAAGGAAAATCACACGCCTCATTGCACAGCTCATAGCAGTTGGGGGTGCTACTTTTAATTTGGTAGCCCTTCCAGCAACTTATGGAGGCTGTCGCACCCCGATATAAAATTCCATCCCGCACCACATTCAGTAGAACTATATTGCCCTCACTGTACCGGTTGTGCGTTAGGGTTTTGAAGGACCTGCTAGGAAAGGCTGGTGGACAATCAGTGCACTTTACCACTGACTTATGGAGTGCTCCGAGTGGCCAGCATGCCTTCCTGTCATTGATGGCACATCGGTGGCAGCCCAATGTGTTGCAAGACACACCAATACCAACAACAAGTTTAGATGCTGTAGCCAAGCAGGCAGGGCACCGCTCTTTCCTCCTCCATGCTGAGGTAATGGATCAGCAGCACACCTCAGATAACATTCACAAAGCACTGTAGAACATGGTGGCGCAGTGGCTAGGGGAGCAGGCAGGCACACAGGCACAAATGGGGTTTGTGGTTACTGATGGTACAGCTAACATGATAAAGGCTCTCCGGGATGGAAGATTTGTGGGTGTGCGCTGCTCAGCACATGTCCTGCATCTGGTAGTGAAGGCTGCTCTCGAGGATGGCAGTAACACTGGAAGGTTGCCAGCACTTCTGGAGTCGTGCCGTCAAATTGCTGGCCTCTTCCATCGGAGCATCAAAGATAGCCAGCTCCTCAGGGAGGAACAGAAAAAGGCAGACCTCCTTGAGCACTGCCTAAAACAAGATGTTGGGACCAGGTGGAACTCCACCTTAGATATGCTAGAGCGTATCCTGGAACAGAAAAAGGCAATTCACGGGCTGACTGGGCCCTGATGGAACAGGTTGTGACAGTCCTCACACCTTTCCGTGCTTTGACGGAAATCTTAAGCAAAGAGAATGCTAGCCAGGCCGAAGCCATTCCCCTCTTCACACACCTTTCCTTAAAAATGGACGATTTTCTTGCCCGTAGGGAACGCTTGCCTGGTGCTGAGGGTAATATACTTCCTGATGTTGCTGCCCTTCTAACGAGGCTGAAGAAGGAACTGACTCAGCGTATGGAAGAGCGAATGGACAATTGTCCCGACTTAATGCTTTCCACGATTTGCGATCCTCGAATCAAAGGCAAGATGGCACTTAGTTCCAATTCCCTCACAGCCTGGAGGGAAAAATTGATAGCGAGGGTGCGTGAGAGGCAAGAAAAAACAGGTTGCAGTCACAGGAGGCGGGAGCTGATTCCACAGATGAGCAGGAGGAGTGTGGTGGTGGTCTTTCAGGTACTATCTGTAGCAGCGCCAGTAACACTTCATCTTGTTCTGGTGGAGCAACTGCTTTTTATGCTGAGTCAATGGACAGATAATGCTTTGGACAAAACAAACAGCTCCCCCTAAATAGAAAAAGTGCTGAGTTTGAGGTTAAGGTTTACCTTGCGGAACCTTCTTTGCCCCCCAAGTACAGATCCCTTGACTTTCTGGGATAACAAGAGGGCTGTGTGGCCTACTTTGTCCCTGGTAGCCCAAGACCTACTTTCTTACCCCCCAAACACTGTCCAGAGTGAATGGGTATTTTCCATAACAGGAAATATACTTAGCCCCCAGCTCTCTCACTTGGCCCCCCAGCTCATGGAGCAAATTACTTTTTTAAAACTCAACCTGCCAAATACCCTGCTCTCAGGTTTGATGCAGATTAGAAAAACAAAAAGGTCTTAATCTAGAATCATCCATAGTACCATGATACGCTGAGCGCTCCAGCTTACCCAGCTTTAGAACAGTGGTTGGTTGGGCAGAGGACACCCCCCTGACTTGGTGGGACACAGGGGGGAATTTAAAGTCTACATTGTTGTCCTACTATACAAGTTGTTCAGTCTTGCTCTATTGTTTTTCATCTCTTCCAAAAAAAAAAAAAGTCTACTGTATCTATCCGAGTCCTGCTCCAGTGTTCTGCAGTATGCTGCTGGCTACATCTGCAGTTTTGCTGTCATCCTGAGTCTGCCTCCCTCCAGTTATCCTCCGTTGCTGTATCCATCTACTGAGTCCTGCTTCAGTGTTCTGCAGTGTGCTGCTGGCTACATCTGCAGTGTTGCTGTCATCCTGAGTCTGCCTCGCACCAGTCATCCTCCATTGCTGTATCCATCTACTGAGTCCTGCTCCAGTGTTCTGCAGTTTGCTGCTGGCTACATCTGCAGTGTTGCTGTCATCCTGAGTCCGCCTGCACCAGTCGCCCTCAGTGTTCCTTCTATTAGCTATATCCATGCTTCATCCATAGTACCATAAGGCTAAAGCTCCACCTTACCCTGTTCCACCGTCTTCATTTAGACCCTAGAAATGGTTACATTTATTTTTATTTATCTAATTTTGACCTTTATTGCATTTTTAAAAGCATGGCAAATTCGGATGAATAATTTGGTTTTTACCCGAATTTCGTCCGAATCAAACGGAACCAGTCCGAATTTCGGATTGATCTAATTAAAAAAAAAAATTTGTCCGAAAACTAATTTTAACAAATATTTTTGCCGTGCACAAATAGTTTCTCCTCACTCCCCTTTCAATTTCTTCTTACTGACTTTACTAGAAATCCAAAAATAGAGGACTCAATAAATGGTCCTAATTGAGAGGTCAATCCAAAGTATAACTCTGCCCAGCAGAGGACATGCTAGTACAATATCTGAAGTTTTATTCTTTGTCTATATGTGCTATTAAACTGCTACACTTAGATTCTCCTGGTTGTCTGCTTTGTGCTCTGCTTTATCTTTCCAAATTTTCTACATTTTCTATCAGTTGACTATGCAACTTTCTAAGATATAGCTGGACTAGACATAGAAATTTTCACTTTTACACTTTTTATCATTCTCATAGTTCTAGCAGACATTTCTCATATTTCATCTTCATATGTTTGGATCTTCATCTCCATATATATTAGAACTCTATTCTGATACTTTTGATTTAATAATGAATTGATCTATTCACCGATTTATAGATTTTTTTATTCCTTGAAAAGGTTATTAAATGTAATGAGGATAGGGGAACAGAAAAGAAAGGGAAATAACAAAAGAAGAAGAGGAATGAGTGATACAATACATTATTTATTATTATTATTATTTATATAGCACCAACTAATTCTGCAGAGCTGTACACTTGGGAATAGACATACAGTTATTAAACAGTACAATCAAATGTGGAGAACATAAGGATCAGAGGGCCCTGCTCATGACAGCTTACAGTCTAGAGGAAGGTAGGTTTGACACAGAGGGAGTAAGTGCTATTGGGTGTAAGTGCCTCCTGCCACATGAACTGCCGGTCAGTGGGTGGGAGTGAGAAGTGCTGTTGAGTGCAGTGGTCCACGCAAGGGATGATTCTTGGTGGTAATGTTTGTGGGTGGTGTAGCCCACAGCATCAATGAAAAAGGATACAAATTATAATTATACCTGTTAAGGAAAAGCAGTCAGGCATCTTCCAGGACAACCTGGTCTAAAGAATGATGAGGAGGAACATTTGATTTGAAGGCTGGGGGAGAGTCTGATGGGGTGGGGTCAGTACATTGGTACAATGACTAAAACAGTAGCCAAGAGAAATTGAATATACTTTATCAGTTGCATTGTAGGATAGAGAGAAGAAAGGGGGAGGGGGATCACTAATTGTTATAAAGAAAAGGAAAGAAGTGCCAGACCTCGAAGATCTGGAGATCGCCAGACATCAGGCATAACTACCCAATATGAACCCCAGGACAAGCACTAGCCTTCCAATATCATCAAATCAGAAGGACAAACCATTAGTATACTCAGTGAACATCACAAACCTCTTCTGTCCATCTCTACCACTCCTTGTATTGTTAGAACCCATGTTGCTTTGAGCAATCTCTCAAGTTTATTTGGCCAGAGTAAAGGAGTCAGCCTTCAATGGAAGTTTAGATGCCCTGCAAGGAAGCATGGATAGACAGAGGGTCCAGTAGCAAGCTTGATCTGTCAACCATTAGTAAATTAGAAGAAACCAGCGTGAACTAGTGTAATAGCATAATCTTGAAAAGCAATGAGTAAACCTATTAAACTTCTCAGTGAAAATCACCAGGAGCTTGCCACCATAATCTGTGTTCTATAGAATGTCAGGAATCCTCTCCCCCAGTCAGCCCCCCAACTCTTCTGACATCAACGACAGACCCCCAACTCCCATGGACCAGAGACTGAGCATGAAGAATCCCTGTGAAGGACTTCAGTCTCCAGATCAGTTAGGAACCTGGATATCTTGTGAAGAGAGATGAATAGTAAGAGGGGACCCCACAACAGGCCCTAGCCTTATATTATTATCAAAGTAGAAAATACAAATCAGTATCAGATCCAGAAGATATCAGGACCACAATATACAGTATAGCAAAAAACCATGAGAAAAAAACACAAAACAGTTTTGGATCTGCAGATATGGTTTTCCTCTGCGGTAGCATTCAAGGTAGCAAACTACTTAGATTCAGACTGGTGGCTCCATTCCATGTGCAGTAACAGCCTCAGGTTGAGAATATTGATGCGGTGGGCCAAGGAGCTGTATCTGCAATATCTACAATAGCTATTTTGCTGGATGGTATATTGTTAACAGAAATGGTGAGAGGGATTGTGAAACCCCATTTGTAGCAAATTCCTCAAGGACTCTCTAATTAGCTTCATCTTGCAGTGTTGCTGAGACAGATGTCTTCCTCTGGCGACTCAGCAGCAGCAAACTCCTGGATGTCACTGCTGGGGGTGGCAGTGATGCCCATCTCCATTTGCATCACTTTCTCCCATTCCCTAGCACTTTCAGGTAAAAAAAAGGCCCTCATTGTCTTCTCCACACCAGCTGCTCCACCGCCACCCTCACTCTCATCACCACAACCGCCACCAGTCTCTTGCTGCTGTATGGGAGTGGGTCTGGTTGGTGATAACAAGTGTGGCAGAGTCTCCCTGCTGTCACATTTGCAATCTCTTCAGCATAATCTTCTTCAACATAACTCCCCAGAGGGACAATGCAGGGGGGAATGGGAATCATAGGGAAGGGATATGTGGCCTTCCTTGACTGGGGGTATGGCTGCTGACTTCCCCTTCTACCTCAGCAGCATCAGGGCCCATCTAGCTAGTCCCAGCAGCTGCTTCACCTCCAACCTCACCTCCACCAATCTCTAACTGCTCTGTGATAGTGGGACTGCTTGGGAATGGGAATGCCAAGTGTATCCTGCTCACATTGCTAGCCAGTTCTGCCTTCTTTAATATCTCTCCCCACATCCAAAAGGAAGATGTTGAGGGAATGGTCCTTATTGGGTCTGGGGAATGTGGACTCATAGTCCCTTTAGCACTGGTGCTAACTTCTTCCTCCTCCTCTTCTGTGTCACTAGGTACATCACGGTCCTGTCAGCTTCTCTTTTTGTTTTATTACTGGTGCTCATAGCATCAGCTGATCTTGTAATAACTTTTTTAAAATTTGCTTTTACTTGTTTTGCTCACGTTCTCTATCTCCTTTCACTCATTTTACTGCCTATTCTTCATCATGCTGCATGGTGGGAAATTTGGGTTTTTATAGTATGTAGACAGGAAGTTTCATCTCTTTGGAAGGCATAGGTGGAAAATGGGATCTTTTCACAAATTTTCTTTTGGTCTTAATGAAAATCTAATGGTTTTGCTATGAGCGAAACTTCCAGTGAAAAAAAAGCAGAAAACCACGTGTTCTTCACAAACTTTCATGCTGGAACAAAACAGGACTTTTCACACATGACTAATAATGTGTGTGTGTGTGTGTGTGTGTGTGTATTATATGAGGATTTAGTGAACTTACAATTAAAACCTTTTCTTTTAGTCCATGTGGTAAACAGGGTAAAGGACAGGACACGTCTAAAAACAAGGTCCCTGAGGCAGAGACTCCCTCCTTACCTCCACTTTACCCCCACCAACTACTTTCAGTTTTATCAAACAGCAAAGGTTAGATAAAGCAGACAGAAGTGAAAGGAAAGAAGGAAATCCCCTGAATAGAGAACCTAAGAGTATCCCTCTGCCCAGGGACTCAAACCACGTTTTATTTGTCCCACATGGACTAAGAGAAAATGATTTAACAGTAAGTTCAATAAAATCCTCTTTTCTCTGTCGTCCAAAATGGAACACCGGAACCATGGGGATATACCAAAGTTGTCTGCCAAGATTCCAAGGAGGGAAAAATAGAAAATCTCCACTGGAGACCAGATTCTACAAAACCAGATGGTACAACATAAAACTGAGTTCTCAACGGACACTGAACTTACACACAAAACATCAGTAATTGAACAGGAAACAAACAGGGATCTGATCTTCAGAGAGAAAAAAGAAGCAAGAAGGACCCACATACAGGCATCACAGACTGAAGGAACTTCTGGCCACAGCTGGCCTCAACCGAGACCAGGACATTCACACGATAGTATTTGGTGAAAATGTGTAAGGAGATCATGATTTTGGTGAAGACTCTTGAAGATCTAGATGAAAAGGGCAATGAACTGAAAATTACTGTCCCTGAAAAGCAAAATGCAGGAATCATTGATGATTAGGGTGGATTAGTACATGCAGGTAACCATCCTGGAGGTCTAGACTCAAATTCCAGCACAAAATTGTTGAGGCACTTTAAATTCAGTATGGGACAGAAACCTCCATCTTTCTTTTTGGAACAATGAAACAATTTGTGTACACTCTGGAGATGCACTCCTGTGGAGGGACAGGGGCTAAAACCTGCATTTATAGCAGGGAATATACCTTGTCTAGAAACAAACAGCCTTGATCCAAACTCAAGGAACTGCACAAGAAAAAATGGTGAGGGGGGAGGAACTTGAAGTATATGCGGTACCCATCAAGGTTCACCCACAAAACACACTGAATTATCACTCACATTGCCAATGCGTCTTGGAAAAAAGTGGGGGCAGAGACTTACCATGACCTCACGAGCAAGTCATGATAAGGTGGACTTGTCAGTATTAGGCTTCTAAACATTATTTTGCCTGACCAGTGGCGTAACAATAGGGGTCGCACCTGCGACTGGGCCCTCGCAGGGGCCCAGCTGCCCCCTGCGACCCCCTCGCCACGCGCCCGCAGCAACCTATAAAACAGGGCAGCACAGCTGATCTCCTGGCGGCTGGTGCTCTAGTCATACAGTGCTCTGGGAGATGACAATCTCCCGGCGCTCTGCGTTAATAACAACTGCGCGGGAGTTCCAGTCAGAGGTCTGTGCTGAATCTGTCATGTCACACACCGCTAGACCACCAGGGACTTGAGGTAGGAAAATGGGGGGGTCAGTAGGGGAAATGTGGAGATGGGGGCATTGTGGAGATTAAGGGGCAATGTGGAGAATGAGGGGCAGTGTGATGGGGGCATTGTTCAAGAAGCAGTGTGGAGATTGAGGGGCAGTGTGGAAGGGGCAGTGTGGAGAATGTGGGGCATTATGGAAAGGGCATTGTGGATAATGAGGGGCATTGCGGAGATTGAGGGGCAATGTGGAAGGGGCATTGCGATAGGGGCATTGTTGAAGAGGCAATATGGAGAATGAGGGGCATTGTGATGGGGGCAATGTGGAGAATGAGGGGCATTGTGGAAGGGGCAATGTGGAGATGGGGGCATTGTGGAAGGGGCAATGTGTAGATTGAGGGGCAATGTGGAGAATGAGGATCATTGTGATGGGGGCATTGTAGAGAATGAGAAGCATTGTGATGGGGGCATTGTTGAAGGGGCAATGTGGAGAATGAGGGGCATTGTGGAAGGGGCAATGTGAAGAATGAGGGGCATTGTGGAAGGGGCACTGTGAAAGGGGCAATGTGGAGGTGGCCAACGTGGTTGAGGGGGGCCAATATGGTCGGGGGGGGCCATGGCAATTCTTCCACCAGGGCCCGGTGGCTTCTAGTTACGCCTCTGTGCCTGACCAAGCTTATTTGAGTTTTAGGAGAGAAAGCTCCTAAGGGACCGCTTTCGTAAGGCAGGAGCTTGCATCAAGAACTTTGATGAGTAACGCCAACAATTCAACATTCGGAACATCCCCTTGGCTGGTCAAATGTTTTTCACCCCAGATAGCCATAGTTATAGAGACTCAAGTGGAAGCACAAAATGGGTTGCGAGGTGGCACCTGTTGCCTAAAAGTTCATCTTTAGGAGGGAATACAAGTGTTTATCTGCTTGAACTTTAAGGACCTCAACACCTGCCAGAAGCAGAGCTGTGTCCTTGGCAAGGAGAGAGACTGGGTGATCAACTGCATGGGGTGTAGCCAACAGCATCAAGGCTTCAGATGAAAAAGGATACAAATTATAAATATACCTGTTAAGGAAAAGCAGTCTGTCAGGTGTCTTGCACTCTTCCAGGACAACCTGGTCTAAAGAATGATGAGGAGGAAACATAGGTACCTGTTTTCGCACCTCTGGAAAATGTCAGGGGAAGAGGAGCTGGAATTAGAGGCCTCTAAAACCTGAAAAGAGAGGAAGCAGGTGAACAGGAGCCTACCTAATGGGGGATTATGCAGCCCCATACACTAAGATAAAAAATAAAAATGACTAAATAAGGAAGCAATGCCCAGACACTTCTTCTGTGGGAGGTCACTTAAAACTAAATGAAGTAGGCAGGGTAAAGTGGATGGAAGGAGGGAGTCTCCACCTCAAAGACCATCAAGAGTTGGCAGTGGCACTCAAAAATAAAGGCACAAATGTCTGGTGCACGTCCCATACAGTATGAATACAAATATACTTAGCTGCAACTGGAGCCGGAGAGACAGCACTCAATGAAAGAAATGAAGATACAACTTTATTGGAATAAAGTTGTATCTTCATTTCTTTCATTGAGTGCTGTCTCTCCGGCTCCAGTTGCAGCTAAGTACATTTGTATATATATATATATATATATATATATATATATATATATATTTATATATATATATATATATATTACCAGTCTAGGTACAATGTTACCCGTACGTTAACCCTTTGAATGCACTAGGGCATGCAACACTTTTTTTTCATACGGATTGATATTATTTAGCCTGGTTGTTCATACTACGAGCACGCAATCATTAATAGGTCAGTTTTCTGGTTAACAAGGTTTAAATTTTATATGTTTTGTTATATTGATCAAGTACTGCTTGTTCAATCTAACACACATTTTATTTGAATCTGATTTGCACAAAGTCTTCTCTGCACATGTGCACAAAAAGTTTATCCTTGCCTGTAAAAAGTACTGGACAGGCATGAAACTGTACCTCTGGAGCTAAATATCTCAGGAATAATTTCAGTAAGCGAAAGTTTTGTGAAAGTTTCAGTAAGA
This sequence comes from Rhinophrynus dorsalis, assembly GCA_037306005.1. Taxonomy (NCBI): domain Eukaryota; kingdom Metazoa; phylum Chordata; class Amphibia; order Anura; family Rhinophrynidae; genus Rhinophrynus; species Rhinophrynus dorsalis. The sequence goes on from CM074722.1 coordinate 227,162,199, forward strand.
AAGTACTAAGTGAATCAGGACTTTTTGCTTTGTAACATACTGATCTGGACAAAATCTGTAGAGTTTCTGTTGACTGGTACTGAAACCTAAATAGCAAATTTCAGCTTTATTGGTGGAATGATTTGTCATTTAACATAGCATCCCAGCTCAACTATAACTAAAAATTCCAAAATGTGTTTCTATTTACTGGTCCATCTTTCAATCACCCTCACACAAAACATGAGCAAGGTTTATCTCATATTTGTATCTACCCATGAAATTCACAGTATACCAGCAGGAGCCTCTGCGGTCCCACTGTCTGAGAAAGATTGGTGACATTTTAATGAAATTATAGGTTTATTTAAATAATCAATAAGTGATGCAACTGAAACTGCTAAGAGAGGTCAGTTACTTGTCATTTTGCTTTCAACTGATACCAACTTCAAACACAATGCATCACAATTATTCATGTCTACCATGATAAGGAAAAAGTACTAATCAAGCAAACAGGCATTAACTCCACAATACCTGCTGTAACTTATCTGGTTTCTTGGTGTGCATGTTAGTATGGACATGACGCTCATGCTTTATTTAATTTGATGCGTTTCCTACCTTTCTCACACACACTTGAATTCCTATTTGGATCCAGAAAGCATTAGGATGGTCCTTGCAGTACAGTAATACATTATCAAATATTTGCCTGGCTGCTACTACTACTTTTTGCACAATGATCCATGTACAGGTTCTTCAGAGTATGGATCCAGGAACAAGGTATTTGCATTGCTGAAGTTCACCTATTCATTGGTGGACTTGTGTGTTCGGAGCTTATCAAAATGCATTCCTTCTTTGAACTTTGTAATGCATTCTACAAACACTGAGGTGGTTTCTTGGAGGTCTGAATCTTCCGCAGCACCCTGGGCAGGAAAGGAAGAGGAGGAAAGATGTAGGCCAGGTGAAATCTCCATGGGATGGACACAGCATCCATCGCAAATGCTAGGGGATCCCTGCAGCGTGAACAAAACATCTGAACCTTCCGGTTGTCCCTGGTAGCCATCAGGTCTATTACAGGAGGACCCCGCATCTGTACCAGTAGATCGAAGATCTCCGGGTGAAGCTCCCACTCTCCCGGGTCCACCGTGTGTCTACTGAGGAAGTCTGCTAAGATGTTTTCTATGCCTGGGATGTGCACTGCAGAGATAGCAGGTACGTGATCTTCTACCCAGGTTAAAATACCATTGACCTCTAACCAAGCAGCGGGACTTCTGGTGCCTCCTTGCTCGAACTGGACACTCCATCAGATGAGAGGATCAATGCTGCAGAGCATGGGAAATTGCCCTGAGCTCCAAGATATTGATGGGAAGAAGAATCTCCTTCTCTGACCAATGGCCCTGAACACTTAGGTGACCCAAGACTGTGCCCCAGCTGAGCAGGCTAGCATCTCTCATCACAATGGTTCAGTATGGAATCACAAACAGCCTCCCTTTCTCCAGGTTGATAGGTTCAACAATCACTGAAGGCTCTGCGCTACTTCCATAGGAAGGGAGACAGGTTGATCCAGAAGGTCCAGGTTCCTTCTGCAAACACTGATCACAAACCTCTGAAGTTCTCTGGCATGAGCCATGGCAAACGGAACCGCTTCCATGGTGGATATCATCTTCCCCACCAGGGGAGAGAATTTCCTCGCAGGAGCTGACTTCCAAGACAGGAGAGAAGACACCTTGGAGGTGAGCTGCAGAATTGAGTCCACTGCCAGGTAAAGCATACTCTGCTGAGTATCAAAGAGAAGACCGATAAACACCAGGTTCTGTGAGGGCACCAGGGCGGACATGTCCATACTGAGAATCCAACCGTGTTTGAGGGGAATTTGAGCACGGTCCAGGAGATCCCTGGAAGGCTCCTTGAGGAGAAGGTCGACCATGAAAGGTGTTACATGAATCCCCTTGGTGTGCAAGAAGGCAATCAATGCACCCAGCACTTGACTGAACACCAGAGGAGCCGTTGTGAGCCCAAAGGGGACAGCAATGAACTGAAAGTGACCTAGTTCACAGGCAAACTAAGGTACTGTTGCAGATGCACAGGGATATGCAGATACGCATCCTGAAGATCCAAAGAGGTCAGAAATTGCCCTGGACACATCTCTGCGATGACTGAGCGCAAGGACTCCATCTTGTAGTGGGTCTTGACCACAAACATGTTGAGGGGACCGGTGCCAGAAATGCCTTGTCCAAGAAAGACTGGACCGCCCCATTGAAAAGCCTGAGCTTTTCTTGTCCCTGATGGGAGCAAGAAAGGAAGAACCTGAAGGGGGGTAGGGATTTGAAGGGAATCCTGTAATCTTCTGAAACCACCTGTAATACCCACTGATCCACAATAGAGCCTGTCCAAACACTCAAGAAGTGTTGCAGACGACCCCTTACTGGTTGCGGACCAGGGTTTGGTGAGTCATGTTGAAGGAGGTTTAGTGGGTTTAAATTTGGTGGAGGTGTGTTTAGACCTCAACTGCATCAATAACAGAATGCTGGGCCTCAGAAATGTTGGCCAAAAGGGATAAAAGGACAGCTTTTGGAGCATCTTTATGTACAGCAGCAGTCAACTGTTCAGTCCAGACGGCAATAGCCTTATTGACCCATGCAGAAGCCAAGGTGGGACACATGGACGCACCTGTGGCCGTGAAGTTAGCCTTCAAAATAGCATCAAGTCTTCTGTCAGTCACATCTTTTAGAGAAGAAGCGTCTTCCACAGCCAAGACCGTGGACTTAGAAAGACTAGAAATGGGGGAATCAACCTGAGGAGGAGTAGCCCATTGAGTCAAGGCAGCTTCAAAAAAGGGATAGATTTTAGAAAACCTTTTTGACAGAGAAAGGAGCTTGTTAGGAGTCTTTCGCTCATCCAGGATAATCTGATCCAGAGTGGGATTAGGCAGAAAAACAGTGCATTACTTCTTAGGCTTCTTAAGATGTCAGAAGTAGCCTGTGGCTCTGCAGGAGTAGAGGAAATATTTAAAGTGGTCAGTACCGTCTTAATGAGACCCTCAGCAGAGGGCTCAGGGTCAGCTTCAAAGGGGTTACTGTAAAAGTGGGAAGAAGCCCCTTCAGAACACACACCATCCTCAGAATCTCCATCTGAATCCTCAAAGTAAGAATCAGGTAAATCAGGAATGCCAGGAGCCTTAGGGGTCACAAACCTGAAGGAGGTGGGGGGTTCTCCACAACTGAAGAACCCCCTGAATAGAGAGAGGAAACCGTGCCATAGAGGATTTTAAGTCCTTGACCCAAAGTGGCTCTTGGTCATGGCTAGAAGGCCATGGCAGAGATGCAGGAGCCTCAGCACAAGGGGCATAAATGCCCAGAATAACCCATAGGAAGCCCTGAGTGGCATGAAGAATAGTAAGTGAGGGGGGCCTGAGACACCCCCTGAGTCCTTAGCCTTAGGCATAGCCCCATGTCCAAGTGGATCCGTCATCCTAAGAGGAGAAAAAGTGTCAAGACAGTAAAGGAAGACCCAAATACTGTTACCTAGTTTAAAGATTTCACCCCAGAAAGTCTAAAATGCACTTATTTGTCAATTGAAGGGTTAACCTGAGGAGAAGAGCTGAGGAGACCAAACCCTGCATATGATACTCGTGCAGAAAGGAGACAAAATGGCGACCGCTCTGGGGACCCTTCAGAAAATGGCTCGCAAATCGGGTGTTTATGGGAAATGTAGTTCCTTCAATACAGAGTACCAAAGTCAGAACCGAATCCCCCAGGGCTCCCAAGACACTGATAATGTCCACCTGATAGGGCAGTAGAGACAAGAGGAATGAGCCATCTCCCAACTCGGTACACAGAGGGGTTGCGGAGATATGTCCCGGAAATGGCAGTCCTATAGAGATCAATGGCGCATAATGGCTATGCAGTAAAGAGTGCCCTTAAAGGCGTGGAATTCAAATTAAACACACAAAACAAAAAAGTGTTTACAAAGTGTAAAATACACCGAAAACACCAGATACCATAAAGGAAATAAATAAAATATAACACCCCCAAGACTGTCAGAGAAGGGGTTAAATACCACATAACAGGCAATGCACCAAAGATCCACAGATCAGCAGCCATAGTAATAATACCCAACATGAGTGCAGGAGTTATAGAGAACTCCAAAGATAACCTTGTGCAGAAGGGAACAGTGGACCATAGCACTCAAAGGGTTGCTCACCTTTTTTGCAGGTCTTCTTTCTTCAGATTACCATTGTAAGGAAGAAGCCTCAGAAAGACTCCCTCTGGAGAGAGAGACATGGGTTACATGTTTCTCTCCCAGCGCAGAAAGGGTCCACAAACATCTACTGTAAACTGGGCAATCCACCAGGGGAAACCAGTAATGGTAATCCACCTAATGGGGGAATTTGGACATCCCATATTTAAGTAAAAACAATAAAATAATTAATACTAAGCAGAACTGTTAACAACCTTCCTATCAGAACAAGGAACAAAGCTTAACTGGAGGGGAGTAGCTGGGTAGCCTGCTAAGGAGGAGAGGGAGGCTCTGCCCCTGCAACTTCTTTGAATTGCGCCAACCTACTAGGAGGAGCTGTTGCCTCCCCATGGTACCTGTAAGCTATAATGGATGACAGAGAAAACAGCTTCAGTTCTTCAAGGAAAGCTATCCACTGAATGTTGGAACATTGCTGTGGGGATATGCTTCCATTCAGCCACAAGAGCATTGATGAGGTCAGGCACTGATGTTCGGAGATTAGTCCTGGCTTGCAGTTGGCATTACTGTTCATCCCAAAGGTGCTTGATGGAGGTCAGGGCTCTGCGCAAGGCAGTCAAGTTCTTCCACAAAGATCTCAACCAATCATTTTTGTATGGACCTCGCTTTGTGCACAGGAGCATGGTCATACTGAAACAGGAAAGGGCATTCCCCAAACTGTTGCCGCTAAGTTGGAAGCACAGAATCACCTAGAATATTATTGTATGCTGTACCTTTAACACGTTCCTTCAATGGAACTAAAGGGCCAAGCCCAAACCTTAAAAAACTGCTCCAGACAATTAATCCTCCACTACCAAACTTTATAGTTAGCACTATCCAGTCAGGCAGGTAGCGTTCTCCTAGCATCCACCAAACACAGAGTAGTCCGTCGAACTGCCCAGTGGTGAAGCGTGATTCAGCACTACAGAGAATGTGTTTCCATTGTTCCAGCATTGAATGGTGGCGAGCTTTACAGAAATCCAACAGATGCTTGGCATTGCACATGGTGATCTTGTGCATGGCTTGTGTGTGGCTGTTCGACCACGGAAACTAATTTCAGGAAGTTCCCGTCAAACAGTTCTTGAGCTGAAGGTGCTTCTAGAGGCAGTCTGTAACTTGGTAGTGAGTGTTGCAGCTGAGGAGAGACTATTTTTACATGTTAAGCACCTCAGCACTTGGCAGTTCCATTCTGTGACCTTGTGTGGCCTACCACTTTGCGGCTGAGCTGTGATGCTGCTAAACTATGACGGTGCCAAGCTGAAAGTTACTGAGCTCTGTAGTATGGGCCATTCTACATGGCTGTGTGCTTAAATGGACAGTAATGTCCCAAAAAAATGTCCATCTACAAAACTGGACATTACTGTCCCTTTAATTTTATACACCTGCCAGCAATGTGTTTGGCTGAAATAGCCAAATTCACTAATTAGAAGGATTGTCCACATACTTTTGGCCATGCAGTGTATTATAAAATCTTAGTAACTGTGTGATGAATGTAAGAATATAATTCTGCTCCAAATCAGTTGTTGGAACAGTTTTTCTAGCCCTATGCCTGATTAACACCAATTTATGCAGTTACTTACACCAAAATGCCTCCTCAACACCGCTTACTACAAGGGGAGGGCATTTTGGGTGGTCTCTTTCTCTACACCTTGTTTATTGCTATGCACTGTTCAAAAAGTCATGGAAATTGTGTGATTTTAAGCTATTTTCCTGAGCATGTTATGGGGCAGGCATAAGGGGTGTGCTGAAATTAAAGTTCTAATGATGGTGTATGTGTAAGCTGGTAGCATACCCTGAAGCACAGCCACTGGAATTGGAGGCAGATACCAGTGGAACCATGCCAGTGTGTTTGTACATCCACCCCCCATTAGGAGGGAGAGGACTGCAGGGGGTCTCAGCATGGCTTTATATGCACTTAGAATATATCCAGCAAAAATAAAGCAGAATAATTAAAAACCATGTTTAAATAAATACCGGCTAGTACAACCGATAGGCGATATGTTATATGGTAACAGGTATAATTTTTAGAAAACAAAACTTAAGGCAGATGCACTCATTCACTGCAAGTCTAGTATGACCTGAGGAAGAGTTTGTAACGTTTTCCCTAAACACACATATAGGAAACTGTTTAACAAGACACATGGATACATCATGCCTATAACGAAAAGCATACAGAGATTAAGAAAATAGGATTTTACTGAAATTACTGTTAAATCTTTTCCCCTTTAGTCCATATGGAACTCAGGAACCATGGGGCTGAGCTCCCTGGATGTAACCTCAGATGTCAAGGGACACCAAACTAACAAAGCAAACCAAACAAGAGCCAACAGACAAATTGCTGAACAAAACATGGCAGTAGGTGTAAGAGAAAAAAAAAAGGATCCTTAAACAGGGAAAACTGCCTGAAGGATCTTCCAGACAAAGCTAGCCTCAGCCGTGGCCAGGACATTGATATGGTAATGTTTGGTAAAAGTGGGCAAGGATGACCACGTCTGAGTTTTGCACTGCTTTTTAAGCGGAGGCCTGTTTTTTGTAGACCCAGGAAGCACCCACAGAAAGGGTAGAATGCTCTGTGATTTTGAAAGGAACAGGTCTTTTCCAGATCATGTATGCTTGATGAATGGTAGCCATGATTCAAGAGGCAATGGTGACTTTGGATGCTGTCCATCAGGAATGACAAAAAGTGAGTCAGCCTTGTGGAAAGGATGTGTATGTGCACATAATGCTTAAGGCATTGCACTATATCCAACAGATGGAGCTCTTTCTCCTGTTTGTATGAGGGGGTCAGGACAAAAGGAAGGCAATTTGATCTCTTGGTTGATGTGAAAATCTGAGACAAACTTGGGAAAAAAGTTTGGGAGGTATGAAGTACCACCTTGTCATGTTGAAAAACTAGGAAAGGAGATTCGAAAGTGAAAGCTTGGAATTCAACTACCCTCCGGACAGAGAAAATAGCTAAAAGAAACACCATCCAGAATGTCAGGAAGTGCAATGAGACAGAGGCAAGAGGTTTAAAAGGGGATCTCTGGAGTACACTCAAGATCAAGTTGAGATCCCACGGGGAGGGGGATTCCATGAGCTACCCCTTGAACAAAGGTCTTGACCTCCTGCAGAATGGCGATAGGTCTCTGAAAGAGGACAGAAAAAGCTGAGATCTGTACTTTAATAGAGCTTAGAATGAGGCTTTTGTTCACACTGACAGAAGAAGAGCCAGAATAGGTGTTAAGACCAAAGCTCTGGCCAGTCACATCCTTGTCAGTGCACCACTGGTGGAAGATGGACCAAAATTTATGGTATGCCTTTGAAGAACAGGTTTCCTGTCCTGGACCATAGTAGAGATCATCTCATTTGAAAACCCCTTTCATCTTAGAATGGAGGTGTCAAGAGTCATGCCTTAAAAGAAAATCTATTCACAATGTTGTACAAGATGGGACCCTGGAGAAGTAGACCCAGTTTTGGTGGAAGACAGAATAGCTTCTGAATGGACAGATTGAGAAGGTCCACAAACCAGACCCACTGGGCCAGAATTGAGCAATCAGGATGACTAGAGCCTTCGCCATCCTGCTCTTCCAGATTCCTCTGGCAATGAGAAGGAACAGATGGAAGTTCCAAGGGATGGACATTGCATCTGTCACAAAGACCAGGGGATCCCTTGCCCTTGTACAGAACAGGAGAAATTTCCTGTTCTCGAGATCTATGGCTGGGAAATGCCAGCGTTGAACTAGCTGGTAGAACATTTCCAGATTAATTTCCCAGTTGCCTGGATCCATATCTTCATGGCTGAGACCACATTTTCCACTCCTGGAATGTGGACCTTGGAGATGGTTGGTGCATGATTTCCTTTCATGCTGACTCACTTCAAGTCCCTCCATGATGGTTGATGTATACCACTGCCGTTGAATTGTACCCTTACTGCAGTCCATGTCAGTACCAGAGACAAATACAGAAGTGAGAGACAGATGGCACGGATCTCCAGAATACTGATGGAAAAGAGGCTCTCCTCCTCTCTCTGTCCATCTCCTCTGAGTTGCCAGATGGCCCAGGGTTGCACCCTACCACTCAACCTGACATCTGACGTGACTAGGTTCCACTCCGTTATCACAAAGGGACATCCCTGAGTAAGATGGGGATGATGAAGCCACCAACATAGGTCCTCCCTTGCTTGAGGAGAGAGGGTCACGACATGACAGAGATGGGCCCCCTGTCCTGAAAATATCCAGTTGAAGTTCCCTCTTGTGAAATTAAGCATAAGGTACTGCTTCCAGGGCAAAGACCAGGTGACTAAGAATTCACAAGTAGTCCCATATCGTTGCTGAAGGCCACTCCAAAGCTCATGACACTTACTGAGAAAGAAGCTGAATCTTGTCCTCCATCATGGGGTATGGTGTTCAACTTAATTGCCAGAAAGATCAGAACCTGGGATGGAATAGGAGAGAGCCTCTTTAGGTGGAGAATCCAACTGTAATGTAACAGAATGCGGGCATACTCTTGGATATGGAGTCAGAAAAAATTCTTTGAGAGTAAATGTATGGAGCAGTGATTCTCAACCAGGGTGCCGTGGCACTTTGGTGTGCTACGGACATCAACTTCATGTTTTCTATGAAGACTAACAAAAATTGACTTTTAAATAAAGATTTATAGAAATTGTTCTGCACATTATGTTTCATTTTGTTATTATGATTGTAAGACCTAATAATAACTGTATATTTATGCATTGTACCTTCATTATGCCCTTGATAAAGTACATTAAATATGTTAGGGGTGCCCCGAATGTTCTATATTACGTGTTAGGGGTGCCCTGAACAAAAAGACTGTGAACCACTGAGTTGGAGCAACCATGATCTTCATGATGATTTTGGGAGCAGAGGCCAGGCTGAAGGAAAACTCAGTGAACTGGTAGCGACTTTATGTGAAAGCAAATCATTGTTGGTCTGGATGGATTAGAATGGGCAGATAGGAATCCTGAAGAGCCAGATGAAAGGTGAAAACTCCATGGGATGGACATTCATCGAAAAGGCCAGAGGATCCCTTGTGAGAGCACAGAATGTTGGAACCTTCCTGCTCTCCCTGGTCGCTGTGAGGTCTATCGCTGGGATCTCTAGCACTGAACTATCAGGTAGAACACCTCTGGATAGAGCTCCAAGTTCCCTTGATCTAAGTCTTGACTGAGAAAATCTGCCAGAACTTTTTCCACTCATGGGATGTATATGGCTGTATGGCTGGAACAGGAGTTTCCACCCAATTGAGGAGATACTTCACTTGCCTCCAAACTATCTCACTTTGGGTTCCCCTTGGAGATTGATACAAGCCACAGCAGTGACTTGTCTGATTGCCACTCTCACCAGAATCCCTGTGAGAACCTGGGACCAATGAAAGAGAGCCAGATGAATTGTTCTGAGCTCAAGAATGTTGATGGACGGTAGGCTCTACTCCCCTGTCCACCTGCCCTGGGCACCCAAATGTCCAAGGACTGCACCCCAGCCCTTTAGGCTGGTGTCTATCTTCACCAAGGTCCACTCCAGAATGACTAAAGTCTTCCTCTCGCCAAGAGTGGCTGGTGGAGTCACCACAGAAGGTCCTCCCTGGCTTATGGGGGCAGAGTCATCTGATGAGAGAGATGCTCCGCATTCCTGGACTATGTCCTGAGGATGTTCCTCTGAAGGAGAGGGCAGAACCTCAAAGAGACTCAGCCACTGGGGAACTGACTTGTCACAAAGTCAACCTCCACAGGGCAAGAAAGGTCCACAAAGCACCTGTGAAATGGGCAATCCAACTAAGTATAATGCTAAATGTAGCTTGATGTAATGATAAAAGCCATTCACACCACACTGAAGGGAATCGTAAACGCGCTCTCTGGGGCAGCTGGGAGGGAAGTGGGAGAAGAATTAGGAAGTAAAGAAGAGCTGTGCCGAACATTCAGCATGCTACATTATGCTGACTGGCACAGCTTGAAGATGCAATATATCTAAAAGTAAGTACATTTAGGGGGAAAAAAAAAAAAAAAAAAAACAGCTTTCCTAATACTACTTTATTAAATAAACCTATGGTAAAAAAATGTTATGAGGTGATTGTTCCCCTTTAAAGGTTCTGCCCTCTCATGTAAATAATATGTCACCACCAATTCATTGTTAGTATCCTTGCAATCATGAAAATAGTGTAATAAAGTTTTTTGCTTCTTGGAATCATTTGAAATCATAAGTCTGTTTCAGACTTACGAGAACAGGAGCGTGCAGCCATCTTGGCGAAGTGGGATCTGTGCGCCTGCACTGTTCGTCCCTGTTACAGTGATTTGCCAACGGGAGAGTTGCATTGTAACCATACAGTACAGTGCAGGGACGAACAGTGCAGTTGCCCAGATCCCACTTCGCTTGTAAGTCCTATACAGAGTTATGATTTAAAATGATGCCGACACATAAGAAACTTTATTACACTATTGTTATGATTACAAGGATACTAACAATGAATTGGGGGTGACTTATAGTTACAGGATAGTTCCGCTTTAAGAGATTCAGCCATGAGGAACTGACACCTTAAAGTCACCTCCATAGGAAAAAAGGTCCATAAATGCTGGTGAACTGGGCAGTACAAATCCAGGGAGGCCAGTGATGGGAGCCCACCTAATGGAGGATTATATATCCCCATATCTAAGGTAAAAAAAAAAATTAAATAACTTAAAAAACTAAGAGAAGTTCCACTGCACCTCTATCTTCTTGGACGCAGAGCACATGAATCTGCTGAGTGGAGTGCTGAGTTAGAGGAAGAGGAGGGAGTCTCCACCACAAAGACCCTGCCTTTTTGAAGTGCCCTGCCCTCCTGGAGATAGGAACTCAACTCCATGATTCCTGTGTTCCATATTGGACGTAAGAGAAATTAGGTTTTTAAGGGCTATGTCCTATTCTTTGCTCCACTGCACCTTGGTTGCTGTATTGCTATTATGTCAGTTTACATGACTCTTTGATTGAATAGCTAAAACACTCAATTACATATATGCCCCCACTGTGAATTTACAGGTCTTTGTAATAGAATCGGAGACCCTAATTTCTTCAGTATAGCATTTTTTTGTTTACTAAAAGCAGCTGCTTGGTAAATACCAGCCAGCTCCTCTGCAGAAAGCAGAATCTTGCCAGTAGTCACTGAAGTCTGCATCACGCATTAGTGACAGATATGTTTGAGCTGTTTGAGCTGCTGTGCAGCATTGCAGCCTAGGTATCCAAACATGGACACCATCAGTGGTATTTTTTGTATATCAGCCAGTGAGTTGTTAATGGCCTCCAATGGAATATTTCCAGAACATATAAGAATTGCACCACATAATTTTATTGTCTATGTCTTTTTCTATGTGAGGGTTTTTATGTGAGCAGCATATTTTCCTGTGTGTTAAATCGAAGGTATAATCCACAAAAGAAAAAAGCCAAAATAATGATGTCAAAACCTAATTATAAAAATAAACACAGTATGAAAAAAACCCCAAACAAATAAGGGTGAATAATGGAGCATCGATCAAATAGCCCCTCCCCACATTCCCCATATCAATATACACATCAAATAAAACTTTTAAAAAATTAACCAAGGTAAAATACCAATGATAAAAGAATAACCCTGGACTCCCAACAAAGGAAGCTGCTACTAGTGCCAGTAAAGAAAAAAATCAAGTCCAAAAATGAGCAGACATATAATATCATAGATGAAATGATGAGATGAACGATGAGATTAGTCATGAATGAGTTAGCATACATGCCAAATGCTGAAGTTAGTCACTCCTAATTGAATGGACTGATGAATGAAGACTATATGGAAAGTGAAATGAGATGAAAAGACAATATAGGAAGATCTTTACTCACGGTAAAGTCTGGTCACAACGGCATACTAGGAAAATAAATTTATTTTGACATTTTCATTATTTTGGTCGAGTGCCATCTGAGATCCCTATGTTTTTCTTTTTTTTTTCTCTTTTTGTGGATTATAGTGATTGTTTATGAAATCAGTGCACCCTATACATGGTGTGGATAGTTCTGCCATTTATTGATTATTGGATAGGTGTGCTACTTTTTTTTTATTTTTGTTAAGTCGAAGGTGTTTAACCCTATGAGTGCTAGAGGAGTACACAACACATTGCAGCAAAGCAATGCGTTGTGTACCTCATGTATTCAGAGGGTTCAAAATAGTAAACACGGTTTTCTACATATATTTCTCCTAGTGTAGGAAGGGTGCTCCAAGTCATGATTTGGATTCTGAGGGATATGTACAAAAGAAACAGTGGCACAATTACAGGGGAAGAACATTTGCCCAATCTATATATATATATAAAAGAGAAAGGCTCATAACATAATTTATGTCTCCTCAGGAGACACACACACGCAGGGGCGGCAATAAGGAGGAATTACAGCTCCCATTGGGTGATTCAATAGGGATGTGATTTTCACACCACTAGCAGGGGCCGAAGGCCACTGCTAATGGTGTGAAAATCATGCAGGGAGTTGGCCAGCCCCCACTATGCAGCCCGCCCACCACTATCAAAGTCAGAAAAAAACAAAATGGCTGCCACTTGCTCCTACACCACAGACAAACACACACATGCCCCACTCACACAGCACCAAACACACACACATGCCCCACTCACACAAAAGCCAGAAAGAAATATGCCTGACACACAGCCACTCACCCTGACTCCCAGTGGCCTCAGCAGGACCTGTACTACAGCCACTGAGGAACAAAATGGCACTCAAAGGGTTAAGGTAGGTCCTCATTGCTCAATTATTTCTTCACTGTCATCATTTGCCATACAACACAGAGGACAGGCAGCCATCAGGTACACACTTAACCCACTGACTGCCACAGGGTTGTCTATCAAGTTTTAGCCCTCAGGGAGTGTGTTCAAACCCCTCACACTGTAAACTTGCATTTCCCTCCCACTTCTCCTCCTTCCCCAGCCTATTACTAACACTTTTCCACATTTCTCTTAAACCCGCCCCTACTTGTGATTAAGCCCCTCCCACTTTTAACCCAAATTGCCCCATTGCTCTCTCCACATCAGCACCACGAGGGACTCCACAAGTAAAAGTTTCCAGGTATTACCCACACATGCCCCACTCACACAACATCAAACACACACAAAGCCAGAAAGAAATATGGCTGACACAAAGTCACTCACCCTGACTCCCAGTGGCCTCAGCAGGGCCTGTAGTACAGCCACTGAAGGGTGCTACAGCAGCAGGGGAACAAAATGGCACTCAAAGGGTTAAGGTAGGCCCTCATTGCTGAATTATTTCTTCACTGTCATCATTTGCCATGCAAGACACAGGACAGACAGCCATCAGGTACATACTTAAAGGGATAGTAATACCTAAAATGTAAAAAAAAATATGTTGTAGGGTTTATCCCCCTGAATAAAACAAGAGTACTCCCACTGCTGAAAGATGTTTCATTCAAAAGTTATTAATTTTCAAAGTTGAATTTTTTAGGTGCAATATCACAGTGGCCTGAAATTGTACAGTGGCGCTGTTGCTACACGATCCTATGGACAGCTCTGGTCTCAGGACCATAAATCTCCATAGGATGGTGTAGCAACAGCGCCACTCTACAATTTCAGGCCACTGTGATATTGCACCTAAAAAATTCAACTTTGAAAATTAATAACTTTTGAATGAAACACCTTTCAGCAGTGGGAGTACTCTTGTTTTACTCAGGGGGATAAACCCTACAACATATTTTTTTTTACATTTTAGGTATTACTATCCCTTTAACCCACTGTCTGCCACAGGGTTGTGTATCAAGTTATACCCCTCAGGGAGTGTGTTCAAACCCCTCATACTGTAAACTTGCATTTCCCTCCCACATCTCCTCCTTCCCCAGCCTATTAGTAACACTTTTTCCACATTTATGTTAAGCCCCGCCCCCTACTTGTAATTAAGCCCCACCCACTTTTAACCCAGATTGCCCCATTTGTCTCTCCACATCAGCACCACATGACTCCCCTCCAGGGACACCACAAGTCAATGTTCCCAGGTATGAATACACTTCCCACTGCTATTTAACTCTGACATGCCTCTCTATACCTTAACCATTTGAGTGCAGAGGGGTGCACAACTCATGCATGCATGTGTTTCTCCGCATATATGTTGCGTGTGTGTGTGTACATCCATCTCTGTTACATATTTGTGTGCATCTCCGGTGTGTGTGCATGTCTCTGCTGCTCACTGTGTGTATGTGTCTGTCTGTGTGTTGCATATATCTGTGTTTATCAGTGTGTCTACATTTCACACATGTGCGCCCAATGGTCATAACATGACGGCCAACGCCATCCCATATAGTGTATAAGCGCCCAACATGTGTCACTTAACCCTTTCACTGCCAGAGGACTATACAACTCATTACACAGCAATGTGTTGCGTACCTCTCTCACACTCAGAGATAAAGTGCTTCACTCCAACCAACTGCTACACTAGGTGTGTATAATGCAGTAACCCTACAGCCCTGTATTTCATGTCTACTTCACTGTCTATGTATAGTCATTTCTCCCTCTCACCCATTACTTTACTGTAACACTTCACTGTCCCCTCCTCTCCTCAATCTCTCATCTCCTCCTCCCTTGTCACCCCCACTCACCTATCCCCTTGCCATTCATCCATAGTCCCAATCTCACCATTTTACTCCAACATCACTATTACATTATCTATCACTGCATCTGTCACTTAACCCTCTGTCTGCCAACCTTTTTCTTCAAATGTACTGCAGTATCCATTGCCGTAATCTAAATTATTTCTTTACTCACAAACATCTTCTCACTGTGACCTTCACCAAGTACATAGCACACTCACTTCAACTGTAAGGATACAGGGCCTTATTCATCAAGTAACACAGTACACTCACTTCAACTGTAAGGATACAGGGCCTTATTCATCAAGTAACACAGCACACTCACTTCAACTGTAAGGATACAGGGCCTTATTATTCAAGTAACACAATACACTCATTTCAACTGTAAGGATACAGGGCCTTATTCATCATGTAACACAGCACACTCACTTCAACTGTAAGGATACAGGGCATTATTCACCAAGTAACACAGCTCACTCACTACAACTGTAAGGATACAGGACCTTATTAATCAAGTAACACAGCACACTCACTTCAACTATAAGGATACAGGGTCTTATTCGTCATGTAACACAACACACTCACTTCAACTGTAAGGATACGGGGCCTTATTCATCAAGTAACACAGCACACTCACTTCAACTGTTAAGGATACGGGGCCTTATTCATCAAGTAACAGAGCACACTCACTTCAACTGTAAGGATACAGGGTCTTATTCATCAAGCTGAAGAGCTGCAATTAAAACATTTTTTACAACTCTTATTAGCATATCTACATCACCACTGTGTCTGTCACACACTGTCTACATATGTAACATACGTCCATGTATGTGTGTGTCTCTCTGTATGTATGCGTTTCACAGTGTGTGACACTCTCTGTCTCTTTAAGTACGTGTCTGTAACACTGCATATTTCTGTTTCACACAATGTCTCTCTGTGTAAATAATATGACGGGCAACGCTGTTCCACATTGCTAGTATTTATATAATTAACATCTTGGAAATGTGTAAGGTCTCCAGTGCATAGCATCCAAGGGGTTAAAAGCCATTTTAATCATTCATTGTGTTTATTTGTAACAAGTGGTGACATATTTTACCTCAATTGCCCTACCTTTGGCTTTATACATATGCTTCATTGAATCTCCAGTCACTGATAAAGTATGACTGGAAATATGCTTCAAAGAGCTAAACAGGAATATTGCCATCTATTTCAAGGTGGCTAAAGTCCTAGGTCTCTTGATTAAAAACTCTCTGGTCTCATAGTCAGCTTGGGGCATGTAATTGTGCTAATCATCCTACTATTAATTAGTTCAACTAGATGGCACAATGCACTAATAATGTAGTAGGATGGACAAAGTCCTTGGATTTGAGAACTTTCCAACTCCCCTGAAACTGAGAGATTTTGAGTGGTGGTGCCTGTCATTTAAGTTCAGCTCCAAATAGATTTTGATTGGTAGTCTGTCACTGAAGTTAAACTCCATAGAGATTTTTATTGGTAGTATCTGTCACTGAAGTTCAGCTCCATAGAGATTTTTATTGGTAGTATCTGTCACTGAAGTTCAGCTCCATAGAGATTTTGATCAGTTGTATCTGTCACTGAAGTTCAGCTTCATGGGGATTTTGATTGGTAGTGCCTGTCACTGAAGTTCAGCTTCAAAGAGATTTTGATTGGTAGTGTTTAGAACTGAAGTTTAGCTCCATAGATATTTTGGTTGGCGATGTGTGTTATTGAAGTTCAGCTCCAAAAAGTATGGCACTGGAATGAGTTATTGAGCTGAAACGAGCAGAACTGAGAATGCTTCTGCAACAATACTGTGATTTACATCACGTCTGTATCTAACATTTTACAAAATTATTTGTTTCTAGAATCATAGTAAATGACATTGACCCTTACACAGAGTAAATAATCAAAGACAAAGATTAGCAGGGTTGGAGGACCAGATGTATTTAGAAATTATTCATGATAACACTTTCCTGGTTGTGCTTTCATCTTCCCTATCTAATATATTTAACATACTTGAACTGGAAAGAGATCCAACGTGAAATCCAGCACCAAGAGTATTACAACCAGGAGCGATTCATTTTAGAGATATCCAAAACAGTCACAGAAGAGTATTTTGCATTGATACATAAAGATAAAATCAAAATAAGTTTTGATTTGCAAGAATGACTCTTTTTATACCAGAAACACATATATGAGATGACAATTTAACCCTTTAAGAACCAGACAAATTGCTTTGCAATGTGATCCAAAACCTTCTGGTCCTTAAGGAGTTAACACTTTGGCTGCTAGAGGTGTTTCCAACACATTGCTTTGCAATGCGTTTAGATTCATCTCTAGCATGTTTAACCCTCTGAGTGCCAGAAGGGTACGCAACGCATTGCTCTACAATGCACTGCATACCCCTCTGACATGCAAAGGGTTACGTACTTCTTGTTAAAATACCAATGGTATGTTTTGCAATAAAATAAAAAAGAGATCCCAGGATCTGCAGAATAGTATAGAGTTTAATGACAAACCCTATTATTTGTGATTGCTCTGGACCTGGGGATCTAGTGTTGGCCCATGTCAGTTATGCATGATATGAAATGTATTAATGATATCCCTGTGTGAGTAATATACACCTTGCTTCAGGAACCAAATGTTCTCTGTATGCTCTGTGTCTATCCTTCACCCCCTTAAAGTGAAAGCTGGAGACATGACAATGGGTAACAGGGTGCCTGCTATTAGGAATTAAACACTGTTCAACGGTGCAACTGTAACACTGATCCATGATTTTAGAGAATACAAGTCGCCAGGTAAAACCCCTATTCCCACCCCCAAATTGTACACTTTAAAACACTTTCATAGACAGATAGATAGAACAAGATTTGCCCATCTACATAATAGCAGCACCAACAATGCCCCAACCCTGGACGGTTATAGGCCCTAAATTTACATAGGCAGGATTCTGCATAAAGCAGACAGAGATATGTCATAATGTGCATTTCTATGCATTTGTGTTAGGGTCTTTGTGTCCTTCTATCCATATCTCTGTCTTCCACTCAGAACATCCCCATGGCCGTACCTAAAATAACACTTTATACATTCAAATGCATGTGATGTACCATTCGCACCTCACATACTAAATCAGAGGTACGTTTGGCACGGCATATTGTCCTTAAAATTAAATGTGTTTGTTTCCATATGTCATAATTAATTAAAAAAACAACAGTTCTTCTCAAAGAGTAGTGTGGATGAAGACAATGGCTTCACTGCTTCCTCTTCCTATGGCCTCTGGCTTGAGTGTAGAGCCAAGCCTTCACATAGAAGTGCAGACATTCTAAGGCATGCAAGCCTGTCTGCTCCTCCCTCTTGAGGGGACTGGAGATAAGCTCAGGTAATGGTCGTGTCCATGCTCAGCTCCATATCATTGCTTCCTCTGACCTCTGCACACAGTTTCCCTCAGATGCCACTAGTAAGGTCATTAATTACACGGGCTTTCACTAGCTTCCTCAGGAATTCCTTCTCCTTCTGGATATTGTGGGTCCAAGACTGAAACAGAGACAGAAAAGTTATCACTGATTTTTAAAAGTATCCTTTTTTCAGTTATCAGTTTTCAGTAGGACACAGGTTCATTACATATTAAATCTGCAAACCAGAAGACCTCGAAAGTCATTTGACCATATGTGAAAAGGAAAAGTGTAGCAAACTAAAAAACTAGAAGGGACACATACTGATTTAAATGGAGCTTTGAATGCTACATATATCTCCCACACATTGCCTAGTAATACATTGGATACATCTTAAGCATACAAGCAGTTAAAACCCCCATTTAACTCAATAATAATTTGGGAATATATTTGTTCCCTAAAGTGCAGTTGATTTGTCCTACAGTTGCTTGGATTTTCCTTTAAGCATAAAGTTAATTGTGTGCGTATGGTCTAGATATCATTGCAGTTGATAAGAATGATCACTGGTTTTACCTAGCTGATTCCCTTATCTAACAGAAATTATTGATACATTTATCATCTGCAATGCAATCCAGGCCTCAGTCAGTGATGTTCAATGTTTTGATGCAGTAGGCAAATTTCTTTTAGACTGGTGATGCTGACAGACTAGACTATATTAAAAATTATGCAATGTAATGAAAGCAAAGAGAGACTCAAGCTGGTCTCTAGTCATCAAAATCAACTTATGAGTACCATCCATCTTGTGTGACACCATCTGGACAGTCCTAAGCTATTAAAGGGAAATTATACATAATAAAAAAGTGGCTTTTAATCTTTTAACAGAAAAAGTTACTTAGACACTTAACATGAAAGTCTGCAGCTGTTTATAGCCACATTCCTCCATTTGACACTGCATTTAATTAATGACTCCTCAAAATGCATTCTGTATGAATATCCCACAGCAGGTCACTCCCCAACTCCTCCCACATTGTTCTGCAGAACTATGTAAAAAGAGGATCACATTTTTGACAAGGATGTATCCTGCTATAGACTATAGTAGACTTCCAATTCCAATTCTGAGACAAACCAGCTGCACTATAGGAAACAAATGAAATTCCTGTTGAATTAAAAGGAGCTATTAGGGTTTTACCCTGTCGAGTGCTAAAGGCATCTCTAATGCACTGCTTTGCAATACTCTGAAGACCCATCTAGCACTCAAGGGGTTAAAAGTCCTGTTAAAATGAAATCTAAATTTAGGGAAACTTATGCATGCAGTTGGTTTGTTGCAAAGCTGCTGCTGTTTTTCTCAGTCCGTTAAGGATCAGAGGGGTGTGCAACGCACTCAACTGGTTCTTAAAGGGTTAACAGATCAGCCTCTGAGAGTACTACTACCAGAACTGTGGGCGCTGTGCAGATGTGATATGTTGTACTTTACACAGATTAATGCAGAGTTTAGGCACTGGTGAAATCCTTAGATACATTCTAAAATTGGCATGATAAATACTGGTAATTTATTTGTATCAATAGAAAATATGAAATAGATGACTTACTATTCAACTCCATTATTAATACATTACATTAAGGGGTAAAAAAAACAAAACATGGTGGAGAGATTAACTCAGTGATTCTTAGCTTCAGTCCTCAGGGCAAAGCAGCAGGTGAGGTTTGCACGCTACCCTTATTCACTCAATGATTAAAGGGTTAGTAATGTCTAGTTAAAATTATTTCACCGAGTCTTCTTTATATTAACCCTTTGAGTGCCGGAAAGGCAGATCCCTCTCTAGCACTCAAAGGGTTAAAATTAAGAGATTGCACTATATTTAAGTCCTTACTTTGGTGTAGTTCAAAACTTATGCAGAGATAAAGTTCCACCGGCCATGTCACTAGAAGCTGCAGTCTGGTGAGCACGGCTGCAGTGAGGGACAAACTTCAGTAAGCAAAGGGAAGTCCTACCCTCCTTCGTCAAGGGGGCCAGGATTTCCCTTATACTTACTGAAGTTTGTCCCTCGCTGCAGCAGTCGAATCACAAGACCAATTACAGATTCAGAGGGAGGCAACTAAAAGCGAGCAGGGGACTCTTTATCTCTGCATTACTTTTGAACTACACCAAAGTAAGGACTTAAACATACCTCCCAAGTGTCCCTCTTTAGGATGGACAGTCCCTCTTTTAGACCCAAATCCCTCTGTCCCTCTTTCCCACCCTGTAGTCCCTCTTTTTAGGACATCAGATTACTTGGTGTGTTTATAAGTGTATCACACTGCTCTACAACAATATAACTCACATTAATGTTTGTTTAAACATCGGTATTTGTGTTTATAAATTAGTCTGTGTAAATAAAATACTTTGGTCTTGTTATACGCCATATATTAGGTTACACAAGGAGGGATCACTAGGTCATGAAATAGCCTAGAAATTCCCGGGAAGGCCCTGCCCACCAGCCATGTCCTCAGCTTCACCCCCTAAGTGTCCCTCTTTGGCAGTTTGAAATGCTGGGAGGTATGCTTAAATATAGCTCAATCTCTTAATTTTAATATAAAGAAGAAGCGAAATACTAACCCTTTAAGCAACTGGTTACTCATCTGTGATTAAGCAGGGTTATGTGGAAAATCTGACCCGTTAGTGTGCCCTGAGTACCAACATGGAGAAAATAGGATTTTAGTCTTACCTGTTAAATCCTTTTCACTTAGTCCATACAGGTCACTGGTACTCTGGGAGGCGATCCGCCCCTTTAATAGGCAGGAACAATTATTCAAATGTGTGCAGGGGCGGAGCCTCCCCTCCTACTTAAGCTGCCTCCAGGCCAGAGCCACTAGATTGATTTGAGACACTAAAACTGACCGTAGGTAAGCAAGAACCTAGGCCCCGAAGGTCTCCCACTGAATGCCACAGGAGAGCCAAGCATGGTCCCTTGACAGGGTGGGAGACCAGTGACCTGTATGGACTAAGTGAAAAGGATTTAACAGGTAAGACTAAAATCCTATTTTCACTGTCGTCCAATACAGGTCACTGGTACTCTGGGATGTACAAACATTGAGCTGACCCAGAGGCGGGAAGTAAGGCAAGGACCAGGCGCAAGGCCCCAAGTCACTAGAACTGCTATGAACCAGTTAATTACATAGCCCAAAATGTAAGTGTCAACGGACACCAACCAGGGGAAAACAACCCCTGAACTAACACAGCACACAGAACCAGAGCCAACCGGGCTCAACAGTAAAGAAGCACTAAGAACCACAGAGTAGAAGTCCTAAACAGGCAAAACTGCCTCCAGGACCTTCCTCCCAAAACTGGCATCAGCCGAGGCCAGTACATCAACTCGGTAGAGCTTTGAAAATGTGTGCACAGAGGACCAAGTGGTCGCCCAAGAGGCCCCAATAGATCTGGTGGAATGGGCAGTCACCCGGAAGGGAACATGCTTATTCCGCAACTTATAGGCTTCACAAATAGTAGCCTTAACCCAAGAGGCAATGGTAACTTTGGAAGCCGGTCTCCCTGCCCTAGGCCCCTCAGGAATGACGAATAGAGCGTCAGACTTCCTGATAGACTCGGTGCGATGAACATAAAACTTGAGGCAACGCACCACATCCAACAAATGGAGATCTCGTTCCTTGTCAGATGAAGGATTAGGGCAGAAAGAGGGAACCACAATCTCCTGATTGATGTGAAACTCAGACACAACCTTGGGTAAGAATTCCTTGGTAGTGCGAAGCACAGCCTTATCCTTGTGGAACACCAGGTAAGGAGGTTTACAAGACAGAGCTTGTAACTCTGCTACCCGGCGAACTGAAACAATAGCCAAGAGAAAGGCCATTTTCCAAGTCAAGAGACGTAATGGAATGGAAGCCAAGGATTCAAATGGGGGTCGCTGGAGAACTCCCAGCACCAAATTGAGGTCCCACTGGGGAGTAGGACTCTTGAAGGCAGGCCGAACATGAGTCACGCCTTGGAAGAAAACTTTGACATCAGGAAGGATAGCAATCCTTTCCTGGAAAAACACAGACAAAGCAGAAGTCTGGACTTTGAGGGAACTCAGACTGAGCCCTTTCTCAACACCGTCCTGTAAAAAGGCCAGGACAGTGGGAAGATGAAATACTAGGGACATCTTCCGATCAGTACACCAAGCTACAAAGGTGGCCCAGATACGATGATAGATCTTGGAGGACACAGGCTTACGAGCACTAAGCATCGTCGACACCACTGAAGGAGAAAATCCTTTCTTCTCTAGAATCGAGGATTCAACCGCCATGCCATCAAATGGAGATGCTGAACATCCTCCTTCCACAGATATCCTTGAAGAAGTAGATCCGGACGGGCAGGAAGTGGAAACGGTTCTGCCACTGACATGGCCATCAACTCCGGATACCAGGACTGGCGAGGCCAGTTTGGAGCGATCAGGATGACAGGACAGCGCTCCAGCTTCAACTTCTGGATGACTCTGATCAATAGAGGAAGAGGAGGGAAGATGTAGGCCAGAGGAAAATCCCAAGGGATTGACAAGGCATCCACTGCTAGAGCAAGAGAGTCCCTCCACCGGGAGCAAAACGCCGGTACCTTCCTGTTGTGTCTGGTAGCCATCAGGTCCACTGCAGGTACCCCCCATCTCTGGGTGATTAGGTGAAACACCTCTGGATGAAGAGCCCATTCTCTGCTGTCGACTGTGTGACGACTGAGAAAGTCTGCCATGACGTTGTCTACGCCTGGAATGTGAACTGCAGAAATGACAGGCACGTGATCTTCTGCCCAAGATAAAATATCCTTGACCTCCAACCAGGCGGTGCAACTTCTTGTGCCGCCTTGCCTGTTGATGTAGGCCACGGCGGTGGCGTTGTCGGACTCCACTCTGACTGGGCAACCTTCCAGTTGAGATTCCCAGTGCCTCAGGGCAAGCCGGATGGCACGCAGTTCCAGAACATTGATGGAGAGAAGAGATTCCTCCAGTCCCCATTTCCCCTGAGCACTGAAACGACCCAACACAGCACCCCATCCCCGGAGGCTGGCATCCGTTGTGAGCGTGGTCCAATAGGGAACTCGAAAGGATCTCCCTTTCAGGAGATGAGAGAGATCCAACCACCAGTGCAGACTCGATTCGACATGAGGAGGTAGAGAGACTGACAGATGCTGATGATCTGGATGATTCTTGCACGTCTGGATCACAAACCTCTGAAGTTCCCTGGAGTGGGCCATGGCAAAGGGTACCGCTTCGATCGTGGAAATGAACTTCCCCACCAGAGACGTCAACTTCGGTACTGGAACTCTGTCCAGCTCCAGGATCCCGGCTACTCGGATGGCTATCTGATGAGCCACTTCCTCTGGCAGAAACACCATGCATTGGCGAGTGTCGAACAGGAGACCCAGGAAAAGGAGCCTCTGAGATGGGACCAAGTCTGACTTGTCCAGATTCAGGATCCAGCCGTGACGGTTCAGAGTGTGTATACACAGCTGCAGTTGCTGGTGGAGAAGCTCCGCTGAGGAGGCTTTCAGGAGGAGATCGTCCATGTAGGGGGTCACCCTGACACCTTCTTGATGAAGTACAGCTATCAAAGAACCCAACACCCTCTGAAAGACCAGAGGGGCCGAAGTCAGTCCAAAGGGAAGAGCTGAAAACTGAAAGTGTCCCCTGTGGCAGGCAATCCTGAGATACCGCCTGCTCTCCGGATGAATAGGGATGTGAAGATATGCATCCTGAAGGTCCAGGGAGGCAAGAAACTCCCCTGGAGACATTACGGCAATCACAGAGCGCAGGGATTCCTGGCGGAAGTGGGAACTCACAACATAGGAATTGAGATCTTTGAGATCCAAAATGGGACGAGCACCTCCGTCCTTTTTGGCCACCACGAACAGGTTGGAATAAAATCCTGAACCTGTGTCCTCTGGAGGAACCAATTCCAGGACCTCTTTGTCCAAGAGATCCTGAATAGCGTCGTCGAACAGACGCCTTTTTATAGGTTCCTGAGAAGGACGAGTAAAATGGAACCGAAAAGGAGGAAGGGAAGAGAAAGGGATCCTGTATCCCTCTGACACTACCTGAATAACCCATGGGTCCGTCACTGACTCCTCCCAAGTCCGGCGAAAGATGCGGAGACGTCCACCTACTGCCGGATGTGGACCCGGGTTCGGTGAGTCATGGCGAAGCAGTCTTGGAGGTCTTGGCCTTGGGGGCAACTTTGGGCTTCCAGGACTGCTTGGGCTTGGAGGAGGGACGCGTAGAGGACAACCCCGTCTGGGACGTGGAGCGTGTCTCAGTCTGAAAGGAACGAAAGGACCGGTTGCGTTTGGCTGGAAATCTTTCTTGAAGACTGAGGGTAGAAGAGTACTTTTACCGCCAGTAGCCTCGCTGATCATTTCTTTGAGTTCAGAACCAAATAGCAAGTTCCCCTGAAATGGCAAGGAAAGCAAGGCTTTCTTAGAGGCTGTATCAGCAGACCAAATTTTCAGCCAAACGGCACGTCTAGCCACCACAGATGAAGTGGAGGCCCTCGCCACCATGCGCACAGCATCAAAGGCAGCATCAGCAACATAATTTTGTGCTTCAGTAATATTAGCAAGGAGCTGCAACTGCTCAGATAGCGGTGCATCCTGGCGGACTGCCTCAGTCAGTCGTTCAGTCCAGGCCGCAATAGCTCTATTAACCCACGCCACTGCAAAGGTTGGACGCATGGCAGTGCCAATGGAGGCAAAAATAGATTTAAGAGAAAGTTCTAGCTTTTTGTCCGTCCAATCCTGCAGGGCAGAGGCATCAGAGACAGCTAAAGCAGTAGATTTGTATAGCCTGGAAACAGGAGCATCCACTTTGGGAGGATGAACCCATTTTGCCAATTCAGTCTCAGGAAAAGGGTGAAGTTTAGCAAACTTTTTGGACACTGAGGAGGATTTGTCAGGATTCCTCCACGCCTCAGAGACTAGACGGGCAAGGGTAGGGTTAGTTGGAAAACATACAACCGCCTTAGATGGTTTTTGGAAAACGTCAGTTGGATCATGAGTAGATTCCTGAGTCAGAGGAAGGTTGAGCGTAGTTAACACAGCTCTAATCAAACCCTCAGCAGAAACACGATCCTATGGACAGCTCTGGTCTCAGGACCATAAATCTCCATAGGATGGTGTAGCAACAGCGCCACTCTACAATTTCAGGCCACTGTGATATTGCACCTAAAAAATTCAACTTTGAAAATTAATAACTTTTGAATGAAACATCTTTCAGCAGTGGGAGTACTCTTGTTTTACTCAGGGGGATAAACCCTACAACATATTTTTTTTTACATTTTAGGTATTACTATCCCTTTAAGTAGGAGGGGAGGCTCCGCCCCCTGCACACATTTGAATAATTGTTCCCGCCTATTAAAGGGGTGGATCGCCTCCCAGAGTACCAGTGACCTGTATTGGACGACAGTGAAACACCAGTCTGAATCCATGCAGAGAGCAGTTTCTGCTACATTATGAGTACAGCTCAAGCTCTCTGGTATCCAAAGTCACTATAGACTGACAATTCACAGTATTCCCTTGATAAGTGGCTATGGGCTGGATGCCATTGCACGTGATAAGTTTTATCACAATACTTTATTTATAATGCGTCAACTTAAACTGTAGCTCTGTAAAACAGATACTAGATATACTGGGGTAAATGTACAAATTTGTCAGTGCATCCTCACTGGCCCTTTAATGCCAATGACTTTAATTAAGATTATAAAATACAGCTTATGATCAATTTAGTGTATGCTGGCAGACACACACTTCTAACACTGGACTGAAATGTTAGCAATTTCCCTACTCCAGACTCCAGGCAAAATTCATCAGTACATCAGTTATTAACCCTTTGCATACCAGACAGGATTACAGCAATGTTTTATTGTGTTATTAACCAGCTGAATTCCTCATAGTTGCAGTACCTCATGGATCAATCCCTTGTATGCCAGAAAGGTGAGTAAAGTTGTTAATTACTGATGAATTATGCCTCTTTTGCACACAAGGGGTTATTCATTGAGATACACGTTCCTGTGCAATGTGTTGTGCACCTATGAGACATTCAATGGGTTAATCACAGAACACATTGCTGTACACCTCTCTGGCATGCAAGGGTTTAATAGCTGATCATTTACAGTATATGAAGGGGTTAATAGCTAACCATTTCTACCTCTTTAGTAATGCATACAGTGGGTTAGGTTAACCCTTTGAGTGCCAGAAGGGTATGAAACGCATTTCACAGTAATGCTTTACGCACCCCTCTGGCACTCAAAGGGTTTTAATAAATGCATACAGATTAGAATACCATCTAGTGGGCCAGTTAAATAAAAAAATCCCCCGTGCTGGTATTGTACCACAATCCGCCTCTGGTTGCTAGGGTAGCTGCCGTAAGCTGTATTTGGAACATGCAAAGCAGTTGTATCAGTGTTGTGTTGGCGTTGAGTGAACAGCTCAATATGGTGCAATACAGTACTATGGTGGAACAGTTGACCATGTGAATAATCTTTTAGGGATACTTTTAACAAATATTCCGCATATGCACAGGTTTCTAAATAAAAATAAAACAAATTCTATTATACATATATATTAATTTTACTCATTGCATTATCACCCAAAGTTGGAGAAATCTTAGGGCAGTGCCTTCATAGAATAATATAGTACTTGGAGAAGGGATATCAGTGGAGAAGTCATCTCTACTTTACCTCTTTATTACAACTTATTGCATCTCTCCCCATGTCTGCTACAGTGATAGTGCTTGTGTGATGTTAAAGGGATAGTAATGGATCATTTTAAGTATATTTAATATTGTAGATAGTAAACCTTTATGGTTTGAGAGATATACAATTACAAAGTCCCCCCCTCCGTCCCCTTTCACTGACATCAGGCTATATCTTACAGCAGGAGATCCTGGTCCTGGGACCGTCCTGCAGCTCTTCAGCAGAGCTGAAATAGCACAATATAGAAATATATATTAAAAGGAACGGTCTACAAAGACCTGGTGCCTGGGTTTGCAAGCAGACCTTGTAGACCGTTCCAGTGAAGTATTTATTGTGATGTTGCGCTATTTTGGTTCTGCTGAAGAGCCACAGGATGGTCCCGGGACCAGGATCTCCTGCTGTAAGCTAGAGTGTGACGTCTGTGAGAGGGGAGTGAGGGGGCAACTTTGTAATCGTATATATCTCAAACCATAACGGTTTGAGATATTGGACTGGCCTCAATTACTTTTTTTTTACAATCTACAATATTAAATATACTTAAAACGATCCATTACAATCCCTTTAAAAGAACCCATTCATGAGCAGGAGTAGTAGCACTGAAAGGAGAAGGTCCATGACTCACGACATAGAGCAATTATAAAATGTAATAAAAGGCAAAGATAACTTTTAACATTTTAGAGACAAGGCAAATATAAAATACAAGTGGATGTTTGTTAATGTTTTTTATTCGTGAAAAATTCTTGTTAAGAAAGAGAATGCTTTTGTGAGCTAACTGAAACAATTTAACTTATGTTTATGGTTATATTGAATGAGATTTTGTAATCATGTTACCTCTTTAATGGCTGCCATCTTGATCGTCTCATAGTAGTGCAGAGGAGCATTGGGCAGGTTCATGTCATAGCCAAATCCTGCCACCGCCACTTCATCACAGTTGTGTAATGCCATAGTGATAGCAACACTGCCAAGTGTTGGAATATTCTGTGTGGAGAAAGTAAAAACAGGTATAAGTGGAAGAAAAGCAGCTGCTAGATACATATGATAGAATTACCAGTCCTAAGTACTACTTATTGTATTGGCTGCATCTTTAGTCAGAAAAAGTAATTCTAATAATGTCCAGGAACCACTGGCAAATGTGGTAGGTGGAAGAACACTCAAAAGTACACTATAAGTGTGCACATTATTTCCTAAAGGGGGAAAGATTCTCCAACAGCATCCTACTACACACTCAAGGACCTGTGCAAGTTTTACCAACAGCTGGAAGTTTATATGCAGCAAAACAAAAACATGCAATTTTTTTTGGGGGGGCTCAATGCCTCCCTTCATCAAACATTGACCCCTGCAAACATTTGTTTTGCATTTTTTGTTATGCTGTAAAACTCCCAGCTGTTGTTCTCCATTATTCTATTAATGAACCTGTGGCCAGTCATGAAGTTGTTGAACTTGCTAAACAAATAGCCAAAGAGAGGAATCTTGTTGCACACGCTCAATGCATTTTGAATTTTAATAAAATAAATAGTGACTGAGCATGCTCAGTTGATTTCATATTTAAATTAGCTTACAGTGATGTACTAAGGTCTGGACAAGTTCTGGGGATGAAGGAAAATTCCCATTGATTTACATTTATTAATTTATATACCAGGAAGACTTAATTGGTATTTCACTTTCAGGTATATCCTGGAGAGCATTTACAATGCAGTGCTTTGAAGAACTCTTGAGCATACAAAAGGTTACTTGTCGTTAAACAATTTAAATAAGTGATAATTTGTATTTGTCCCCTATGTAATGTCTTATAGCAGAACTTTTCCCTTGAAAATAGTGGCTCTTAATTTGTTCACAAGAAGGAAGTGCTTAGTAATTTGCCATTCATACAGTAATTTACTGTTTTTCTGCTTTTCAACTTTACTGTAGTCTGTAACTGAACAGGACCATATTATAATATTGAAAGCATTCTTTTCTCTCTACATCTAATCCCATTCAGAATATTGTTTATTGTATCAAAACAAAACCTAAATACAGACCTAAAATGCTGCACAGCAAACACAGACAACTGCAGATTATCTGCAAAATAATAGGATTTTAGTAAAATCATTTCCTCTTTATTCCATATAGAACAGGAACCTGGGGATGAGCTCCCTCCTCCAGAAGTGGAGGGTGAGTAAAAAAAAAAAAAAAAAAGGACTTTTGATGTGAAGACTCTATCATCTTCCTCCAGTTTACCCCCCTGCCTAGTTCAGATCCATGTGTAACAAGTGCCACAGAAAAAAGTACCTAAGTGGGTAAGAAGAAAAGACTAAGACCCTAAGAGGTCTCCTCTTTCCACGTAAGGAAACTCTGGAAGGTTTTTCTCAGGGTGGGAGTCCTATGTTCCATATGGACTAAAGAGAAAATTATTTAACAGTAAATTCACTAAAATCCTATTTACTCTTACTTCCAATATGGAACACAGGACCCTTGGGGATATACCAAAGCATTCCAATGATTCAGTGGATAAAAAGGAGAAAAACTCACTCTTCTCCTAGGATGCCAGTATTCCACTGGGTCAAACTGGATCTGTATAATCTCAGGTGTCAATGAACATGACAGGGGATACTGTCTGAAGAACCTTCTGGCCAAAGCTGGCCTCAGCAGAGACCAGGGCATTAACATGGTTCTGTTTGGTAAACGTGTGCATGGAGGACCAAGAGACAAGACTACTGATTACCTCTCTCTAGCTTGAATGGCTGAGGAGATATGTCCCAAATAAGTTACGCCCATTAAAGCCTGGAGCTAGAAGACGAAGAGGGAGTCTTCACCCCAAAGACCCTTTCTTTTTGAAGTGCCCTGCCCTTCTGGAGGAGGAAGCCAAACCCCATGGCCCTGTGTTCCATATGGACTAAAGAGAAATATACATAGATATTTCTGTCTTCTGTCTGAAAAACACCTAGGTAATTAAAGTCCTTCTTTTAAACGTATTAAGCCACTTATTCCAATGTTATTGTTCCCCTTTAAATCCCATAGCATTTACAGTCTGGGATGAGTACACATGCTTCATTATTGACTTCGCCCAGGACATATTCAATTGGAGATAAACAGTAATAAAAGCAGACAAAACTGTTGTCCATCTGTTTTTCTTTAAATCCTGGGGACCTAACAATGTTAGTATTCTTGATTTAATGGCAAAAAAACAATGCTAAGCACCATGGGTGTGCATAGGACAATCATTTTATCCATAGCGGTCCTGACCTGACAAAGATTATCTGCTCTAGTAAAATCTATGGAAGGCTATATAATAGTTATATTGATGAAGTTTTAAGATCATCCATATAAGGAGACAAGAGTAACATAAATAATGTTTCATAGAATACACTTAAATAATAATACATGGCTGATGCAGAAATGGGCTGGTCTCTATCACACTCCCCCCCCCAAAGGGAATGCAGGAGATCAAAGGTAAGTAGCACTGACCTAATAGGTGGCTTAAATTGTGCTGCATCATAGCACTGTTTAAGTTGCACGTGTGAACAAACACCTTCATATAATAAACTTCCACTTACCTTAAGCTGTGCAAAAAATCTCTATGACCACTATGAATCAATTCTGAGTGGATTGTTTCCCCAAAATTAGTACTGGAGATATACATGATTCTTTCCTACAGACCCAAATGCCACCCACTGATAATTTCCTAAGAAGGAACAGTTTGCAGTCCCAGAGTTTTGCAAAAGAATAAGCTTTTATTTTAAAGGTGATACTTCTGAAAACATAGATACTGCAAGGCTCCACTAGTTAAAATGCAGCCCAGTGGTGTGTATTGTATTGTACTGTGCCTATTAAAATAGCCAACTATTGGAACCATACTCAGTACAGCCAGTATACAAATATTCAGAGCTAAAATATCCTGTGGTATTTTCTAACTGATTATACTTTCTATTCATTAATATTTACAGATGAAACAGGCGCTTACAATTTCTATAGACTATCCTTGGTCTATGCAGAGGTAGGGGAACATAATGAGCAGATGGAAACACTAAATCAGCTGGGAAAGAGATTAATCACCCATATGTCATGATGCAGAGCTGGTGATAATCCCTGGTTGGGGGACTGACACAAATAACAAATCGTCCACCTCCGTTATATCAACAAACCAGGCTGTACACTAATAACTTTATTTAACATTTCTCAGCAAGAGAAAACAAGTATAGACAATACCTTTCAATATTATGCAAGCCAAAACCATTATGTTGTAAAATATGTATTATCTAACCCTTTAAAGGGATAGTAATGTTTCAAAATAAAAGCAGCTCCAATTAATCTACATAGTATTTGGGCCATGGAGAGTGTTATTTAAATACTGTCAGAGTTGTAGTTCAAGAGTAATTGAATGATTAAGTATCCCCCTCCCTCCCCTTTTAATGATGTAACACTGCTCATCTCAGAGCAGCAAGACTGTATGGATGGATCGCAGAGAGAGACATTCTTCATTGTGCATAAGGAAAATTATGAAAAACTTGTCAAGGGGGGCAGGGTTTTCCTTATGTTCACAGAAAGAAGATTGACCCTTGCTGTGAGATGTCTGGTCCCAGGACCAGATTCCACAGCTCAGCAGTGTTACACTAGGTAAAAGGGGTGGGAGGGGGATATTTTATCATTCAATTACTCGAACTACAACTCTGACAGTATTGAATTAACACTCTCTATGGCTCAAATACTATAGAAACATAGAATCTGACGGCAGATAAGAACCATGCGGCCCATCTAGTCTGCCCAATTTCCTACTGTAAAAAAACACACAACCTCAAACCTTTTTTGGTCCTTGGTCTTTTCTTATGTTAAGGACCGCCTTATGCCTATCCCATGCATGCTTAAATTCTGTCACTGTATTGACATCTACCACTTCTGCTGGTAGGCTATTCCACTTGTCTACTACCCTCTCAGTGAAGAAAAACTTTCTTACATTACATCTAAACCTGTGTCCCTCTAGTTTTAGACTATGGCCTCTTGTCCTAACATTTTTACTCTTTTGAAATATACTTCCATAATGAAGATTAATTGCAGCTGCTGTTTTTGTGAAATATTACTACCCCTTTAAGGACCAGATCGGTGTGCAATGCATTGTGGAGCAATGTGTTGCACCCCCCCCCGTCCTTAAAGGGTTCTGCTTAACCCCCCTTGGATACATTGCAATGCGCTGAAGAAATGTATTCAACTCATTTATGAATATTTAGATTTCTGAGAAAGAGGGGTGGACTTTTTGATACTTTTGGTTTATGTAAGTTTGTAATGAGTGATACAATTTAGCAAACATCCTGTTATTTTCTATTTAGAGAGACTCTTGGCTTATCCGAGTCTGTTCACATGATATTTCTGAAACACGCAATAAAATCTTGTGTAGTCACTTGGACCCCGAAAATTTAAACAGGGTAAGCTGAAAACTAGATTTTACGTCTTCTGGTCCAATTTGGATACATTTGAAACCTTTTAATGCCAGAGAGCGGTGTCCAAGGCATTGCTTTGCAATGAGTTGGATGACCCTCTGGCACTCAAAGGGTTAAACACGGCTGTGAGCAAAGGTACATTTTACCCTTTTGGATCTAATGGCTCCAATTAACATTTGCTACTACATTTCCATAGGATGACAATAAATGAATGGAGAGTTTGACAGACAGATTTGGTTCAACAGATACAATTCACAGATATCGTTTTTCATTTCAATGATGTACAGCTATAAAATTAATATAATAGACTTTAAATATAAAAGCAAACTGTAGCAATTTTGGAATTGGCACTTAAAGCAAGAAAAAACATATCCATTTACCAAAGTTATCAGTGAATTAAACCGATTCAAACTTCTTAAAGGGACAGAAATGTCCCATAAAAAACTATTAGAGTTTTGTAGAGGTTAAAAAATAAACTATATGACACAAATCCTATCTCTCAAACCTTTATGGTTTGAGAGATATCCTCCGCTAAAGTTCCCCTTCTCCTGACATCAGCTGTAAAGCTGACAGAAGGAGATCCGTGTCGGCCGACACGATGAGGCTCTTCAGCAGAGCCACAATAGCGCGATTTAAAAATAAATACTTCTTTGGAACGGTTTAAAAAGTGTACTTGCAAACCAGGCACACTTGTAGACTGTTCCAAAGAAGTATTTCTTTTTAAATTGCGCTATTATGGCTCTGCTGAAGAGCCACTTGTCGGTCCACGGACTATGAACTCCTGCTGTCAGCTTACAGCTGACGTCAGGAGAAGTGGAGGGAGAGGGGAACTTTAACGGAGGATATCTCTCAAACCGCTATATGTTTGTGTCATATTGTTTATTTTTTTAACCTCTACAAACCTCTAAGAATTCTTTATGGGACATTATTGTCTCTTTAAGTCCTCACTAACATTGAAAGAGTTAAAAGCCCAATTTAGATCATTTTGAATTTTCCTTTATCCCCTATGGTTGTTTGCCCCAGATCTGCTTCACTTTGTTTTTAGACATAAGTCTCAATGTATTACTTTGAAAAGAAACTAGTAGGAAGACAAATCCATCTTCACTGTGTTTCATTCAACAAACCCACACATTTGAGATGAGGATCAAACCACAGGGACACCACCAGAAACAAAAGTCCATAAAACTTATCGGTTATCCAGGATCTGATGGATACAGGATACATGGTTACACCTGGTGTATTTTGTGCAGAAGTACACTTAGTCATAGATTACTCATACAACCTTAAAACCCCTCTCAATAGATCTTAAGTATTATATAGTTATTCAAGTTAACTCAGAAAGAGAACAAAGAGCACTAGAACAAACGGAGCTTCTCAAAAGGAGATCTCTTTGATCTATTGATCCCCCTGCTAGTGTGTAACAGGGTTAAGTTGAAAATGAAAGTAAAAATAGTACTATATATATATATATATATATATATATATATATATATATATATATATATATATATATATATATATATATAAAATGAAAGGTTTATGGCCAATATGTCTTCCGAGTCTTTACATATGGCAGTGTAACATGATCACTGAATGCCAAACCATACAAAAACTTAAAGAGACACAGAGATGGAAATGGGCAGGCCACGCAGCAAGAAGTTCTGACTGTCGATGGACCAAACAAATTTTGGAATGGATTCTACTCGATACATAAAGGGATACTAATGCCCAATAATTACTATGTTGTTTTGTAGATTTAAAAAAAAAAAAATTATGTGGTGCAAATCCCATCTCTCAAACCTTTATGGTTTGAGAGATATTCACATCTAAAGTTTCCGTATCCCTCCCCCTCTCCAGATGTCAGCTGTAAAGCTGACAGCAGGAGATTAGAGGCGGCTGACTCGAGGCAGCTCTTCAGCAGAACCAAAATAGTGATATTTTAGAACTACTTCATTGGAACGGTCTACAAAGTGTGCTTATAAACCAGGCACACTTTGTAGACTGTTCCAGTTAAGTAATTCTTTTCAAATATTGCTATTTTGGCTCTGCTGCAGAGCCGCTGGCTGGTCCCAGGACCGGGATCTCCTGCTGTCAGCTAGAGTGCTGACATCAGGATAAGGGGAGGGACTGGGGAACTTTAGGTTTGAGAGTTGGGATTTGCACCACATAATTTTTTTTTTTTTTTTTTTAAGTCTACAACATTGCACAAAGTTATTATTGGACATTAGTATCCCTTTAATCTCGCTCCCTCTCTTGAATGGACCCTATACTGCCTCTTCAATTCTATGGGTATTTTAACCCCCTGTGGTGCAGTTGGTATACTCCAGAATTTCCCATATATTGCTTTCTGCAAAAGGTCCCACATTTGCATTCTGCCATTCAGGGACACTACAGAGATGAGAGCGGCAGAGTACTTATCTCTGGCTCTAGTGCACGTATGCAGGAAAGGTCACTAGACCTCACTGGACATCAGTGCATAAGCTGCTCTTTCTCCGGCACCCCAAATAGTTCTAAACACTAGAGGAAAAACTGAAACGTCTTTTATTACACTAAATAAAAAATTGCACTGCATCTCCCATCTGATGTCAGGTTCAAGGCTCAGTTTTCTGTCTAGTGGTTAGAGAGCTCTGTCTGGAATCCATTTTGTAGCTCAGGAGAGGTATCACTTTCTGTTACAGAAGACAATGGGCAGATCCCCTTCTAGGTTTAGAACACTGTACTCTGGAGTGTTCAGTCCGGGACTTTGTATCGTCCCGGAAGGGGGCTGCACGGGAAATGGGACACACATTTAAAATCTGGTACTGTCCTGGGCAATGCTGGACACATGGTCACCCTATCCACAAGTGCACTCTACTACATTCTAATATATTAACAGGTCCTTTTGACTTTTTTCAAGTCATTGTTTTGGTGAATCTAGGCAGTCATTGTGGTGAAGTTTCAGAAACAAGTTATATTGATTTTTTTTTATTACTGGTATATCATACAATAAAGATACCCAGGGTGGTACAAGTTATATTAATCTTTTTTATTACTGGTATATCATACAATAAAGATACACAGGGTGGTACCAATAGGCATCTAAATGTTAGCAACCTTTTGAAAAAAATAGGAATTTAGTGTTCTTACCTGTTAAATCCTTTTCTCTTTAGTCCATGTGGAACACAGGTACCATTGGGTTGAGTCCCTCCTCCTGGAGAGCAGGACACAACACAAAAGATATGTTTTTTGGGGTGGAGACACTCTTCTCCTCCTCCAGGTCAAGCCTCCACCTACTAACTCCCAGAATTTATGCGACTAAAGACACACAAAAAGCAGTAAGCGGAAAAACTCAGAAGAAAATCTCCCAAGACTAAGACCCTAAGAGGACCCCTCTGCCCAGGAGAATCACACAATGAAGGTCCTTTTCTTTGTGTAGGAGACCTGTGTTCCATATGGACTAAAGAGAAAATGATGTAACAGGGAACAATACTAAAATCCTATTTTCTCTTCAACCAGTATGGAACACGAACACAGGTAACATGGAGATATATCAAAGTTAGTATTCCTGGGGAGGGAAAGTAGAAAAGACCTATTCTACATCCTCATGATACTAGTGTTCTCCAGGACTATTGAAAATCTGAATAACCCCCCAAAAAAACAAGTGTCAACATAAACTGAACTAGCACAGCACATCAAAAAAGAGCCAACAGGTCTCAGTAACTACTGAACAGCAACTGACAGAAAGAAAAGAGGTAGATCCTTAAACAGGACTGCGTGACCTTCCGGCCAAGGCTAAAACGTTGACACGGTAGTGTCTGGTGAAATTATGCAAGGAGGAGCATGTCACAGCCATGAACAGCTGTTCAGCAGAGGCTTGATTCTTGTAGGCCGAGGAAGAACCAACCAATTTGGTGGAATGCACTGTGATCTTAAAGGAAACAGGTTTCTTCCTGAATTCCTACACTTTGCATATGGTAGCCTTGATCCAAGAGTCAATAGTGATCTTGGAAGTAGCCTTACCCACTCTAGGACCCGCAGGGATAACAAACAGGGAATCAGCTTTAGGAAAAGGCTTGGCACAGTGCACACATAACTTAAGGCAGTACACCAGATATCAAACAGATAGTGGTCTCTCTCCTTATCAGACATACGGTCAGGACAAAAAGAAGGTACAACAATCTCCTGATTGACATGAAACTTGAAGACCACCTTGGGAAGAAACTCCAGAGAGGTACGAAGTACCACTTTGTCCTGATGAAACACCAGGAAGGGACTTTATAAGACACAGCTTGTAACTCAGACACCCGCCGCATAGAGAACTGCCAAGAGGAAAACCATCTTGAGCGTCATATGGCACAAGAGATGGTGGTGAAAAGCTCAAAGGTAGGCCTCTGCAAAACACCCAGAACTAGGTTAAAGTCCCATGGAGGCAAAGATTAATTCTTGAAGTGCATAGCGACCACACACTTGTTGAGGCATTTGAGGTCCAGACAGCAGCCACTGTACTTCTTGGGAAGGACAAAACCTAAAGAGTGCTCGAGGCCTGTGAGTGGCACCAGCATCTGTTATTCCAGCAGAGTCTCCACAGCTTTTTGGAACAGTCTTGCCTTGTCCATTGGAACCTTTGACAAAAAGAACAGATATGGAGGAAGGAAATTGAAATCTATGTGGTACTCTTTCAATATCACCAACAAAATTCCCAGGAGTCTTCAAAAAGGCAGAGATGGCCCCCTACAGGCAACTATGAACCAGGATTCCGCAAGTCATGTGGAGGTGGGTTTGTCAGATTTAGCCTTTGAAGCTGAACGCTTGGGTTGCTAGGCATGTCTGGGTTTTGCGGTGTGGAGCGTTTGAGAGGTTTGCAAACTTTGCTCCTCCTGTACCCTATTTGGCGAGGGGGGGGGGTGGACAAAACATACATGCCTTCCTCTCCAGTAAGGAACGATTGGTGGAGATCTGAGGCAAGAAGGAGCTCTAACCTCCTGTAGCATCACTGATGATCTGTTCAGTTTATGCCCAAAAATCTTACGCCACAGGGTGCAGAGAGCAGAAACAAAAAAGGCAAAGGCCTTCATAAGGACCAATAAGTATAAAAATTCTACATACCCCTGTTAAAATGCCAGGTTCTTGTGATGTTAAAGAATGAGACAAAACATGTCAGAACTTTTTCCACCTTTAATGTGACCTATAACGTGAACAATTCAATTGCAAAACAAACTGAAATAGTTGAGGGAAAAAATAAAAAACTCACAATAGGTATAGGAGTTTGCCTAAATGAGGGAGCCTCTACCAGAGACAGGCACGCGCCCCTGTAGTCTCTGTATATGGGAAGGCAAGCAGGAAAAGCAGCAAGAGACAACCTGACTCATGCCTGCAGTCAGTGGGTAGGAATCTCCCAAAGGTGGTAGCAGATAGGGAGAATATACTGACGCAAGCCTGCAGTCAGTCCAAAGAAGGAAACTCCCCTAGGGAATACAACAGGGAGAGAATCCAGACTCAATCCATGAACCGAAATGTAAGCCTTAACCAGAGCCACAGGTCCGCATCAGATTGGGTGTCTACTATATACAGTGAGTCAGCAGGAGAATAGTCAGACAGAGCCACAGGCCAGCACCAGGTTGGATGGTCAGACAAGCCAGGTCATACACAGTACAGTTAGTCAGCCAGAGCCACAGGTCTGCACCAGATTGGGTGTCCGCTATACACAAGGAGTAGGCAGGAGAACAGTCAGACAGAACCACGGGTCAGCAACAGGATGGATGGTCAGACAAGCCGGGTCATACACAGTACAGGCAGTCAGCCAGAGCAACAGGTCTGCACCAGATTGGGGGTCGCTATACACAGGGAGTAGGCAGGAGAATAGTCAGACAGAGCCACAGGTCGGCACCAGGATGGATGGTCAGACAAGCCAGGACATATACAGAGCCCAACGGAATAGAATTGTGTTGAACAACAAAGCAAGGGCAACTGAGAATTGGCTCAGTTTCCCTTTACCGCCCAGCCCAGGAAGTAGATGGGAGGAGATATCCGCTATACAGCATAAAACAAGGACCTGCGTCATTCTTCCGCTTCGCGCCCTTAAATGACGCATCTCACCACGATGCGTCAAACTAGCAGCCTGCACCTGAGTTAATTTGAGCGTCAATACCAGCTGGAAAGAGGATACGGACAGCCAATAGTGCCGCCAAGCACGCCCAAACCTGGCACCAAAACTGTAAAAGGAAGTAATTTGGGCCACTGAAGATAACAATGTCTTAACCCAGGGAGGCTCTTGATCACTGCTAGAGCAGCTCAGTGGAGTAGTAGGGACCACTGCACATGGTAGCCCCATGTGGCAAGAGAAGCAAGAGGGTAAGAGAAGGTCCTGAATCCTTTGCCTTAGACTTACCCCCATACCCCTTAGAGTCCAACATACTTCCTAGAAAAGTGTGTCCCAAAGCTAGTACATTACTAGAGAAAACATCCATAGAGCAAGATAATAAACGTAAATAACCAGAAATGCACTTATTTGTCAAGTGAAGGGTTAAGCTGGGAAAAGAGAGCAAAGAGAGTCAGCCTCTGTGTAGAATAAGCAAGAGAGAAACAAGATGGCCACCAGAAAATTGTCAGCCAATCTGATGGAAGGCAAAGTATCATGGTGCCCGTGATTGCCCTCTGTGAGCGCTGTGCTGCAGGCGGCATTGCCATTACTTCCTGGTTGTCGCACTTAGGCGAATTCGCTATTCTTATAGGCTGATGGTAATTGCCACAATGAGTCTCTACCTACATACTAGGCCTTATAGGCCTCAGTCTGCCAGTACTGCTTTGCCCTTTCATGGTGTACCTTTCCTCTAAGCTCTTGTGTTATTCCGATGCTCTGATCTTGGCTACGTTTGATCCCTGACTAAGTTGCATTCCGATCCGGTCTGACCCTTGGCTCCGTCTAACTACCCGCTCTGGTCTGACCCTTGGCTGCGTCTGACTACCCGATCCGGTTTGACTCTTGGCTTTGGCTGACTCCCTGATCCGGTCTGACTCCTGGCTTTGGCTGACTATCCGATCTGGTACGACTCCTGGCTTTGGCTGATTACCTGCTCTGTGCTGACCCCAGCTCCAGCTGACTATCCGATTGTTTCCTACCCTTGGCTTACTGTCTCCACTTGCGCTTACCGTGCTTTGTTTCCTCAGGTTCAAGCGGTGCTCAGTTACTGCGTCAGACCTTGTCTCTGGCATTCCTGTTCTACCTATTGCTGGTTAGAGCCATTGGGTATACCCTAGCATTCTAGGAATCTCAGTTACCGTTGCCTGTTCTACCCTTGCGGTCTGGGGCTCTCTGTCACCATTGCCTGTAGGCTCAACCTAGAGTTCTAGGGAGCTCAGTCACCAATACCTACTCTCCCTAGCGTTCTAGGGAGTCCTTTCTCTGTTGCCTTGTACTACCCTAGAGTTCTAGGGGATTTCCTTTAGTTTTGCCTGAGCTTTTCAGCTTCTCCTGTATTAGTAGCTACTGCTATTCTTCTTATCATTACATACTATAGTCAGAGGGGTATCACATCTGTACAGTCGTTGGATCCTGTGCTGTCTCCAAAACTGGTCCTGTGAGGGTTGGGGAAGTGCTTAGGCACTGTCTTCACACCTGGTGCTGTGAGGTTTGGGGAACAGCTATTCATATTTATTCTGTTCTTATTTTAATAAAGATATTGATTTTACTGTATCTGTACTTGTCAGTGTCGTTATTCCTCAGTCACCCTGTGACACCAACAAAACTGGCATTATGGGTATTGTAGTCTTCCCTGTTGCTTAGCAATGCCTACAACTCATACCAATTGAAACTCAGACAATTGATCGGGTGATAGCGTGCAAGGAGATAAGAAGATCGAGCCCTCTCTGACCATTGTATCCCAAATGGTTGCAGATATATGTTCCAGAGAAATTTTCCTCATAGAAATGAACCAAAGATGGCCGCAGGTAGGCTCCCATTCTTAAAGGGTAAGCTGCACTAAAATTAATTTACAAAGAAAAAGTTTACAGAAGACCCAAAACCCCAGGGAACATCAAGGGGGAATCTAAAAACAAAGATCCAAGTAGTTGGGGAGCAAAAATATGTCCTCCCAAACACACATAAGAGCCCCAGTCACTATAGAAAGGTTAATCCAATAAAAACATAGAAAAGGCCCTCCAAAGCCCTCTTAGAAAATAATAAAGATACAAATAAAGTGTGCCAGAGCATAACTAAGCTCACATCAGCCTCTGTATGGAGAGGCAACACAGGTTGGGACATAAAGCAGACCAAGGCATTCAAAGGGTTACTCACCAGTCTTCTTTTGTCATGGTACCACCAGAGGAAAAAGACAGAGTCTCAATAAACCCTATAATGAAATAAAACCTGAAAGCAAGATTATCCCACAGGGCAGAATAGGTCCGCGGGATACCTGGGAACTGAGCAATCTAACTCCAAAGAAGCCCAATGACGGTAACCCGCCTAATGGGGAATTATACAGCCCCATATCTTAGCTTACAGAACACAGGAATTCTGGGAGTTAGTAAGCTGGGGAGTTGAGCTGGAGGGGAGGAGAGAGTATCCTCCCAAAAGATACTGTCTTTTCTGATGTACCCTCCCCTCCAGGAGGAAGGACTCGCCTGAGTGGTACCTGTGTTACATACTGGACCTAAAAGAAATGGCACAAGCTTTATATATATCTAGGGATAATCTTTTTGTCTCTCAGCCCTACAATTTGGCATTTCAGGTTCCTTCTATAGATATCAGTATTCATAACAGTATACGACATTAGGCACATAAACAATATTCCATTATAAACATAACAATGCAGATTAGTGATATAATATGTTATGTGTGTGCAAGTTGTTGGATTACAAGTCCTGTCATACTTGGCTGGAAGATAATCTGTATTGTAGTAAAACAACAGCATTAAGGCAACAGCTGTTAACTTATATAACAGAGGTCTCCAGTTTGGTACTATCTAATGCTATGAGCACTTCTATGGCTGTAATGGTTTCTGATAAACCCCTCACTTTATTACCCCGTGGTTAATATACACTGCTTGACCATACACAACAGCAGTGTTTGGCTAGATGAATATCATGTCTTGGATATTTTCCTTCTTATCAAATTGACCACCACCAAGATATAAAGCACGTTTTATTGAATAAGATTCAATTTATAGTTTCAGTGGGTTCATATCCTATATAATATTTCGCTAGGATGTTTGTCAGAAACAGTCATGAGCAGTAGAGACTGCGCGTGTTCGGGCAGTCTCTACTGCTCATGATTGCATCGCGTGAGTGAGGCAACACAAGACTGCATCACATGGAGCAGTAAGCTAGCGGCCGCTTAACCCTTTGAGTGCCAGAGGGGTATGCAACGCATTGCAAAGCAATACATTTGGTACCCTTCTGGCACTCAAAGGGTTCCGGACCTTGGCCCACGTACACGGGCTTTTACACTAGTACATATATATTTATTTATGTAGAAAGATCTGTTCCAACATAGCATTTACACATATCAAAACCCTTTAAAGGGATAGTAATGTTTCATAATAAAAGTGGCTCTAATTAATCATCATAGTATTTGGACTTTGGAGAGTATTATTTCAGTTCTGTCAGAGTTGTAGTTCAAGAGTAATTCAATGACAACGTGTCCCCCTCCTGTGCCTTTTACTGATATCACACTGTTCAGCCACAGCAGAAGGGAGGTGCCCAGGTAGACTGCAGAGAGGGACAATCTTCAATTAAGATAAGGGAAAAACCTGAAAACCTTGTCAAGGGGGGCAGGGCTTTCATTGTTCTCATAGGAAGAAGCTTGTCCCCTGCTGTTATCTGTCTGGTTTATGGACTGGATTCCACATCTGAGAAGAGATGGCTTACACTAGGTAAAAGGGACAGGAGGGGAAACTTTGCTTGTGAATATCTCTCAAACCATAAAGGTTTGAGAGATAAGACTTATATCATTCTCCATGTTTTTTTAATGCCTACAAAATAATATAAAGATAAAATGAAGTATTATTATCTCTTTAAGGGCGAGATTAGTGCAGTACTTCACAATGCTCTGAACAATACACTGTTTCTTAAAGGGTTAATAAGTATCTCTAGTCCTCTTTCACAAGAGAGCACGTAATGCCATGGCTATGACTCATCAGCACAAATCCAGCCCATTCCTGTGTCCGTGCACATGACACCAGGGGAGTTTCTGTGTTGACGTCTGATGTTGTCACAGACAAGAATATAATAATAGTAATACTGCATGCAAATTAGTTTGAGAAAGCACTGTGTAGGCTGTTTGCACATCCATTTCAGCAAAACAACTATTTTCAGTTCTTTGAGGACATATTCCTTTACATCTGGATAAAGCTGACGTTATGCCTCCAATGTCTTTTTCACAAAAATAAACCAATGGAATGCAAAAATACAAACATGATGCAACAGGTATCCACCAGTCCAGCTGCAAATACCAATCCATTACATTTATGACAGCTCTTTTGGATCAGCCACAAATGAATATTCCCTCAAGAGATCCCTTGAAAAGGAGTTCATCCATGCCAAAAAAAATCACAAATAATCTGCTTTCAATATTTAAACCAGGGGTAGTCCATTTCTGGCCCTCCAGTTGTTAATGACTTCCACTCCCATCATCCCCACCAGCCAATGCTGTAGTCCTCAACGGTTATAGGTCAAGCAGTTGACTACCCCTGCTTTAGACTTAATCTTTTAAGTGCCAGAGGGGTACGGAACATATTGCAGAGCAATGTGTTCCCTACCCCTCTGGCACTCAAAGAGTTAAAGGTTTGAAGCTAGGCTTGATTCCTTTGCAGTTAATAAGTTTTAACCACAAATCCACACTTCAACAGAAATCTGTGACAATAATATATTTACAAAAGAATCGGGCACTCTGTCTGATGTATGTTGTATGTGTATTTAATTTTGACTAAAGCACAGAACATGCCTCATTAGACAGAGCAAGATATCCTCTAACATCAACAAGATGGATCTTGAAGCTGCCATGTACAAAGTGGCCACAGCTGCTTTGCACTTGGAAAGATTGATAAATCAACCAATCGTGTCAAAATCCTCAGTCTGATCTGATTCTGCTGATTAAGCAGAGAGGCACTGGCCAACTGGGCTGTTGAGAAGGTTTTTCATCCAATCCTTACCATGTTTTGTACACTTCCTGTAATCACCAACATGAATGTATCTTTCATGCACTCAGTAGTGGCAAGGATTTGAACGGCAATCCTAGAGTTGGTTAAAGGAGAACTAATATCCCCCACGTATCTTACTATGGCACAAAAATCCTAATGGTCCCTGTGCCTTTCTTAGAGAAACTCCTAATGGCCCCTGTGCTTTTGTTAGAGAGATAACATCTTGAATCGGTCCTGGATGTCATGTCCATGGAAGCCGACATGACAATTGCTACAAGCACTACAGGACCTTAAACTCTGCACATGGTAATTTTAACAGCAT
The DNA here is from genome assembly GCA_037306005.1 of Rhinophrynus dorsalis. NCBI lineage: Eukaryota > Metazoa > Chordata > Amphibia > Anura > Rhinophrynidae > Rhinophrynus > Rhinophrynus dorsalis. Next base: position 227,205,952 of record CM074722.1, read on the forward strand.
AAGGACCATGGGGTTCGACTTATTGGTCAACCATATGGTCTTTAAAACAGCGGAATAACTAGGGCCATGGTGCAAACAGTTTTTGGGCACCAATATAAAAATCTTTTTTACAGAGGTATACCTACAACATATAGGCCCCTGAGGCTGGTAGAGGCCCTTTAGAAGCTGGTCACTGGCAAAACTGCACCTTCTGCACCACATGCAGTTATGCCCCTGTCCTTAAAAGAATAGTAAACCTTGATTACTGATGTGCTTTCTCTTTTGAAATTTTTTTATGAAATAAGGGTACTCCAACTGCTGGAACAGGGTTTATTCCAAACATTTTCTTTTTTACATTAATGGTGCCTTTTGGTGTCCAGAGAGCTCTCCTACAGTTCACTTCTATGACATAGGTGAGACCCTGGCATGTCTCCATAGAATGCAACAGTAACAGCTTCATCACTTCCTGGCAGTGGGAAAGTTTATTACTGTATAATAAAACAACTGCCAGCAGCGATGGTAACATTGTTTTATAAAAACCCATATGGTACTTACATTTTTTTAAATAATAATAGTTTACTACTCCTTTAAAGATTTAAGTAAGATTATGTACTCTCCCTGCTTCAGTTTGGAAAACTGCCAACAAATGTCATGTCCGCCTCCATGGACATAACAGCCAAGACTTTAAAAATCTAAATCCGTTGAGTGACAGGGAGGTCCCCAACGTATTGAATACCTCCCTGGCACAAGGGATAAAAAATATAATCTTCTGAACAAAGGTAAAAGTCATAAGGCTCATTACATTTTTTTTTCTGGTAAGTTTAGGTAAGTAAGGTAAGTTTAGGTAATTATTATTAGGAGGCAGTATTTCTGTTTTAACTGGTCAACATACTAAATTTGACAGGCAAATGCAGAAAGCTGTTTCTCCAGAGAATCTTGATTTCAACAGCACAGTTCAGTTTCACAATAGTGGATATGATTGGCCAATAGAGGACTCACAAATCAGAGCTTTACTATAGTGTAAGCAAGCTGAGATCCCCTGATAGATACACTTATTTTGTTTATTGCAATCATTTTGGCCTTTTGCACACAGTGAGGCTGAATTATTAGTAAGAACCAGCACAATTCCCAGAATCATCAACTGCACCATAGGAGAATAATAAAAATAAACAAAATTCCCACTGATTTAAATGGGGTTTTTAACTCCTTGAATGCTAGAGAATTTGCCAGTGAATAGTACATCAGTCTCAATATTTTACACTGTGTCCTTTGAGTAACAACAGAGAGATATAAGTATAAAGAATATGTGGAGCAATTCTGGGACAACCCAGATGCACACTGTTTAGGAAATTAACCGTTTGGATGCTACATTTGTCTTCCAATGAAAAGGAAAAGAGGATTTTAGTCTTACCTGTTAAATCTTTTTCTCTTAGTCCATATAGGTTACTGGTAACTCTGAGTAGGCGATCCACCCCTTTAAGTAGGCAGAAACAATTCTAGAATTGTATGCAGGGGGTGGAGCCTACTTTCCCTCCTTGGCTGCAGCTAGCCAACCAGCTCCAGTAATATTTGAGACACTAACTATTGACTAGATAGTAGAAGGGAAAGAAGACTCCTGTGAGCATGACCCCAAAGGACCCCCACGGTCTGCCACAGGAGAGCCAAGCATGGTCCCTTGACAGGGTAGGAGACCAGTAACCTGTATGGACTAAGAGAAAAGGATTTAACAGGTAAGACTAAAATCCGCTTTTCTCTGTTGTCCAATACAGGTTACTGGTAACTCTGGGATGTCCAAACATTGAGTTTCCCAGAGACGGGAAGTAAGGCAAGGACCAGGCGCAAGGCCCCCAAAGTCACCAAAGCAGATATTAACCATCAGATCAGAGATAGCCCAACAAACAATGAAGTGTCAATGGACACTGAACAGGAGTAACAACACCCCAACTATTACACAGCACACTGAACTAGAGCCATCGGGGCTCAAAAGTGAAGGAAACACCAAAGAACTGAAGGAAATCCTAGACAGTCAAGACTGCCTCCAGGATTTTCCTCCCAAAGCTGGCGTCAGCCGCTGCCAGTACATCAACACGGTAATGCTTTGAAAACGTGTGCACAGACGACCTGGTGGCAGCCTTGCACAACTGATTAGCAGAGGCCTGATTCTTGTAAGCCCAAGAGGCCTCAAAAGATCGAGTACAATGAGCTGTGACCCTGAAAGGGACAGGCTTCTTCCTCAGCTCATAAGCCTTTCAAATAGTGGACTTGATCCAAGAAGCAACAGTCACCATGGATGCAGGTCTTCCTGCCCTATGACCCTCAGGAATGACTAACAACACGTCTGATTGCCTGATAGACTCGATGTGCGATGTACTTATAACTTGAGACAACGCACCACGTCTAACAAGTGGAGATTCCTATCCTTGTCAGAGATGGGGTCAGGGCAGAAAGAGTGCACCACTATCTCCTGATTGATGTGGAACTCCGAAACCACCTTCGGGAGAAACTCCTGAGAGATGTGAAGCACCGCCTTGTCCTTGTGAAACATCAAATAGGGTGGTTTGCCGGACAGAGCATGTAACTATGCAACACGACGGACAGAAACAATTGCCAGGAGAAAAAACATTTTCCACGTGAACAGGCGTAGAGGAATAGTAGCCAAAGACTCAAATGAAGGGCGCTGAAGAACGCCCAAAACCAAGTTAAGGTCCCATGAAGGAGCAGGAATCTTCAAGGAAGGACGAGTATGAGCGATGCCCTGGAAGAAAACCTTGACATCAGGAAGGATGGCAATGCGCCTCTGAAAGAAAAGAGAGAGAGCAGATGTCTGAACTTTAAGGGAACTCAAACTGAGGCCCTTATCCACACTGTCCTGCAAAAAGCGAGGACCATAGGCAGATCAAATTCCTGAGACAGGTCCTTGTCAGAACACCAAGATAGGAAGGTTGACCAGACACGATGGTAGATCTTGGAAGAAACAGGTTTGCGGGCACTGAGCATAGTAGCCACCACACCAGAAGAAAACCCTTTCTTCCTCAATATTGAGGATTCAATTTCCAAGCCGTCAAGGCTAGACGATGAACATCCTCCTTCCACACGTAACCCTGTAGAAGAAGATCCGGACGGCAAGGGAGCCGGAATGGCTCCGCCACTGACAGATCCAGAAGCTCCGGAAACCAAGCTTGGCAAGGCCAGTACAGAGCAATTGGAATGACTGGACAATGCTCCAGTCGTAATTTCCGTAACACCTTGTGCAACGTAGGGAGGGGAGGAAAAATGTAGGCCAGAGGGAATAACCAAGCAATGGACATTGCATCCACCGCCAGAGCTAGAGGGTCCCTCCATTGACAGCAGAACCTTGGAACCTTCCGGCTGTGTCTTGTCGCCATCAGTTCGATGTAAGGAAGACCCCATTTATGAACAATGAGGGTGAACACCTCTGGGTGCAGCTCCCACTCTCCGCTGTCCACTGTGTGTCGACTGAGGAAGTCCGCCATGACATTGTCTATGCCAGGAATGTGCACTGCGGATATGGCAGGAACGTGTTCTTCTGACCAGGACAAAATAGCCTTGACCTCTAACCAAGTGGCGAGGCTTCTTGTTCCACCCTGCTTGTTGATGTAAGCCACGGCCGTGGCGTTGTCAGACTCTACCCGGACTGGACAGTCTTCCAACTGATATGTCCAATGACGAAGGGCATGAAATATCGCCCGAAGCTCCAACACGTTGATGAGAAGGAGAGATTCTTCCGGAGACCACTGACCCTGTGCACTCAGGCGACCCAGGACCGCTCCCCATCTGGAGAGGCTGGCATCCGTCGTCACCGTGGTCCAGAAGGAAACTAGGAAAGTCTTGCCCTTCAGCAGATTGGAGAGGTCGAGCTACCAGGACAAACTCAGATCCACATGAAGAGGAAGTGACACCGACATCTTCAGAAGGTCCGGCTGACCCCTGCACACCTGGATCACAAACCACTGGAGTTCCCTGGTGTGTGCCATGGCAAACGGTACCTCCTCTATGGTTGAAATGAATTTCCCCATGAGAGATGACAGCTTCTCGGCTGGAATTGGATCTTGAGCCAGTATCGCAGAAACCCTGTGGGAGATCTGGTGAGCCACCTCGTCCGTGAGAAACATCATGTTCTTCTGGGTATCGAAGAGGAGGCCCAGAAAGACCAGACGCTGGGATGGGACAAGATCTGATTTGTCCAAGTTGATGATCCACATGTGATGGGTGAGAGCATGAATGCATTGCTGAACCTGCTGATGAAGAAGTTCCGCAGAATAGGCTTTCAGAAGTAGGTCGTCCATGTATGGAGTAACTTTGATGCCGTCTCAGTGGAGGACAGATGCTAAAGCTCCCGGGACACGATTGAAGACCTGAGGAGCTGTTGTCAGATCAAATGGAAGAGCTGAGAACTGAAAATGTCCCCGGTAGCAGGCAAACCGGAGGTACTGCCGGCTCTCTGAAGATCCAGAGATGCAAGGAATTCCCCCGGGGACATGACAACAATCACCGTCCGTAGAGACTCCTGGTGATAATGAGTCCGGGTCACAAAGGAATTGAGATCCTTCAAGTCCAAAATGGGACGACAACCGCCGTTCTTCTTGGAGACCATAAAGAGTTTTAAGTAAAAACCCATACCTCTGTCCTGAACTGGAACCAGCTCCACAACGTTATTGTCCAGAAGAGCATGAACAGCGCTGTCAAACAGATGGCATTTCTCTGCACCCTGAGGCGTACGAGAAGGAAGAAAGTGAAAAGGAGGAAGAGAGACGAAAGAGATCCTGTACCCTTCCATCACTACCTGCAAAACCCATGGGTTCATCACTGAATCCTCCCAACTGCTGAGATAGTGACGCAGACAACCAGCCACAGCAGAGTGTGGACCCGGGTTCAGTCAGTCATGCCGAAGAAGGCTTGGAAGAGACCTTGGGCTTCCATTGCTGTTTGGCCTTGGAGGAGGAACGTGGAGCTGAGGGAACCGACTGGTTTGCGGACATGTCTCATTCTGAAAGGAAAGAAAATACCGGTTACGCTTAAGGCGTGTTTTCTTCCTAGGAACTAAGGGTAGAAGTGTACTCTTACCCCCTGTGGCCTCACTGATCAGATCCTTGAGATCTGGCCCAAGCAAAGAAGTGCCTTGAAAAGGCAAGGAGAGCAAAGCTTTCTTAGAAGCAGTATCAGCAGACCAGATCTTGAGACAAAGAGCCCGTCTGGCAACTACAGACATGGTGGAAACCCTAGCCACCAAACGGATGGCATCATATAGGGCAGTAGAAACATAATGCTGTGACTCATAAATGTTGGCAAGGAGGTGCAACTTATCCGAAGTAGGAGCATCCTGACGGACAGCAAGAGTGAGCTGTTCAGTCCAGACTGCAATGGCCCGGTTCACCCATGCTGCTGCGAATGCTGGTCGCATGGCAGAACGAGCAGTGGCAAAGATGGACTTGAGGGAGACCTCAAGTTTCTTGTCAGCCCAGTCCTTTAGAGCAGACACATCAGACACTGGCAAGGCAGTAGACTTGGATAGCCTGGATATACGAGTATCCACTTGAGGAGGATGAACCCACTGAACAAGCACTGCCTCAGAAAAGGCGTAAAGCTTAGCAAATTTCTCAGAGAGAGATGGTTTCCTGTCCAGAGACTTCCATTCTTCAGACACAAGGCGGACAAGAGTAGGGTTAGGTGGAAAGCAAGTAAGGAGCTTTTTAGGCTCCTGAAAGACATCAGAAGGGTCAGAAGGAACCTCCTGTACTAAGGGAATGTTTAGGGTATTTAAAACAGCCCTGATCAGGCCCTCAGTCGAGGGATCAGGATCAGCCTCAAAAGGGTCCCCAAAAAACTGAGAGGAGCCCACCACAGAACATTCCTCAACATCTGAATCCACCAACAGTTCCTCCTCAGAGGAATCGGACACGTCAGGTACACCCTGAGGTTTTGGAAGGGAAGACTTGACGAGGGGGTCTGCCAATTATGAAAGACCCCTGTATCTGGGATGGAAAGAGTTGCAATGTAAACCTAATGTCCCTAGTAGCAGCCTTGAACTCTTGCACTCAAACTGGCTGTAATGCATGGCTGGAGGTCCCTGGGAGACTCTCAGGGACATCAGAATATGCTGGGCATAAATGACCTGAGAATTCTCTAGGTAACCCTGAATGACAGGAAGAGCAATGCACAATAGGGGATACAGAGACCCCAGCATCCTTAGTCTTAGGTCTGGCCCCAAGCTCCAATGGTATAGACATTCTCACAGTGTCAATAACCTTACTGTATAAAAAAATCACCCAATTACAGTGTGTATGATTAAAGTCAATAGATTTATCTGGCAGGCAAAGGGTTAGTCAGCAGAGGAGAGAAGGAAGAGTCCAAGCCCTGCATAGGACACTCGTTCTGGAAAGACCATAAAATGGCTGCCGCAGTGGGAGCCAAGCAGAAACGAGCACGCAAAGCAAGGGAAATGTAGTTTTCCCAGAAAAGTACCCCAAACAGTGCCCGAAGCCCCCTGAGCCCCCAACACACTAGAAACATGAACCGGATGATAGAGCACGAGCAGACAAGTAAAATGAGCCCTTGCTGAAGTCGCTAGGTTAAACGGTTGCAGAGATATGTCCCAAACTGTACAGTCCCATAGGAGTGAATGGAGCAATGGCGCCTATGTGGTAAAGAGCTCCTTTAATTCAAATTTTACAAAATTGAAGGTGTAATATTAAAAGACATGAAACATCACTAAAACATGTTAGGATACCCAAAAAACACTGAACCAGTAGGAAAAGTGTCAGAAAGCCCCCCAAAATGAATGCCAAACCAGCATCTAAAGGGTTAAATACCACATAAACCTGCTCCAAACACCCAACAGACATACAGATAGACCCAATGAGTGCAGGAGTGTGCAATAGGAACACCAAATTAAAAAAAACCCTGTGCGGAGGGGCACTGGGACATGTGGACCTGCAGCACTAAAAGGGTTGCTCACCTTTCCTGCAGATCTTCTGTCCTCAGATTACCATGTTTAAAGAAGAGGCCTCAGTGGGCAACTCCTGAGGAAAGAACTTGTAGCCAAGATTTTCCCCCCCAAGGCTCAAGGTCCACAAAAAGCACCTGGTCACTGATCTTGCCACATCTAAGCGCATTGTCAGTTATGGTAATTCACCTAATGGTGGTATTCCATTTCTAACAGAAAAATAAAAAACTTCTAAAGCTATAGCAGAACTGTTCTCTTGCCTATGTTATCTTCACCAGGAAACAAATCTCTCTGGAGCTGGTTGGCTAGCTGCAGCCAAGGAGGGAAGGTAGGCTCCACTCCCTGCATACAATTCTAGAATTGTGTCTGCCTACTTAAAGGGGCGGATCGCCTACCCAGAGTTAACAGTAACCTATATTGGACGACAGAGAAAGCAACGTATTGGAGATCTCTCTCTCATCCAATGGGTTAAAAGCTCCATCTATAGCAACAGGAAATTTTAAAGAATACTTAACACCTCCTAATAACCCCCAGTTACCTTACAGCCCTCATGAACATCATCCTTGTGCCACTGTCCATGGAGGAGGACAGGAGAGCTGCTGACAATTTTTTCAGACTGTAGCAGGCAGTATGCCTGAGTCTATGTAAGTCTGTTAAGACTAGAGGGGTGCACAACTCATTGTGAAGCAATGCTCTGCACATCCCTCTGACCCTTAATCCCTTAAGGTCCGACAATCCCGTGGTGTCTGGTCCTTTAAGGACCAGATAGACGAGTTCGACGTGCCATCCCACGATCAATTTCAGTCCACGGTATTACTCACTACGCTCCTGCAGGAGAGCTGTGAGTAAAAGTATGTGACGTACCAGGACCGTCACTGGTCCTTAAGTGCCGGACCAGCGTGACGGTCCGGGTACATCACAGGACGCGAAGGGGTTAAAGGAGTTCGACTATAGTGCAGTGGGAGGGGTTTGTTAGCATCTGTCATGTCCACCTCCATGGACACAACAAATTCACAGGAGACATTAGGAGTTTTGGCCATAAGTTAAGTTGTGGATTATTAATAGGTGGTATTACTTATTTAATTTTACAGGTAGTGCAATAGAATTGCTACATTTTGCCTTTGTACATATGCCCATATAAGCGCTATTCACCTTTCACTATGCAGAACTTGCTATAGTTTGTTTCATCCACACTCCCCATTCCCCACACCGAGACTGTATCTTGATTTAACCATATCTCTTACCCCTCTTCCCATCAGTCCATTGTTGAACGGCAGGCCTATGAAGCTAAAAGCTGCTTCCTGGATAAAGTATGGGTTCAAGATGCGGATCTCATGTGGTTCACGTGGAACACGCGTGGCTACAGACTTCCAAAATCCATCAGAGGCACTCTATGGAGAGACAACAAGAGAGGATCAGTAACAATGTCATTGCTGGGTTTGTTGTACAGGATCAGAGGATTGTGGGAATGCCTGGCTGAGATTTGCACATTAACCTAGGGACAAATGCACAGGATCACGTCCCTTATCAACAATGTATCAATTATGGAGCAAATCAACTGCATCATATGGGAGAAGTAAATATTCCCAAAACTCTCACTAATTTAAATGGGGCATTTAACTCCTTGAATGCTAGAGACGTCTCTCATGCATTGCAAAGGAATGCTTTGGAGACCTATCTAGCATTCAAGGTGTTAGAAGCACTTTTCAAATTAATGGGAAGTTTTGTTTATCGACTGGGGTGCAGCTGGTTTGTTCCTCAATAGATCATCTTTTCTTCAAGGATAAGGCTCTATGCCATGTTTATAAAAAATGTATCAAAAGCACCATTTATATGAAAACTACTAACTAGCTTAAAGGGGAACTCTCCCCTCTCCTCTATGTAATCTTCCTTTAGAGTTAACATGTTTTTTTTTCTTTTTATTTAATGCAGGCTATGCAGAAATGTAACGTTTTAAAAATGAGCCAGCGACGTCACTTCAGGACAGGTAGTGGTACAGCGCTGTACCGCAGTCTGTTAATCTTTGTCTCTTCCCCTCCCCAAGTAGTGCCTCGTTCCCACCTCCTTCTCTTATGGAGGCTTCCTCTGTGTGACCTGGAGCTCTCTCTTGCCAATGAGAGTGCTCCAGCTCAGTTGTAGAAATCCGCCATCAGAGTAGTAGGTGAGAACATGGCACTAATTGGGGAGGGGAAGAGACAAAGATTAACAGACTGCGGTACAGAGCTGTACCACTACCTGTCCTGAAGTGACGTCGCTGGCTCATTTTTAAAACGTTACATTTCTGCATAGCCTTCATTAAACAAAAAGAAAAAACACAGATTACATGTTAACTCTAAAGTAAGATTACATAGAGGGGAACTTTTATAGAGGTGAACGTGCCCCTTTAAGTAAAGCTGTATAGAGGATAGCACTGCATTATTATTATTACTTTATTTAACTTTTCCGTTTGTTTGAGGTTTCCATATCAGGTAAACATGTGAGATGCAAGTCAGTTCTGGAGCAAACCAACTATTCTATATAAGGGTCAAATAAAAAATTCCCCAAATTCTAATTGATTCAAATGTAGCTTTCAATCATGAGGTTAAAAACCCAATTTAAATCAAAGATTATTCTAATTTCTCCCCTATGACAGTTGGTTTGCTACAGAATTGGATTTCTATTAACTCACTGAATGGCACCTCATGTGTACATCTGCTTACCTCGTAAAGAATAGAGATACTCTTTGGCAGGTATGTGTGCAACCTTTGGCACTACAGCTGCCGACTACAACTCCCATCATCCCCCACCAGCCAACAAGCTTGTTTTGGATGACAGGCGTTGCAGTCTCCAAGAGCTGGAGTACCAAAGATCTCCTATACCTGTTGTATGGGAGAGAAACATGGGTGGCACAATTCTCCCACAGGGCTGCAAGGGTCCACAACAGCACCTGTCAGCTGGACAATCCCCCAGGGGAAGCCAGGAATGGTAATCCACCTAATGGGGGAATTTGGACACCCCATATCTAAAGGTAAAATAATAAAAGAAACTAAAAACTAAGCAGAACGGTTCTCAGCCTGTGTACAGGACAGTGGAAAACAATCTATCTGGGCAGAGCATGATGGGAGAAAGGAGAGGCTCCACCCACACTTCTTTGCAGAATTGATCCAGTCGACAGGGAGGAGCTGTTACCTCCCCATGATACTTGTGAGTTATATTGGACAACAGAGAAATTAAGTTAAATAAAATAAATGGGCCAGAGTGAAGGAATTGCCAAAAGCACCACAGACCTCAGACTGTGACTGCCTGACAGAAAAACAAATAGAACATACTCATATGACCTGTGAACTCTGATACTCAAGAATCCTCTTCTGTCTTCAGGTTCCTATTACAGATAAGGGCACAGGGAGAGTGGCTGTTAAATCTATTAGCCTTCCCAAAACAGAAATGTCTACCCTCTATTCCATTCAGAAAGTAAGAGGAAAAGGGAAGAGGAGCCAATCTAATAGGGGACTAATACCTCATAAGTTAAGAAAACCAAAATGCAACACAATCTTTAAAAAATAGGCAAAGAACCAAAGGAGAGCGCTATATAAATACATAAAAAAACCCCCATAGAAAATACATAAAAATAACTGTAGATCTGTGTGCTGCTGATTGTCTGCACACTCCCCAATATAATCATCTGCACACAACATCTGCACACCTTCAATTCAATATGACAGCAAGGCACAGAAGTTCAATACAAAATAATTTTAATAAAAAAATAAAAATATTGATAAAACGTTTACAGAGCTACCTAAAATAGACAGTTTGCATACTACATATGCCAACTAAAACAACCCCATACAATGTGATACCAATGAATGTGGGGGCTTAACTCTGAGTGCCAGAGGGGTACGCAATGCATTGCGTACCCCTCTGGCACTCAAAGGGTTAATATGAATGAGTAAAATCTCCTCTGAGGAATAGATATATCCACTCTGTGCAGTAAGACTTAACCCTTTGAGTGCCAGAGAGGTAAGCAACGCATTGCAGAGCAATGCGTTGGTTACCCCCTCTGGCACTCAAAGGGTTAATAGAGATTTCCATGCAATAAGGCTCAATTGATGGACTTGTCTCTTAATATGGTGACAGAAAGTTACCTCTCCTGTCTTTTGTCCGGTGTATGTTGTTACTTCATGTGTATAACTGGCAGTTATCAAGATGAACGGCTTCCTTACACCACTCAGCTTGACTTGTAAAATAACAGGCAATGGGGGAATTGATGAAAGACTGCAGTTGCTATGGGGTGGTAGAATAGCAGGCACTTCTGCACTCGGACAGCGGGCAAAGGCAATAAATCTGTGGTGGCTTCCTTGGGGTAGTCACCCCCAAAGTGATACACAGTCCTCTTGGATGGAGGGTAATCTTACTTCAATAAGTCCTCAATTATATGAATAACAGATGTGACAATAAGACTCTTGTATCGTCTTATAGCAGTATATTAGACTGCCTTAACTGGCTATAACAAATCTTTTTCCAGAGTGTTTTGTACTTTAGGATGTATGCATGAAGAAGTACAATATAGCACAAAATGCAATGTCCTAGAGCAGAAGTGCCAGCTATTACACTGCACAATAGCAAATGCGGGCTTTCATCAATTCCACCATTGCCTGTTACTTTACAAGTCAAGCTGTGTGGTGTAAGGCAGCCATTCATCTTGATAACTGCCAGTTACACATAACAAGCAGCACTAAGTAATAACATACACTGCTAAGGACAACAGATGGCAGAGGTAACTTTTTGTTCCCATATTATTAAGAGACAAGTCCATCAATTAAGTAAAATTGCACAGAGTGGACATATGTATTAAGTCTCACTGCACAGAGTGGACATATCTATTCCACAGAGGATATCTTACTGATTTATTTGTATTGCATTGTCTGGGGTTGTTTTAGATAGCATATGTAGTATGCAAACTGTTTATTTTAGATAGCTATGTAAAAGTTTTATCAACATTTTTTTATTAAACTTATTTTAAATTGAGGTTCTGTGCCTTGCTGCCTTATTGGATTGAAGGTGTGCAGATGTTGTGTGCATGCCCATGATTATATTCGGGGGAGTACAAACCAGCAAAACACTTCGTTTCATCTACAGTTATCTGTATACATTTATATAGTACTTGCCTTGGTTCTTTACATATTTTTTTGTTTTCTAGATATTCACATCTGTCTTCTGGGATACAGCTGCTTTTTTGGGGGCATACAGTTCACTGGTTATATAGCAATTTAGTGGCAGAGTGCTTTTTCATCTCCACCGTTGTTTGTGGATCAACACAATCTTCACACTGCTATTTCTCCTTTGCAGAGCACATTGAAAATGAGGCTGTTACCATTGAGCAGGGGTAAAGTGGAGCTGGGAGGGAGTCTCTGCCTCCAGAGAACTCTGTTCTAAAAGTGCCCTGCCTCCTAGAGCAAGCTACTTTACCCATGGTTCCTGTGTTCTACAGTTTATGAGAGAAACATAGTTTTTGATATGTAAAAATACAAGGTATTCATACAAATCACATCTAACCAGATGAACAAGAAAATGTTGAAAAAATGCCTGGTCCCAGAGTAAAAAATTCCTCTGGCACTCATAAGGTTAAAATTAAATCACGAAAGGCCTTACGCAGAAACAAAAAGATGAACAATTCTCAGGCAAACCAAGTGCACCATGGGAGAATATAAATTCTAATTGATTTAATTGAATGTTTGAAAAACATTTAAGACCATGAACATTCAGAGAGACACCAAATGCAACATAAGAGAAAAATAAAAATCCACATTAGTTAAAATAGGGCTTTTAACCCAACACGAGACCTCTCTAACATTCAAGTGGATAAAATTCCAATTTAATTGATAGGAATTTGGTGAATTTTCATTTGTTTCCTACGGCGCAGGTGGTTTGGTCCAGAACAACCCCTTTTCTGTGCAAAAGGTCCAATAGATACTTTTAATGAGACTAAACGTTGATAGGTGATATATTCGGTTTAAGGTTATGATTAAAGGGATAGTAATGTCGTTGCGTAAAAAATAAAATATTGTAGCTATTACAGCAATAAACTAAAAGATGTAAGTCCCATCTCTAAACCTTTATGGTTTGAGAGCTGTACGAAGATAAAGTTCCCCCTCCATCCCCTTTCCCTGACGTGACCTTTAAATCTGTCAGCAGGTGATTCTTGTCGCAAGACCAGACGGAGGCTCTTCGGCAGAGCCGAAATAGCGTGCTCGTGAAACAAATACTTCATTGGAATGGTCTACAATGTGTGCCTGGTTTGCAAGCACACTTTTTAGACCATTCCAATGAAGTAATTGTTTCACGATCGCGCTGTTTTGTCTCTGCTGAAGAGCCTCCATCTGGTTTTATTTTCATTTTTTTTCCTGCAATAATTAATTCTCTTTTTTGATGCCACTGAGGTTGATAAAGTAAAAGAGCTTTACTTCTGGGTCACATCAACTGCACCATAACAAACAAAGACCCATTCCCACTTATTTAAATGGGGAGTTTAACCCCTTTCCTTAAAGAGGTCTGAAACACATTGTAAAGCAATGCACTGGAGGCCTCTCAAGTATTCCACAGATTAAAACCCAATTTAGAGCAATGAAAATTTTAGGAATTCATATTTGTCCTCCATGATGCAAAACATTTGCCACAGAATTGCTCTAGTTTTTCTTCATCATCCTCAATGAGGTTCATAAAAAGCTTGCAGTTTAGTAGTAAACCTGATCACCCATAGGAGAAGATAATTTCTATTAATTTAACCTGGACATTTAATTCCATGTATACTAGGGAGATCTCCAATGCATTACTCTTCAAAACTCTGAAAACCCTTCTAGCATTCAAAGGGTTAAAAAAACATTTAGGTCAATATAAAGTTTGAAAATGTTTGTATATTCCCTTATGGTGTAACTGGATTGCTCCAGAATTACACCATTTTTCCATAGTACATGTGCAACAAATGGTGTGTCATTTACTCAACAATTTTCAAACTGTGATCCATTTAACCACACGGTTCCCCAAAGTACAAATGGTTTTCAAAGGCAAATATCAACAGCAGCAGACTGGAATGTTTGAAAGAATATGTGCAGTTCCATGAATTCCAGAGGCCAGTGGAACAGTAAAACATGTGCTTGACCACCGTGTTTGACAGACAACCACAAGTACATTTTGAGTGGCTACATTTTGTGATCAGCAAAACAGGTATTTCACACACACAAAGGTGCACACGCACACACGCACACACACACACACACACACACACACACACACACACACACACACACACACACACACACACACACACACACACACACACACACACACCATATTTTATATATCACACACACACACTATATTTTATATATCACACACACACACTATATTTTATATATACATATAATATTATAGAAATTTTCCACACAATAACATCTTTATGACTGTTGGTGTAACCTTTGCACACAGCACTGGAGTGAATTTGGCCCAATGCTCTTGGAAGATTTGCTCCGGGTTGTTGAGGTTGGTTGGATGTCACTTGTGGACTGCGATTTTCTAATAGAACCAAAGATTCTAAATGGGATTGAGATCAGGATTTTGATTTAGAAATGGTAGATCACTTACTTTTTTGTTCTGGAGCACCTCCAGTGATAAAAACATCTGCCTTGGTCTCATCTGACCACAAAACTTGCTGGGGCAATCACATGCTTTCTTTCAAATTCCACACCACTATCAATGCACCATTTCTCCACTCCCAGCCACTGAACTCTGTATCTCCTTCAAAGTGGTTGTTGGCCTCTCTCACAAATCTCCCTTTTAAGCACTGAGTGTTGAGATACCGACTTTTCTTGACAGTAGCTGGGTGATGTGATGCAGCTTCCATTTCCTGATTATTGATTCAACTGTGGCTACCCAAACATTTGGATATTATTTTATACCAGTTTCCTAACCTAAGCATTTGCATTACACTTTGTCTCAAAACGTCTTTAGGATGCTCTGATATCGTCATTTTCCTTCAGATCCACAGCTGATCAATGATCCTTCAATAGGTGGGTTTTTATTATAAAAACGTGATGGCAACTTTAATGGTTTACAGGTGGAGGCTAATGGTAAGGCAACTGTGTCCTCGTTAGGGCAATTTCTTTTGTCTATGTAAACTGTGAGGTTCCACAATACAGGGCTGAATACATATGCAAGAACAACAATAGGATTTTAGTGTTCTTACCTGTTAAATCATTTTATCTTTAGTCCACATGGAAAACAGGCACCATGGGGTTGAGTCCCTCCTTTTGAAGGGCAGGACACGTCTCAAAAGACAGAGCTTCTGGGTGGAGACTCTCTCCTCCTTCTCCAACTCAAACATCCCTCACCTTGCAATCACAAGTATGAATGTAACCAAATCCACACCAATAAGTCAAGCAGGGGAGAAGGAAATCTAAGAGAAGTAAGACTCTAAAAGGAATCCACATCCCAGGCAGGAGAAAGGACCTCACACCTGTCCCCATGGTTCTGGAGTTCCCCAGGACTATCCAGAAGCAGAATAGCCCAAACAGAACGGACACTGAACATCCACAGCACACAAGAACAAGAACCAACGGGGCTCAAACATCTGAACAACAGTAAGGTAATCACTTGTACAGGTCCTTAGACAGACAGGGCTGCCTGAAGGACCTTCTGACCAAAGCTGGCTTCAGCCGAATCCAGAACACGGTAGTGCTTAGCAAAGGAGTGCAAACAGGACCAAGTTGCTACCTTGCACAGCTTCTCAGCCAAGGCCTGATTCTTGTAGATCCAGGAGGCTGCCCACAGACCTAGTAGAATGTGTTGTGACCTTGAAGGTAATAGGTTTCTTCTGAACTTCATACACCTGGTGTATGGCAGCTCTGATCCAAGATTCAACGACGACCTTGGAAGCAGCTTGATCCACCCAAGAACCCTCAGTAATGACAAAAAGAGAATCAGCCTTGCGAAAAGGCTTAATATTGTACATGTAAAATTTAAGGCAATGCACAATGTCTATCAAATGGACATCCTTCTCCTCGTCAGACTCAGGGTCAGCACAAAAGGAAGGCACAACAATCTCATGATTGATGTGAAACTCTGGAACCACATTAGGAAGAAACTACTGACAAGTTCTAAGCATTGCCTTGTCCCTATGACAGACCAGGAAAGGTGGCTTGCAAAACACAGCCTGCAGTCCAGCAATTCTGCTGACTGGGACCACTGCCAACAGAAAAGCCATTTAAGCTTCAACTGACTCAGAGGGATGGAAGCAAGGGGCTCAAAGGGAGGCCTCTGCAAAAGTCCCAAAACCACATAAAGATCCCAGGAAGGAGTGGGAGCATTAAAAGCAGGGAATGCATGAGCCATCCCCTGAAGGAACACTTTGACATCCATGTTGGTGGCAGTGCATCTCTGGAAAAACACAAAGTGCTGAAACCAGAACCTTTAAGGAAGTCTAACACTTTGTCTTGAAAAATGGACAAAACCAAAGGAGGTCAAATTCTTGCGAGGACACAGACTTGCCCGTGCACCACTTGTGAAAAACAGACCACACCCTATGGTAGGCCATAGAAGAGACAGGCTTACGGTCCTGAATCATAATAGAAATGACCTCATCTTTCTCCTCAAGATGTGGGCTGCAAAAGTCATGCCTTCAAGGCCATATTTCCCACATCCCTGTATCACAGGTAACCCTGGAGAAGGATGCCTGGTCTGGGAGGAAGTTGGAGCAGATCATGAATGGAAAGACTGACCAGGTCCGCAAACCACACCCTCCTGGTCCAATAAGGAGCGACCAGAATAATGGTCACACTGTCCATTCTGATCTTCCTGAGTACCCTAGGAAAACACATAAGTGAGGTGGTACTTCCACAGAATCAACACTGCATCCATGGCAAAGGCCAAAGGATCTCCCCTCTGGTAGCAGAAGGTTGGAACCTTCCTGTTTTCCCTGGTGGCCATGAGATCTATCGTTGGCACACCCCACAGTTGCACAATGAGGTAGAACACCTCTGGATTGAGCTCCCACTCTCCAGGATCCACATCTTGGCGAGTTAGGAAATCCTGCAGAATATTTTCTACCCCTGGAATCAGTGTTAGCTTCCTTAATGTTGGCCAAAAGAACCAACAGATCTTCTCTGGAAACCTCAGCATGCACAGCCTCCTTCAGCTGTTCTCCCCATAAGGCAACAGCCCTGTTAACCCAGGC
Organism: Rhinophrynus dorsalis; assembly: GCA_037306005.1. NCBI lineage: Eukaryota > Metazoa > Chordata > Amphibia > Anura > Rhinophrynidae > Rhinophrynus > Rhinophrynus dorsalis. The sequence goes on from CM074722.1 coordinate 227,223,099, forward strand.
AACAGCAAAAATCGATCTAAGTGCCACTCCTGTGGCCTCAAAATTGGCCCTGAGGATAGATTCCAGCGTTTTGTCCACTTCATTCTGCAGTCCTGCTGCACCTGCCAAAGGCAAGGCAGTAGTCTTAGCTAATCTGTAAACAGGGGGGTCCACTGTTGGAGGAGAGGCCCACTGTGCCAAAGCTCCCTATGGAAGGGATACTGCATAAGATAAGCAAGACAGAAGTAAAATGGTGGCTGCAAAAGTGGCAACCAATCGGAAGAAAGCCCAAAAACGGGCCTTCTGGGAAATGTAGTCTTCTCAGGTGCTGTTGCCTAGCAACACCTACACTCCAGCCGTGGAATTGCCATGGGCCACCTAGACGCTCAGGACAAACAGGATGAAAAGGCATGGGGAAACAAGATGAAAGAGCCTTCTCTGACTTCTGTATGTCAAACAAGTGCAGAGATATGTCCCAATGAAGTTCACTCGTACAAGTCAATGGAGAAAATATGGCGGTGGCGCTGGCTCCCGTTCTTAAAGGGGCCACAGTTTAAATTTAGGCAAACGTATATATAAAAAAAAAAAAAAAAAAAAAAAAAAAAAAAAGCACCCAAGGACCCAAAGCCCCCAGGGATCATGTAAGAGAAACCTAAAAAAGAGACCCAAGATAGGGGAAAGGAAACAAACAGACCCACAGCGCCTAAAACTAGGGAAAACCTGCAGGGAAGGTGTTAATCCTATTAAACAGCATCCATTCTTGCTCCAGAGCCCAGGGAAGAAACAGGCATAGTAAATGAAATTACCCAACATGAGTGCAGGACCCAACAAGGACTTAAAAGAACCTCTTTATGGAGAGGCTTAGACAATGTGGACCAAAGGCACTCAGCGGGTTACAGTAAAATCTCAGGTGTAATACGCACAACTTTGCCCCTCTTCACCTTATGTGAAGGGGGGGGGCGTATGATATACGATTTGAGTTTCAATATCATACATGACAATATCAACAATATCAGAGAATTGGTCAGGTGTCTGAATACTTTTGCAAGCTCTGTAGATAGATAGATATGTAAATTCCTCCCTACTGCAGTTAGTGGAATCCACACCGAATAACAGCACCTGGGGCAGTCATATGGGCAGAAAAGCACATGGGGGGGCCCTTTTCTGCAGGCACTTTCACTCCACTCAAATGCTGTTGCCCCCCACCAGGCTTTCACACCTGCCCCGAACACCATAGGAACCAATCATGCTCCAGACTTTGCTGCTGTCTGAGTCAAGAGGATTCCCCCAGGGTACTGTAGTCCTGCTCTTAATTAGTAGTATTGTGTCTCTATTATGAGATATTTTCCCTCTGCTGATGAAGCAAACATTGTATTCATCTCCCTGCCCAGTGATACTGAGCCTGCACTGGGTGTGGAAGCTGGTTCAATGCGTCCAATGCTAAACTGACTTACATACGGTTCAGAGTCAAACACGTTGAAACAGCTTCCCCACCCAGTGCAAGTTCAGTATCACCAAGAGGATGGCCAAATACAGCATTTGCTTTGTGAGTGGAGAGGAGATATCTTATAAACAGAGATGTGTATAATTGCACATGACTGTGTTTGTGTGAATGTGTGTGTGAAAGTGAATGTATTTGACAGAATGTGTGTAAATGCACATAGCAGTGCATGAATAACTGTGTTTGTGTAACGTTGACAATGTGACAGTGACTGTTTATGACAGTGTGTATGTAAAAGAACATGACTGTGTGCAACACTGACTGTGTGTGTGTGACAATGTGTATTACGTGTGCAGTAGTTTGTGTGTAAATGTATGTGACTGTGTGAGTGTCTGTGTATATAAATATACTTACTGTGTTTGTGTGACAGTGTGTGTGAATGTACTTAGTGTGTTTGTGTGAAGATATGTGTAAATGTACTTACTGTGTTTGTGTGACAATATGTGTAGATATACTTACTGTGTTTGTGTGACAGTATTAAATGCACAGGAACGAGTGTTTGTGTGTGTATACAAATGCAAGTGACTGTGTGTGTAAATACACGTGTGTGTATGTATTTTTCTGTGACATTGTTGCTGCTATTCTAAAAGTGGTGCAATTCTGGGAACAACAAACACTGTAATTTAATTAAAACAGCTTTTAGTCCCTTAAATGCTAGAGAGGTTCCCAAAGCACTGGTAAGTTGGGATGTTCCCAAAGCATTGAAATGTGTTGGACACCTAAAATTTATGGGGTTAAAATCCCCTTTTAAATCAATGTCAATCTGGGGGATTTGTTATTACTTAACAATAGAGCATTTTGTTTGATCCAGAATTGCACCACTTAGTACATCGTAGTACTTAGTACATCTTCCTGATTTAGTGTGAGAGTGTGAGTGTATGTGGAAGAGAGTTACAAGTAATGCCATATTCTTTTTGTTAGTCTGGTATAAACATACTATTCACTTTCCAGTGACCTGCCAAATGAGAACATCTTTCAGAATAAAAGAATGATTCTTGAATGACAGGCACTAACAGGGCATTAACATGAGATAAGAAGAGCCAAAACTCTCTGCTTCCAGCTAGTAAATTACTAAACCTATCAAATAATCATCAACTTACGCAACAGACATTTTTTTGTCACTGGGAATTTGTTCTGCAAATTAATGCTCTCATTTTGCAATGGTCTGCACACCCCTCTGATCCTCAATATGTTAACGGGATGACAGAGACAACTGGAGATTGTGTCATTTTTTTTTTTTTGAGATAATAATATGAAATGTTTCAGTGCAATAGCCACAACAATTTTTATGAGAACAAAAATACTGCAAGTCTTCAGATAATGTTGTTTATGACCCATAATGAACAGTGGTTTAAACACATAAAAATTCCACTGTCAATATAGAACTAAAATAAACCATACATTTCATACCCTCCCCCCAAAAATGCTAACACAAATTTAAGTAAATGAAATAGTACATTATATAAAGAAAAATAACCAGTCTGCCACCCACAGGGTTAAAGGTATTTTTGACAGACTGACCTGCTGTTCAGTGGTCTCCCCCAGGCCACAAGTAGTATTTTGGAGATTTGTGATGCGGTGCGTACAAATGAGAACAGTTGCAACAAAAGTACAGTCACGCTAAAAGGCCAGTAAGCTTTTACTATGAAAAAATGTATTACAGGTCAGGGACATCCAAACGAAGGCCTTGAAGTCATTCGTGTAAATTCTATTAACCCCTTGGATTGTAAAGATAAATCCAAAGCATTGCTTTGCAATGTGTTTGAGATGTTTCTGACACCCAAGGGTGTCCAATAATAAAACTGTGACCTGCAGTAAAACTTAATAATCCTTCTTTGATGTTTAGCAATGATGCAGATACTTAACCATCTGAATACCAGAGAGGTATCCAACGCATTGCGTTGAAATGTGTTGGATACCTTTCTGGTACTCAAAGGGTTAATGCTGAGTAGGTAAGTTAAACCTTTGAATGGTAGAAGTGTGTGCAATAATGAACTTTGTAAGGCACTGCATATCTCACCGGCAGTCAAAAGAGGTATGAGGCATAATGTAAGGTGGGTTACAAGCCTAGCTGAGGAATGCATATACCAGTCGGTATAAACTCTAAGACGCTTGTCTTTAATACCATTACATTATGTTGTTGTATCTGGCCTTCATTTAATTATTCTTTTCACCACCTGGCCTTTGAGGAAAAAACATTAGATACCACTGTTATATGATTTTTGCTGGTGAACTAAACAAAAGTACTCCACTGCTGGTAATTTCTTAATTCAAAAGTTGCTAAAAATGATTCTTTAGCATACAGTGCCAAAAGAAGCTATTATTTTTCTACAATGCATTTTATGGGAAGGTGTAAGTCATTGACTAAGACATTCCAGAGTACGTGATGGGACAAAAAAAAACCAAATATATAATATAAAAACACTTCCAAACAGTGGGAAAATCTTTGTTTTATTCAACAAGGAAACATATTTTATTATAAAATGTTTACTACTCCTTTAAGCCTACCCAGACACAAACAGCTGTGTGTCATTTAATTCAGTGGCCTCTTATTTTCCTTTTACTCAAAGTTAGTCCTCAGGCACATAAACCAGAAGGGTACTAAGGATATCCCCTGCTTTATTACAAGTTATGAATCAATTGTTCAGGCACTTTGATTGCCCTGCCTGTGCTTTAACTTGGAATACCCTGAAAAACTGATTTGTTGGTGTGCCCTAAGAACTGGAATTGAGAATCAATGGCCCGAGTCAACAAAGGAATCGTGTGAACCTAAGATACGCAGCAACTTCAAGAGTACTCCAGGGACACAAGCAAGAGGAGGCCTTTAATGTACACAGCTGCTTGATGATCTGTGAGCACTGGATTATATCTATCATTCTCTGGCTCCCATCGCTACTAATTTTTTCTGTGTGCTTTAGCCAACTCCCGGGCACTTGAGGTTCTCTCTTCAGCTGCTTCACTGCCAGAAAACTCCATAATGTAGTTACTATCCAAGTTGTTTATACAAAAGGAATAAAACTGGGTGCAAAGAAAAAGGTCATATTTCCAATACATCCCTGCTTGTTCACAGGTGGGTAATCAGTGGTGCAGTTATTCTGATTGCATTACTTGTGCTTAATTAGGGATAGCCTTAAACCAGACCTGCTGTATCCTAGGAATGGAACTGTGGCAAATGCCTGGGTGCAATCTCGAGTATTCTTATATGCAGTAAAGAAAAGCACTCACAGGGTTTTTGAAGTGGTACTTGTTACATTTATTACATAGTTTTGGTAGGTATCTACTACCTTTCTGAAGGTCTTAAGAAAGGTTGCAGATACGTACCAAAAATGTAGTACCTTCACTAAAGCCATACATATCCCAACTCCTTTGGTCTAAATGAGGCATAATGTATCCAAAACTAAGAGTTTGCAACCTTGTCATGACCTTCAGTTGTATTTGCTCATTTCTCCTTTTGTCTATGCTCAGGTGCAATGCCTTGCAATTCCGGTTGTCGCAAAACATTCAAGCAATGTGAGCATTCTTGTGACTGTGACTTGTAAATTCCTCTGCAAGAGAAATATTCACAACCACAATGAGACTGATGTACTAAGAAGAAGTGAAATGATTCTGAGCAAACCAACTGTACAATAGAGAACAAATACAAAATAACAACATTCAATGGATTTTTACCACTTGAATGTTTTACCTCTACAATGCATAGCTTTACACTTTATTGAATGCATCTTTATCATTTGAGAGAGTAAAGGGCTAATTTAAATCAAATGGGATTTTCATTTGTCTGCTATGGTGCAGCTGGTTTACTCCAGTAATTCTTAGTGCAAAAGCTTAACTTATAATACAATGAGTAGTGAAATTCTCGGACAAGCCAGCTGCACTATAGGGAACAAATACAAATCATTCAATTTTGGCTTTTAACCCCAATGCAATACAAATCTCAGTAGCATTCAAGCAGTCAAAGTCCATTTAAATCAATGTGAATCTTTGAGTGCCAGAGTGATTAGCAATGGGAGCAATGACTTTTCTACAGGTTGTCCCCTCCATTACAAACCTAGTAATATTACCACCAACAAAAGCAATTCTAACAGTATCTGCTGGAAAGTTGAGGTGCAAATTTTGCTGCATAAACACAAAAAAAGCATAACATTTCTCACCTGACCTAAATTAAACAAATTATTCATTAAGGCTAATTTTTTAATCTTTTCCCAATTTATCCCCAAATTTTCTTTGATCCTGATTAATCCCTCAGATGCCAGAGAGACCTGAAGCTTTGCAAACCAATGTGATGGAAACATCTCTGGTCAAGGGGTTAAAACTATAGCCCAGCAAGTTAAAAGGAGATTTACAGAAATGGCTCCCCTCAGAAATATTTGCTACATACTGTCTCATGTAGTTTAGTATTTTCTTAGATCTAAGTGATGATGAATTGACATTAGTGTAGTACGTGCCTTCAAGCTATATTAAGTACATGTATCACAAGAAGGCACCATGACTACGTCACACACCATTCTTATCAGAGGCCATCATAACTTGCCTGCACATTTATAAATCCCAACAGTTCCCATGTCTATCCATCTTTTAAAAACAGAGGTCACAAACCTTGCCTCTGCTCAATTTATAGGATTAAGAAGCAAAGAAAAATATATCCTAATAAATTGCTCTTCCGTCTCCAGATATGTCAGAAATCTGGAGAGTTAGCCAAAAAACATACAACGTCCAAGGCAGAAATATTCCAGATCCCTTTGTCGCATTTGTTAACATGACATGGCTGACAGTAACAGAGGTGACAGCTCAGGCACATTTACCCCAGCTGGAAAAGCCACTCTTCCTCCCCTTCCAGTAAAGGCACATAGCAAATTCTTTGCTAAGTTATGGAGAGGTTTCTATTTGCCGATGAAAAACAGAAGCTCCAGAGAAAGGGAATTCAACAAATCATGTAATCTGTCTTGTTAAGCTCTTTCTTCCAAACAGCAGTGAGCTTCTTAACTTAATTAACCTCTGCTACTTTGACCCCATGGACTCTGTGAAACACAATAAAGAGTTTGCCACTAACTCTGTTAAACCAGAAGGCTACTGGATCATGTAAGAAACAACAGGATTTAGAGGAACAATTCTGAGCATAACAAGTGCATCGCTGGGTACAAATAAACATTCACAATTATTTAAAATGAGTGTTAACCCTTTCAGTGTCAGAGAGGTATCTAATGCGTTGGATACCACTCTGGCACTGAAAGTGTTAAACTCTTTTACTCTTTTATTCAAAACTTACTGCACTTCATACTTGTATTTTTTGGTGCAGTACCTCCATTGCTGTAGAATCCTATGGAGATTTATTGCCAGATGACCACATGTGACCACAGGTTGCTATAGCAACAGCACCACAGTAACATTTCTGGCAATTTAGTAAGGTACTGCACCCAAAAATGAATGTTTGAGCTGCAATAAATTTTGAATAAAACATCTACCAGAAGTGAAAGAACCCTTGTTTTACTCAGCAGGCTAAACTGTGCGATATATATATTTTTTAATGCTAAGTTTTACTATCCCTTTCAGAATAACATCTAGACTATAGTGCATCAGGTTATCAGTTACCAGATGTTTGTATCTGGTGTTCTTAGACAGAGCTAATTTAGAATGCTTATTAGAAGAGAAAGAAACACATTTTTTTTTTCAACTTCCAAAAGTCCACTGGTACTCAAGGCACCACAAATACATTCCTTGTCTCTTTGTCCAACATTGCTTACATATCTCTGTGACAGGCCCTTGTATCACTGAGCTATGATTTAGAACCATGGATGTATAAACCCCCACGGGTTTGCACTTTACATATATACATACATATATATATATATATATATATATATACATACATATATATATAAACCTAATTTAAAAAAATATGGGCTGTATTCAGGAACAAAAAAGAACAATTATACAGCAAACTGACTGCAATATATAGGAGAAAAAATACTCCCATTGATTGTAACCCCTACAATGCATCAGAGACCTCTCTAGAAACACAGAAATTAAAAGCCCTATTTAAATGAATCACAATTTTTATTTGTCCCTTATGGTGCAGTTGGCTTGCTCAAAGATTGTACCTTTTGGATAACTGGATACGACACCTAGTCGACACAATTAAATATTAGCATGGCATAACAAATAAAAATACTGACTTACCACTTTCTCCTTGTAAACAATGTATTTAAGCCATTTGAAATCCTGCCATTTGAATCCCGCCAAGACAAAAAGGGAATCTTTTTCATACTGTTCAAGTTTCTGGATTGCTCCTTCAGGATATGTGATCCTTAGAGTTGTTTTGCTGCCTACATCCTTCTCGAAACCTTTCACCGGAGCAGAATTCAACCTGCAAGAGAAGTTATTGCTCCAATGTGATACAAATGTCATTGTTGTGAAGAAAACATCTTTCATGGAAAAGGCATGTCTGGACCAGAAAACATGTCCTCGAGAGTTCTTCTCTTGTACAGGAGTTTTTTTTTTTTCCTGTGTGTGTGGAACTGAGCAAAAAAAAAATGCCGAAGGGGACATTTTCAGAAGAAAAAACTTCAAAACTAAACTTTTCCTTTCTCAAAGACGTTACCTGACAACAACTTCGTACTCATCAATTTTAGATCCCAGAGATTTGTTGGCGAGAACTCCTCCATTCCCCACAATGATACACCGCCGACAGTTTAAGCTAAAAGAAAACAATTATATTATTTAGACTCAATGTTTAAAATTCCCTCACCTATACATTACATCAAGTCTCGAATTAGACAGTATACATTAAGAGAACACTGTGCATTAAAAGATTCTAAACACTAAGTAATTGGCAGTCTTTTCCACTTCAAGCCAATACATGATGATCGTCTGCAGCTGCAGCCAATTCCATTTCCTATATTTGGCTTAATGATTGGCTCAAATCCTTAGCTAGACTAGAGCATTTTACTGGAATATTAATCAAAGAAAGTCATAACAGTAAGAAGATGATGTGCATGAAACTAGACCACCTTATTCTTCTGCTCTAAGTGTAAAAGGAAGGAAATCTGTAAAATGCTGAGAACTGTGCAGCAGTATGGGATACAGCTGTTTACCTTACTGACCTCAAATCAATTCATACACTGTGTCACAAGTAGAAATATCGCATGTATCATATATGTCAAAGTTTGTATTAGTTGTACATACACAGGCCATGTGCAAGTAATTCAACTGACTCAGGAGAACAATACCCTAAGTATAAGGGTACTCTTGATCTGCTCAGTGGAAGGGCTTACCTATGTAGATGTCCTTCAAACAGCAGTCAGTTATTTCTTTTTACTGTTATTGGCTGAATTTGATCTCTGTTTTAGTCCACTGCTAGTTATTTTAATTCCAGTCTACTAACAACTAAAGTCCTGTTCCATTCAATTTAAGTGTATTGCAGCCTATAGCTTGTTTTAAAGAGATGTGACAGAGCTGAACTTCCAAATCCGCTATATACAGGAACCTGTAGCTATAATGCAATATACATGTACTAGTGTAAAAGCCCATGTACACAGGCCAAGGTCCAGGTGATGTTAACTCTTTGAGTGCTAGAGGGGTACGCAATGCATTGAGTACTCCTCTGGCACTCAAAGGGTTAAGAGGCTGGTCCTGCTCTGCGTCCTGCTGCTGAAGCAATCATGCACTGTAGAGACTGCCCGAAAGCAGAGAATGCTTCCAGCACAGAACTCCCAGCATTCTGTGCATTCAGGCAGTCTCTACTGCATATGACGGCTTCTGACAAACATCCTAGCAAATTATTATATAGGATACATATCATTTGATTCACTATCAAAGGGCGTGGCTGAAAAATGCTGATTGGTTGAAGAGGAGACTTTCCCTCGTGGACATGAGAGGGATTTCCAATCCCCCACACTCCTACCTGACTCAGGGTAGTATGGAAGCAGGGGAGTACTCTTGGTCCCCTGCGTCACCTCTACTGATCTCCCAGCCAAATCTTCTAGGAGATCAGTAGCTGGGGCATCAGTAGAGGTCCTGATGACCCACCATGAAGTCTGACTTAGACTTATAATAAAAAAACAATAAAAAAAAAGTTTTGCTGCACGGGCAAAGACATGCCACAAATCTGCTAGTATAATGGCTTTGCTCATGCGATTGATAAAACAAATTACAAAAATAAATCAATAAAAAAAAATAATACAAAAAAAATATATCCCATGTAGTTGTATGTATGTATGTATGTATGTATGTATGTATGTATGTCTAAATACATGTATGTCTACATAAGAATGTCTTATATAGGAGGTGTGTTATGAAGATACTGCAGAAGACATCCTAAACAGGAGTAGCCATAATGTGTTATCCACTGCACTGCAACCCAGTGCATTGAATACTTATCTGAAACTAATATGGTTAAAAACTGAAAAGTAGATTTATGTGTATTACAATTTTCCTCTGACAGCCAGGCAAATCCAGAAAGGGGTCAATGTTTTTTAATGAGTAGATTGTTGAATATTCAGTGGTTAGCCCTTTCATATCCAAAAAGGTGTGCAACGCATTGAAAAGCACTGCATTACACGACTCTTCATCATTGAGCATGTGAGAGTGCGCATGTAAGAGAGCGTGCAAGAGAGTTTTATGTGTAGTGATTTGCATATAGTGTATACCATATAGCACTGTGCATTTTACACAATACGTTTTGCGCATATAGCATTGTGTGTTTTGTGTATAGCGTACAGCAGTTTGCATATAATGTTTTGAGTATAGTGTATTATGTATAGTATTTTTTTACATATAGCATGCAGCATTTTTTGCATATAGCCTTTTGCATACATCAGTTTGCATATAGTGGTTTGCGTACCACATTTTGCGTATAGCATCTTGCGTATTGTACATAGTGTTTTAAGCATAGCATTATGCTTATATCGTTGTGAGTGTATGTATGTATGTAGTGTGATTGTGTGTATGTATCTTGTGTACATTGTATATATTGTGTGTGCATATTGTGCGTGTGTGTTGTGTACATTGTGGGTATATTGTGTTTGTATATATTGTGCGTGTATTGTGTTAGTGTAGTGTGCATGGTGTTTGTGTGTATATTTTGTGTATGTGTATGTATTACATGTGTTTTTGAACGTGTTGTGTGTGTGTATTGTATGTTGTGCGAGAGTGTGAATTGTGTGTGTATAGAAGGCCCTGTAATTTCTTGTAGAGATTTTCACAGGAGGGGCCAGGGACTCCTGTGAAAATGACATCACTATGAATGGATCTATGGGAGCACCACTATAGAAGAATTTGAATTACTTCTCCCCCTTAATATATATGTAAGAAAGCTTTCAAAAATAGACAGGTTAGTAGTTTATTTTTATCAATTAACAAAATGATAGTGAGTGAGCAGAAGAAAAATCTAAATCAAAAAAACATTTGGTGTGACCCTTTGCCTTCAAAACAGCATCAATTCTTCTTCTAGGTAAACTTGCACACAGTTTGTTACGGAACTCGGCAGGTAGGTTGTTCCAAAAATCTTGGAGAACTAACCACAGTTTTTCTGAGGATTTAGGCAGCCTCAGTTGCTCTCTTCATGTAATCCCAGGCTTGATGATATTCAGATAAGGGCTCTGTTGGGGCCATACCATCACTTCTAGGACTTGTTCTTCTTCTTTACACTGAAAATAGTTCTTAATGACTTTGGCTGTATGTTTCGGGTTGTTGTCATGCTGCAGAATAAATTTGGGGCTAATCAGATGCCTCCCTGATGGTATTCCTGATGGATAAGTATCTGCCTGTACTTTTCGGCATTGAGGAGACCATTAATTCTGACCAAATCCCCAATACCATTTGCAGAAATGCAGCTCCATATTTGCAAGGAACCTCCACCATGCTTCACTGTCGCCTGCAGATGTTCATTCTTGTACCGCTCTCCAGCCCTTTGGCGCACAAAATGCCTTCTGCTACAGCCAAATATTTAAAAATTTGACTCATCCATCCAGATTACCGGCTGTCATTTCCTGTGTTTCCATGCACAGCTGAGTCACTTGGCCTTGTTTCCATGTCTGAGGTACGATTTGTTGGCCACAAGTCTTCCATAAGACCACTTATGACCAGACTTCTCCATACAGTAGATGGGTTTACCAGGCTTTCACTGTTTTCTGCCAATTCTGAGCTGACGGAACTGCAGGACATCTTCAGATTGCGAAGGGAAGAAAGCATGATGTGTCTTTCATCTGCTGTACTAAGTTTCCTTGGTCAACTTCTGCATCTATGGTCCTCAGTGTTGCCTGTTACTCTGTGCTTCTTCAAAAGAGCTTGGACAGCACATCTGGAAACCCATGTCTGCATTGAACTTTCTGCCTGGGAGAGACTTTGCTGATGTAGTATAACTAACTTGTGTCTTGTTGCTGTGCTCAGTCTTGTCATGGTGTATGACTTTTGACATTAAACTATCTTCAGCAACCTCACCTTGATATCAGAGTCTGGCTCTCCTCACCCAGTTTTATTCCTCCTACACAGCTGTTTCTGTTTCAGTTAATGATTGTGTTTCAACCCACATATTCAATTGATAATCAGTAGTACCTGTTTGGTATAATTGTTTAATCATACACCTGACTATATGCCTACAAAATCCCTGACTGTGCAAGTTAACCTAAAAGAACCGATGCTGTTTGAAAGTGTGTTCGCACCAAATATTGATTTGATTTATGTTTTTCTTCTGTTCATTCATTATCATTTTGTTAATTGATAAACATAAACTATTAACATGTCTATTTTTAAAGCATTCTTACTTTACATAATTTTTTTATGTTGTGAGGAAAAGTTTATAAGCTCTGCGGTTATCTTCCGATTTACGTACCTCTCAAGTGCAGGTGTCAGGCGATATTCTTTTGTAGCAGACAAAATCGCTTTGATTAGGTTATCTGTAAAGGGGAGGACACAGGAACCAGATATTTCAATGTCAAAAGTAGAAAACAGTACAGTATAATATGGAAACAGAAACAGAACACTTACTCTTCATAGTATTTGGGCCATGTAGAGTGTTATTTCAATACTGTCCGAATTGTAGTTCAAAAGAAATTGATGATAAAGTATCCCCCTCCCGCCCCTTTTACCTGGTCTCTTGACCAAACAGGTTGCAGCAAGGGACAATCTTTTTACTGTGAGCATAAGGAAAACCCTGCTCCCCTAGACAGGTTTTTACTTATGCTCACTGGTGATTGTCCCTCTCTACAATCCATTCGGACAGTCATGCTGCTCTGAGGGGAGCAGTGTTACATCAGTAAAATTGGCGGGATGTGGAAATGTTATCATTCAATTACTCTTCAACTACAACTCAGACAGTATTGAAATAACACTCTCCATGGCCCAAATACTATGTAGATTAATTGGAGCTGCTTTTTTGTCAAACATTATCATCCCTTTAAAGTGGAACTACCACCTTAGCTAAAGTCACCCTGCAATGCTTAGGTAGGTGGCAACTAGCTTAATAATAGTTATTTTACCTCTCAAAAGTACCCCCTTGTAAAGTAATCCTTAAGTTTCAGAGACCAGAAGCCAGGCATCAGTGCAGACATCTTGTCTGTGCGCCCGCACTGTCAGTCCCAGTCTCCCTTCAGCAGCATTGCACTGGCCCGAACGGCACCAGAAGGGACTGACAATGCAGGCGCGCAGACTGCACTAACCTGGCCATCAGTCTCGGAAGATTAACGATTACTTTACAAGGGGTACTTTTGACAGGTAAAATAACTATTATTAAGCTAGTCCCCACCTGCCTAAGTATTGCAGGGTAACTTTACCTAACGTGGTCGTTCCGCTTTAATATGGACTTGTATTCTGTATTCTTTAAAGATCTCAGTAGTTTAAAAGTGTTAAAAACAAGTGCCCTTTTTTTTCTATAGCACCACAAATATAGGGGTAGAAATGGAAATGACCTTTCAAAAAGTGTCAGAATGTCTTGTTTCCAAACTGGTATGCCATGTTCACCTTATCTTCCAGACTGTCATTTTTATGACCATTTAAAGGGATAGTAATACTTCGTTTTATCTTTATTTTATTTTGCAGGCATTAAAAAAAACATGAAGAATGATATGTCTTATCTCTGAAACCTTTATGGTTTGAGAGATATTCACAAGCAAAGTTTCCCCTCACTGACCAAAACGGTCAAGTCTGCCATCTAGCTGTCAGATTTGGAATCCAGTCCACAGATCAACCGGTGGCTCTTTAGCAGAGCCGAGATCGCAAGATCTAAAAATAGCTATTTCATTGGAAGGGTCTAAAAAGTGTGTTTGCAAACCAGGCACACTTTGCAGACTATTCGAATGAAGTAGTTCTTCTTATATCTTGCGATCTCGGCTCTGCTGTTGAGCCATGGCCGATCCGCGTACCATATTCCAAATCTGACAGCTAGATGGCAGACTTGACCGTTTTGGTCAATGAGGGGAAACTTTGCTTGTGAATATCTCTCAAACCATAAAGGTTTGAGAGATAAGACCACTTATATCGTTCGTTTTTTTTTTTTAATGCCTACAAAATAAAATAAAGATAAAACAAAGTATTATTATCCATAACTGCAAGCATGCCATGTTTTAATAGATAGAAAACAATTTTTTTAAACCCGTGGACTCTAGTAGGCACAGTTTACTGCACGTCAACACCTATAATATGGAAATACACAAACAGGGTGTTTTTTTTTTCCAGCAATCCCGTATCATCGTGTTTTAGGAGTTAAATGTATGTGTTATTATATTTTCTATTTTAATTCTGCTATATTGCTCTGCTTTGCTGACTATAATTCAAGGTTGACTTTTTTATGGATGACACATGCTGTCCATGTTTAAAGTTACTCGACTTTAAACATATATATTTAAAAGCAATATATATTATGCCCTGGGTATTTCTATGTGGAATAGTCTCTCTGGAAACGAATATATGCTCACTCATAACTAGGGGCTTGCAGAAGCCAAATAATTATTTAAACCTGAACAAAGAGTATCTTGTACCATTTTACTCAGGACAATATACTACTCTATACATTTCCATAAAACAGTGGTTCTCAGCCTTAATAGTGCCGCGACCCTTTGATAAAATTTCCCAAGTTGTGGGGACCACTAACAGTAAAATTATTTTCGTTGCTCCTTGATCGCTGTAATTTTGCTACTGTTATGTTACAAAAAAACAATTTTCTAATGGTTTTAGGCAGGGGTCAAGTCCTGGGGAAAGAAGTGGAAACTCACCCAAGATGTCCCCCTGCCCAAAATAAATATGTATGGCTCACGTCAAGATTGTCTATCTATATATGTGTGTGTGTGTGTATCATTGCATGTATGAGTGTGTCTATCTCTGCATATTCTGGCGGCGGTGCGCAGATAGGGTGTGTGTGTGTGCGTGCGCCTGGCGTCGTCATGGCTAATTCAGTGTGAGTCAGTGAGTGGACTCCATCGCCAGGTCTCCTGCGCTGCTGCCTGTGGCTCACAGTGGCTGCCTGCCAGCTGCCTGCCTCAGTCACTGTCACATCATTTGAGAGTGAGACCACCAGTTACTTACTGAATAGGTCTCAAAGAGCCTGCTCAAACTAGCTGTCAATGTGCAACTTTATTTACCTTCTTAAAAGGGAACGAACACTGTAACTATGATAATGAGGTCATGCTCTATAAATGAGACAAGTTAGACATGTGTGAGCTTTATTAAGGTGTACATTAGACACATTTCGGCGATCCCTGGCAAATCATCATTCGACCCCCGACAGGGTCGCGACCCACAGGTTGAGAACCGCTGCTATAGAATAATGTTTTTTATAGAGATAATAGGGACATCAGCAATAAAACATAATAGTTAAATTTTTTGTTAAAACATCATCTTAGTTACATCATAAGTCAAGAAAGGTACCAATAAAATGACCAACTTGTGTCACAAAAAGGAAAAATGTATAAAAATGAAGAATTGATAAAACAAAACAAAATGTCTTTTTAAATGCACTATGCAGCACTGAAAAGGTTAATATATGATGTTCTACTTCCTGCAATGTTTTAAAAGTATAGCCTCTGATCAGGGAGCCAGGAGTGTATAGGAAACATATCAGCCGCCTTCTTTTTTTTTTTTTTTTTTTTTTTTTTTTTTTTTAAATAAAACAGCAATTTGTATTTCAGTCTTAGTGTTTCTTTAAGCAGGTCATGAGGTATACACATCATTCTGAAGTATGATCAACATTTTATAATTTGTACAACACACTTAAAAGAAAAAAAAACTACATTTGAACAATATCATGGGTTCAATTGCATTAAATGGAGAACAATGGAGGACTGGACATCCTATGGCATTTTTTCTCTCTTTACCATATTCCTTAGTGGGCCCGGTGCCAGCAGACTCAAGGGAACACTGACACTTTAGCTGAATCAGATATTGGTGCAAAACTACAGATTATGGCAGTTCACATAAATGTAACAATGTAATCCGCATGTTTTTATTGTCGGGTGTTACTATGTCTGCGGACCCGACAATTTGAATTTAATTTGACATCTCCATCACAAAGGACAAGTACAGCAGTAGGGAGAAGCTCAGGATAACTGCCCCAATTGGCTGGTCTGGTTTCTAAGTCCTAAGACCTCAAGGGCCAAAATACCTATTTGTTAAAAATGTTATTATTGTTATGTTTGTGTGTGAGTGTATAGTGTGGGGGGGTCTTACGCCCTTTGTATTGTTTTAACATTTGTGTGTGGTGTAATTCCTAGCTCTTGGGTAAACACTGTCTATACTAGATGTAAGTGTGTATGGGGGAGGTTAATTATAAGATTAGGGGCATCCTGCATGCTGAATAGGGGTGGGAAAGTTAAAGATGTATACTTTCTTTAACAACTATTCCTAGATGTATAAGTGAAGTGGAAATGGTGCGTATACAGTAAGATTCAGCTGCAGAAGAAGAGCATCCTCTGCAATGATCAGACCTGCTGTTGATGTACTTCAGGATTAATAAGACTGAAACGATGATTCGTTATATAATTCCAGCAGTACAAAAAAAGGGCATTACATCTGCTATGAAAAACGACCACTTTATAATTACACTAGTTGAACAGCCCGTTACATGGACCACAGTGCCACTGCCACCCAGTCGCGGGGCAGTCACGTGCAATGGAGACTGCCCACGCTGCGGCTGATACAGAGCTGGACGCTCCTTCGGAGCGCCCAGCTCTGTATCAGCCGCGGCGCGGGCAGTCTCTACTGCGCATGACTGCTGCACGTGCAGCAGTGTCTACTGCGCATGTCGCGGTGTTACACACGATTTAGCGAATTATTATATAGGATGATTCTGATGTATATTTATTAGTGATGAGCGAGCACCCCAATGCTCGGGTGTTCGGGTGCTCTGACCGAGCGCCCCCGGAGGCTCGAGTGCTCGGCCGAGCACCCGAGCCCCATTGAAGTCAATGGGAGGACTCGAGCATTACACCAGGCACCCCCTGCTCTGATGAGGGGAGGGTGCCTGGTCCATAGGAAAAGGGAAGAAAAGGATGGAAACACCACAGAAATGGTTCAGGGACAGCATAGGGAGGATGTCTGGATGCATCTTGGACTCCAACATCGCTGCTGGGAACGATCTTTCGCCCGTAGTACGCCATTTTTACAGACTGACCATAAAACACACAAAAAGGAAAATAAAAACGACTTTAGGCGAAAAATTGTTACCAAACAATATTTGCTGTATATTTACTTGTATATCATCTGCAAATTCTCCCAAAAATTTCCTTGATTTTCTGAAGTGAGGCCATGATTAAGAGGGAAACGTGCGCAGAGGCAAATTCTCCCAAAAATTTCCTTGATTTTCTGAAGTGAGGCCATGATTAAGAGGGAAACGTGCGCAGAGGCAAATTCTCCCAAAAATTTCCTTGATTTTCTGAAGTGAGGCCATGATTAAGAGGGAAACGTGCGCAGAGGCAAATTCTCCCAAAAATTTCCTTGATTTTCTGAAGTGAGGCCATGATTAAGAGGGAAACGTGCGCAGAGGCAAATTCTCCCAAAAATTTCCTTGATTTTATTGAACTGAGGCCATGATTAAGAGGGAAACGTGCGCAAAGGCAAATTCTCCAAAAAATTTCCTCGATTTTTCGGAACTGGGGCCATGATTAAGAGGGAAACGTGCGCTGAGCTGACCATCTAAAACATTATGGGTGAGGGTCTGCTGCAGAGCTGACCATCCTAAACATTATATGCGAAGGCCCGCTAGTGAGCTGACGCTATAAAACATTATATGAGAGGGCCCGCTAGAGAGCTGACCCAATAAAACATTATATGAGAAGGCCCGCTGGTGAGCTGACCTATATAAAAATTGTCAAACAGGGCCCGCTGGTGAGCTGGCCCTATATAAAAATTATATCACAGGGCCCGCTGGTGAGCTGGCCCTATATAAAAATTATAGCACAGGGCATATGGAAGAGGAGGAGGAGGATGAGAAGATTAAGAGTCAACCATATACCCGTTTTTTGGGTGGAAGGGGTGAATGGGAATACAGAGTATTCCCATCATTGTAAATAACATATATAAAGTGAGTTTATGTTCCCCCAGGGCTTTCCTCCAGTGGAGTGGAGAAGTCAGGGGAAATCCAGGCCTTGTTCATTTTTATAAGTGTCAACCTATCAGCATTGTCGGTGGAAAGGCGGATACGCTTATCTGTTATGATGCCACCAGCAGCACTAAATACACGCTCAGACAGAACGCTGGCGGCAGGGCAGGCCAGCACCTCCAAGGCGTAGAGTGCCAGTTCATACCACGTGTCCAGCTTGGACACCCAGTAGTTGTAAGGCACAGAGGGATCATTGAGGACGCTGACACGGTCTGCTACGTACTCCTTCACCATCTTCCAAAACTTTTCCCTCCTTGTGACACTAGGCTGCGCATCAGGGTGAGGGTGCTGGCGGGGTGTCATGAAGGTGTCCCACGCCTTGGAGAGTGTTGCCCTGCCTTTGTCGGAACTGCTGTGTGCTCCCCTTTTCTCCCCTTCTCGGTTGGCCAAGGTAGCACGTACTCTGCCGCCAGCGTTGTCAGATGGAAAATTTTGGAGCAATTTTTCGACAAGAACCTTCTGGTATTGCACCATTTTGCTTGTCCTCTCCACCGGAGGAATGAGAGATGAGAAATTCTCTTTGTAGCGGGGGTCCAGAAGGGTGAACACCCAGTAATCCGTGTTGTCTAAAATGCGTACAACGCGTGGGTCACGGGAAAGGCAGCCTAACATAAAGTCAGCCATGTGTGCCAGAGTACCAACAGTCAAGATTTCGCTGTCCTCACCAGGAGGATGACTCTCAATCTCCTCATCCTCTTCCTCCTCTTCTGCCCACCCACGCTGAAGAGATGGAACTAAAGTTCCATGGCTACCCTCTGTAGCGGAGGCAACCGTGTCTTCCTCCTCCTCCTCCTCCAATTGTCGCTGAGAAGACGAAGTGAGGGTGCTCTGGCTATCACCTTGTGTAAGCTCTTCCTCCCGCATTTCCACCTCTTCCACATGCAAAGCGTCAGTTTTAATTGTGAGCAGCGAGCGTTTCAGTAGACACAGAAGTGGGATGGTTACACTGATAATAGCGTTATCGCCGCTCACCATCTGTGTCGATTCCTCAAAATTGCGTAAAACCTCACAGAGGTCTGACATCCATTCCCACTCCTCACTTCTGATTACAGGAAGTTGAACGGAGAGGCGACGACCGTGTAACAGCTGGTACTCCACTACTGCCCTCTGCTGCTCACAAAGCCGGGCCAACATGTGGAAGGTGGAGTTCCAGCGCGTGCTCACGTCACACAGCAGCCGGTGAGCTGGCAATTGTAAGCGCTGCTGCAGCTTCAACAGGCCGGCCGAAGCTGTAGATGACTTACGGAAATGTGCACACACGCGGCGCACCTTGGTCAAGAGATCATGCACATTGGGGTAGGTTTTTAGAAATCGCTGAACCACTAAATTAAATACATGCGCTAGGCATGGTACGTGTGTGAGCTTGCCGAGCTCCAAAGCCACCACCAAGTTACGCCCATTATCACACACAACCATGCCTGGTTGCAGGTTGAGTGGCGAGAGCCACTGCTCGGTCTGGTGACTAATCCCCTGCAACAGCTCTGAGGCCGTGTGCTGTTTGTCCCCAAGGCAGATCAGCTTCAGCACGGCCTGTTGACGCTTCCCCACTGCAGTGCTACACTGCTTCCAGCTACTGGCTGATGGGGGAGTGGCGCTGCGTGTAGAGAATTCGGAGGTGGAAACGGAGGAGGAGGAGCCAATAACGTAGGTGCTGGCGGAAACCCTGATGGAGGTAGGGCCCGCAATCCTCGGCGTGGGTAGCACCCGTGCCATCCCAGGGTCCGAGTCGCTCCCAGCCTCCACGACATTCACCCAGTGTGCCGTCACGGAAATGTAGCGTCCCTGGCCACAAGCACTTGTCCATGTGTCAGTCGTTAAGTGGACCTTCCCAGTAACTGCGTTGGTCAGGGCACGGGTGATGTTACGGGACACATGGTGGTGTAATGCGGGGATGGCACACCGGGAAAAGTAGTGGCGGCTGGGGACCGCGTACCGAGGGACAGCTGCTGCCATCAGGCTGCGGAAGGACTCAGTGTCCACAAGCCTAAATGGCAGCATTTCGATGGCCAGTAATTTGGAAAGGTGTGAGGTTAGTGCTATGGCCTGTGGGTGGGTGGCTGGGTATTTTCTCTTGCGCTCAAATGCCTGGGGTAACGACATTTGGACGCTGTGCTGGGACAGGGAAGTGGATGTGGTCGCTGATGGTGCTTCAGATGGTACAGGTGCAGGGCGGGAGGTATGCGGGCCTGCGCCTTCGACAGGCGATTGGCCGGCACCGAAAACAGGGGAAGAGGAGGCAGTGGTGTGGCCTGCAGACACAGATGGGCGATCCAGGCGTTCCTCCCACTTATTACGGTGCTTGGATGCCATGTGTCGGATCATGCTGGTGGTGGTGAGGTTTCTAGTGTTCATGCCTCGGCTCATTCTGGTGTGGCACAGGTTGCAAACTACAATTCTTTTGTCGTCCGCACTTTCCTTAAAAAAACGCCATACCGCGGAACACCTACCCCTTGGCAAGGGAGATTTACGCAAGGGGGTGCTCCGTGGAACATTTGCGGGCCGGTTTGGTGCGGTCCGCCTTCTTTCTGTAGCCACACCACTGCCTCTTCCAGCCTGTTGCGGTGCTGCAGATGGCTCACCCTCAGGACTGCTGTCATCGCTCGGCTCTACACCTTCCCAGGTGGGGTCAGTCACCTCATCGTCCACCAAGTCCTCCTCCACTTCCTCACTCTGATCATCCTCCTCATGTCTTGATCCCACCACATACTCAGTCATTGACAACTGTATAACATTCTCCTCAACAAGGTCTTGAGACAGTAATAGTGGTTGATTTAATGGCAACTGTGTCTCATCATCATCATCATCATCCACTACTTCCTTTGACCTTAAATGCCGTTCACATCTGTCATCTTCTTGTGATTGGGTACCCTCTAGAGGTTGTGAATCAGGGCACAAGATGTCATGTTCCTCTGCAAGCGTGCTTGGAGAGAGGGTCAAATGAAGGATTGGTGATGAGACGAGCTCCTCACTATATCCCAGTGTGGGATCACTTCTTTGACCAGACCGTGTATGGTGGGAGGAAGGATGATAAGAGTGAGGATTATGTTGACCAGACTCTTGGCTACTGAGAGTGGACTTGGTGGAAGACAGGGTGGTGCTTAACCGACTGGAAGCAGTATCAGCTGACATCCAACCGACCACCTGTTCACAGTGGTCGGACCTCGAGAGTGATGTCCTGCGACGCCCTGTAAAATGAGACATGAAGCTAGGTATGGTGGATGTCTTTCTTTCTTGTGCTCTGGCACCAGGCACAGTTTCTCCGCGTCCTGACCCGCGCCCTGAACTATCAGGATCACGTCCACTTCCCCGTCCCTTTTTACCCGCCTTCTTCATCTTACACGGAATATGTGACTTTGATATTTTAGTTTGAAGACTTTACAGTATTTCTTCCTATTCTGCAACTGTGCAGAGTACACAGAATAGGCTGCTAAACTGCGGTGACGCACACTGAATATAATATGTGACTTTGATATTTTAGTTTGAAAACTTAACAGTATTTCTTCCTATTCTGCAACTGTGCAGAGTACACAGAATAGGCTGCTAAACTGCGGTGACGCACACTGAATGGAATATGTGACTTTGATATTTTAGTTTGAAAACTTAACAGTATTTCTTCCTATTCTGCAACTGTGCAGAGTACACAGAATAGGCTGCTAAACTGCGGTGACGCACACTGAATATAATATGTGACTTTGATATTTTAGTTTGAAAACTTAAAAGTATTTCTTCCTATTCTGCAACTGTGCAGAGTACACAGAATAGGCTGCTAAACTGCGGTGACGCACACTGAATGGAATATGTGACTTTGATATTTTAGTTTGAAAACTTAACAGTATTTCTTCCTATTCTGCAACTGTGCAGAGTACACAGAATAGGCTGCTAAACTGCGGTGACGCACACTGAATATAATATGTGACTTTGATATTTTAGTTTGAAAACTTAACAGTATTTCTTCCTATTCTGCAACTGTGCAGAGTACACAGAATAGGCTGCTAAACTGCGGTGACGCACACTGAATATAATATGTGACTTTGATATTTTAGTTTGAAAACTTAACAGTATTTCTTCCTATTCTGCAACTGTGCAGAGTACACAGAATAGGCTGCTAAACTGCGGTGACGCACACTGAATATAATATGTGACTTTGATATTTTAGTTTGAAAACTTAACAGTATTTCTTCCTATTCTGCAACTGTGCACAGTACACAGAATAGGCTGCTAAACTGCGGTGACGCACACTGAATATAATATGTGACTTTGATATTTTAGTTTGAAAACTTAACAGTATTTCTTCCTATTCTGCAACTGTGCACAGTACACAGAATGTGCTGCTAAACTGCGGCGACGCACACTGAATGGAATATGTGACTTTGATATTTTAGTTTGAAGACTTAACAGAATGTGCTCTAATCTGCAACTTTGCACACTAAACAGAATGTGCTCTAATCTGCAACTTTGCACACTAAACAGAATGTGCTCTAATCTGCAACTTTGCACACTAAACAGAATGTGCTCTAATCTGCAACTTTGCACACTAAACAGAATATTTGGTTTTTTTTTTTGGTTTTTTTTTCCCCCCACACAAAATAAACTGCTGCCCCCACACACAGTAGTCCTAAAAAGGACTTTTGGTTCTTTTTTTTTCACAATTTTGCTTTTTTTCTCCCTACACTGACTTTCCCTTCCTATCCTCAGCTCTCCCTGGCTAAGACTGAGCCGAACTCGCTGGTCAGGTGCTATACAGCACCCGACCACGGGTTCTGGCCAGCCAATCAGTGTAATGCCAGCAGCCAACATGGCTGCTGGCATTACACTGATGTCAGAGCCTCCCTGCACGTTTATTGGCTGCGCAGCAGCCGCGAAACGTGCGGGGAGGAGACCCGAACATGGCGGGCGAGCACATGCGGTACTCGTACGAGTACCGCCATGTGCCGAGCAGAGCGATGCTCGAGCCGATCCGAGCATCGGCCGAGCATGCTCGCTCAACACTAATATTTATATTAGATATTCTTCATGTAAAATTAAAGTTTATGAGATATCTAGCTTTGTCACTTCATGCAAATTATTCTGTACTTGCTGATAAGAAGTGCCAGCTGGGAGGGAGATAAACTCACAAATAAATAAAGCTACATATCTCAAACTATAGTTTTTACTAAAGACTGAGTAACAGAATTTTAAGTGATTTTGAAATCTTTTTATAAACTGTTAATTCCACTTTAAGGTGACATTTTCACAATGAAAAAAATGGAAAAAAGAAAAACATGGGTTTTTATTCCCTCGTATATTGCAAAATATGTATAACTATAGTGAATGCTATACAAACAAAACAGAAGTGTACCTATCACCGTCATTTTTTTTTTATATTTTAACCAAACGTCAAGCACATGTATAGTTCAGGAAATGATCACACTTATTTCTGGGACCAATGAAAGTTTTCTATTACAGGTCAGCTCTTCACTAATATATGAAATATCACTGAAAACCATAATTAGCATATGAAATGTTACTTGCACCTCATTTGTAACACAATTAGCATGCATTAGCATATGATAACAAGTATAACTATCTCTTTAACTGTACATTTGCTGCTCTTTTGGCCAACATGACACATAGGCAGTTTTTAATGAAGTTTTCAAGTACGCAGACTTTAATCGAGGTGACAGGTCCACTTAAAGGAATAGTAATACTTCGTTTTATCTTTATTTTATTTTGTAGGCATTAAAATAACATGAAGAATGATATAAGTCTCATCTCTCAAACCTTTATGGTTTGAGAGATATTCACAAGCAAAATTTCCACTCCTGCCCCTTTTACCTAGTGTAAGCCTTCTCTTCTTAGATGTGGAATCTGGTTATAAGACCAGACAGATAACAGAAGGGGACAGTCTTTTTCCTATGAGAACAATGAAAGCCCTGCCCCCCTTGACAAGTTTTTCAGGTTTTTCCCTTATCTTAATTGAAGATTGTCCCTCTTTGCAGTCTACCTGGGCACCTCCCTTCTGCTCTGGCTGAACAGTGTGACATCAGTAAAAGGGGCGGGAGGGGGATACTTTGTCAATGAATTACTCTTGAACTACAACTCTGACAGAATTGACATAACACTCTCCAAAGTCCAAATACTATGAAGATTAATTAGAGCTGCTTTTATTATGAAACATTACTATCCCTTTAACACAATTCTGCAAAAGTATAATATATAACTGAATGACATCTTCAGTAGTCACCAGCCTGGAGTAAAGCAACAGGAGTAACCAGACAGATTACCAGTGAACCAAATAGAGACACTAAGAAAGACTGTACACCCATTTAATCAATGGTTCTTAATTTGTTTAGCAGTAGGACTTCCCTACCTACTTACAGTCTCTCGTGTTTTTACTGGTGATATTTAAATTTGGCAGAAGCCTTTATATTTTGTTTTAAAGGGATAGTAATGTTTCACAAAAACAGCAGCTCCAATTAATCTTCATAGAATTTGAGCCATGGAGAGTGTTATTTCAATACTGTCAGAGTTGTAGTTAAAGAGAAATTGAATGATAAAGTATCCCCCTCCTGCCCCATTTACCTAGTGAAAGCCACCTCCCCTCAGATGTGGAATCTGGTCCACAGACCAGACAGATCACAGCAAGGGACAATCTTCTTGTTGTGAACATAAGGAAAACCCTAGCCCCCTTGACAAGTTTTTCTCTTATCTTAATTGAACATTGCCCCTCTCTGCAAGTGGGAGGGGGATATTTTATCATTCAGTTACTACTGGACTACAACACTGACAGTATTAAAAGAACACTCTCCATGGCCCAAATACCATGACGATTAATTGGAGCTGCTTTTATTATGAAACATTACTATCCCTTTAAAGAAATACTTGAGACATAGAAAAGTATGTATAAATAATTGGTTTAAATTAAAGGATCAGTAATGCCCGTGTATAACTTTATTTAATATTGTAGAGGTTACAAAAATAAAGTATTTGGAGAAAGTGCCATCTCTCAAACACTGATGGTTTGAGAGATATTCTCTGCTAAAGTTCTTCCCTCCCCTTCTCCTGATGTCAGCGCTGTGCTGACAACAGGGGTTTCCGGTCCTGGGACCAGCCAGTGCTCTGCAGCAGAGCCAAAATATTGTTATTTAAAAATAATTAATTAATTGGAAAGGTCTACAAAGTGTGCCTGGTTTGTAAGCACACTTTGTAGACTGTTCCATTGAAGTAGTTCTTTTTAAATAACGCAATTTCGGCTCTGCTGAAGAGCCTCGAGTTGGCCGACTCAAATCTCCTGCTGTCAGCTTTACAGCTGACAGCAGGAAAAGGGAAGTTTTAGTGGTTAATATCTCTCAAACTGTAAGGGTTTGAGAGATGCCATTTTCTCCAAATACTTTATTTTTGTAACCTCTACAATATTAAAGTTATAAACTGGTATTACTGACCCTTTCAATGCACTTTTTAAACAAAATATAAATTACTAATGATATAAAGCATTGCAAAGGTTTGGGCATCAGGGTTTGGTCAAAAATATTGGGAACCACTGCTTTACTTCATCTTTGCAACAACAATAGCTTTAACAGACATGTTAGCTGTCTTCTTGTACACAAACTGACAGCTGTTTAAAATAGAGATTAAAACAAAGTATACAGATACAACATACTACTGTATATAGGACACCTACCTAGTCAAGTCCTTTTGCCAAACACATTAAGAATCCCTTATAGCTAGAGTACGGTATTTTTCCCCTGTAAGTCATGGTTAACAATCTAAAGTATGATCTCTGAAACTGCAAGATATCCTATATAATAATTGTTTGAGTGACAATACACAGGGAATGCAAGAATATATCCCAGCATCTCTGCCATTCAAATTTTAACAAACAGACACCTTTGTGTTAACGTCTTTGACATGGACATTTTAAAATTAATTTGCCCCTTATTCAACTGCATGAACTATGGAGAGAATCAATGCAGTGAGATAACTTATATAAAGCATTGCATGAGAAGCTGGAATCTCCTTGCACAGTTGGGGTTCTTATAACCTGTAATACTTTGTTCACATTAGTTTACATAGCCCCTTATGGGTAACTTTTTCCAAGGATGTTATAGAACAATGTTGTATTCCCCAATTGTTTTGTTATCAGAGATAAAAGAAGAATGAAGGGTCAGTGCCGGAAATTATGGGCCCATGATGAAGACATTCACAAGGGTGATTGGATTGCTGTGTTGTACACCAAAATCTCCAGTCACTGTGGGCACACAGGCATCAGGTTTGGCAATCTAAAGGTACTTGATCACCTAAAAACAACTTTAGTGGTTTTGAAAGATATTTCAAAATTCCCTATGTTGTATAGCCATTTTTATTGATTATAGTTTGAGGATTTATCTTTTATTATAATTAAGACACTCCATGAAGGCACTTCCCATTTTAGAACTACATTGCCTCCCCATTCACTAACCCTTTCAGTGCTAAGGGAGTTGAGACGTGTCAGTGAGTGGAGAGGTAATGCAGGGCTAGGACAGGAAGTGCCTGCATGGCATGTCTCAATCAGCACAATATCCTATATAATAATTTGCTAAAACGTGTGTAATGACGAAGTCACGAGCAGTAGAGACTTCTGCGCGTGCTGCAGTCATGCACAGTAGAGACTGCCTGTGCCGCGGCTGATACAAAGCTGGATGCTCCAAAGCAGCGTCCAGCTCTGTATCAGCCACGGTGCGGTCAGTCTCTACTGCGCATGACTGCCCCGTGACCGGCTGACAGTGGCACTGTGGCCCGTGTAACGGGCTCTTCAACTAGTAGAACTATAAATATATATATATATATATATATATATATATATATATATATATATATATATATATATTTTAAGATAAAAATAGCCAGTGTGACATACAGGTGATTCTAAAAGCACATTCAAAATCACCAAAGTTGTTGTTAGGACATAGGACCCCTTTGAGAACACTGTGAGATAGTGAGGGGGGAAGTTAGTGATATAGGGTATTTTAGATAAATGTGTTCATTCATGTAGGATCTGTTTATCTTGCTTAAATCCAGACAGGATGATGGTCAATGCAAGCGTAAGAGGGTAGTGTAGATTAGGAATCCCATAGCCCAGTGTACAGATTCACTAATGAACATATTATCAAGGAGAATAATTGTCAAACTAATAGGATTTTTGTGTACTTACCAATAAATCATTTTCTCTTAGTCCATGTGGAACTCAGAACACTGGGGTAACTTTTCCTCCTCAAGAAGGGCAGGGCATTTAAAAAAAAAAGGTCTATGAAGCGGAGACTCCTAGTTTGCACCATATTACCATTCCAGAAAATGCTCAGTTTTAAAGTATAGTACATATGAAAGAAAAGTTGAAAAAAAAAAAGGCATTCCCTCAACCAGGAAACCCAAGAGGAACCCACTGACCGGGGACTGGAATCACGTTTTTTTTTTTTTCTTCCAGGGGGGAAGTTCTGTGTTCCACATGGACTGAGAGAAAATAGGATTTTAGTCTTACCTGTTAAGATCTTTTCTTTTAGTCCATACAGGTTACTGGTAACTTTAGGTAGGCAATCAGCCCCTTTAAAAGGCAGGAACAATTCTGAGAAGTGACTGCTGGGTGGAGCCTACCTCCTCTCCTTAGCTTGCAGCTAGCCAATACTCAACCAGTAAGATTTGCAGACTAACTATTGACTAGGAAGTAAGAAGGCAAAGGAAGACTCCTGTGAGCATGAACCCGAAAGGACCCCCACGTTCTGCCACAGGAGCACCAATCATGGTCCCTTGACAGGGTGGGACACCAGCAACATGTATGGACTAAGAGAAAAGGATTTAACAGATAAGACCCTTGGCGTTCAGGTGACCCAGGACCGCTCCCCAGCCAGAGAGGGTGGCATCCATTGTCACTGTTGTCCAGAATGATGTGGCATTGTCGGATTTGACCCGAACTGGACATCCCTCCAACTTGAATGTCCAGTGCCTGAAAGCATGAAATATCGCTCGAAGCTCCAGCACGTTGATGGGAAGGAGCGATTCCTCCATAGACCACCGACCCTGGGCGTTCAGGTGACCCAGGACCGCTCCCCAGCCAGAGAGGGTGGCATCAGTTGTCACTGTTGTCCAGAATGATACCAGGAAGGGCCTGCCCTTCAGCAGATAGGACAGGTTGAGCCACCACGACAGACTTCACATGAAGAGGTAGAGAAACTGACATCTTCAGGAGATCCGTCTTGCCCTTGCAGACCTTTATCACAAACCTCTTGTGAGCCAAGACAAATGGAACCACCTTTAAGGTGGATATGAACTTCCCTACTAGAGAGGTCAACTACTTGACAGCAACTGGATCAGAAGCCAGGACAGCAGACACCTTGTGGGTGATTTGGTAAGCCACCTCATCTGTGAAAAACACCATGCCCTTCATGGTGTTGACGAGAAGGCCCAGAAAGACAGTCATTGAGATGGTATCAAATCCGACTTGTCCATGTTCAGGATCTACCCATGATGGGTGAGTGCATGAATGCAGTCTTTGACCTGTTGATGAAGGAGTTCCAGAGAGGGGGCCTTCAATAGCAAGTTGTCCATGTATGGAGTAACCCTACTGCTGTCCCTGGACAGAATTGAAGACCTGGGGCGGCCAAAGGGGAGAGCAGAAAATTGAAAATGCCCTTGGTCGCAGGCAAACCTGAGGTGCTGCTGGCTCCCCGGATGGATGGCTATATGCAGGTAGGCATCCTGAACGTCCAGAGAAGCGAGAATTTCCCCAGGACACATGGCCACAATCACCATCTGCAGGGACTCCTGGTGATAATGCATTTTTACCGCAAAGGAATTGAGGTCTTTGAGGTCCAAAATCACATGACAGCCGCAAACAGGTTGGAATAGAAACCCGAACCCCTTTCCAGCTCGGGAACCGGCTCCATGACCTCTTTGGCCAAAAGGGTCTCCCTGAGGAGTGTGAGAAGGAAAGAACCTGAATGGAGTAAGAGAGGTGAAGGGGATCCTGTACGCCTCTGAGACTACCTGTTAAACCCATGGATCCGCCACGGTGTCTGTCCAGACACTGAGGAAATGGTGCAGTTGGCCACCCATTGGCTCGTGGGGTCCGGCGAGTCATGGCGAAGGTGATTTGGAAGTCTTGGGCTTGGTGGAGGACTGCTTGGGCCTCCATTGTTGTTTGGGCTTGGAGGAAGAATGCAGAGCTTGGGCAACCACCTGGTTCATGGAGCGTGCCTCAGCCTGAAAGGGACGAAAAAGCTGATTCTGTTCGGCCTGAGCCTTTCTCTTGGGAGCTAAAGGCAATAGGGTGCTCTTACCCCCAGTGGCCTCTCTAATGAGGTCCTTAAGGTCAAGCCCAAACAAGGACGTTCCCAAAAAGGGCAATAAAAGTAAAGCTTTCTTAGAGGTAGTGTCCGCAGACCAGATCTTGAGCCAGAGAGCCCGTTTGGCAACCACAGACATGGTAGAAACCCTAGCCACCAACCGTATGGCATCAAAGATAGCTGCAGAGACATAATGCTGAGCTTCAGAAATGTTGGCCAGAAGCCACAACAAGTCAGAAGTGGGAGTTAGCTGTTCTGTCCAAATTGCAATGGCCCTGTTTACCCAAAAGGTTGCAAGAGGTACGCAATGAAGTGCATGCAGTAGCAAAGATGGCCTTGAGAAAGACCTCAAGTTTCCTGTCAGTGCAATCCTTAAGGAATCTGATATGTCAGGTATACCCTGTGGTTTGGGCAGGAAGCGTGGAACAAGTGGACCTCAGCACTCAAAGGGTTGCTCACCTTTTTAGCAGCTCTTCTGTCTTCAGATTACCATTGTTAAAGAAGAAGCCTCAGTGGGCAACTCCTAGGGAAAAAACATGCTACACACGATTTTCCCTTTCAGGGCTGACAGGTTCACAACAGCACCTGGAAATGGAGCTATCCAACTTGGGAATGTCAGTAATGGTAATCTGCCTAATGGTTGGTTTTCCATATCTAACAGAAAACAATAAATATAGCTAAAACTATAGCAGAACTGTTCTCATGCCTTGCTTGGTCAAGGAACAGATCTTACTGAAGGGGATTGGCTGGGGACCAGCTAGGAGAGGAGGAAGGTTCCACCGTGCACTCTTTTTCAAGAATTGTTCCTGCCTACTTAAAGGGGCGGTCGCCTTCCCAAAGTTACCAGTAACCTATATTGGATGACAGAGAAAAGTAAATAAAAAGTATGTAAGCACCACTGGAAAGTAAACACTATTCTCAAATGAAGAGTTTGATAGATCAAGGAATGCACACAGACAGACAGTGCAGGAGTTAAAACTCACTAGTGCAAAGAAAAGGAATATAGAATTTTAAATGTTTTATAGATGTGCTGTTCAAGCAAGCCCATCAACAGAGTGCAATTCAGGCTTTCAAACCACAGCAACAAGTTGCTGTCAGACAGAGTAGTAGGGGCATACTGACAGGACCTGTGCACTCAGGGGAGAGAAAGCCGTCTCTTCAGTCTTCAGACTCCTTTAAAAATAGGGAAACTTCAGAGAAGCGCTGAAGAAACATGCTGATAAAGCAACCCATCCTCCATAGACTCAGGTCCTGGAAGCCTATGCAGTGGTCAGTCCTTTGATAGGAAGCCAGGAATAGAAGCCCACCTTTGCCCCTCATGTAAAGTCACTTTTAAAATGAGCATGTCCAGGCGGGAGTAAAGTGGGAATTCCACCCCAGAGACCTGGAGGAGGGAACTAAACCCCGTGGTTCCACATACGGTAGAAGAGAGTACTAGATAGAACTATCTGTACACCTAATAACACACCAGCTTTACATTGTCTTTATATCTTCCTACGTACAAACCCTGAAACTATATTAACAGTCTATAAACATTTACCCAATCTCCAACAAGTAATATCAAATTAAAGTAATCCTCTGAAAGCCACCTATTATTTCACTTCAAATGCACAGGTGTATTTCTTTTAAATTCTCATGACTTCCAAGTGGTTGGCAATTCTCATTCAATGCATATACTGAAAAAAAATCTAATTAATGAAAGGGAATTCAGATAGTTTGCGATACTTCACTATACAGTTAATTACAATAATGTGTGCAATAACAATATTAGAACAATGGAAAAAATGCCTAGCACACTTCCGGATAATTAATAATCTAAAAAGTTAGCCAGCTCAAAATGTTTTAATATGGCTTGACGGTTACATTTAGCAATTTTTAAGGCATGGGAGCTTATGTTCCACACCCAAATGCAGGGTTGAATAAACTATTTTCATCATATTTTCCAATGTAGATTAATCTAAGACTCTGATAAATCACACCTGCTGCAAGGTTGGCTGTGCTCTGGCTTCAGAGTTAGCGCCAAAAGCTATAGCCAAAGTGGAGTCAGTCAGTGATTTTGTCTGTACTCTGTGGTTGGATTACTAGAGTAAACCTGAACTAAGCTATCCACAGTTTTCAAGAGCCATGAAAATAAATAAATACAATTATATATATATTTATTATATCATATAATAATATACAATAAATATAAATAACTTCAGATATTTATAGCTAAGCAAGATCAAATAGCATATCTTGATTAAAACAGTGTATGTGTGACTTGGAGCCTGAGACAGGTTGAAGGAGCTAGAACAGCATTAATGGAGCCTTTCCAGAGCTAGGGCAATGTCTGGAAAACCTGGAGCAGTGTCAATATGTTGCATGTTATGAATTATAAGAAGATGACTTGCTTGGGGAAACTCCAAATGTACGCACTGTTCAATCTTCATTGATATAAGAAGTAAACTATGTTTAAATATATTAAATTCAGATGCAGTAAAATGGAAAGTAGTGGATAAAATACACACACACAGCACTGTGAAATAAGTTGATGTTATATAAAGTATAATAATAATAATAATAATAATAATGATAACAATTATATGTTGACAAATGCATGAAGTATTGGAGGTAAAAAAAGGGAGCTAGAAATGTTGGCAGCTAATGAGCATTTGTACATAACTGCTATAATAGAAACATGGTGGGATGATACAGTACTAAGAGTTGGGGATTGCCTATAGTTGAAACCAGATCTAAACCCAAGTTTAAGGGGAGATAGTTGTGATGGAACTGGAGATAATGTGGAGTCCTTGTGGCTAGAAAAAGGAGTAAAAGGTAACAAAATGTGTTGGCAGGTATATGCTTCAAACTACTAAATATAGATGAGCATTTCGAGACCCTACAGTTATTACAAATGAAAAAAGCTGCACATCTTGGGCATACTATAATTATGGGAGATTTTAACTATCCAGATGTAAACTGGAGAAACGAGACGTCAGACTGCAAAGGGAAACAGGTTTGAGAGCATGCTTAGGAACAGATATGAGACATTTGGTGGAAGTGTTGACAAGAAATAACAATGTATTGGACCTAGTTATAACAAAAAAAAACAAAAAACAGATATGGTTTCTCATATTAAAGTGGTAGTAATGGCTTAAAATAATAAGTAATATTGTAAATGAAGCAAAAAGAAAGAGAGATCGGTACAAGTCCTATCTCTCAGACCTTTATGGTTTGAGAGATAGAACGTTTTAAAGATCTCCTCTCCCTGCTGTCAGCTGTAAAACTGCCAGAAGGAGATTTGAGTCGGCCGACTCGAAGCGACTCTTCAGCAGAGCCGAGATACCAAAATCTAAATAGAAATACTTCACCGGAACGATCTACAAAGTGTGCCTGGTTTGCAAGCACACTTTGTAGACTGTTCCAGTGAAGTATTTCTTTTTAGATTTTAGTATCTTGGCTCTGCTGAAGAGCCGCAGGATGGTCCCCGGACCAGGATCTCGGGCTGTCAGCTAGATGCTGACTTCAGGGGAAGGGGAGTGAGAGGAGAACTTTAAAACATTTTATCTTTCAAACCATAAAGGTTTGAGAGATAGGACTTGTACCGATCTCTTTTTTTTTTTTTTTTTCTTTCTTTATCTACAATATTATTATTATTTTAAGCAATTACTAACCCTTTAAAGTAAATGACCATTTGGGGAAAAAGTGATCACAATATGGTTTCATTTGAGATCAATTTGAAGAAGCAAAAGTGTGTAAGTACAACCAAAACTCTTTGTTTTAAAGGAGGCTAACTTGAAAATGTTAACAGATTTAATGCAATGCATGTACTGGGAAAATGGTTAGAATTTAAATTTAGGCTGTAGAAATATATTCAACGGTATATATCCCTGGGAAACAGATGCAAAGGAAGTAGATCACAATCAATGTGGTTAAATGTAAAGGAGGAAATGGCAACGAAAAAGGCATTTAAACTACTTAACCCTTTCAGTGCCAGAGGGGTACGCACCGCATTGCAATGCAAATGCAATTAGGCTACAATAGAACATTAAACAAGAATTACAAGGGAGAGCAAGACTAATCTAAAGAAGTTTTTCAAAAACATAAATAGCAAAAAAATTCGAGAGTGCTCATTGGACCTTTCAAAAATGATATAGTTGAGTTGATTGGAGAGGATTAGACTTGTTCTGAACACATTCTTTTTATATGTTATATACCATGGAAAGAAAAATGGTGGAAGAGCCTCAACAAATAACAACTGTAGCCATACAGTTAAATATAGGGGAAACACAGGGTCAATGTGTCTGATGGGGCACGAAGAATGTTGAATCCCCTGAATAGATGAAGGGATAGAAGCAACTGAAGATATCAGAATCTGAACCCAAACGGACTCTTGTTCTGCAATGGAGGGCCCTGGAGGAGTAGCCACAGTGAAAGAGCCCTGTTTGGCTTGAGTAACAGTATACTAGAGGGGTTAACAGAGCTCCTACATCCTTAGGTTTGGCTTTATCCATGTGTCCCTTGGGATCAAACATGCTCAGAGAAAAACTCTCTAAAGTAGTCCAAAGTAGTAGAGAAGTATGATAAAACACAGAGTGATGCCCAGCAAAATACTTACCTGACAGCAAAGAGTTAAGCTGGAGACTAAGGAAGAGAGTCCAGCCTCTGAGTAGTCTATGCAATGAGGTGGTATGAAGGCTACCAAAGTACCACCCTGTCCTCAGAAGAACGCTCAGAAAGACAGGGGAGTCTGGACAGTGTAGTTTTCAATTTCACACACTAAGCAAACAGTGATTCTCCAGCTGTTTCAAAACACACTGACCATGTGACAAAGCATAGCCAACTCTGACCTTTGAAGGAACAGACATGTCCCTGAAAAGATTCACCATGCATTCCTATGGAACAAAGATGGCGGCCACACAGGCTCTCATTCTTAAAGGAGCCGCATACCAAAAATAATAAAACTATAGGAAAATAGAAATAAAGCTAAATATTGAAGGACTACATAGAGAATTTACAGAAAAAAAAAAAAAAAAAAGAAAAAAAAGACTAGAATCAGTGTCAGTGCCAGCTTGCACATTTCGTGAGGCTAGGTAACTTGAATCTGAGTGGTGGAGGAAAAGCTGGAGGGAAAGACAGAAGTCTTCACCTGAAATGCCCTGCATTTTTTTTTTTTTTTTTTTTTTTTAAAGCGCCCTGACGTCTGGGGAACTTTATTCCATGATTCCTGTGTTCCACACTGGACGTAAGAGAAACCACTTTATAGATTCTTACGCATGCATCTGACGGAGCCTCTTTTCTTGTGGTTCTGCAAATTATTGTGAACGTTACTACGTCAAAAATGTGGTTAGCTTTAGAAATTCATTTGATTTATTAGATGCATATACTGTGAAGATGTAGCAGTCTTTTTAGATATACTTAAGCATACATACGATAAAGACATCTCACATTTCTGAAGAATTAGTAAAGTTTGCTAAATTCCTAGCAGGCAGATGGAACTTCTAGTGATCCTTTTCTGAATAATCTATTTTTCCTTTTTTAAACCAGTGAGTGCCAGAGAAGTGCATAATGTAATGTACTGCTCACCTCTCAGACACTAAAAAAGGGTTAACACAGACCCTGTGTCTCATAAAGAACGTGCACGGAGTGATGTGACTCATCTTTCTGGGAAGTTACAGTGCGGGCTCCTGGGAGAGGCGAGAGGTCTTTGACATTGCATGGGGAAGCTCACAAACAGACGAGATGGTCCAGCAGTCAAACACTCACATGACTCATGCCAATATTGTCTCTTTGGCAGCCTTGCAGGAACAATGATGTTAATGAACATTCACTTGCTTACTTCAATGGGATTCCAAGCCTAATATTTGTACCATACCCAAACAATTACATGGCCTTTCATCAAGAGTTAGCAATGACTCTTAACTCATTCACTACTTCTAGAAACATCAACATTTTGCTACAGAAAACAGACAAGATGACCAACTGTATACTTTTATTAAAATAGGCTGTATATTAAATACATTATAGCCATTGAATGTCTAAACTTTTCTGTGTGTTAAGTGTTATCACCCTTTTTCCCCAGCTAAACTATCACATTATGATATTGTGTTGTCAATTGTGTGCATGTTGTTTAGCTAAGTGGTTAACTATAGTATCCCAATAGCCACATGGAGTATGGAGTGGTTATTCAGTTGTACACAGTATAATGGTCATCTGATTAGCTACATATTGGAGAGAATTAACTAATCCACTAGAGCAGCTCCACAGGAGTTAGCTTCAAATGACAGAGGCTACGCTTCAGGGCATTCACTACAGAGTATTATTTATGTAGTGCACACAATGAGAGACAATCTCCTCCAGTGTTAGGATTCTAATGTCAGCAAGCTCTGTATGACAACCCAAAAGTAGGCACAGGGACACTATGTAAAATCATGCCATTTCCTCTATGCCTTGTTTAATACAATGCTCTAAACAAGGCATACAGGAAAGTAATGCCAATACACTACTCCACTGTCCGTCCACTGGCGCAAACATACTAAGAGGAGGAACTTTGGTGGAAGTAGCTTATTAAATTGGTACTAGGCAGGCGTAGGACTAGAAAAAAGGATTTTAGTCTTACCTGTTAAATCCTTTTCTCTTAGTCCATATAGCTTATAGGTACCAGGGGGAGGCAAACAATTCTTCAAAGAAGTGCAGTGGTGGAGCCTCCCTCTCCTCCATAGCAGGTTACCTAGCCACTCCCCTCTCCAGTTAAGATTTGTGACACTAAACCTACTGAGCTAGACAGAGAGAAAAAGAAGAGGAAAAGTCCTGTGAGCACAGACCCAATAGGACTCCCTCGTCCAGACACAGGAACCAAGCATGGTAAGGGTGGGAGACCTGTAAGCTATATGGACTAAGAGAAAAGGATTTAACAGGTAAGACTAAAATCCTATTTGCTCTGTCGCCCAATATAGCCTTCAGGTACCATGGGGATGTACCAACATTGAGTTCCCAGAGTGGGAAAAAAGAAGGAAAGGACCAAGCGCTGGTCCCCATGATACCAGAGCTCCCATGAACTATCCAGGACACGGAACAGCCCAAACAAACAAAGTGTCAACAGACACTGAATAACTGTAACACAGCACACAGAACAAGAGCCAACAGGGCTCAAAAGAGATAAAGAACAATAAAGGCACAGGAAAGTAAAGTCCTAGATACGCAGAACTGCCTCCAGGACATTCTTGCCAAAGCTGGCTTCAGCTGAAGCCAGGCCATCAACATGGTAAGAGTTTGACCAAGAGGCCTGATTCTTGTAGGCCCAAGAGACCCCAACAGTCCTAGTGGAATGCACTGTGATGCAAAATATAATAGGTTTCTTCCTGAGTTCATATGCCTTGCTGATAGTGGACTTGATCCAGGATGCAATGGCCACTTTGGATGCTGCCTCACATGCTCTAGAACCCTCCAGGATAACAAACAGGGCATCAGTCTGACGGACAGACTCGGTGCGGTGCACACAGAACTTGAGGCAATGAACTACATCCAACAAGTGGAGAACCCTCTCCTTGTTAGATTTAGGGTCAGGACAGAGGAAGATACAACAATCTCCTGATTGATGTGGTACTCAAAGACCACCTTAGGAAGAAATTCCTGGGATGTACGGAGAACAGCCTTATCCTTGTGGAACACCAGGAAAGGTGGTTTGCAGGACAAAGCCTGCAACTCAGCAACTCTACAGACAGACTACTGCCAAAAGCAAAGAGGATTTTAGTCTTATCTGTTAAATCCTTTTCTCTTGTGTATGTATGTATCTTTATTTATATAGCGCCATACATGTACACAGCGCTTAACTAAAGTTGAAATAATATAATACAAAACCACAGAACTGGGTTAAGAGCATTTAGCTTAAGTGCAATCATTTCATTATTCGTGAGGTAAAGTGCAGCAAGGGAATCCTAGGCTGGGAAAGGGACCCTGCCCCAAGGAGCTTACAATCTAAGTTGAATTCATAATGACAGAGACAGTAGGAGGAGGATTATAAGTGCAGGCACAAGGTGTGGTGAAAGAAGTACAGAAGGATTCTGCTGTGACTGTCGGTGTGCAAGAGGAGGATATTGATATTGAGATGCCTCCCTGAGCAGGTGGGTTTTGAGGAGATGCTTGAAAGTGATAAGTGTGGATGACTGGCGAATGGTGATGGGGAGGGCATTCCAGAGTCGAGTAGCAGCCAGTATGAAAGCTTGTAGTCGAGCGATGGCTTGAGTTGTGTAGGGAGAGGACAGGAAGAACCCTTGAGAAGACTGTAGGGGACGGGAAGGGTTGTAGCGGGAGATAAGAGCAGAAGTATAAGAGGGTGCTGTGGAGCAGAGAGACTTACAGGAGAGGAGGAGAATTTTATAAGAAATACAATACTTTATAGGTAGCCAATTGAGGGATTTCAGGAGAAGATGAGAAGGAAGGTATCTGGGAGCAAATGTGGCGATTCTTGCGGATGAATTGATAACAGATTGAAGTCGAGAGAGATGAGATCAGGAAGACCAGAGAGTAGAATGTTGCAGTAGTCAAGTCTAGAGAGAACGTGAGCCTGAGATAGTGTTTTAGCTGTTGATATGCAGCGGAACGGACATATTTCTGCAATTATTTTTTAGGAAGAAGTGACAAGTTCTAGTGACAGCTTGGATATGGGGGGAGAAGGTTAATTTGGAATCAAGTATGACCTCAAGACAGCGTGAATTGGATACTGAGTGTATGGAAGAGTTTTCTATTGTAATGGAGAAGGGGGTTGGTAGATGGGTTTTAGGAGGGAACACCATCAGCTCTATCTTAGCCAAATTAAGTTTAAGGTGGCGGTGGGCCATCCATGATGAAATGGCTGAGAGACATTGAGTGACTTGAGACTGCACAGCTGGAGTGAGGTCAGGGACAGAGAGATATATTAGTGTGTCATCTGCATACAGATGGTAATTAAATCCAAGAGATGAGATGAAGTCACCAAGTGAGAGGGTGTAGAGTGAAAAGATAAGTGGTCCCAGGACTGATCCCTGAGGTACACCTACTGAGACGTCGAGGTGAGATGAGAAAGTGTTAGCAAACGAAACACTGAAAGTATGTTTAGCGATATAGGAGGAAATCCATTACAGAGGTGTGTCACGGATGCCAAGGGTGTGCAGTGTGTCCAGTAGGAGTGCATGGTCAACAGTGTCAAAAGCAGCACATAGATCTAGTAGGATTAGTATACTGAACTGTCCTTTGTCCCTTGCTGTGTATAGATCATTTGTAATTTTTGTTAGGGCTGTCTCAGTGGAATAGCTGGAACTGAAACCTGACTGTAAAGGGTCAAGAAGATAGTTTATATTGAGAAAAGAGATTATGCGGGAGAATATAAGGCGTTCCAAGATCTTCAATGTAAAGGGGAGGAGTGAAACCATACGGTAATTTGAAAGACAGATGGGGTCGAGTGAGGGGTTTTTTGAGTATAGGTCTGACTATTGCATGTTTGAATGAGGATGGAAAAGTTCTGGTAGAGAGAGAGAAGTTAAAGATATTAGAAAAGATGGGTGCAATAGTAGTTGCAAGAGCCTTAAATAGGTGAGAGGGCATGGGATCCGAAGGGCAGGTAGTGGGTGGAGAAGAGGATAGTAAAAGAGATACCTCCTCTTCTGTTGTAGGGGAGAATAAGCTGAGGGTTGCTCGGGGTGGACTAGGCATAGGAGGAGAGGATGTAGAGGGTATCGTTTATTGGATGTACTGTACCTTATATTTTAAAAAGTCAGCAAAGTCCTGTGGAGTGTTGGAGAAGGAGGAGCAGTTCAAGGTTGGTGGTTTGAGAAGAGATTCAAAGATTTTGTAGAGGTCACATGGTTTAGATTTGTGGGTAGTGATGATGTTAGAGAAGTATTTCTGTTTAGTCAGGGTGAGAGCTGTGTTAAAAAAGGATAGCATGAATTTATAATGGTGGAAGTAAGCAACAGAATGCGACTTTCGCCAGAGATGTTCTGCAGCTCGACAACAGGTGCGTAGCATGCGGGTTGTTGAATTTAGCCAGGGTCTGGGATTCCTGGGGGCGGGAGTGTCGACGTTGGAGGGGAGCATGCAGGTCCAAGGAGGACATTAATGATGTGTTATATTCGTGGACCAGAGTGTCTATGTTAGTAGTAGTAGCAGTAGGGCTGCGAGAAGAGAGGGAAGTCTCCACAGTCGATGCCAGGTCTGGTAGTTTGAATGAGTGTAGGTTCCTGGTAAGTAAAGGAGATTTAGGGAGGGCAGGGGAAGGTGTGTGAGATAGAGTGAAGGAGATCACATGATAATCAGAGAATGGAAATGGGGAAATTGTGAAGTCAGAGACTTAACAGTTTCTGGTGATAACTAGATCTAGCCAGTGACCATCCCAGTGAGTGCTGGAAGCAGTCCACTGTTGACGGTCAAGGGACAAGGTCAGAGAGAGAAATCGGGAGGCACTAGATGAGGATGCATCATCAGTGTGTAGGTTGAATTCTCCAAGGAGTAATGTGGGAGTGTCTGAGGACAGAAAGACAGAGCCAAGTTTCAAATTCAGAGTGAAAGTAGCAAGGATTGCTAGGTGGCCTGTAAATTACGGCTACCAGGAGAGGTAAAGGGGAGAAGAGCTGGATTGTGTGCACTTCAAAAGAGGTGAAGGAGATTGATGGAGGAAGGGGCAGAGACCTGGAGCGGCAGAGCTGAGAGAGGAGACGTTCCACACCCCCACCCTTGCCATCAGGGCGAGGAGTGTGAGAGAAAAATAAGCCACCATCGGAGAGAGCAGCTTTGGCAGATGAGTCAAAATGTGAGATCCAGGTTTCAGTGATAGTGAATAGGTTAGTCCATACAGGCTACTGGTAAGTTTGGGTAGGCGATCAGCCCCTTTATGTAGGCGGGAACAATTCTGAGAAGTGACTGCTGGGTGGAGCCTACCTCCTCTCCTTAGCTTGCAGCTAGCCAATCCCCATCCAGTAAGATTTGAAAACTAACTATTGACTAGGTAATAAGAAGGTAAAGGAAGACTCTTGTAAGCGTGAACCCGAAAGGACCCCCCCCCGTTTTGCCACAGGAGAGCCAAGCATGGTCCCTTGACAGGGTGGGAGACCAGTAACCTGTATGGACTAAGAGAAAAGGATTTAACAGGTAAGACTAAAATCCTATTTTCTCTGTCGTCCAATACAGGTTACTGGTAACTTTGGGATGTCCAACCATTAAGTTCCCCAGGGCGGGAAGAAAGGCAAGGACCAGGCACAGGCCCCCAAAGTCACCAGAGCACCAATGAATCAACAGATCATGAATAGCTCGACAATAACCACAAAGTCTTAACAGACACCGAACAGGGGTAAAACAGACCCCAGGAACTGTTACACAGCACACTGAACTAGAGCCAACAGGGCTCAAAAGTGAACGAGTACTGAGAGACTAATGAGATCCTAGACAGGCAAGGCTGCCTCCAGGATCTTCCTCCCAAAACTGGCATCAGCCGATGCCAGCACATCCACACGGTAGTGTTTAGAGAAGGTATGCACGGACCACCAAGTGGACTCCTTGCACAGCTGATCAGCTGAGGCCTGATTCTTGTAAGCCGAAGATGCCCCAATAGACCTCATAGAATGAGATGTCACCTGAAAGGGAACAGGCTTCTTCCTAAGTTCGTAATAATGGACTTGATCCAAGAAGCAATGGTTACCTTGGAAGCAGGCTTCGATGCCCTGGGACCCACAGGAGGACAAAAGGAATGTCAGACTACCTCAGTGCGATGCATACAGAACTTGAGACAACGCACAACATCCAACAGGTGAAGATCCTTCTCCTTGCCAGAAGTAGGGTTAGGGCAGAAAGAAGGGACCACAATCTCCTGATTAATGTGGAACTCAAACACCACCTTCGGGAGAAACTCCTGAGAAGTGCGAAGCACTGCCTTGTCCTTATGAAACACCAAAAAGGGTGGCATACAAGATGGCACGCAGCTCCGCAACACGGCAAACAGATACAATCGCCAGAAGAAAAGCCATCTTCTACGTCTGCAGACGGATAGGAATAGTAGCCAATGACTCAAAGGGAGGGCGCTGAAAGACGCCCAAAATTAAATTAAGGTCCCACTGTGGAGCGGGAGTCAAACACAGGATGGGTATGAGCAATGCCTTGGAAGAAAACCTTGACATCAGGAAGAATAGCAAGGCGCCTCTGAAAGAAAACAGAGAGAGCAGTAGTCTGAACCTTAAGAGAACCCAGACTGAAACCCTTATCCACTCCATCCTGGAGGAAGGAAAGGACCGTAGGAAGATCAAAAACCTGAGACAGGTCCCTATCAGCACACCATAGTAGCCACCACACCAAAAAGAAAATACTTTCTTCTTCAAAATTGAGAATTCAATCTCCATGCCGTCAAAGCCAGACGATGTACATCCTCCTTCCACAGGTAGAAGAAGACCCGGACGGGAGGGAAGCCGAAGAGGTTCCACCACTGAGAGATCCAGAAGCTCCGGAAACCAAGCCAGTCGCAGTTTCCTATCACCCTGTGCAACAGGGGAATGGGAGGAAAGATGTATGCCAGAGGGAAATTCCACGGGATCGACATGGCATCCACTGCTAGAGCCAGGGGATCCGCCCAGCGAGAGCAGAAAGTTGGAACACTTCCTGTTGTGTCTTGTTGCCATCAGGTCGATACACGGAAGACCCCACAACTGGACAATGAGGTTGAACACCTCTTGATGCAGTTCCCACTCGCCACTGTTCACTGTGTGTCGACGGTGGAAGTCTGCCAGAATGTTGTCTATGCCAGGAACATGAACTGCGGAAATGGCAGGGACATGCTCCTCTGCCCAGGACAAAATAGCCTTGACCTCTAGCCAAGCTGCGAACCTTCTTGTGCCGCCATGCTTGTTGATGTAGGCTACCGCTCTGGTGTTGTCCAACTGTTGTCTGGCGTGTTCAGTGTCGCAGGGCATGAAATATCGCCCAAAGCTCCAAGACGTTGATGGGAAGGAGAGATTCTTCCTGGGACCACAGGCACTGAGCATTCAAGTGC
Organism: Rhinophrynus dorsalis; assembly: GCA_037306005.1. Taxonomy (NCBI): domain Eukaryota; kingdom Metazoa; phylum Chordata; class Amphibia; order Anura; family Rhinophrynidae; genus Rhinophrynus; species Rhinophrynus dorsalis. Next base: position 227,265,449 of record CM074722.1, read on the forward strand.
CCCAGAACTGCTCCCCAACCGGAGAGGCTGGCATCCGTCGTCACTGTTGTCCAAAATGGCACCATGAATGGCCTGCCTTTCAGCAGATTATTCAGGATGAACTACCACTAGAGAATCAGCTCCACGTGAGCCGACCCCTGCATGTCAGGATTAGAAAACCTCTGAAGTTCTCTGGTATGAGCCATGGCAAACGGAACCGCCTCTATGGTGGAAATTAACTTTCCCACCAGGGATGACAAATTCTTGGCTACAACCAGATTCTGATTCAGGACAGCCTGGACCTTCAGTGCAATCTGATGAGTCACTTCGTCTGTGAGGAAAACTATCCCCCTCTGAGTGTCGAAGAGGATGCCCAGAAACACCATCCTCTGTGAAGGAACAAGGTCTGACTTGTCCAGATGGATGATCCACTCGTGATGGGACAGAGCATGAATGCAATCCTGCACTTGCTGATGAAGGAGTTCTGGAGAAGAGGCCTTCAGAAGGAGGTCGTCCATGTACGGGGTGACTCTGATGCAGTCTCAATGTAGGACAGAAGTTAAGGCTCCCAGGACACTGTTGAAAACTTGAGGAGCCGTGGTCAGGCCACAGGGGAGGGCAGAAAACTGGAAATGCCCTCGGTTGCAGGCAAAGTGGAGATATTGCCAAATCTCTGGATGAATGGTAATGTGCAAATATGTATCCTGAAGATCCAGAGAAGCTAGAAATTCCCTGGGGGCATGGCAGCTATCACAGAGTGTAGCGATTCCTGGCGATACTGGGACTTAACCACAAAGGAGTTGAGATCCTTCAAATCCAAAATGGTATGACAGCCACCGTCCTTCTTGGAAACCACAAAGAGGATGGAGTAGAATCTCAACCCTCTTTCCTGAGGAGGAACTGGTTCCAAGACTGCCTTGTCCAGAAGGGTCTGAATGGCTCCCTCAAAAAGGCACTTTTCTGCTCCAAGAGGAGAGAGAGAAGAGAAGGTCTGGGAAGAAAGAAGGGAGGTGAAGGGGATCCTGTACCCCACAGAGGCTTCCCAAGCCGAGAGGTAGTGGTGCAAGCAGCCACTCACCTGCGGGTGGGGACCCGTATTCGGCGAGTCATGCAGAAGGAGGTTTGGAAGCCTTGGGCTTAATGGAGGACTTAGGACTTCATTGCGGCTTAGGCTTGGATGAGGCGCACGGAGCAGGATGCACCGCCAGGCATGATTCAGTCTGAAAGGGGTGAAAAAATGATTCCACTTGACAGACGCCTTCTTCCTCTGGACCACTGGCAGGTCAGTACTCTTCCCCCAGTGGCTTCACTGATCAGATCCTTAAGGTCAGGACCAAACAGTAAGGTGCCCTGAAAGGGCAAAGACAGGAGAGCTCTCTTGGAGGCAGTGTCAGCAGACCAGATCTTGAGCCAAAGAGCATGACTGGCTACCACAGACATGGTGGATGCCCTGGCTACCATGCACACAGCATCAAACAGGGCAGCAGAAACATAATGCTAAGCCTCAGAGATGTTGGCGAGAAGCTGCAACATGTCAGTAGTAGGAGCTCCCTGCCGGACAGCTGAAGTGAGCTGCTCAGTCCAAACTTCTACGGCTCTATTCACCCACGCCACAGCAAATGTGGGGTGCAGGGCAGAACCAGCCGTCGCAAAAATGGCCTTGAGAGAGGTCTCAAGCTTCTTGTCAGTCCAATCTTTCAAAGCAGATGCATAAGCCACAGGCAAGGCTTTGGATTTAGAAAGCCTGGAAACAGGGGCATCCACCTTAGGAGGATGAACCCACAGACCTAGGGCCGCTTCAGAGAACGGGTAAAGCTTAGCAAATTTCCTAGAGACAGACTGTTTTCTGTCTCCTCAGACACCAAATGGTCCAGGGTGGGGCCTGACAGGCTCCTGAAACACATCAGATGGGTCAGAGGACACCTCCTGTACCAAGGGAATGTTCAGGGTGTTCAACACAGCCCTGATCAGGCCCTCAGTAGATGGAACAGGATCGGCCTCAAAGGGGTCCCCAAAAATGAGAGGAAGGGACAGCAGAACAGTTTTCACCATCAAAGTCCACCAATAATTCCTCCTCAGAGGAATCAGACACATCAGGTACACCCGGCGGTTTAGGCAGGGAAGATCTGATAGGGGTGGGGCCTTCCACGAGTGGAAGACCCCCTGCAAGGTGGATGGAAGGAGATGCAAGGTATAATGGAGGTCCCTGGTAGTAGCCTTAAACTCTTGCATCCAAACTGGCTCTAGTGCATGGCTGGAGGTCCCTGCAGGGGACTCAGGGGCAGCAATGCATGCTGGGCAAACGTGACCTGAGTATTCTCTAGGTAACCCAGAGTGACATGACGAACAATGAGCAATGGGGGACACAGAAGCCCCAGTGTCCTTAGTCTCAGGCCTAGCCTCAAGGTCTAACGGAATAGACATTCTCACAGAGTCAAACGGTCAAAGTATCAGAAACACTCAAAAAAACAGTGTGTATGATAATAAAAATCACCCCAGAAATGCTAAAATAGACTTATCTGGTAGGCGAAGGGTTAAACTGCTCAGGAGAGAAGGGAGTCCAAGCCCTGCGTAGGATACTCGTTCAGTGAAGGCACAAAATAGCTGCTGCAGAGTGAGCCAATCAGAAACGAGCGCGCAAAGCAAGTGAATGGAGCAATGGCGTCTATGCAGTAAACACCCGCCTTAAATGAGTTGAACACAAATTTCACAAAATGAATAGCAAAATGTAAAATCACTCAAAAGCCCATTAGAACTAGTCAGTAGACCCAAAAAACACAGATCCCAGTAGGGAAAGTGCCCACAACCCCCGAAGAGATGCTAAAGCAGCCAAAGCGTTAAGTTACCACATAAACTTGCTCCAAACACCCCACAGACATACAGATAAACCCAATGAGTGCATGAGTATGTAATAGGAACTCCAAATGAGACCCCTGTGCGGAGAGGAAGCATGGGACATGTGGACCTCAGCACTCAAAGCAGGTCTTCTATCTTCAGATTATATCAAGAAGAAGCCTCAGTGGGCAACACCTGAGGAAAGAACTTGCAGCCAAGATTTTCCCCCCAGGGCTTAGGTCCACAAAAGCACCTGGTAAACTGAGCTATCCACATTTGGGGAATTGTGATGATAATCCGCCTAATGGCGGTATCCCATATCTAATAGAAAAATAATAAAAAAGCTAAAACTATAGCAGAACTGTTCTCTTGCCTTGTGTCTTGACCAAGTAACAAATCTTACTGGATGGGGATTGGCTAGCTGCAAGCTAAGGAAAGGAGGTAGGCTCCACCCAGCAGTCACTTCTCAGAATTGTTTCTGCCTACTTAAAGGGGCTGATCGCCTACCCAAAGTTACCAGTAACCTGTATTGGATGAGAGAAAAGCCATTTTCCACATCAAAAGATGTAAAGGAATGGTAGCCAAGGACGCAAAAGCAGGCCACTGCAAAACAAGATTAAGGTCCCCCTGAGGGGTGGGAGCTTTATAAGTAGGGAAAGCGTGAGCGACACCCTGAAAGAAGACCTTGACATCCAGCAAGGTGGCAATGCGTCTCTGAAAAAAGACAGAAAGAGCTGAGGTCTGAACATTCAAGAAACTAAGGCTAAGGCCCTTGTTCACATCGTCCTGCAAAAAAGACAGGATAGCTGGAAGATCAGAGTCCAGTGAGGACAGAACAAACCCTATGATAGGCCTTAGAAGAAATTGGTTTACTAGCCTGAATCATAGTGGAGACCACTTCAGAAGAATAGCCCTTCTTTAAGATGGAGGCTTCAACAGCCATGCCGTCAAAGACAGATGGTCCATATCTTCCTCCGCAGGTAACCTTGTCAAAGGAGATCCGGTCTGCGTGGCAGAGGAAACTGTTCTTGAGCAGACAAGGTCAGTAGTTCTGGGAACCAATGCTGCAGTAGTTCTGGGAACCAAGGCTGTCTGATCCAATAAGTGCATATCAGAATGACTGAGGCTCCATCCATCCAAATCTTCCGCAGGACCCTGGGCATCACAGGAAGTGGAGGAAAGATGTAGACCAGACAAAGTCTTCATGAAATCGACAGAACGTCCACTGCAAAAGCTAGGGGATCCCTCCATTGTGAGCAGAACATCTGAACTTTGTGGTTGGCCCTTGTGGCCATCAGGTCTATACAGAGAAGACTCCACATCTGCACCAGGAGGTTGAACACTTCTGGGTGAAGTTCCCACTCCCTGGGATCAACTGTGTGTCAACTGAGCTGAGGAAGTCTGTGAGGATGTTTTTCTACGCCTGGGATGTGCACGTAGGAGATAGCAGGCACACTGACTTCTGCCTAGGCCAAAATAGTTTTGACCTTGGACCGAGCCGCTGGGCTTCTTGTGCCTCCTTGCTTGTTGATGTAAGCCATGGCCGTGGCATTGTCAGGCTGGACTCGAACCAAGACCCCCATCAGATGAGAGGACCAATATCTCAGAGCATGGGATATTGGCCTGAGCTCCAAGATGTTGATGGGAAGAAGGGTCTCCTCCAGTGACAAACGTCCCTGAACACTCAGGTGAGCCAAGACTGCGCCCCAACCGAGTAAGCTGGTGTCCGTTGTCACTATGGTGCAGTATGGAATCACAAATGACCTCATTTTCCCCAACCACCAGTGAAGGATCTGTCGTACTTCCGCAGGGAGGGATATAGGATGATCCAGATGATCCGGGTTCCCCTTGCAAACATGGATGACAAACCTCTGAAGCTCCCTTGCATGGGCCATGGCAAATGGCACCACCTCTATGGTGGATATCATCTTCCCCACCAGAGAGGAGAACTTCCTTGCCGGAGCTGATGTCCACGACAGGGCAAAATACACCTTAGAGGTGAGCTGTTGAATCGAACCCTCAGTCAGATAAACCATACTCTGTAGGGTGTTGAAACAGATGCCGAGGAACACCAAGTTCTGGGAGGGAACCTGGGCAGACTTGTCCATGTGCAGGATCCAACCATGTTGGAGGAGGATCTGAGCAGATTCCTGAACCTAGTGGTTCAGAAGATCCCTGGAGGGAGCCTTGAGGAGAAGGTCGTCCATGTAAAGAGTTACCTGAATCCTCTTGGTGTGCAGGAAGGCAAGCAATGCATCCAAAACTCTACTGAACACATGAGTAGCTGTCGTGAGCTCGAAGGAGAGAGCAGTGAAATGGAAATGCCCCATTTCTCAGGCAAACCAGAGATACTGCTGACTGTCTGGATGTACAGGGATGTGCAGATATGCATCCTGAAGATCCATGGATGCTAGAAATTCCCCCGGACACATCGCTGCGATGACTGATTGCAAGATCTCCATCTTGTTCCTTGTCTTAACCACAAACTTGTTGAGAGCCTTGAGGTCCAGGATAGGACGGCAGCCAGCATCCTTCTTAGGAACAACAAAGAGTTTGGAATAAAAGCCTGAACCTTTCTCCTGCTGTGGAACCAGTGCCAGAACCCCCGCCACACCTTGTCCAAGAGGGAATGGACAGCCCCATTGAAGAACCGTAGCTTTTCTTGTCCCTGAGGGGAGCAAGAAGTGAAGAACCTGAAGGGGGGGGCAGGGATTTGAAGGGAATCTTGCAACCTTCGGAAATCACCTGTAATACCCACTGATCTGCAACAGAGCCTGTCCAAACACTCAAAAAGTGATAGAGTCAACTCGCCACTGGCTGCCGACCAGGGTTCGGCAAGCCATGCCAAAGGTGGTTTGGGTTTGGCGGAGTTATGCTTAGACCTCAACTGTTGCTTGGAGATGGAACACAGGGCATGAGGCGACACCGGGTTCGCCCTAAATGTTTTGTCTAGTTTGGGACAAAAATGATGATGTTTCTCCTCCTGAGGGTTACATTCAGGAACCTAAGACAATAATATGCTCTGGCCCCCATTGGCCTCACTGATAAGCTTCCTCAGTTCAGGCAAAAAAAGAGAGGAACCCTGACCAGATCTTCAGCCACAGCATACACCTAACAGTCACAGAAAAGGCAGAGGCCTTAGCTTCAAGCCGTATGGCGTCAAACAGAGCATCAGTAACATAGTTCTGACCTTCAGAAATGTTGGCCAAAAGGGATAATAGGTCAGCTTTAGGTGCACCTTTGTGGACAACAGCATTTAGCTGTTCAGTCCAAACAGCAATGGCCCTACTGACCCATGTAGAAGCCAAGGTAGGTCTTATGGATGCACCAGTTGCAGTGAAATTAGCCTTCAAAGCCGCTTCAAGTTTTCTGTCAGTCAAGTCCTTAAGAGCTGAAGCGTTCGCAACTGCCAAAGCAGTGGACTTAGAAAGCCTGGAAATGGGAGAATCAACCTGAGAAGGAGTAACCCACTGACTCAAGGCAGCTCCAGAAAAGGGATACAGCTTAGAGAATCTCTTAGACAGAGCTAGACACTTGTCAGTAGTCTTCCACTCATCCAGAATAATCTGATCCAGAGTGGGATAAGGCAGAAAAATAGTGCAGGACTTCTTGTGCCTCTGAAAGACATCAGAAGTAGCCTGAGGCTCTACAGAGGTAAAGGGAATGTTTAAAGTGGTTAAAACTGCCTTAATAAGACCATCAGCAGAGGGTTCAAGGTCAGCTTCAAAGGGATCACCATGAAACTGGGAAGAATCCCCCTCAGAATACAAACCATCTTCAGAACATACAGAGTTATACTGTTTATCAGTAGGCTGATCAGGAAGGTCTGATAAAGACTAATTTAATTGGTAGCAGGAAAGCGATAAAATTCTCAGTTACTGAGGTATGAAGCGAAGGTTGAACTTGATGGACTTGTGTCTTTTTTCAACCTAATTTACTATGTTACTATGTAGAATCCTCATCTGAATCCACCAGAAAGGAATCAGATAAATCAGGAATGCAGGTGCCTTAGGGGCCACAAACATGAAGAAAATAGGGGGTCTCCATGACTGAAGAACCCCCTGAAGACAAAGAGAAAACTGTGCCATAGAGGACTTTAAGTCCTTGACCCAAAGTGGCTCTTGATCATGGCTGGAAGGCTTAGGCGGAGACTCAGGGGCCACAGCGCATGAGGGGCATAAGTGACCAGAGTAGCCCATCAGAAATCCCGATTGGCATTAGGAGCAATATGTGCGTGGGGTCAGAGACACACCTGAGTCCTTAAGCCTTAGGCCTAGCCCCTTGCCCTAGTGGATCTGACATTCTAACAGGAGTAAAAAGAGCCAAAACAGTAAAGAAAGACCCAAATACTGTCACCCAGATGAAAGATTTCATCTCAGAAAGCCTAAAATACACTTATCTGGTGAGCGAAGGGTTAACCTGAGGAAGAGAGCTGAGAAGACCAAGCCCTGCGTATGATACTCGTGTATAGAGGAAAACAAAATGGCGACCGCACAGGGAACCAATCAGGAAATGGCCCGCGAAGCAGTCGTTTATGTGAAATGTAGTTTTCCCAGTGCAGAGTACCAAAAGCAGAACCAAATCCCCCAGAAGCCCCCCAGACACTGAGAATGCCCACTGGATAGTTAGGCAAGGGGAGACAAGAAGATTCAGCCGTCTCCCAACTTGGTACATAGAACGGTTGCAGAGATATGTCCCAAACGTCTGTCCCATACAGATCAATGGAGCATTGTTGGTATGCGGTAAAGCGTGCCTTTATTCAAAATTAACGTGTAAAATTAAAAGTATCTACAAAGTGCCGAAATACACATAGAACACCAAGAAACTGAAAGAAGCAAATAGAAAGTGAGCATAAGTTCCCCCCATTAACCAAGGCTGGCAGGGAAGAGGTTAACTACCACAAAACAACACAAAATGCTCCAATGTTCCCCAGAACAGCAATGAATAATACCCAACATGAGTGCAGGAGTTACAGTGAACTCCAAGTAAACCCTTGGAGGCAATTGTGGGACAAATGGACCATGGCACTCAAAGGGTTGCTCAGATTTTTTTCTTCAGATTACCATTGCAAGGAATGATCCTCAGAGAGACTCCCTCTGGAGAGAGGGAGACATAGGTTACATGGTTCTCTCCCAGGGCTGAAAAAGGTCCACAACCAGCTCCTGTAAACTGGGCAATACACCAGGGGAAGTAATCCACCTAATGGGGACATTTTGACACCCCATATCTAAAGAAAAATAATAAAATAACTTAAGTGATAGTAATACTTAAAAAAAAATATATATTTTATATTGTAGCCATTTAAAAACCATGAATAATGATATAAGTCTTATCTCTCAAACCTTTATGGTTCGAGAGATATTCACAAGCAAACTTTGTCGTCACTTTTCTAGCTGTCAGATTTGGAATCCGGTCAGCAGACCGGCTGCGGCTGTTCAGCAGAGCCGAGATTGAGAGATATAGAAATAACTACTTCATTGGAATGGTCTACAAAGTGTGCCTGGTTTGCAAGCACACTTTGTAGATCGTTGCAATGAAGTAGTTATTTTTATATCGCTCGATCTCGGCTCTACTGAACAGCCGCCTGCAGCTCTGCAGACCGGATTCCAGATTTGACCGCTAGATGGCAGACTTGACCGTTTTGGTCACTGAGGGGGAAACTTTACTTGTGAATATCTCTCAAACCATAAAGGTTTGAGAGATAAGACGTATCATTTTTAATATTTTTTTAATGGCTACAATATAAAACATATATATATATTTTTTTTTTTTATTTTTTTTTTAGTATTACTATCACTTTAAACTAAGCATAACTGTTCTCAGCCTTCCTACAAGAATGAGGAACAAATCTTAACTGGAGAGGACAGTGGCTAGGTAGCCTGCTAGGGAGGAGAGGGAGGCTCCACCCCTGCAATTCCTAGAAGAATTGTTCCAGCCTACTGGGAGGAACTGTCACCTACCCATGGTACCTGTAAGCTATACTGGACAACAGAGAAAATCTATTTACCCTAATGTGTAACTAATCAGGCAAAGCCTGAACCAGATTATGGGTACTGAATACAAAAGACTTCTCATTAATTGAACAGCATACACCTAACACAGGTGCCCATAACAGGATACATTTCCTTTATTTCTGTTTCTTACAGGCTGAGATACATTTCATAAAAATGTAAAATAATGTATGATATATATGCATCTGCCTTCAGATAAAACCACTATATAAAACACATTCACTTATTAATCACTTAGAAGTCACTGTTTCACAATGGGTTGGCAAAATATCTAGCACTCATGGGGCTCAACATACTAAAGAAGGACCAATGTAATTTACTGCATATTTCCCATCAAGGGATGCTTGTAGTTTAATAGGTACCAGAAAGAGTATACTAAGACATAGTCTAATCATTTTTCCCATTTGGCAAACCCAGAATGGGTTGGTATGTTAACACTATATGGTGCAGTAACAGGCTACATCTGTAATCTGTATGCCATGCCACATTTTAGTGGCTCAACATAGCTGTCGTTCGAGATGTGCTTAAGAGGGCCACTCACACCTCCCTATATTCTCCTCTGTACAATTACACAGCATTAAAGCCCATAAAAGGAGCTTTAATACTATGTGTATTTTAACTCTGTGGAACGCATACTTTTTAAACTAATCTTGCTTTAGTTGGTGGCATCAGCTGTGTTAGTAGCCATTAACAGGAGCTTTCAGTACTATGGGAGGGCTTTTTAATTTTTTTAATAAAAAGAAAATATCGGTGCTATTTGTGACCAGATTTAATAGTGCCAGAAGGAACATTGAAGATCTCATCAAAAAACACTGGAATATCCTTCGAGGAGATAAATACCTGAGACCTATTCTTCCAGTAAAATCAGAGATAATATACAGAAAAGCTAAAGATCTAAAGAAGAAATTGGCACCAAGTGACATCGAAAAAAGATCTACGAAGAAGGAATCCTTCAGAAGTATCACTGATGGCACAATCATTAAGGGAAATTATAAGTGTGATCATAACCAATGTACTACCTGTGGATATATCCAACACAGAAGACAAGACTTCTGCTCACACACCACAGGGGAAACCTTCCAGATAACCAATCTCTACAATTGTTGTTCAGATTACGTGATTTATCTCCTTGAGTGCCCTTGCACAAAACAATATGTGGGCAGAAGAATTCGACCAGTTAAGGAACGGTTTTTAGAACACCGTAACCATATCATCAAGGGAAACATCAAACACAGTGTGGCAGACATTTCAGGAAATTTCACAAACAAAATCCAGATGGTCTACGTCTTTCTGTCATTGATAACATACCTGCACAAATTAGGGGAGGGGACAGATTCTCAAGACTAGCCAGACAAGAATCTTACTGGATATATAAAATGCAAACTCTAGCACCAAATGGTCTAAATGAAGCACTTGACCTCTGGTTCATCTAAAAAACAATATATCTCCGCAATACAACTCTACAAAAAGACCACTCACATCGGTTACATTTAGTAATAACAAGAGTATGAATAACTCTTAACTAAATATATACTAACATATATATATATCTTTTCTCTGTTTTCTGTTTTTAATAACCACCTCTAAGCCCGAGTTATTGACCACCTATATCTCCCAGAATCACCAAATAGGACCACTTTTTCAAACAAGACATTCAGATATTTAAGTCATAACGTCCTATCCCAGTTTGTCCCTACAAATCATAGGATATATTGTTTGATCCATTCCTTTATTTCTCAAGCTTGATTTGGACATTGGACTATATATTTTGCCCTTCTAATTTTGATCCAACCACTTATATTGATAGAGTATCATTTCATCCCCGATTTGAATACTTTCGCTTCACAGCTGATCAAATCCGGGTGAGCGTTCCTCTATCTCTCATTCATATTTGTGATCAGCTTGATTTTATTCTTGCTTCTAATATTTAAATTATATTTTACTAATTGTTTAAACTATGATGTTTCCAAATACGTTATTTTTAGCTTTTGATGCGCTTTCTATATAACTCATTTAGTACTGCATATGGGATGTACGATTTAAACCTACTTTCTATCAATTTTGGGACGTTATTCCAATCCCTTATTTTGGTAAGTGGAGATGTATAATCCATCATGTTATTATACATTCTGTTCACTTTGTTTCCCCTTATGCATACTGGCAAGCGTACTATTTTGTATATTGCTTCATTGTTTTTATTTCTTAAGTAGCACGTTTTTTCTGATACATGATTGGTTAACTGGGAGTTCAAATAGGGTAAGAATAGCGGGCGCATCCTTCTATTTGCTCCAGACGAAGGCACAGTGTTGCGCAGAAACGCGTTGAGCAAGTTCCATGTACAGAGTGACTCCACGTGTGAAGAGAAAGACGCCGTTCGTCGGCAGTTGTTTGTGATTACTTGGGGGAGAGCATCGCACAGCAAGGGGAAGGATTGGAGCGAGCTTCGGGAGAACGGAAGGAGGACTGGAGGACACGGTGATCTATCCAGAGACTCATTTATAGGCTTTGACACAAAGAATATTTCTAGTAAGCGGACGTCTGTATCATTCATTGATTACACATTGCTTGTTCCCGTTTACATTGTATCTTTCAAGTGCCTTATACTGCGTTCTCTCTTGTAAGCAGCCACTCTATCAGTATATTATCCCCGTTATATCAACATATAGCCCCCTCTAGCACAAGCCACTTATGGATACTGTCTCTTCTATCCTATACAACATATTCTTTATATATATATGGATTCTCTTGCACAGTATCTATGTAATTAAGGGCTTTTATTTATTTTATTACTATTTTAGATCCATTTTGGATTATCAATTTTATTTTTATAGCTTTGTCTTATACATTTTGGATGCAAAATAAATATTTTTCACATTGCAATTAACATCTATACATATATTTTTTTGCTTTGACCTACTACACTTAGAGGATATTTTTTGCACTGTCCACCCCTCCCCTCTTTTTGACTCTGCTGTAGAGCCACCTGCTGGTCCCCGGACCGGGATCTCCTGCTTCAGCTAGACGCTGTCATCAGGAGAAGGGGAGGGAGGGGGAACTTTGAATCCCTTTATCTCTCAAACCATAGTGGTCTGAGAGATATGGTTTGGAGCATATTGATTAATATTTTAACCTCTACAAAACTGAACATTTTTTGGTGGACATTACTGTCCCTTTAAAAGTAACCTTGCCACCGTATGAACCGTAGGACTTCATACACTCCAAACCGTTGTCCAAGCCGCTTTACAATGCTAAATTAAACAGTAACAAGGAATACTTTTCTGTCACTGTGTAATTTAGCATTGTAAAGAGGCTTGAACAAAGGTCCTACGGGTCATACGGTGGAAAGGTTTCTTTTAAATACTGGGGAAGGCCTTTTAGTATCTCGCAGCACACAGAGTCGCTCCAGATGCCTCCGTGTGCGCAATGTCCGTGTGCTTCATGCGGCCAGCGACGTGACAATCTTGCGATGTCATGCACTGCGAGATCTTCTGTGTGCGACCATTCAAAAGGATACTGTTTTGAACCACTTTAAAATTAGCAAATGCTGTGTGGTGTGTGGGTGTCCCTTAAAACACATAATGTTTGAAGGACTGTTCATTCATAACTATATGGTTTCACTTAGGCTGATGTACTAAGAAGAACTGGAGCAATTTCAGGGCAAATCAACTTCATCATTAGGAACAAGCAAAAATCTCCATTGATTTAAAAAGGGCATTTAAACCTTCAGATGCAAGAGAGGCATCTGCTGCATTGTGAAACAATGAATTGGATACGTCTGTAGCATTAAAGGGGATAAAAGTGCAAATTAATCAGTGGGAATATTATTTATTTGTCCCATATGGTGCAGTTGGTTTAACTCAGAATTGCTGAACTTCTTCTTAGTACGTTAGCCTCAGTGGGACTTGCATCGACTCATAGGAGTGTAGTGTAATCTTCTGCTTGTGTTAGTAACACAGGGTCATCCATATGTAGAAGTGAGAAGCATCTGCCTTGAAACAGTACAATAAATGAGATTTCTGTAGAAAGGGAAATGTAAGAATCAGGTCCATAATATGTCTCAGTGAGAGTGAAATTAAGGACACAAAGGAATTATTAACCCTTTCAGTGCCAGAGGGGTACACAATACATTGCAATGTTTTGCATGCCCCTCTGGCACCGAAAGGGTTAAACCGGAACTCCTAAATGGAAAGGAAGCAAACAGCTATTTTTTTTTTAAACAACATAGGAATGTGATTAGCTTCCACACAAAAATGTAGTCTTGTCTAAAGTAGCTTTAACCCTTTGAGTGCAGGAGTAGTAGGGAGTTTAAAGTGGATGTCACCCTAATATACGTTCAGGTCATTCTAGAGAGAATTTAAAAAATCCTATATATGGTACTAGCCATTTTTCTGTAATAGAAATATTTTGGAGAAAGTATCCTCAATTTGTTGGTGTCACAGTATGGTACTCCATGCTAATTAGTTGCTCTGCTGGGTCAATTTTACAACACACTGTGGTATGAATATAAACAGAGCCCTCACACACACTGATGTTTAACTACAAGACAATCTAATAATCATTGTGTCACGGAATTAGCCTAAAGTGCCGCCTTATGCCATAAAGGTTAATTTCTCAAAAATTATTTTTACACGATAATGGCTGGTACATATAATGGAAGATTTTTTATTTATTGTAAAATTAGCTAACCTTATCATAGGGTGGCAGGTGGCCTTTAAGAATCTTTATAAGTTCCTCATGACCACAAATGGAATTGTGTATTCTATATATGAATAAATAGCCAGCAGACACCTACTAGCTAAACATTCCTACTATAGCCTTTTTAGACTCCTGATAAACATTCCTGTGGAATCCCAGTATATCAGGTTGATGGACTAAATTCTCACGATGTGAGTCCAATTTTACTTACTACCTAATCTGCAACAACTGATTACTTCTTTGGTCTACAAATTAGTGCCATATCTAACAAAAAGTGGGAGAAGTCCTGCTTGTCTTGAGAGTGTTCAGGAAGTGATATCTCTAAGTTCTGCATGTTAAGGGTTCCTGGAGACCTGACTAGAGCACCTGAGATACAGAATGCAGAGACATATTGCCTACAATCAACATTCTGGACAATTTTAAGGATTATAATTTCAAAGATCTCAGGGTCAGCTCATTTGGAAAGTTCCCATGTATGCTGATAAACAATCATTACTCTACCAAAAACAGTGAGACACAGAATTGTGAGGAGCAGCCATCAAGCACAAACAAGATAAAGTGTCTTGTTCTAGGCATGGTAGCCTCTCAATGGTGCTACAACTCACGTTTTTCACTCCCATGTGCCATTGCAGAGAGAAAATCTCCATATCCATATCAGACTGGTCCCGCCCACAGACAGTCCAACTCCGAAATGCCAGGCAAATCCTCTCTGCACGAGAGAAACAGCATAACCACAGATGTACATTTCGGCCTATGTGGGCCTCGTCAGTGTGGTGCAGCCGAATCCCTCTAGGCACATAGAAAACAGTGACCCATGCAGGAGTGTAACCACATGGGGTGCATGAAGTTGTGTTGGGACCCAGCATCTACGGACGCTCTGCCCCAGGGTCCTATAGGTCCTAGTTATGTATCTGAGAACTTACTTTTTGTGTTATGGACCCCAAAGCATTGTTTGCATCAGGACCATCCAATGACTAGTTACATCACTGTATCAATGCTTGGGAAAAATCTTTTAACAAATCCCTGGATATACAGTGGCATTAAATATGGATCACAATGTCTAAATGTTCTATAAATACTATACTGCAAACAAGTTCATGCTGTGTTATGCCAAGAATTTGAAATTAACAAGAACCCTCAAGGCTTCAGAGGTTACAGCCAGAGGCGTACATACTGAGAGAATGTCCACTTGTAAGAGAATTCTAGTAGCCAGCATTAATAAAACAACATTTAATCTATTAAGAACCACTGATGCATGCAATGCTTTGCACTACCCTCTGATCCTAAATCCTGTGGATGCCAGAAAGGTATCAGTGCATTGCAACACAGTGTAGGAGATGCACTAAGGTATGATAAAGTGGAGAAGACCTCTCTGTTGTTATTCTATGGTGTTAATGCACTAAGATTTCTTCAGCTTTGGAGAACTTAGGGCATAGGCTCTATCGAATAACATAGGGACTGGAGAAGTGATATCACTGGAGAAGTCATCTCCTCTATCACTTCTTTATCATGCCTAACACATAACGCAAATGTGTTTGATACCATCCTGGCAGTCAAGGGGTTAATCAATTAAACAACACTATAACAAACTGAAATAAGACTAATAACTTGGAGCCATAATTCAAGAAGCTGAAGAGATGTAATTCTGCTGCAAATGAAATGCACATTAGGGGAAAAATGAAAACTTCAACTGATTTTAATGGGCCTTTAATCCTTGAATGTTTGAAAGAACCCAGGTACATCCTCTCAAGCATTCAAGGTGCTAAAAGAGGCATTTAAATAAATGGGAATTTTTATTTGTCTTCTATAGCTCCTTGAATATGACCCTGATTTTTTTTCAGCAACAAAAAACACTATTTTTTCAAAATCTCCTCTCCTCCTTGTCCTAACTTACTCTAAATCTCAAGCCCCAAGCTCCAGCTGTAATTTTTTTTTTTTTTGTAAATTTTATATTTATTGAAAAATATTTTCATACACTATAATTGTACATCTGGTGAGAATTATTTATACACCTGGTTTGTATCCAGCATTGAGAGGCGCTCCCCAGGATTGCCAGTGATTAGTCGGGGGTTACTCTAATACGAGAATTTTGGTTTTTTAATAGTCATGTATCTGTATGTCTTTTTAAAGGAATAGTAACATTAATTTAAAGTAAATTTATATTGTAAGGTTTATCCTCCTGAGTACAACAAGGGTATTCTCACTGCTGAGAGGGGTTTTATTCAAAAATTGTTACAGTGGCGCTGTTGCTACATCTTCCTACGGAAAGTTCTGGTCAATTAACCATAAATGTCCATAGGCTGGTGTATCACCAACGCCACTGTAACATTCCAGGCTATTGAGCTATTGCACATTAAAAAAAAAATGCAGGTTTGACCTGCTATAACGTTTTAATAAAACACCTTTCAAAAGAATGAGTACCCTTGTTTTACTCAGGAAGATAATATAAAGTGAAATTTATATTGTAATGTTTAAGTGTTACTATCCCTTTAACTGCTTATATAAACAACAACTTTTATCCTTACAGAAGTGCTCTCACAGCTTCTGTTCTTCTTGTTGCTATGATATTGTCACCTTTTCTAAATCCTTCCTTCAGTGGAAGCCTCCATCTTGAAATTATTTACAAGATTATTTATTCCCACTAATTTATTTTCCCCCTGTGGTAAAAACTGATTGTATTTAGCAGCCTAAGTTGGCAGTGAGGAGTAATTAATCAGGCTTTATCAGCAGTTAGAGAAAAAAATATTTACTGAGGTTAGATTCACCAACAATTAAAAAATATCTAAAACTATTAATGTATGAAAACCAAAAAGCAAAAGCTATAGGCAATTTATATAGCTCACTTTAATGAGAGTAATAGCTGGTAGGTGACATATCCACTCTTTTTTGTAGTTGCAACACCAGACACTGCAGGTTAATAACAGATTCAGAATTAACCTCTTTCCTAGAGTGTAAAACATTTTTCTCTACTCTTTGTCCCTGCTTTAATACCAGTGACCAGTAGGGTGACCACATGTCCCGGAATGCCTGTGACAGTCCCTTAATTGAGGTCTGGGTCCCACATCCCGACTCATCCCCAATCGGGACAATAAAGAGCCCCGGAATGAAGCAACATCACCCCACAGCACAGGCAGTCTGCCACTTGACCCTATACTGTGTTGTGTTGGACAGTGGGGACGGCGGTATGCCGGCACTGTGACACATAGGTAAGATATGTCAGTCCAGTGAGTGTTACAGGAGGCAGCCTGGATTCGGTGACAGAACAAGAACAACTTTCCCAACTCCAGTGAGTCACGGCTCCCATTCTGAGACTCAGAGTAAGTCTTCACATTCGCAGGAAAAATCACAAGAAAAATGTTACTACATACACAGATATAATAATAAGCATGCCACTTTTGGGCAAGAATAGGATAAATATCTGAAACTCAAATCCAGTGTAGATGTAACCCTTTGAGTGTCAGAGGGCTATACAATGCATCACAATCTGTTGCATACCCCTCTGGCACTCAAAGGTTAAATCATTATTTCTGAATGGAATTAACCCTTTGCAGACCAGGGGAATCAGAATGTGCAACACATTGAGGAGCAAAAGCCTGATTTTGCAGCAACTTGTTTGTGAAATCTGTGTTCCTGAATGGCAGAAAGCAACTGTGGTCACCCTAGTGACCAGCCCACCACGAAATGCTATCCATGAATACTGGTAGGTGTGGTGGTTCTTACAACTCTGTTAAAAAGGAGGACACACACTGAGAACCATATAAGAAGAGCTGGTATAATTCTGTAGTAAATAAACTGCACATGGGAGGAATTAAAAAAAAATATCCCTGTATCCCCATTTATTTAACCCTTTGAGTGCAAGAGGGGTACAGAATGCATTGGTTTGCAATGCATTCTGTACCCCTCTGTCACTCAAAGGGTTAAAGGAGGGTGCTTTTTTTTTTTTAAACCCTTTGAGTGCCAGAGTGGTGCTTCACAATCTGTTACATATCCCTCTGGCACTCGAAAGTTTAATCCTTTGAATGCAAGAGGTCTTCAATACATCTTGAATCAATGCATTCAAGGGGTTGAATCTAGCATTCAAGGGGTTAAAAACCACATTTAAATCTGTGGGAAACTATCTGCTGCCCATGGTGCATTTGGTTTGAACCAAAAGGTAAATCAATTTACCTTATTACATCAGCTTCACCACTG
Organism: Rhinophrynus dorsalis; assembly: GCA_037306005.1. Taxonomy (NCBI): domain Eukaryota; kingdom Metazoa; phylum Chordata; class Amphibia; order Anura; family Rhinophrynidae; genus Rhinophrynus; species Rhinophrynus dorsalis. The sequence continues at coordinate 227,283,160 of CM074722.1, forward strand.
GCCAAGTAAATTAATGATTAAAAAAAAAAAAAAAAGTTCATATTTGATTTTGAGACATTGAAAAATACTTCATTAATATCAGTGCCATTTTAATTAAACTAAGTGCAATGCCCCTTTCACTGTACTCTGTAACCCAGCTGCTGTATACAAGTCCGAATCTGATCCAGGAAATCTAGCACAAATAGATCAATCTGTCGAGATTATGGATCACTAGTCTGTAACCTGATCCATGCATGCAAGGAGGTAAACTAAGGCTCTGGGCATGCAACTAAATACATCAACATGTGTGCAAAGAACAATTACGCTGGAATGAGCATATAAAGCATATCTGTAAACTGGACAAGATCTTCAACCAATTTGATCCAGCTGCCAACACTATACATTCTTTTTCTTTATCAGTTCTATACAAAACAATTTAACAATAGCTTTCAGAATAAAAGAGTGATGAGCACACTGGACTGCTTATCAATGAAGGATGAGATTATACAGGAAACATTCCATAAAACTCTACCGTAAAACTCTACCGTATGCAAAGGTTATGGTTCATAAACCATAACATCATTTTTGAAAGTTTACAGTGCTAGCACTATTTTATTGAAAAACGACAAAGATATTTTAATTTAAAAATGGATTTATACATAGAGTTTAAAATCAGAATTTTTACAGTAATTTTGGGAGTTAAAACTGAAGTTAATAAGGTTGAAGTAAATTTTGGCCACTTCTGCTTTTAAGATAATTTCAAGGAGTTAACTTTTATAAAATTTATGCTCTCTCTGAAAATTGGCATTTAATGACAGCAAAATATGTTGACTTTAATAATTAATGTATGTGTGTGTATATATAAATGTAGGTTTCTGGTTCGCTGTCAGTCATGCCCATGGGCAATAGAAAGGAGGAGTTATGTAAAGAGCTGGCTGTATACACACCACTGTGTTAAAAGCTTGCATATCACACAGCCACATACACCATGTTCTACTGTAGCACAACCAACTTCATCATACTCTTCTGTCACTCCTCCATCAAAGTGGAACTGCAGTGACAGCTTAGGGGGGCAGCCAAATCACCTCACTAGGCTCTGCCATTGTTAAAGGGATAGTATTACTTCAAAATTACTATCCCTCATATTGTAGCCCTTAATAAACTGAGTTAAATGACACCAGCGGCATCTCACAGACCTTTATGGTTTAAGAGATAGCCGCTTTCAAAGTTTCCTCTCCCCTGCTGTCAGCGTTCTTCTGCCAGCAGGGGAATCCGGTCCCGGGACAGGCAGAGGCTCTTACACAGAGCCGATATCTCGTTATGGAAGGAAAAATGATTCATTGAAACAGTCTTCTACATGTGCTTGGTTACCAAGCACATGTAGAAGACTGTTTCAATTAATAATTTTTCCTTCCATAACGAGATATCGGCTCTGCTGAAGAGCCTCCGCTTGATTCAGAGACCAGATTCTCCTACTGGGAGCAGAACGCTGACATCAGGGGAGAGGAAACTTTGAAAGCGGCTATCTCTTAAACCATAAAGGTTTGAGAGATGCCGCTGGTGTCATTTAACTCAGTTTATTAAGGGTTACAATATGAGAGATAGTAATTTTGAAGTAATACTATCCCTTTAATACCCCTACCCCATACCTCCTCTAAAAGGAAATAAAATAAAGAAAAAGGGATCAACACTGACCACCCACTCAACACACCTCAGCACCTCAACACTGCTATTTCATGCTCCCGACTGAGGTGCCCATACTCTCCTAGCCAACTTCAATTTACTCCCATTGAGACGCTCCACACATGATAGCCCACATTAACACCCTGTACCATAACAAAAACACCTTTACAAAAAAAAACAAAAAACACTTGTGTCACGCAGCTCACTGCCTCCCAAGGCAAACAGTGATACCACAACACACCCTCAGCACCCCAGCAGTGTTGTCTAATGCTCTCCACTGCAGTCCCCATATTCTGCTGTCCACTCTTCAACCCAAATTCCATTGCAGGACAAGTGCAAAACACACAGGACAACGTCACACAATAATGTTGATGAGGGCGCAGTTGCTTCGCAACATTATACTCATTCGCAAGTTGACAGACTACACGTAACTCTTTCAGTGCCAGAGGGAAATCTAATGCATTGTGTGACAATACGAAAATGAACAATAACAAAAAAAAACCACACAGGCAACATCGAGGTAAATTTGGTAGTGTTTATATATACTTTCAGGTAATACAGGATGTGTAATGTCTAAAACCTATTGTAAAGCACTGTGTACACTTTTGGCACTATATAAATGATTTTCACAGTAAAACAACTGGAGTAATTGCTGCTTTTTATTTTAAACATAGGACCCAAAATAGTAAACAAGATGCTGAAGACATGCGTGACGAAACTATTCATTGGTGTTGTTGGACTATAATTCACACCATCCTCAGTCAGCCACTGATCAGCTGAGGATGATGTGGGTTGTATTCAAAAAACACCAGGAAAAACAAAGCTTGTCCACCTGCGTTTTCAAGATATTATGAGTAAGTGGCTAACTGAAATGAAATGGAAAGATAAGTACCTGGAAGGTGATTTAACTGCTTGAGGTGACAGCTGGCTCAAGATGCAGACATTAAGAAGGTCTATGTCAGAAACACTTTTTCTGATGAGCTGAGTTTGCATGGAGCTTTTAAAACTATTGATACAGGGCAAGTGCATAGTAGGGTTCAGATAACTAAGTCAACAGATGCTGAAGCTGGGAAAGGGAGTGAGATCTTGCAATGACCTTGGCAAATCTCTCTAGTAGCAACTTATTAAATGATTAATTATACAGTACACATTGTGCTGCTCCTGCCAAAGAGTCTTTAACTTTTAAGTATCGTAACTCATTTTAAATATGGCTATTTTCCAAATGTGGGATCCTTTGCCTTAATTCTGATTTGTTCAGCTAGTAAACAACTAATACGTCCTTCAGTTCACATTACAAGTTGCATGCAATGTGGCATGAAGTCCACCAAATTACAGCATTGTTCTGCCCTCTGCTTTATCATGCAATATGAATTTACTCAACCTCATGGTGGGCTGGAGAAGGGAGGGGAAAATGTAACGGCAATTATTTCCAACCCTAACTGGGAATGGCAAACAATCATTGATTGTTTCTAGTTATATGTGAGACATTTATGAAATGTTATAGAAGACATGAATGGGAGCAGTTAAGCATAACTGAGGCAGCACTGGCGGCTTGAAACAACGTTGTAGGGTTTCACAGAGAATGAAAATGTCAATGCCTCATTCTATGTGGTTTCACTCAGGAAGTCTGTCCTGTCTAATTAGATGACATTACAGAAACAGTATGTCAATACAACGAGCAGAATATAAGAAAAAAGGCAATGTTTTCAACGCCATCTATAGTATGCAAGGATTTTGGGCCGTAAAAAATGGAAGCAATGTGTGCTCCATTATTGAGACAAAATAAAAATATTGATTTGATTTTGTAATATTTCAGTTATTTGACTAAAGCAGAAGAGAAGGCACAGCAGACCTGTTTATTGGACAGTTAACCCTTCAAGTGCCAGTTGCTGCTCATCCTTCTGGCACTCAAACAGGTTAAAGCTATTTAAAAACTTTCAAGCAAGTCTACACACCATTACAGCCATTTTGAGATTCTGTCAACACACACTGGACCATATTCAGGAATCTACAGAGGATCAATTATGGGCAAGTTAAATGTACATAGGGGACAAATAAAAGGCTATAAATTAGACGTTTAACCCCTTGAATAGCTGAAATATCTCCAACTCTTATCGATGGAGACCTCTTAAGCATTCAAGACACTAAAAGGTCCATGTAAATTAATGGACATTTGGGAGATTTGTATTTGTCCCCTATGGCCCAGCTGGGTTTGTTGAAGAATTGCTTGACTAGAGGCTCCTAACCCTTGGAGTGCCAGAGAGGAATGCAACACAAACACAAATTCCTAGTAAAGTCTACATGGAAATCAGATGTTTGTGTCCAGACGGAGAAGAATGATAAAAATAAGTAAAATGGTTTAGGGCACAGCCTGGTCTGTGAACTAATTCTGCAGTGTAAATCATACATGGAGACGGGTATTTCTCCTGATGCGAGTTAGTCAGTCTTAGAACTGACCACCTGAATTGTGAGTACCCATTTTTAAGATTCAATGAACCAACTATTCTGTTGAAGACAATAACACACTATTGGGCGTCCCTCCCATTTTTCTGTTGCAGGTATATCGCTTTGGGGAGAGCGTTTTGGGAAGGAGAGAATTAATTTCCATTTGGAAGACTACTGAGTTGCTGATTAGGGGGCAGCCTTAATAATCCACCTGAGCGCTATAGCTGTTGTGCACATAGGTGTATTGACAGCATCTCATTTTGTGAGTATAACTCACTTGGGTGACTGGTGAAGGTCAATCGAACTGTCTGATTCAACACAGGGTGCACCTCCTGTTTTTTCTCCCTCCCTTTCTTGTATTTCTACATGGAAAATCAGTTTGCACAAATTATGAGCATTGAGAATGGCTCAAAGATGTTACAGCCAACTGACTTGTGTCATTTAATTGTGCACAAACGTTCTGTCACTGTTAGTCCTACAATGAGAGACTTTGTTGCAGTAATATGTTTAAGTTCAAACACGTTGCTTTGCAATGGAAAACATACAGCTGTTGCAAGAACAAACAACGTAGATATGTTGTTCACAAGTGCTCTTTGAACCATCCTTTCCCAAACATATGACCATAACTACTTATTTCACAATAAGGATACTGTTGTATTGCTTAGTAACAGAGAAGTTTGGTGCTGGAACAAAGCTTCACACCCCCTTGGAAGTTCCGCATCCCCCATCCCGGTCATTTGGGGATCACTGTTCTATGAGATAATTCACATGGATGACTTTTACAGCAACAATTATCTTAGTTTCAACATTGCTATAACAACATAGTGTTTGTACTCATTTCAGGGAATTAGTGGTGAGATAATCAAAAACTAGTAGCAAATCACCAAAATATGTAACTAAACTGGGTGAAGCCAAAAAGTGCATCCCTATTTATCAGTCTAGGAAAAAAATGCAGCAAGTATGGAGTATAAGCAGTTCAGAGTAGCTTGTGAATGCATTCCACATGGGCTCCCACTCACTGCAGTCATAAAGAGATGGTAGGTACACACTTCTCCTTTTTAAATGTCTTGCCAGATACAGGTTTTAATTGCATACACTAGTATATAGAAATAAAGATTTGTACAACAAGAAATATATGTGCATTACCATAGAGTTGATTTTTATTTGTTTAGATAGGTTGATTAGGATAAGTAGAGTAGGTACTTTCCGCTGTAAGGTACCATGACATGGAGGTAAGCTTAACCCACCTTTTTGGCCAAAAATTTTGGGGACCAAATCTTCACTTTTATGTATATAGTATTAAAAATGCTTAACACAGGGCACTATATATTGAAAATGCTTGACACTGGGCACTATAAATTTAGGATAGAGGAGTGCAGGACTTCACATTGCCCACCATTGATCTAAGTGCATTTATCCTTTTATTGACTTGTTATTTATAATATGTGTCTTTGGAAAATCTCTCTCTCACCAGGAAAAAAGCAGAGGTGCTAAGGAGGAGGACTTTACAGCTGGAGCATGTGATCTACGATATCTCCACATATCGTATTACGCATCCTACAAGCATTCCCAGGTTAAGATAACATGTAGGTACGAGTACCAGAGCTCATCTTCTGGGGAATCAAAGAGCTCCATGCTCTGCTACACTGCAGGTAAACAAATGCCTCTCACCCAGGATGACCCCTTGAAAGAGTAGCAATGTCACATTAATCAAACAGATCAGGTAGCATATGCAGAGGAAAGGGCAGTGGTAATTTTTCCTTTTTGGCGCACACTTTGTAGTTGGTTAACCTGTTGGTAAGTTCATGCTGCAGATGGAAATGTACTACATCATTTATGTCACAAATCACTCAAGTGATGAAGTAGCATCTGGATTATATAGTAAGGACAAAATGAATCCAGACAGGGATGTAACCATTTACTTAACTGCTTGATAGCTACCACTTAAATAAAACATCACCACTCAAGAAGATTAATGAGGGGTGCCTCGTACGGCTTCTATTGCAATTTTAATTGTTTTGACTATCAAACTAATTATATTTGTTGACAGAAAATGTTGTACGATTAGCCCACTAGGAACCATAGGGAGGTGGAACATTTTGCAATGGACTCTTCATACCTCTGGTACTCAAGGTTATAAAAATAAATCAGTGCTTCTCAACCAGAATGCTATGGTACTTTGGTGTGCTGTGGACACTTACTCAGGGTACCTTTTTTTCTATGAGGGCTGACACAAATGTGACTGATGATTTGCAAATGTATATTTATAGAAATTGTTATGCACTATATGCTTTTTATCCTCAGACTGCTAGAACCAATAATTGTATGATTTACCTTTAGTATGCCAGAAGCAGCGGCGTCCAAGTTTTTTAAATTGTGAGACGCATGATCAGAAATCCATATGTGTAAGGACCACATTAATTTGACTATTGGTTGTAGTTAGTGTGGAAAGCTGGAGTAAGCACACTTCTCAGGTAGTCTGACGCCTTTCGAGTGAAGTGGTTATAAACTAAGCAAGAAAGGTGAAGGGTACGTCTAGATTCAAGTGTCAGCCACTTTAGCTCTTTAAACATGTCATAATGATAGGCAGTATATTTACATTGGAGGTCAAAGCGACATAATTAATTAAATAGTGTAGAATTTACCAAGATGGATTTGTTGTGCAGAAGCATACACTGCATCTACACATTCTATGACTGACATTAGTATCTGCTGAACAATATGTTTTCTTACCAGGGGACTTAGACAGGATTTGTTTCTAAACAGATATCCTATTTTAGAATAAAGTTTGGATGTTAATTTATCAATATGAAGGCTAAAATTGTGGTTGGGGTCAAGCTACCTACCAAGATACTTGTAGGAGCTGATCGGAGCCAAGTTACGATTGTACTTTGTTTTGATGGTTCAAAGCCCTTTGCAAAACCAAGGAAAATTGCTCCAATAAGTTCACCTTTTTCCATTTCAGTCTGGATGTCATTGCATATATTTAGGAGGGTTGTGACTGTTGAGTGATTTTGCAAAGATCTTTAATATAGTAATCCTTACTATTCTAATAAGTAAGCACAAAAGTTCAGGACTGGGCAATTCTTCTCTAAATTGGTTTCAATCAGGGCTGGTGCAAGGATTTTGCCACCCTAGGCAAAACTTCATTTTGCCGCCCCCATGGCTTCGCTCCTGTATGTATATAAGTGCCAATGTCAATGTGTGTGAACCCTAAGTGTCATTTTGTGTGTGTGTGGTCCCTATATGTGTGTAAATGTCAGTTTGTGTGTTCCCTATATGTTTGTATGTGTCAGTGTGCGTGAGTCTCCATGTGTGTGTGTGCTTCTCTATATGTGTATCAGTGTGTCAATGTGAATGCTTGTCTTTATGTGTATCAGTATTAGTGTGTGTGTGCTTACACGTATGTGTATCAGTGTGTGTGTGTGTGTGTGTGTGTGTGTGTGTGTGACCGTATCATATACAGGCCTTCCAGCTGTCGAGGGCTACAATTGCCAGTTGTAGTTCTCAACAACTGGGGGCCTCAAGTTGACCACAGTCCACCACTGCCATATACAATATATATGATAGCCAGGTATAATCAATGCACCAGACATAATATCCATGTGTCTGAAATAACAGTCAGGTATTTCTGGTATTTGATTTTGCCTCCCCCCTTGTTTCTCCCCTCCGATGCCCCCCCACACCTCTGCATGCGATCATTAAATTGTGAATGGGATTCCCAGGCATCTGCCGTGCTGCCCCTGACCCCGGTGTGCTCCCTCCCTCTGCAGGGCAGTCCCTTCTGTCCCCTTGGTCAGGTGTGCAGTGTCTTGTCACACAGCGCCATTTGTGAGGCGGAAATAGAGATAACACTGACATCTAAAGGTAGCAGCACCATCCTTCTCTCCCTCTCCTTTCCCCTCCCTCCTTTCCTCTGTCACTGGAACTCAGACAATCCTTTTAGTGCAATACGGTTAGGTTAACTTCAAAGCAGGGGCAGACTGACAGCTCCCAGGCCCCCCAGGGAAATGGAGGTTATGGGCCCCTTTACTCTGACCCTTATTGAATCCCACCCACATGTATGTCCCGCCCCCAATGTGTTGCTCCAGCTCAGCCCCTTTTGGCAATTTTATCACTTTTATTAATGTTCTGAGGAAAAGCAAGTGATGCCACAGAGCTAACAATTGAACTGAAGCTACACTCGAAATACCAACAAGCTTACAACTGAAACTGAACTACAATTCTAGTGTGGCTCCATTTTGGCTGTGAGCTCGGAGGTATAAATTATGTAGCTCTATTTAAACTGTAATACCACCTAGCTTACTACTGAAATTTACCTACATTAATGAAATCACAGAGCTTGAAATTGAAATTAAGCTACAAAAGTTATACCATCAAGTTTACACCGCTGGCCGACTATCTTCCCCAATAGGAACAAATAAGTAGCTGACCTGTGTATGAAATGAAGACCCTCCTCATTCCTGTAGGGAATAGACATTTTCATCTCCCCCTATAGTGAAGTAGTATTGTCCCTGGAAATGCTCCTCTTAAATGTGGGCCGAAAGTTTAAAGAAAAGTTGGAATCGTTTTTTTAGACAATGGTCTCATTAAATGGATTAAAATCCCTATTTAAATTAAAGGGATTTTTTTAAATTGCTCCTTGTGGTGTGCTCAGTTTGACCCAGAATTGTTCCATGTTTGTCTTATTCATATGTATGTGCCATTGAGCCTTATGTATGAAAGCAAAGTGGCCCTTTTAACACAAACCTGTATATGTGTCCCCACCCTGGCCCCCTCCTCCCTCTTGCTTACCTCTGAAGACTAAGGAGGAGGGCCTCTTCTTGATCCACGGTGGTCCAGCAGTGTTTCAAGCAAGAGATCTGTTCCTCCTTCAGCAAAAACCTCTATATCCAGCTACTTCATTCTCCTCGATGTACCTAATAGAACAGCGTGACAGGATATGAAGTCATATCCTAGCGCTCTTCATTATTTGAGCGTGTACAAGCTGGACGAAGAGGTCTGTGCCAGAGAAGGCACATTCCTCTATCAGCAGTTATGGGGAGATAATGGTGTTCTTCCCAACTGGTCCCGAAAGTGGGGCCAGTGAAGTAGTGGGAGTGCAGCCTTGGAGAGTTTAGAGGTATCCCTGACAACTGGGCCCCTCTTGGCAGCCGGCCCTCAGTCCATGCCCGACTGTTCAGTCCGCCATGGCTTTAATGTATGTATTGTGGCAATGTGGCACAGCATGATTTAGGAGGCGGCGCTCGCTCTATTCAGAGCAGTGTCTTTCTTCCCTCTTCATACAACAGCCAAGCTGCGTGAAGTTCTGTCCTACAAATGCGTCCCTTTGAGATGTGTGCCCTAAGCCAGCGCCGGCCCTGGTTTCAATCCTATCTATCAGAATGGAGCCTTGAGGAACTCCACTTGTTACTTTGAGTGGAAGGGAAATATTGTTAGCAATAGACACATTGCGTTCTGTGTGATAAACAGAATTGCAATCAGTTTAGAGAAGAATTACTCAATACTGAACTTTTCAGCTTACTTATTAGAATATTATGGTTTACTGTATCAAAGACCTTTGCAAAATCAAGGAAAATTGCTCCAATAAGTTCACCATTTTCCATGTCATATAACTGCATACTTTTAGGAGGGCAGTGACTGAGTGATTTGGATGAAAGTCTGATTTAAAAGGAGTGAAAAAGCTGGACAGTCTGCAATATTTATAGAGTTGCAGGTTCACACATTTTTCAGGGACTTAAGATAATGTGAGGAGTAAGGATAATAGTCTGTAATCTGATACCACATTTTTATCCTCACTTTTCTGGATAGGTACAACGCTAGCCACTTTCCAGGCTTTAGATATATACTTAGATGACAAGGAGGCATTAATTAGGGATGCAAAGGAAGGGCAGTGACCAAGACACTGAGCTTTAGTAACATTGCTGGCAGTTGGTCAGGCCCAGATTGCAGTCATATATTTCTCTTTTGAATCCTGGCATTGCTGTTGGACCAAAGGGAAGGTGACAAAGACTGTTCAATGCACGCTTCTACTTTCACATTACTTTTGTATGGTCAGTTTTGATATGCTTCTTTTCAAGCTGTCATTGAAATATTGAGTTTTGGCTAGTTTTGTTTACTTTGTGAAGGTATTCTGCAATGTCTGTAAGCAGTGTGATCATAAGTGGTGCCAGTTTATTAAAATTTTGTCCACAAGGCATCTCTAAAACTATGTGATTCAAGTAGGTCAGCAACGATCACGGTAGAGGGCCCCTTCGATACCCTTACCTTCCTTAGTGGGGCATGGGTATTAAAGACCTGCAAGAACTCAGACTGAAAAAAGTTAATTGCTGAGTCTAATCCAGGCACTAAGTTAATTCTATACCACAGGCAATGTCTTAGATCAATTAGGAAAGACTGGCAATTACATTTCCTAAATTATTTAATAACTTTTATTTTGGGACAAGATTTGATTGCCTTAATTTTGCAAACATAGCAGACTATGGAATGATGGCTATACACATGAATCTTGGATTTGACTTGGATAGGATGAAATGATCCAGCCCAGCAGAGTATGGTTGGATGTTTTTGATTTATATGAGTAAGGGAGGAGATTACTGGCAATAGGTTCAATGTCTTAAACAACTAACAGAATCTGTCATTACTTGGGCCCAGCCAATTAACATTAAAATCTCCAAAAAGGAACAACTCGCTTTTCTAGTTTTGATTGGCAATCTCATTAGGTGGGCTACGTCTGTAAGTAACTTTGCCGGGGTATTATATGGTTGGTAGATGCAAGCAATTAGTCTCTGTTTTGAGGAGGGAAGAATAATTTTGCCAGCAATGTATTCATATGTGGTAGAGGTACAATAGTAATTTAAAAGAGCATAATTTATAGACTTTTGTATGCATATGATTATGCCCCTTCCTCTCTTTGTTCGGTCTTTCCTAAAGCATGAGTATCCTTGAATGGCCCTCAGAGGGCAGTGCACATGTGTTCAGAAGTCCATGGTGGATTAGCATGTTATGGTGCAAGTAAAGATTATGATTGTGCGGATAAAGGGAAAACTGTATTAAAAGTGGAAGAGTTAAAGCAGATAGTATTGATTTGTTTGTTTTGGTATGCACGTCACAAGCATTGGAGGGGTATGAAGCAGGAACTTGGAAAACAGGTGAAATGTCACGTTTAATTTAGATTGTTTTCAAAGACACACGGTAGGGCAAAAATGAATAGCTGGAGGAATGACAAAAGGTGCATTTGTGACCCCTCCAGCTTGAAGCTGATTGGCTGGGAGGTTTGTTTACAGTAGGGCACATTCAAAGTCCTGCATAACTCCACATCCCATCCAATGGGAGCATGGGAACACTTGACCACAGACTGTGCATGTAAATTTGCCTCAGTTTGGACCAGGCAATGACCCAAAAGGTACTGCAATTGGGGCTTTTTGTTTTTTTTGTTCTACTGCAGGCAGTGGAACTTTAAATGGGGCCATTGAATTTAATACTTATTTTTCTTTTCTTTTATAAGGGCAACAACAGCTTTATATATGAAAACTGAAGAAGAGGACAGATAAAAAAAGAAGAAAGAAGCTTACAGAAGAAGAATTAACCCTTTGAGTGCCAGAGGGGTAAGAAATTCATTCTGTACCCCTCTGGTACTCAAAGGGTTAAAGAGGAAGACCAGGGTGCAGAAGACCCCGCTAGACCTCAGACTTACAGTTAAGTGTTCAGTATTAATGGGATGGTGTTAGCTTTAGGGGGGATTAATCCTTTGAGTGTCAGAGGGTTTACAACACTCTACAATGCTGTGCATACCCGCTGGCACTCAAGGGGTTAATTTCTTTTCACTCATGGTTTTGGTACCTTGGATATATTGGCATGGAGCTTAAGGCCCCCCATCAATACATCCACGTGTCACTAGTGTAGGGATCCCTAGTTGTGCATGAGTTGTTTTTTTTTTGTTTTGTTTTGTTTTTTTAACCACATTTCACTTATACGTCAGTAGTTCTGAACACATATTAGGGACTCAATGCCTAGTTTTGTAGGGGCACATTTTAGGCAATAAAGGGAGTCCCTTAACGAGTTACTAGTCACCACATAAATTAATCTCAGATTCATTAGCTTTCTCTTTGATCATAGTGAGTGCAAATTTAGCACCATTGTGCATTTTTAACATTCCATAGTGTGTCACAGTGCAGGTAATAGTAGTTTACTTTTCCTAACCGAGCTAACTGAATCAAACCCCTAGTGTCTTGAAAACATGCATCCTAGTGCCACTTAGCCAATAAAGGTATCATTTTTACTCTACTAGTCTCCTACCTTTCTGACCTTCAGGAGGATATTAACTGAGCATTCTCTTCTATTCTACACTTAAAGCCTATGATTTTCCCTCTTTTCTCAACTTCCTCTACCGCCAAAAATCTAAGGATAACCGAAAACTCTTCATCTTCCTCCTGAATTGTGCTTATCTCTTTGCATTGGAAGTAACTCCTTCCTTGACTACTAAATGGTATCACAAGGCACAGCTATTGACCAGCTTTGAAAAGACACACACTATCTACCAAAACCATACATTCATATTATGCCATTTGGTCACCTTGGCTCTCTTTTTCATCTGCTACTACCTAAATAGGGTAGGGTTGTCAGACCTTTTCAAGGCACAAGGATGCAACACAGAGAGTTCGCTGTGGCCCCTTTCTGTTGGCGTCAGTCTGATAGATGCTTGAGTAGCTTTTTAAGTAGATGGATCCGGCTTGTCCAGGCTCACACTTTCTACCCTCCCCTCCCATTCCTCCCTCCTCCTCAGGTTCCTATTTTATCTTTCCTTTTATTCACCTTTATCTTCCTTTTCTCACATTGCTAGTTTTTCTTATTTCCCACAAATCTTTTCTACTTTCTTTCTCTTTTCCCATATGGCTTGGTGGTTGGAGTTATACCATTTATCTTGGTATAGGATGTGATCTGATGCTATAATACTGTGAACTAAGTTCTCCTTTGTATTTTAGTTGTTTTAGCTGATCAGGGTTAATTTGTTTTCTTGTATGTTTTTCACTTGTTTGCAGTGGTTATGACCTTGATCCTCCTCGATTCAGTTTGAAAGCATTTGTTGTTATACAACTTATTGTAACCTTATTCTTTCAGACTCAATAATAATAAATACAAATAAAAGTATCCATCAGTCATTAAAAAATAATAAAATCAATAGTAAAACAGCCCTTCAAGTAAAAATAACTCCTCGCTTTCCTTTCTATGGTTAGAAAATCATGTAGTCCCTTTGAATTTTGCCCTAATGCCTTTGTTCAATAGATAAAATTTCCAGTCAGTCCTGGATGTCCTGTCACTGAAGCAGACATAATAGTTGCTAGCAGAACACCAAACCCTGATTACTGCATATTGAAACCACAACCTTTCACAATATGTTACACACCCCTCTGGCACATAGTAGGCTCAAACACTCTGCCTGTTTCAGTTTGGACATGACAGCCAAGACTGATTAAAGACCCTATATCTTGAACAAAAGCAAAAAGGACACAGTTTCCAAGGGTCATTAGGATTTTCTGTCCATACAGTGGCAAGTGGGGTGTTAGTATTAGGAGGTGTTAGTTTTCTTTTAAATGGATGAGGTCTAAAGAAGAAGACAGATTTGCACTGCAGGGATCCATTTGGTGGCATTATCCATTATGGTCTCCTCCATTGATCCTCTCTTACCTTGTCCTTTAATCCCAAAGGGAGGAACATATTCCCGTATCTTTGCCCACTTCCTGAAAGAGTCATCTAGAAACATTGGTGCTGGTTTGGAGAACCTAAAATAAGAATAAAAAAGGTAAAATACACCATGGATATCACTTTGAGAATAATATGATTTTAGTCTTACCTGTTAAATCCTTTTCTCTTACTCCATAGAGGTTACTGGTAACTCTGGGTAGGCGATCCTCCCCTTTAATTGTAGGCAGGAACAATTCTAGAATTGTATGCAGGGGGTGGAGACTACCTTCCTTCCTTGGCTGCAGCTAGCCAACCAGCTCCAGAAAGATTTGAGACACTAACTATTGACTAGATAGTGAAGGGAAAGAAGACTTTTGTGAGCATGACCCCGAAGGACCCCCACGGTCTGCCACAGGAGAACCAAGCATGGTCCCTTGACAGGGTGGGAGACCAGTAACCAGTATGGACTAAGAGAAAAGGATTTAACAGGTAAGGCTAAAATCCTCTTTTCTCTGTCGTCCAATACAGGTTACTGGTAACTCTGGGATGTTCAACCATTGAGTTTCCCAGAGGCGGGAAGTAAGGCAAGGACCAGGCGCAAGGTCCCCAAAGTCACCAGAGCAGATATGAATCATCAGATCAGAGATAGCCCAAAAAACAATTAAGTGTCAATGGACATAGAACAGGGGTAACAACACCCCAACTGTTACACAGCACACTGAAATAGAGCCAACAGGGCTCAAAAGTGAAGGAAGCCCCAAGAACCGAAGAAGGTCATAGACAGGCAAGACTGCCTCCAGGATCTTCCTCCCAAAGCTGGCGTCAGCAGACACCAGCACATCAACACAGTAGTGCTTCGAAAAGGTGTGCACAGATGACCAAGTGGCAGCCTTGCACAACTGATCAGCGGAGGCCTGATTCTTGTAAGAGCAAGAAGCCCCAATAGATCTAGTACAATGAGCCGTGACTCGAAAGGGAACAGGCTTCATCCTGAGCTCGTAAGCCTTACGAATAGTGGACTTGATCCAAGAAGCAATAGTCACCTTGGATGCAGGTCTTCCTGCCCTAGGACCCTCAGAAATGATTAACAATGCGTCTGATTGCCTGATAGACTCAGTGCGATGTACATAAAACTTGAGACAATGCACCACGTCTAACAAGTGGAGATCCCTCTCTTTGTCAGAGGTGTGGTCAGGGCAGAAAGAGGGCACCACAATATCCTGATTGATGTGGAACTCTGAAACCACCGTGGGGAGAAAATCCTGAGTGCATCCGAAGCACCGACTTGTCCTTGTGAAACACCAAATAGGGTGGTTTACAGCCCACAGCATGTAACTCCGTGACACAGCGGACATACACAATCGCCAGGAGAAAGGCCATTTTCCACGTCAACAGGCGCAGAGGAATAGTAGCCAAAGACTCAAATGGAGGGCGCTGAAGAAAGCCCAAAACCAAATTAAGATCCCACAGAGGAGCAGGAATCTTAAACACAAGATGAGTATGAGCAACGCGCTGGAAGAAAACCTTGACATCAGGAAGGATGGCAATGCGCCTCTGAAAGAAAACAGAGAGAGCAGATGTCTTAACTTTAAGGGAGCTCAAACTGAGGCCCTTATCCACACGCCCTGCAAAAAAGCCAGGACCGAAGCAGATCAAATTCCTAAGACAGGTCCTTGTCAGCACACCAAGATAGGAAGGTCGAAAAGACACAATGGTATATCTTGGAAGAAACAGGTTTGTGGGCACTGAGTATAGTAGCCACCACACCAGAAGAAAACCCTTTCTTCCTCAATATTGAGGATTCTATTTCCAAGCCAACAAGGCTAGATGATGAACATCCCCCTTCCACAGGTAACCCTGTAGAGGAAGATCCGCAAGGGAGCCGGAATGGCTTCACCACTGACAAATCCAGATGCTCCGGAAACCAAGCTTGGCGAGGCCAGTACGGAGTAATCAGAATGACTGGACAACGCTCCAGTCGTAATTTCCATAACAACCTGTGCAACATTGGGAGGAGAGGAAAGATGTAGGTCAGAGGGAATAACCAAGGAATGGGCATTGTATCCACTGCCAGAGCTAGAGCGTCCCTCCATCAAAAGCAGAACCTCGGAACCTTCCTGTTGTGTCTTGTTGCCATCAGGTCTATGTAAGGAAGACCCCATTTCTGAACAATGAGGGTGAACACCTCTGGGTGCAGCTCCCACTCTCCGCTGTCCACTGTGTGTGACTGAGGAAGTCCGCCATGACGTTGTCTACGCCAGGAATGTGCGCTGCAGATCTAGCAGGAACGTGTTCTTCTGCCCAGGACAAAATAGCCTTGACCTCTAACCAAGCGGCGAGACTTCTTGTTCTGCCCTGCTTGTTGATGTAAGCCACGGCCGTGTCGTTGTCGGACTGTACGTGGACTGGACTGTCTTCCAGCTGGGATGTCCAATGACGAAGGGCACGAAATATCGCTCGAAGCACCAACATGTTGATGGGAAGGAGAGATTCCTCCAGAGACCACTGACCCAGAGCACTCAGGCGACCCAGGACTGCTTCCCAGCCGGAGAGGCTGGCATCCGTCGTCACAGTGGTCCAGAAGGATACCAGGAAGGAACTTCCCTTCAGCAGATTGGAGAGGTCGAGCCACCACGACAAACTCAGTTCCACATAAAGAGGGATGGACACTGACATCTTCAGAAAGTCAGGCTGACCCCTGCACACCTGGATCACAAACCCCTGGAGTTCCCTGGTGTTCGCAATGGCAAACGGTACTGCTTCTATGGTGGAAATTAATTTTCCCACTAGAGAGGACAGCTTCTTGGCTGGAACTGGATCTTGAGCCAGGATCGTAGAAACCCTGTGGGCGATCTGGTGAGCCACCTCGTCCGTGAGAAACATCATGTTCTTCTGGGTATCGAAGAGGAGGCCCAGGAAGACCAGATGCTGGGATGGGACAAGATCTAATTTGTCCAAATTGATGATCCACCCGTGATAGGTGAGAGCATGAATGCACTGCTGAACCTGATGATGAAGAAGTTCCGCAGAAGGGGCTTTCAGAAGCAGGTCGTCCATGTATGGAGTAACTCTGATGCCGTCTCGGTGGAGGACGGACACTAAGGCTCCCAGGACACAGTTGAAGACTTGAGGAGCTGTCATCAGACCAAATGGAAGAGCTGAAAACTGAAAATGTCCCCGGTCACAGGCAAATCAGTGCTACTGCCAGATCACTGGATGAATGGTAATGTGTAGGTATGCGTCCTGAAGATCCAGAGATGCAAGGAATTCCCCTGGGGACATGGCAGCAATCACCATTAGTAGAGACTTCTGGTGATAATGAGTCCGGATCACAAAAGAACTGAGATCCTTTAAATCCAAAATGGGACGACAACCACCGATCTTCTTGGAGACCACAAAGAGGTTTGAGTAAAAACACACACCTCTGTCCTGAACTGGAAATGGCTCTAGAAGGTCCTTGTCCAGAAAAGCCTGAACAGTGCTGTCGAACAGACGGCATTTCTCTGCGCCCTGAGGCATATGAGAAGGAAAGAAGCGAAAGGGAGGAAGAGAGAGACGAAAGGGATCCTGTACCCTTCCGTCACCACCTGTAAAACCCATGGGTCCATCACTGAATCCTCCCAAACGCTGTGATAGTGACGCAGACGACCACCCACAGCATAGTGTGGACCCGGGTTCAGTGAGTCAAGCCGAAGGAGGCTTGGAAGAGACCTTGGGCTTTCATTGCTGTTTGGGCTTGGAGGAGGTATGCGGAGCCTGGTCTGGTTCGTCGGACGTGTCTCATTCTGAAAGGAACGAAAATACTGGTTACACTTAAGCAGTGTTTTCTTCCTAGGAACTAAGGGTAGAAGTGCATTCTTACCCCCTGTGGCCTCACTGATCAAATCCTTAAGATCTGGCCCAAGCAAAGAAGTGCCTTGAAAAGGCAAGGAGAGCAATACTTTCTTAGAAGCAGTGTCAGCAGACCAGATCTTGAGCCAAAGAGCCCATCTGGCAAACACAGACATGGTGGAAACCCTAACCACCAAATGGATGGCATCAAATAAGGCAGCAGAAACATAGTGCTGTGCCTCAGAAATGTTGGCAAGGAGGTGCAACATATCGGAAGTAGGAGCACCCTGATGGACAGCAAGAGTGAGCTGTTCAGTCCACACTGCAATGGCCCGGTTCACCCATGCTGCCGCAAATGCTGGACACATAGCAGAACCAGCAGTGGCAAATATAGACTTGAGGGAGACCTCAAGTTTCTTGTCAGTCCAGTCCTTTAGAGCGGAGGCGTCAGACACTGGCAAGGCAGTAGACTTGGGTAGCCTGGAGATAGGAGCATCCACTTTGGGAGGATGAACCCACTGAGCAAGCGCAGCCTCAGAAAAGGGATAAAGCTTGGCAAATTTATTGGAGACAGAAGGTTTCCTGTCCGGAGACTTCCACTCTTCGGACACAAGGCGGTCAAGAGTGGGGTTAGGTGGAAAGCAAGTAAAGGGCTTTTTAGGCTCCTGAAATACATCAGAAGGAACCTCCTGCACTAAGGGAATGTTTAGGACAGGGCTTATAATTTTAAGTCCTTTAATACTAGCCAGACCTGAAAAGTTACTAGCCACTGCAAGCCAAAACATACCCACAAGGGCTGAATTTCTACTCGCCAGGGCTAAATTTTCATTTGCCATTTGCTAGTGGCAAGTGGAAATTTTGAGCCCTGGTTTAGGGTATTTAAAACAGCCCTGATCAGGCCCTCAGCCGTGGGCTCAGGATCAGTCTCAAAAGGGTCCCGAAAAAACTGAGAGGAGCCCACTGCAGAACATTCCTCAACATCTGAATCAACCAGCAGTTCCTCCTCAGAGGAATCCGACATGTCAGGTACACCCTGAGGCTTTGGCAGGGAAGACTTGATGGAGGAGGGGGTCTGCCAAGAATGAAAGACCCCCTGTAACTGGGATAGAAAGAGTTGCAATGTGGACCTAAGGTCTCTAGTAGCAGCCTTGAACTCATGCACCCAAACTGGCTCTAATGCATGGCTGGAGGTCCCTGTGAGACTCTAAGGGACATCAGAACATGCTGGGCATAAAGGACCTGAGAATTCTCTAGGTAACCCTGACAGGAAAAGCAATGCGAAACAGAGGATACAGAGACCCCAGCATCCTTAGTGTTAGGTCTGGCCCCAAGCTCCAATGGTATAGACATTCTCACAGTGTCAATAACCTTATTGTATAAGAAATCACCCAATTACAGTGTGTAGGATTAAAGTTTCACCCTAGAAATCGCTAAAATAGACTTATCTGGAAGGCAAAGGGTTAATCAGCAGAGGAGAGAAGGAGATTCCAAGCCCTGCGTAGGATACTCGTTCTGGAAATAGCACAAAATGGCTGCCGCTGTGGAAGCCAATCAGAAACGAGCGCGCAAGACAAGTGTTCATGGGAAATGTAGTTTTCCCAGAAAAGTAACCCAAACAGTGCCCGAAGCCCCCTGAGCCCTCCAACACACTAGAAACATGAACCGGATGATAGAGCAAGGGCAGACAAGTAAATTGAGCCATCTCTGAAGGCGCTAGGTTAAACGGTTGCAGAGATATGCCAAAACTGTACAGTCCCATAGGAGTAAATGGAGCAATGGCGCCTATGCGGTAAAGCGCGTAACTCAAATTTTACAAAATTGAAAGTGTAAAACTATAAGGTATAAAACATCACTAGAACATGTTAGAATACCCAAAAACACTGAACCAGTAGGAAAAGTGTTAGAAAACCCCCCAAATGAATTGAAAACCAGCAGCTAAAAGGTTAAGTACCACATAAACCTGCTACAAACACCCAACAGACATACAGATATATCCAATGAGTGCAGGAGTGTGCAATAGGAACTCCAAATGAAAACCCCTGTGCGGAGGGGCACTGCGGGACATGTGGACCTGCAGCATTCTGTCTTCAGATTACCATGTTTAAAGAAGAAGCCTCGGTGGGCAACTCCTGAGGAAAGAACTTGTAGCCAAGATTTTCCTCCAGGGCTTAAGGTCCACAAAAAGCACCCGGTCACTGAGCTAGCCACATCTAAGGGCATTGTCAGTTATGGTAATCCGCCTAATGGTGGTATTCCATTTCTGCCAGGAAAACAAAAAACTTCTAAAGCTATAGCAGAACTGTTCTTTTGCCTGTGTTATCTTCACCATAGAACAGATCTTTCTGGAGCTGGTTGGCTAGCTGCAACCAAGGAAGGAAGGCAGGCTCCACCCCCTGCATACAATTCTAGCTGCCTACAATTAAAGGGGCGGATCGCCTACCCAGAGTTACCAGTAACCTGTATTGGACAACAGAGAAAGTTTTGTTTATCGTTTGTTTTTAATACATTTGCATAACTATATACATTAATTGAATGAAATTAAAAAAAGTGATTGATAATATTAATAGATATTGACATTTGATGTGAGAGGGAGATGGGGTCTAGATATGGATACAGTTTTCCTATAAAGGAAGCTATTGGGGGAGGGTGCATTTACAAAAACATAGTCTTGTCTAATTTACAAGTGCTATGGGTCATGTTTATGAAGTAAACACACATTTATAAAGTGCTGTGGTCCTCTAGAGCCACCCGCCCCAGACCTGTTTTACCGGACAGGGAGTCCCACACCTGCAGTCCAGGGGCCCCATTCCCTTGATAACTCCCACTCTGTCTCAGGCCTAGCTCTTTGCCTAGTCTTTACAAACACCGACAACTCAGAATACACTTGGATCCACTCCGCTCTAGCATTAGCTCAAGAAAGGGGAAGACAGAGTGGCTGTAGATAGTAGAAGTACTGATTGGTAGACAGGTGGTTAAACACAATATGATTATCCAGCCAGACAAAAAGATACTAAATTGCATATATTAGATGGTGTCTAAATAGATAGAGATAATATTTTGTTTAGAGTACGGGTCCAGGCTACAACCAAAGGCTGCTACAGAAAAAAAAATGAGTCAGCCTACTGGTTCCAACCTGTAGTACAAACACCAGCACCTACACACTGTGTTAAGATACCAGGATAATCTAGACTCAAAAGAACTCAAATACACTGGTCATTAACCCCTTAACGGTCATAGCACGTCATGGGTAAATCTGACTGAACAACCCATGATGTACTATGACCGTCATGGAATTACGCCGACGCCCCCAAAACGCCTGTGTAATCCCTTGTGCTTGAATTTCTCAGTACTTACTCCACTGCTGCACGTAGACTCTGATGCAAGATTAACATGTTCAAGTATTCACTCTCCCTCTGCAGAAAGTCACCAATTACACCCCAACAATCAAAGAGAAACACGCCCACCACAGATTACAATCAGAAAAAAACTTGTTTCTTAACCCCTTCCTTATCACACTAATATAACACAGGTAGTACAGAAAATAATTATTCTTGCTTTTCCCACAGAAATCTCACATTTGCAGTGTTGTTACTACTGCAAGGGATTCTAGGTAGGCATATGCAAATAAGTTTAACAAGGAATCACCTTTTTGCCTCAGATTCCACTTTATACATGGATTCCTTAGAGTATGTGTATGGCCTACATTGAAGTTGGCAAGTATTACCTCTGATTTTATTTTATAGATTACAGTTGAAGTCCGACATTTCCTATGGTTCAGAGTAAAGGTATTTTATTTTGTTCATATGTAAAAATGATAAGCATATTGATAAAGATGTACTAAGAAGAATATGAATTCTGATCAAACCAACTGCATCATAAGGTCATATAAAAATTCCAGTTGACTTAAATGGGGCTTTTAACAACTTGAACGCTATAGAGAGGTTGAAAGTCCTGTTTAAATCAATTGACATTTTGGACAATTTAATTGTCCCTTGAGGTGCACTTGGCTTGCCCCAGAACTATAGTTCTTCCCAGTGCATCGTCCTCATTGTGCTCCTGGGCTGGACAGCCAAACTTTGGAGAAAAGCTACCTGAAACCATTTAATCAATGCTGACAAGGGCAAAGGGAACAGTGATATGAATTATTTATAGCATTTTATAAAGAGTGTAACATGAACATAGACTTTTAAAACAAAGACTTAACCATTTCAGTGGTAGAGAGGTATCCAACACATTGCGTGAAGAACCAGAGCAAAAAAGACATGGAAGAGGCAATGGCAAAATATTCTCTTCATTTATATAGGAATTAAAAAAATAAAGTATGTAAACAATGTATAATTAATGGCATCTTTGTGCATTGGTATCAGGATACTTTTGTGTGTTTTACGAGCTTCTGACAATTATAAATTAATTCTGGATTGTGATATTAAGTTTACATTGGCACCAATTAATTATCTTTATAAATAACCAAGAAGAACAAATCTGACTCAGGTCATAACTATGGCCTAGCTTACACTGCAGGTGATAAGTGTTAGTGTTATCCCATAGATGTCTATGGAGAACTTTATATATAAAAACCTCAGATAAAGTTATCAATTGAAAGGGAAATTAAGGCCAGATTCCCAATGAACTCTATGGAGACATGTGTAGAAATCTTACATAAAAACACTTGATGAAATTATCAGCATACCTGGGAAGCCTGCTGATCACACCTGGTGACGTTGGTTTCTAAAGTTAATTAGTGAGTCTCCAGAGACAGAGGTAAATTTTCTGTCTTTGTTGAGTTTCCTGTATAGCTCCTCCCAGTTTTCATCATTCTACTGACTTTCCACCCTGTTCCACCCACTCTTCACCCATTCCAGCGTTATCAGGTAGGATTTTCTGCTCACAATCCTACCTGATAAGTCCCCATGTTATGCCCCAATTCATAACGTTTAGACTCTATAATACCCAGACCGTGAGCGCTCTCTGAGATCTTTAAAGAAGAATGTTCCCAGGTACAGTTATCAGCTCCAGTGGAGTCCAGGTCTAAGATAGTTCCAGCCTTTTGGTTTCGTGGTACCCTTTGCTTTCATGAAAACTTTCTGTAGAATCTTAACATTGACTCCCTTTAACTGTTTGCTTGCTAGAAAGTTCACCAGCAGTGATAGTGGTAGTGGTAACTTTAGGGTAAATCATTAGGCTAAAATATATCTGGTAAATTCAGCCAGATAACTGTATTAGTCCAGTGTCTGTCACTGCTAAAATCCATTGTCGAACTCCTAATGTTACTTTAGGAAACCCTTGGGTGTCAATAAATGACGACCATAATGCACACAATTTCTACATTAATCCACAATATGCACAGCAGTATTATGTATGTTCATACATATGGTACCTTAAACTATTTATAAGGAAAAGCAAAACAGTAAATTAGACTTGCTGCTTTATCCAGGCCTGTACTGTGTAGCTCTGCTCTCCAACAGAAAAGCCAATATCAGGATCATAAAACTGGTTCCTATACCTGTTTCTGCTGACCCTGAAATGTACCTGAAGTCTGATACTTCAGGTGTATCTTCACATATCTCTAGAATTCCATAAAATAAGTCTGGCTTAATTCTCAGATCTCACTTGTGATGTCAGAAGACCCTATTACCAGGACACTTGTCTGGCAGTGCCCAAAATGTCAGAGAAGAAATGTGTTTGCTTTGATGATACACAGCACAGCCCTTGGCTATTTACTGTCTGCTACCACAACCAAAGGTTCCACTACTCAAGTTGGATGGAATGTGGCTGATCTTATACACGTATATCCAGCTTGCCATAAAAAAAGTCAGAACACAAACACTAGCTGTTACTCTCATAGTTTAATGGTGTCCAACTCCAGTCCATGAGGACACAACACATCAGCATTTAAAGGTTTCTCTGCTTGACAAAACAGCTGAAAAGAGCAGACATAAATGACTGACCCATTGATTAAATATGCTGTGCTCAAGAAGGAATATCCTAAAATTTTGACCTGTGATGTTCCTTAAAAAAGGTCTGAAGTTGGCCATGATAGTGTGAGGTTATGACCCAGAAGGCATGAGTATATGTAAGAGGGAGACATATACTTTTTAGCTGGTACAGGCAGAGTAGTTGAATGCATGCCAGAGGTCAGGAAGATTGAAGTTGGATGGTTGAGTATACAGGCCAGGGGGAAGAAGCCATAAGTCAGATGGTCGGGTATACAAGCCAGGGGCCAGGAAGCCAGAAATCAGATGGTAGTGTATATAAGTCAAAGATCTGCAACAGGAATTCAGAAGGGAACTGGAACAGCACTGCAGGTACAGAGAGACCAGAACAACTGAGTACAGTGTTAAATAGGCAACTGGAGGTAGGTGCCTGCATCACATGAGAGGATGCTTCAAGTCTTTGATGCAAGAGACACCAGGGCATTCTCTGCAAGTAGCAGTGAATTTTTGTGCAACAGAATTAGCTTTGATTGATAATTTATGCTAAATATAGCCTGGATTACGAAAGCAATAAGGCTGATAGCTGGGAAATAAATTCCCCAAAACACAGTTCGAGCATTTTTTTTTTTTACTCAAGCAATTACATTATGGTAGTTCAACATATTTGAAAGCACACTTTGGGGCTCATCGGCACCTTAAAATCACCAAACACTGTATTAGGGAAAAATAGTTAATACATTGCAGCCAAATAGATTTCTTGTACAATTTCAGCTCCCAATCAATTTCTTCTTCAACAGCTTTAGGTTTTTGAAGTGTCTGGATTCAGCAGATCAAGGGCCAAATCTGACATTCTGCCATCTTGAAAATGCATGCCTTAACTAATCTTGAATATTTGGAAGTAAACAACTCCCCAGTTGGAACCTGTGGTCACTAAGAATCATCCTCTAATTAGCTGCATCACATTTACACCCATTTTACATTCTTGCCTATTTAAATCTTCACAAGTGTCAGGATTCTGTCCTTTCCCCAGTCTGGTGCAGTACCTCACAGTGCCGCTACCTTCCCTTGGTGCTGTTGTAGGCTGCTGCACTCAGACTAAAGAGATCTGATTCTGTTCCCAGCTGGCCCTACCTTGCAATCACCTCTTCCCTATTTAGTTCAGTCTCTCCCCTAACTCTTGTCCAGATTATACTGAACAGTTCCTTGAGCAAAGCTGCACCCTGAGTTCCATGAGCTAAGCTGCACCTTGAGTTCCATGAGGTAAGCTGCACCCCAGAGTTCCATGAGCCGGCTGTTTCCCTGTGTTCCTGAGATGGTTATTTCACAGTGTTCCTGAGATGGTTATTTCACAGTGTTCCTGAGCTGGCTACCCTCCTGTGCTCCTGAACTGCGTGTATTCCTGTGCCTCCCTCCTGTGTTCCTGAGCTAGCTTTATCCCTGTACCTAGAGGCCCTGTTCCCCATGCCCAGAGGCCCTGCTGTTTCATTGAGTGTTTTGTTGTGCATTATTCTTTCATGTTCCGTGTGTCTGTGTGTATGTATGTATATATATATATATATATATATATATATATATATATATATATATAAATAATACATTGGTGTGTGTACTGGTTTTCTTGCTTCTGGGTTCCAATTTATTTATGTTGTTTACTATGGTCAGCACCTCTTCCTGACCAGCCCCCATGACAACATCTCTACACATGAACACCTGAGTATAAACCGCATGCACTCATGGACACACAGGCATGTAAAAGGTTGCAGCATGGAGTACATTACTAATTTACCAAATTAGAGCTGGACTTGAAAGTTCAGGGGATCTGCTATCTGAGCCATTTGGCAGCTCCATCGGCTCCTTCAGCCTACAATGCTTCTGTATTCAGATGTATTGCAGAAAACATTTTGATGGGAAAAGCTCTCATATTCAGGAGTGAAACTTCCGATGTGCGCAGCAATGCAGTGCCTTACAGTTGCTTTACTACATGGGAATACATTTTGGTTCTAATGTAATGTAAACCTATAAAACTATGCTGCAGGTTATGTAGAAATTAGGCACCCAGCAGAGACATTAACAAAAATCTGTGAAGACGTGCTTGTCTATCTGAGTGTACAATATCCTGATTAATTAAAGAAAAAAGAAAAAAAAAAAAAAATCGGAAAATAGGAAATTCTGTTCACTCAACCTTTCCACACAACAGTGGAAATTTACACCTACAAAAAATGCTGATGAAAGTCAGATCAGTGGGAAACTGGGTCCAACTGACTGACATTGTTTTCTTTAGGGATGACAAAGATACAAACATTAAGGTGAATGTCCAAATTTGCCAGTGCAGCTTTACTGGCATAAGCTTCATTGTGAAAGGCTGGGTATGTGCTATAACATATTATCTCTGTAATGCCTACTGGTGCACACAATCCTCTGTTATTAGGACTGTAATGCCAACAAGCCACTCACGTCTGCCCCACTGAATGAGCAGGAAAACAGAATAAAGTTAAAACATTTCCTCTCACCTTGTTTAATGCCTGACATTAAACAAGGCATACATAAAATAAATGCCCCAAAACTCCCCTAGACTGCCCTCCTCTTAGTGCAAGCAATATTAAGGGAAAGATTTTAAGTGTAAGTAGCACAGTAAATTGGCTGTATATGTGGGGCTTGACTATCAATTTCATCACCTGTTCTTTGTCCGAAAGCATATTTATACATCTGCCCAAAGTGTTTCCTTTGAGGAATGGGTAAGAATTATCTCTCTCATTTGTGGGATAACGGGCAACAAGCGTGTTAGTAAATTCTGGCCTTATTGTGTATTATAAAACCAACAAAATCAAAGAGAGCTCAATTTTCCCCCGAGTTTGGCTACTCATTCAATTCTGGTTGAGCCTATAGGATCATATAGTGCCATGAGATTAGAACAGTTATAATTTTAGGCATATAACCCTGATTGTTTTGCTGCAACTTCTCTGTATTTGTTTACTGTGAAGAGAGATATTGATGATTTTATCCTCAACATGTCACTGGTCAAGCCAAATGTCTGCAGCTAATATATATATAAAAATTTACATAACAGAGTTAACCCTTTGAGTGCCAAAGTGGTACGCAACACATTGAAAAGAAATGCGTTGCGTACCCATCTGGCACTCAAAGGGTTACAGGCTCAGTTAAGGTTGAATGGTATTAAAGATTGTCCTTCCGTAATAAAAATCCTAAATTCCTTAGA
This sequence comes from Rhinophrynus dorsalis, assembly GCA_037306005.1. Classification (NCBI taxonomy): domain Eukaryota; kingdom Metazoa; phylum Chordata; class Amphibia; order Anura; family Rhinophrynidae; genus Rhinophrynus; species Rhinophrynus dorsalis. The sequence goes on from CM074722.1 coordinate 227,309,932, forward strand.
TTTAAACAGTTAGGAAATGATATACAGTCTGTATATAAAACCAGAGGGAAGAACATGCAAAAAATATGCTCCTTATACTTACTGAACTAATTCCTCATTAATCATTGTCCATATAGTTTTATAAGTGTGGGAAACTAATGTGTGTATGTGTCCACAGCACTATTACTTAATTCTTCATATGAGTATGCTGAGCTTGTCCTGTCCTTCTGAATTATGGTCCCTTTACTAGCCTTTCGAGAAACATGTCCAATGCACTGCACTGGATACTGATCTGGCACTCAAAGTGTTACATTTATAATGTTTACTTATTTCTCTGCATGGGAAAGTATATAGATTTTCAAAGATAAATGGCTGTGTTTTGTTTTTTTTTTTTTGTTTTTTTTATTAAAATTCTTACCTGCATTACTGAAAGTCTGTAGAGCCGTTTTCTTGAAAGGTGATACTAAAAAAAATCTGATTATTTCCATGAAAAGGAACATGCATATATTCTTCTCATGTCCAGAGAAGCCAAAATCTCCACTGAGCACAAAGATTCCATTGAATTGAAGAGCCCTCAATGGATCGCAAGATCCCATTAACAAGAAGAAACAACAAAGATGATGGTACTTAAAATCTATGCAATAACCTTCCAAAATACTTCCAAATTCTTAAAATCCACAGATCTGCCATGGAGAGAGTCCATGTATCATGAAAACAATGTAGATATCTTCCAATCACCTGACGTGGACCGGACCGCCACAAGTCACGTGGAGTCAAATTTGTCATTTCTACAGTGGTTATAAAAAGTCTACACACCCCTGTTAAAATGCCAGGTTCTTGTGATGTTAAAGAATGAGACAAAGATAAATCATGTCAGAACTTTTTCCACCTTTAATGTAACCTATAAAGTGAACAATTCAATTACAAAACAAACTGAAATCGTTGAGGGAAAAATAAAAAAAACTCACAATAACCTGGTTGCAGAGGTGTGCACACCCTTAAACTAATACTTTGTTGAAGCACCTTTTGATTTTATTACAGCAATCAGTCTTTTTGGGTAGGAGTTTATTAGCATGGCACATCTTGACGTGGCAATATTTGCCCAATTCTTTGCAAAAGAACTCCAAATCTGTCAGATTGCGAGGACATCTCCTGTGCACAGCCCTCTTCAGATCATCCCACAGATGTTCAATTGGATTAAGGTCTGGGCCCTGTCTGGGCCATTCCAAATGTTAATCTTCTTCTGGTGAAGCCATGCTTTTGTGGATTTGGATGTGTGCTTTGAGTCGTTGTTGTGCTGAAAAGTGAACTTCCTCTTCATCTTCAGCTTTCTAATGGACGCCTGAAGGTTTTGTGCCAAAATTGCCTGTTATTTGGAACTGTTCATAATTCCCTCCACCCTGACTAAGGCCCTGGTTCCAGCTAGGAAAAACAGCCCCAAAGCATGACGCTGCCACCATCATGCTTCACTGTGGGTATGGTGTTCTTTGGGTGATATGCAGTGTTGTTTTTGCGCCAAACATACCTTTTGGAATTATGGCCAAAAAGTTCAACCTTTTTATGGTTTCATCAGACCATAACACATTTTCCCACATGATTTTGGGGGACTTGATATTTGTTATTGCAAACTTCAGCCTGGCTTGGATGTTTTTCCACCCTACCCCATAGCCCATTCATATGAAGAATACAGGAGATTGTTGTCACATGTAGCACACAGCCAGTACTTGCCAGAAATTCCTGCAGTTCATTTAATGTTGCAATAGGCCTCTTGGAAGCCTCCTTGACCAGTTTTCTTCTCGTCTTCTCATCAATTTTGGAGGGACATCCAGTTCTTGGTAATATCTCTGTTGTGACATATTTTCTCCACTTGATGATTGACTGTCTTCACTATGTCCCATGGTATATCTAATGCTTTGGAAATTATTTTGTACCCTTCTCCTGACTGATATATTTCAACAGTGATGCTGATGCTTTGGAAGCTCTCTGAAGAACAAGGCTTTTAATCTGAGATGCAACTAAGCAAATGTCAGGAAAATCCTACTAGAACGGCTGAACTTTATTTGTGATTAATCTGAGTCACTTTAAATTATGGCAAGTGTGTAATGACTTCTATTTAACATGAGACTGAATATGATTGGTTAAATTCTGAACAGTCACATCCCCAGTTATAAGAGGGTGTGCACACCTATGCAACCAGGTTATTGTGAGTTTTTTATTTTTCCCCCTCAACGATTTCAGTTTGTTTTGCAACTGAATTGTTCACGTTATAGGTCACATTAAAGGTGGAAAAAGTTCTGACATGATTTATCTTTGTCTCATTCTTTAACATCACAAGAACCTGGCATTTTAACAGGGGTATGTAGACTTTTTATACCCACTGTATAACCACTAAATGAAAATGGAAGACCTCAATATTAGTTAATATTACTAATCCTAATATGTAATTCTCTTAGATTTTCCTTTAAAACAAAAATATTACATCTAACACGTTAACAGTTTTACACTAATAGCCCTGTGCTATCCCTGTGACATTTCTTAGATATTTAAATGTTGTTTTAATATGACTCTAAGCATTTGAATGTGCCATAAATCTGATTGCATTCCTTCACATTCTACAGAACTGGTGAATCAATCTGTATCCCTTTGGAGGTGCTGCCAGAACCTGTCATTGATATAATGGTGTCATGACATCACCACAATGGTGAATGTCACAAGGGAATTATGATAGATAGACAGACAGCTAGAAGCCAAACAAGCCAATTTTTGGACAAACCAAAATTGCACCATGACAAACAAATATTTCCATTGATTTTAATGGTCTCTTAACCCTTTGAATTCTAGATAGGTTTCCAAGACATTGCTTTTAAAATCATTGGGAATTCTGGGAATTTTATTTGCTCTCTGTGGAGAAGCTGGCTTGCCATTTAATTTCTCCTCTGTCTTTATACATTAGGTCCCTAGTGCATCATCATTTGGGAGTCACACAACTGTGAACTTTGCATACGTTTAGCCACTAATGCACAGTTTAAAGCTCATAGGACCTTCTTCAGAAAGAAAAAGATGAGCAATTCTGTAGAATAACAACTGCACCATATTGGGGGGGGGGTTAGATTAGATTCCCAATTATATAAATGGGGCATTTGCCTCCATGAATGCTAGGATGTTCTCCAATATATTGCTGTGCAATGTGCTGGAAACGTCTCTAGCATTCAAGGGCTTAAATGCCCTACTTGTATTCTACCCTATTGTGCAGTGGGAATTATCTAGAATTGCTACTTTCTTGATTCTACATAAGGCCGAAAATATGGATCACTCCCTATACACTTCCAGGAAACAACTATTTCTGTATCCCTGGCTAAAATATATTTTGGCTTGGCTGCCTCTGGGCCTTTTTACTATAAGCCAAGAATGGCCCCTTCCTTTCAAGTCTGGATAAACCTTGGCAAAATCCAAATGTCTGTGAAGAACCACTGGTGCTATTATTATAGACCGGTTTAGAGAGAAACTATTTGATTTGAAACCGCCTACTAAAAAAGGTATTCACATCAATCAAGAGGATATCAACATTTTCCAGATGTGTGTTTCATACTCCCTAAACTTTTTATTCTATTTACAGAGTGTAAGTGCTCAGTAAACTGAGGGAAAAAAACGCACACTGAAAAACACAAATGACATCTTTCTTTCACTGGACACAAATCAACACAAAAGCCTTAATTACATCCATCATCAGTAGCCTGGATTACAGGGTAAAGCAAAGCAGGTCTCCGCTGCAGCATGCAGCATTCTGTACTGTACACAAGGCTTTATGTAGAGATGCAGGACATACAGACATTGTTGTGCTGACAGCCTGATCATGATCAGGGCTTCAGAATGACTGATTTGTCATATGTGGAAAATACTCTAATTAAATTCTCATTCATTTAACCTTTTCAGTGCCAGAGGGATGTGCAACCACTCCATCATTCAGAGGGGGAATGCATGGAGACCTCTCTTGCATTGAAGGGGTTAAAAGGATCGGGACCTTTTATTTTGAATTGACATATTCTGCAAGTGCAGAAAATACAGTATAAAGGCATACTGCCTATACCTTTTATCTCTCTATCCATAGAGCTATCTATCTATTCATACATCGTCCCCAGTTGTTTTTCACATTATGTCCCTAACAGTGAGCTTTCTGGAATTCTTTTTTTCAGGGAACTCTGAGGTGCACTATAAAAAAAAATGACAGTGAAACAACGTGACACTGTCCCTGCAGCACCAGGAGCTCTGTATGCTATTTTACATTGTATCACTATAGCTGCTTTCACAATCCCTGAAATAAAGTTCACTGGAAGCATAACCAGGGAGCTCAACATCAGGGACATAAGTGTAAGAATATAGGTGAAGAAATATAATAACAAGCAAAAATAAGTATCAAACCCTAAACAATCAATGACACGTCAGGTCCACAACACAATTCAGTCCTTTGAGGATCAAAGGCAGCCCTGACACGTCACACATTAAAGGGATAGTATTGTATTATTTAACAAATATTAATATTGTAGATATTTAAAAAAATTTGTACAATAAGCCATGTCCCATCGCTCAAACATTTATACTTTGAGAGATGGAAGCATGTAAAGTTCCCCCCTCCTGCCCCTTTTATAGACATCAGCGATCTAGCTGACAGAAGCAGATCCTGGTCATGGGATCGTCCTGCGGTTCTTCAGCAGAGCCGAAATAGAAATAAATACTTCATTGGAACAGTCTAAAAAGTGTTTATTTCTATAAACAGTCTAAAAAGTATTTATTTCTATATCACACTATTTCGGATCTGCTGAAGAGCCGCAGGATGGTCCAGGGACCAGAATCTGCTTCTCTTAGCTAGAGGGCAGACTTTTTTGAAACGGCCAGGAGGGGGGAACTTTACATGCATCGATCTCTCAAAGTACAAATGTTTGAGCGATGGGACATAGCTCATTGTACTACTATTTTTAAAGGGGATGTATCACCTTATAAAAAGGTCTTACCATATGCTTTGTTAATAAAGCTGTGTTTTTTTTTTAATTTAACTACTTACAAAGAAATTATATCTTCTGTGCTGTGCACTTCTGCATAATGTGCACAGCACAGCTCTTCTGCACGTCCTATTTCTCCGCCCACCTCCCTCCCAGCTGCCTCAGGGGGCACGTTCAAGCTGCGATTAGCATTATACTGATGTTGCTTACTGGAGCTTGTGTTATGCCGATCAGCATAATGGGACACGCTGATTCTTTGGAAAAGCTCTTCTACACTTGAAGAGGCAATATCTATATATCTATATTAGTTAAATTAAAAAAAAAAAAACCAAACAAACAAAAAAAAAAAAAAACAGCTTTCCTAGTATAACTTATTAACAAAGCATATGGTAACACATTTTTATAAGGTGATACCTCACTTTTAATGACTACAATATTAATATGTGTTAAATAAAAGCAATACTATCCCTTTAATGATCGTAGCATGCTGTGATTGTGGCAGAGAGGCAGTAACTGACTGCTCCAGTACTGGAACAGTCAGTTCACACTGTTCTCTGGTGGTTCCGCACATGTGATTGCTGCTACAGTGATCACATGGGAAAGTGAAGCCACATGACAAAGGCAATGCAAGTAAACATTGCCTTTGTCACTGTTCTCTGCCTCTTTCCTCCGCACTGTGATTGTGAGGAAGAAAGAAAAGAATCAGAGAACGGCGCTCCTAACACGGCAGATGGCCAAAAAGGGGACACTTATCTTATTTGGTGGTGCTGGGGGCAGGACTGGTGGGTCGAGTGGTTTGGCTACTTCATGACCTACTGACGCCTATTTGTGTAGCTGAATAAATGCTTTAGAGCAAGACCAAAGTATTTATTTACATGGACTAATTTCCAAACATATATATATAGAAGATTAAACAAACATTAATGAGAGTTTTATTGCTGTGGAGCAATGTGACACACGTATACACACCACACAGTCTGATTTCCTAGAAAGAGGGACAACAGGGTGGGAAAGAGGGATTTTGTCTGAGGGACAGTACCCCCTTAAAAGGTACACTTGGGAGGTATGAACTAATGTTCATACTTTGTATTCAGTTCCTGTCACAAAATGCACTAAATGAACACAAAGGAAAACCTATACATACATTTTTTTTTCCACTTTTTTATATTATCAAACTAAATGATGTGTTATACATATAAATATGACATCAAAAGAAAGCCCTACATATCCTTAAAATTGTATGGGAGCCTGCTCTGTCAGTGCCTTTTGGAGCCGAACGGCTCCTAGCAACACCTCCTAGAGCAGACAGACGCGCAGACCTCACTATGGAAAGATTTCTGCACTGTTTCCTATCTGTCAGTCCAGGAACAGTGTATAATTTTCAAACACCAGGTAATATTTCTGGCGACTAGTGCTAGTGAGCAGCTAGTCACCAGATGGGAATTTATTTGGGCCACATTTTATCAGGGGTGGTAGTTCCGCTTTAAGGAGCGATGTACTTGATATCCCTCTATGGGGCTCTATGGGTTATATTAATTGAATGCGCAATGTTTGTTAATTTACTTCATAGCAAAGAAAACCCCACCCACTCCATGTCTTGTTTCACCCACTCCCTGTCACACCCATTTTTAGCAAAAAACATGTCTTTCCTCTTCCCACCAAGATTAACCCTACCCACATTATGAAATATATGATCCGACTTCTCTCAATTATACAAATACCCTATATGAATAGGTATACCATGCATTGCAGAAAATACTAGAATTTAAAAACAAAAAATGTACCCACAAAAGTATACATGCTAGAAAAGTACTCAACATTCCAGTTTCAGTGAAGGGACATCTGAATTATTACTTAAGAACTAGAATGCCATGAACGCTAAAGAAGATGGCATTATATACATACATGAGAACTCTCTGGATCTGCCCCTGTGAATCCAGTTTTTGCAGCTGATTACCGAGTCTCCAGGGACAGAGGCTGATTTTCTGGTGGTGGAGCGTTTCATAAGAAACTCTGCCCAATTCTGCTCCTTCTCACCCTGTTCCTCCCATTGCCTGCCCTCTTCCCCACCCAGTTCTTCCCACTTCTGATGATGTCATTTAAGCCCCACCCCCACTTAAACATAAGATCCATCCCTTTTTAGCAAGACTCACATCATTTATATCTCCCAGCGGCACCACGGAAGTCCCCTCCGGGGACTCCAGAAGACAAAGTTCCTAGGTATTATTACATAGCAACACAAAAACATTTTTAGGATTTATTTTTCACTAATTCAATAAATAAATAAAGACTTTGAAAGTCATGGAAACCACTGCCAAAATGTGATGACCAAAGAAGAAGAATAATAATAAAGGGAAAAAAAAAAAAAAAAAAAAAAAGAATGATGTTGAAACTATTTCATTCTTGGTTTTCCCTTCCAGGCCTTAAAGTGGAACTACCACATCCACTAAAGTCACCCTGCAATACTAATGCAGGTGGCGGCTAGCTTTGTAATCATTATTTTACCTCTCAAAAGTGCCCACAAATAAAGTTATCCTTAAGCTTCCGAGACTGGAGGCCAGGCAGCACCACAGACATCTTGAATGCACGCCTGCGCTGTGACGGTGCAGGAGCACAGGCTGCAGTAACCTGGCCGTCAGTTTCGGAAACTTAAGGATAACTTTATTTGTGGGCACTTTTGAGAGGTAAAATAATGATTACAAAGCTAGTCACCACCTGTATTAGCATTGCAGGATGACTTTAGTGGAGGTGGTAGTTCGCTTTAAATGTTGGGTTTTCATTGAAAAGCATTGCAGGCTTCTTCTCAGATTATCAGGCTTCGCCTCCGATTATCAGACTTGCTTTGACTACCAAGCAAAGACGTGAACCCTTCTCTATTTCATTGATTTTCCAAATAGAAATATCTCTCAAAGCCAAACCATTTAATTAACAGTTTGAGTGCAACGCTATGTACTGGATACCTAACTGGCACTCATAGGGTTAATCTACCCTTCCATCCTTACACCCTTAACACCACCCAATCCCCTCCAGGAAACCTTAGGAACTAATTTTACAAGTGGAGAGAGGCAAATGTCCAAACTGTTGGAGACATTATAGATGACAGTTCTTTTGCCACTTTTGACGCACTTACAAGCAAATTTTAATGTCATCATCCAACTTTTTATCCTGTTTTTAAATATAGCACTTACTCCATTCGTTCTCCCCAACTAACTTTTCCAGCACTTTCACACTTTGAAAGGTTGTATGTAAACCCAGACTAGTAGAACTTTATGCTCTTCTAATATCATGTATTGCGCTTTCAAATATACCTATATGTTAGCTTGGGAAAGGGATCTGAGTCTGGAGATTCCTAATAATATATGATCATTGATTTGGTCCAGTGCAACTAAAACCAAAGATAATATATTAATTCTTATATGTTAGGCTCCACACCACACCCAATCTTTCTTGGAGGGGGATGTGGAGTGTTCTAACTTCATGTTTGGTGGTCATGCTCTCTCATACAACTTTTGTGGTTCTTCTTATTAAATAAATCCCCAGGATCAATAGACCCAAAATCTTACTATTAGGTGCCCCTCCTGATCAGGCTTGCAAGCTACTAGTCAAGTTTATTTCTCATATTCTCACTGCTGTTCAAAGCCTCATAGCTAAATTCTAGAAATCAAAGTTAATACCATCACTAGCCCTTATTTTGACATGAGTCTCTCACACATTGATTTTACAGAGAGGTTAACTGCTATTATTCATGATTCTCTACTAAAATACAATGAAGTAGTTCCAGACAGGCTAATCCATAGCTTGCATATTTCCCCTTCCTTGTTCTACAAAACAAATGTTATGCTCTTCTCCACTAATCCCACTCTACTCCCATCTCCCCTCCTCCTTTTTTTTTTTTTTTTGCAAGTGTGTGTCTGATTGTAGGAAGATTGTTTCCTCATGGCATTTTCTGTATGGTTGACACTATTAATTAGATATTGTTTTACTAGTTGAAGAGCCCGTTACACGGGCCACAGTGCCACTGGCAGCCGGTCGCAGGGCAGTCATGCGAAGTAGAGACTGCCCGCGCCGAGGCTGATACAGAGCTGGACAGTCTCTACTGCGCATGACTGCAGCACGCGCATCAGTCTCTACAGTGCATGACTTGCGTCGTTACCCACGTTTTAGCAATTTATTATATAGGATAGTTCTTGACATGCTTTACTACAGTTTAATGAGTTTACATATGCTTTTATTTAGCTTAAGACCGCAAAAATTCAATAAAAGTTTATTAAAAAAAAACAACTCACCTACTAGCATAGCAGACTTCAAACAGGGTGCTGCTGCACTTTGATGAGCCATGGGTACTAGATTAGAGTTGCACTGTCTTCCTTTGAAGGCTTTGATTGAATTGGGAATTTTGAAGTTCAAATATAAATATATAAAAAATATAATCCTTAAATAACAAACAAATTGCAGAATAAAATGATAAGGGAATTAAGAAAAAAAAATGATTTCATCAACTATTAAGTGTAAAAAACTGTGCCTGTGTAATATCTCCAGCCGGGTACCAGGACTACAAAAAATGCGTGCAAAAAAGACGTATCATTCTGTTTCTAGTAGGAGTAATATAATCTATTGGCCAAATAAGTATTGTAGCAAAAACTGATATATTAATTGGAACAGAGTAAAAGTTGCAACACAAAGGAGAAGTTTTATGCATAGAGGAGACGCAATGTATCATAAGAAAACTCACAGCCCTTCCATTTCTCCTTTATGGCTCTGACAAATTAATCACCCCTTAGAATCTGACACATTTCACTGGCATCTATTGTCTCCATATTTCCTTTTGGCACTTGTATATCCATTTCTTGTGTCCATAGCCAGATAGGGTCGGATGTATTTTTCAGTTCCTCAGCCTTCTAATATACTTAGTAATCATCCACCACTGTGTTATATAGTCTCCATCCAGTGAGTTTTAAGGTGAATCTCCCCTCTTCTTCAGGGATAAAAATATATAATACTAGGTTTCTAATATATATATTTGGAGTGTATGCATCTAAGAAATAATTTTTACATGTACATAAGAGTACATTATAGTTAAAAAGTATGAAACCTATTTACTTTAAAATAATGCTGTTCCTTTAAGTATTTCATTAACAATTTGTTTAGATCCAGAAGATTGTTCAATTCAAGCACATTTTGTAGTACAGTAAAACACATGGTGAAATATTCCTGGGATTAACTTGAATAATACTCAGCTAATTATGTTTTCACAAGGTTCTAAGGTTGGTTTGGTTTCATTTTATGTTCACAGTAATGCCACTATACATTGCATCAGCACTTTTGTCATGGGCTAATGAAAAAATAAAAAGCTAAAAAATCACAGTTGTAGGGTTGTGACGACATGCACACACATTTAGGTTTCACACTGAGCTAATCATATTGATACATTCCACATCCTATTCTCTTTTCCTGTCTGACAATCAGTGAAGCCAGGAGTCAAGATGGCAAAAGAGGGCCATTTTTGTTTACTTTTGTTATATGGTACTTGATTCTATGAATATTGGGATTTTCTCTTAATATATATAGGAAAAAAATCTCTGGGACACATTAGACTACCTACATAAATATTGTAAATTCTTGAAAGACAAAATACCTTGAATGCTAAAGTAAAGAGACCAAAGCTAGAGAGATTTGCCAAAGTCATGGTCGAAAGAAAGTTCAGTTCACCACGGAAAGACTGATTGAACATTTCCACCCACACACAGTTCAAAGCTCATCCAGGTTTCATGTCTTACATGTCTTCATGTTATTAGAGGAGTATGCCTGAAACTCTATGGTCCTGGAAATCTTAGGGTAATTAACTACGTCATACAGATTGATCTAATTTCCCCATATGTAAAATGAGCGTTTTGTTTGGTTTCGTTTGGTCATATAAAAGGAAAATGAAATGAAGTGTGATGGCAAGAAACTTTAGGCAAAGGAACCAACTGCATAGTTGAGCACTGAGCTGTTATTCCTTTTTGAAGGAATCGAGTTAAAGCTTTCAGTACACTTTGCTGTTACTTGTGATGTGATCCTAAGATCAACACAGGTTAACCTTCTTTTCACTGCAAATGATTTGTTTGTGCTGAGCACAGACTAGGGCTCCTGGTTCTTTATAATAAAATAAAAATCTTTTTGCTGCGGATTACTTTTTTCAGATGAACCAATCTTTGTCCCTTTAAGGACAGTATCCTTTTAAAATGTTGCACGCATAACAGCGTGTGACATGAAGGCGCAGTAACCATGTCACTGGCTTGAAAAGCGATACATCAGAATCTTGCCGCATTAAAAGGGCGAGATTCTTATGCCGCAGCCTAAAATGTCACCTCCTTAAACTGTAATCATTTGTGTGCCTCCAACCTCCTTACATGGATAACCTATGTCATCTCTCCCCTGCCTATCATCGCTTCCCAGCAGCTTCTATCAACAAAGTTTAATGCAGTTTGTGATTTTGTTGGTGGAAGCTGCTGGGAAGTGATAGCAGGCACAGGTGAGATGTGTTATCTGTGCATGGAGGTCAGAGGCACACAAATCATTAAATTTTAAGGTATGCAGGCAGTGTGGGCAGTGGATGGAGGAGACATTTTAGGCTGCGGCATAAGAATCTCGCCTTTTTGATTTGGGAGAGATTCTGATGTGGCACTTTACATGCCGGCGACCTGGTTATTGCACCTTCATGTTGCACGCTCTCACGTGTGCAACATTTTAAAAGTGAACCTTTACGGACTAGGGGGGCGGGGGGAGTGCAATGCATAGTTTTGTTATGCAGGGCACACTCCTCTGACCTTTAATGAGTTAATGTGATGAGTAAAACTACCCACAAACTCCACATGCAGCAAGCTTTATGGTTTAAGAGATATTCACAAGCAAAGTTTCCCCCTCCCGCCCTTTTTTCCTAGTGTAAGCCATCTCTTCTCAGATGTGAATCTGGTTGTAAGACCAGACAGATAACAGCAGGGGACAGTCTTCTTTGTATGAAAACAATGAAAGCCCTTCCCCCCTTGACACGTTTTTCAGCTTTTTCCCTTATCTTAATTGAAGATTGTCCCTCTCTGCAGTCTACCTGGGCACCTCCCTTCTGATCTGGCTGAACAGGGATGGGACAGCAGCATCCATTCTTTTGGGAACCACAAACAGACTGGAGTAAAACCTGGTGAAGCATTCCTGAGCTGGCATAGGGATCAGCATCTATTTTTCCAACAGGGAGGATACTGCATCTATAAAAAGATGGTCCTGAACCAGATCCAGAGGAACTCTGAACAAAAAGAAAGGGTGCGCTGGAAGGCATTTGAGATCTATGTGGTGCCCTTCCGAAATAACAGAACAAACCCACTGGTCTGTCACAGAAGACTCCCTCGTTAAGATGGACCAGGACTCGGCAAGTCATGCAGAAGTGGGCTTGTCAGCCTTAAGTTTCTGAGTAGACTTGTTCTGCCAAGTCTGTTTCAGCTGAGGGATGGGACAGGCCTAAGAAGTTCTGAGGAGGCTGAACCCTAGACACCCTGAACTGGAGGGGGTAGTGAAAACCATGTGTCTTCTTGGGGAAAAAACAAACATGTTTAGGTGCAATCTGAGGAAAGAGTGCTTTTGCCTCCAGTAGTATCACTAATGACCTTGTGGAGGTCAGATCCAAAAAAAATTACTTTCTGACAAAAGGAAGGGACACCAAAGACTTTTTGGAAGATGTGTCAGCCTACCAAATCCTGAGCAGCAAGGTGTGACGCATGACTACTGAAAAGGCCTTTCCAGAAAACCTAGCTGCATAAAAGGCCACCTTGGTAAGGTATGATTGGCCCCCATAATATTGGCTAGCATGACTAGCAGTTCATATCTAGGAACATCCCCCTTGGGAACCAAGCTGTAGAGAAAATGGGTTGCAGGGCAGTCCCAGTGTCCGTAAAATTTGCCTTCAAGAAGGAATCTAGTCACTTATCAGCCTGATCCTTAAGGACTCCATCATCTGCCAAAAACAGCATGGTGTTTTCAGCAAGAAAAGAGATGTGGTGAACAGCAGCAGGTGGGGTAGCCCACTGGGACAAGGCCTCAGATTAGAAATTATAAAGGTTGTAAATATGTTTATTAGGATGAGTCTCCTATCAGGGGTCTTCCACTCTACCAGTATAACCTGGTCCAGAGAATGATGGGGAGGAAAAATGGGTGATTCTTTCTAGTGTCTCTGGAAGACATCTTGTGAGGAAAACCCTGCAAGTTCTCTAAAAGAGCTCTGATAAGAACCTCAGTTGAGGGACTAGGGTCATCCTCATAGGCATTGCCAAAATACAAGGAAGGACTCCATATCCTCCCCATCAGTGTCAAACTCCTCCACAGAGGATTCTCCAACCAATTGAGATTGACCCCTAAAGACAAGATCAACATGTCCTCAGCAGAAAGCCCAGGAAACATGGGATTCTGAGTAGTGTCATTTCCCATTGCACACACTAAGCAAACAGAGGTTCTCCAGCTGTTTCAAAACTGCAAAATAAAGTCCCTATACTGACAGTGCAATAGTGCATGGCCAATGGGTTATTTAGCCAACTCTGACCCTTGAAGGTGAAATGGGTGTCCCTGTAAAGATTCTCCATGAATTCCTACTTAACAAAAATGGCCGTGTACCAAAAACAAAAAAAAACTAAAAGAAAATAGAAATAAAGCTAACTATTATACAAATATATAGCAAATTACTATAAAATTATAACAAAGTAATGCTAATGGTATAGAAAAGAAGAGGAAGTCTGTAGACAAAGAATAAAGTGTCATGCAGTATCATGCAGAAAGGGTAAAAAAAACCATAGAACTAAAAGCATCCATCTTTGCAAGCAAAGAAACCATGAGAAAACACATGAAATATGAAGGATTCAGTGCTAAACAGGCAATATCACCACTTTATAGTGGGTGACAGAAAAGAACAGGGACATAGCAGTAAAGACCACAGCATTCAGAGTCAACTTACCAGTCTTATGTCTTCAGAAGGATGTATAGACTTGCAACCTCCACAGGGAAATGGTCCAGAAATACACCTGTGAACTGAGCAATCCAACTCCAGGGAAGCCAGTTAATGGGAGCCAACCCAATATGTTATTACAGAGCACCATATATAAGCAAAATATAAAAGAAGTTTACAATCTAAGAAGAATGCCAACTTGGTCCTCAACTTGAGGAAAGTCACTTGAAGCTGGGGATGGGGCTAAATCTGGAGGATAAGAAGGGAGTCTCTGTCTCAAAAGTAGATGAGAGTTGGTACCGTGTTAGCCGTAGAAATACAGGATGCAAAATTTTTTTGTAAAATTGATACCTAACTAAACAGATTTAAAATGCAAGCTTTCAAGACTTCTTAGGTCTCTTCCTCAGGCATGTTATACAGATAAATATGAAAACTTCTCTCTTAAATACAAGTACACATTACATTGTTTATAATGGAAATCAGATAAGAACGTTAGTCCAGATACCAATTCCTTGATCAGTCAATGGTAGAGGATGTGATTTAAATAGCATTCTTCCTCTGGGTCCAGGTATTTATGATTCGTAAAAGTTAATTCACCATTAAGTACTGTGACAGAAACTCCCTGTCCCTGTTCATGCCATAGGTCAAAGAGTCAAATTGTAACATTAATTTTACCTCCCATAATTTTCTGTCCCTCTGATTGCGAAATTGTCCCATTAGTACAGTCAATTTAATATCCCTGATACTGTGCCCACTTTGGCAAAAATGTTCTCCCACTGGTGTCTCTGTCTTTTTGTTGTTAATGCTGGATCTGTGGGAATTAAACCTCTTATGTAATTTCTGTCCCGTTTCCCCCACATAAAGAGCTGTAGGGCATTTTGCACACATGATAAGGTATATTACATTGGATGATTTGCAGGTGAAATTACCATTGATCTTATGGTGTAACTGGGTGTTTGGTATGGGTATCTTGTCTGTGGTATAAATGTGTGCACAGGTTTTACACCTACTTTGTAGGCAGGGTAATGTGCCATTTTTTGTGTTTTTGTTCAGGGCACTCCTTACCATCAGTTGCTTTAAATTGGGAGGCTGTCTGAAGGACAGTAAGGGAGGCTGTGGAAATATGTTCTTAAGTCTTTCATCTGTTGTAAGGTCGCTTGAAGTTCTCTTGATATTTTGCGCAGAGCTTCAACCTGGGGGTGGTAAGTGACAACAAGTGGCACACGGTTTCCCTTATGCTGTTCTTTGTAGCTCAACAGATCTTTTCTTGGTATGTGAGTAGCTTTCTGTATCTGACTGTCAATAATCCTTGCACTGTAACCCTGTCTTATAAAGTCTCCTCTGAGTTTCTGGAGGTGCTTGTCACGGTCCGTCATGTCAGAACAGATGCGATTATATCTGATGGCCTGGCTGTATATGATGGAGTTCTTTGTGTGTTTTGAGTGAAAGCTATCATTCCTCAGGTAGGTTGGTCTGTCTGTTGGTTTACGGTACAAGGATGTGTGGATGGAGTTGTTCTGAATACTGATAGTCGTGTCTAGGAAGTTAATGTTTGTGCGTGTGTGACTGTGTGTTAGATTGATACTGGGGTGGAATGCATTGTAATTTTTGTGGAATTTGAGAAGTTCCTCTTCACTGGCTGTCCAGATGATAAGAACATCATCTATGTAGCGGAGATAGACCAGGGGTTTTGTCTGGCAGGTGGACAGGAAGTCCTCTTCTAACTTTGCCATGAACAAGTTGGCATATTGTGGTGCCATTCGGGTACCAATTGCAGTCCCCATTTTCTGGAGGTAGAGGTCCTGTCCAAATTTGAAGTAGTTGTGGGTGAGTATAAAGTGTATGAGTTTTGGTTCCGTGGCTCGGTTATTTCTTTCTAGATATTCTTGGCATGCTGCTATGCCATCTGTGTGTGGAATGTTGGTATAAAGGGATTCTACATCCATAGTGGCAAGGATGGTGCTCTCTGGAATGGGGCCCAAGTCTGCTAGTTTGTTCAAGAGATCCGTGGTGTCTTGAAGGAAGCTGGGTGTTCGTTTTACCAGGGGTTTCAGGGTATTTTCTACCCAGCCAGAGATATTTTCTGTGAGTGTGCCAATTCCTGAAATGATGGGTCTTCCCGGGTTTCCTTCTTTGTGTATTTTTGGTAACATGTAGAAAGAGCCCGCTTTTGGATCTGTTGGTATTAGGGTCCTTATCTGTTCTCCAATGTTGGAGGGCAGTTCTTTTATGATCATGTTGAGTTGTTTTGTATATTTTTTTGTGGGATCCTCTTGTAGTTTCATATAGTATCTTTCATCAGAGAGTTGCCTATTTGCTTCTTGAATGTAGTCTGCAGTATTCATAATAACAGCTCCCCCCTTGTCCGCAGGCTTAATAATAATGTCCTGGTTATTCTTTAGTGACCGTATGGCTTTCTGTTCCTTGTGGGTTAGGTTGGGTGTTGGTTCACACTGTTTCTCCAGTATGTCTGTAGTTACTCTGTTTCTGAAGATACCTATGTATCTGTCCAGTGTAGGGTTACTACCTGGTTTTGGAGTCCAGGTGGATCTTTTTGTGGGTGCATTGATATTGTGATGTTGCTCTGTGGTGTTGGCATCATCGTTATCCATTTTGTCATGGAAGAATTCCTTGAGTCTGAGTTTTCTGAAAAATTCCTCCATGTCCCTACAGAGTGTTACCTTGTTCTCAGGTTTAATCGGACAGAATGACAGGCCTTTTGAAAGCACAGCTACTTCCTCTCTGCTTGGCTTGTGTGTGGAAAGGTTCACAATGCAGTTCTGTTCTGGTTGATTTACAGATTCTGCCGCGAAACCTGCTTTGTATCTCAGTCTCTGTAGTTTCTTGCTCTTGTTGTTGATGAGTAGTGTTTGTAGTTTTCTGTAGTATTGTTGAAGGGCCTGTTGTATGTCCTAAGTGTCTGGTCCAAGCTGTTCCTTGAGAGTTGATATTTCTGCTTGTGTCTTTGATTTCCTATTGTAGCAGATCCCAATAAGGTTGTTGCGTAGCCTCTGGGAAGTCCTGGTACATAGTTGCTGTGCAAACCTGCTGTTATATGTGTCCAGGGTAGGATTTTTCAGCATGAGGCCTTTAGGTATTAAATTTTCCTTTTTGCATGTAGACAGGAAGAAGATGTCACTATCCAGTTGTGCAAGTTTCTTTAGGAGGTTTTTCATATTCATTTGTGTGCGGTACATTGGGGTATCTTCCATGTTAATAATAGATGAGAGGTGGTACCGTGTTAGCCGTAGAAATACAGGATGCAAAGTTTTTTTGTAAAGTTGATACCTTTATTGGCTAACTAAACAGATTTAAAATGCAAACTTTCAAGACTTCTTAGGTCTCTTCCTCAGGCATGTTATACAGATAAATATGAAAACTTCTCTCTTAAATACAAGTACACATTACATCTGTCTCAAAAGGTCCTTCCTTTTTTGAAGTGCCCCGACCTTTGGAGGAGGGCAGCTTTACCCCATTGTTTCTGGGTTCCATTTAGGACGTAAGCGAAAACCAATTTTTTGCATTATCTCCTCCCAGGAATTTTCCTGTTGGGACTTCCGTAGCCATTCTTCTGGATTTAGCAGTCCAGGAGTCTGGTCTCAGGCTAATTGGTCGGTCCTCATTCTACCCTCTACCCTGTGAGGCCATATCCTTTCTGGTGCACCAGGGTCACAAATAGCCAAGGCAAGTTCAACAGATGACTTTTGAAGAATGGTCATCTTGTCCTTAATTGCTTGACTCAATCCTTAATAAGTGCAGGTCCCTTTTATTAGAAAACAACCCCATAAATAGATAAAATGGCCACTGCTGAATGCTAATTTACTCACTCAGTATTCTCTGAATATTGAATATCACTCTGGTCATTAAAGGGTTAAGTAGGGCCATGGACACTCCCTGCTTCAGTTTGGAAAAACTGCCATCACGGGCATCAAAACAAAAGAGATGTGACAAGTGACACTGAGAATGAATAATGGTCTGTAGCTAAATCTTGGGGATGATGCCCCCTTAGGTGCTGCTCAGTCACATTTTTAACTCTTATGTGCCATTGCAGAGAAACAGAAAAAGCACGGATGTACATTTTGGCTTTTAGTGGGCCTTGTGGATGAGATGCAGCTGATTTCGTCTAGGCACAAGGAGAGCAAGGACCCATGCCAGGGATACCCTTCCACTCGGGGAGAATCAAAAACAAAAGGAGCGACAAGCTCACGCTGAGAACTGTAATTATGTAATTAATAAGATTTTTTGTTTGATTACACCTACGGCTTTCCAAGGAAAAGAAATCTGTGGATCTCAAATTCTTTGTTTTGGACGACACTTATCAGCATGAAAATTGTTTGAAATACTTAAAGGGAAATCCGGCGCAATCATTGGACAATGAAGAAAACGTATATCCCTCTTCATTTATCTCTGCTTTAACAGATGATACCGGAAAGGAATGAAATGAAAATAAAACACAGTAGGTTAAAAGATGAGGGACTTTAAAAACAGACATCGCCAGATTAACGTCATGCACAAAGAAGAAACAAGAATATAATCCAAAGTAATGCAATAAAGATTAAAACAAAACATTAAATAGTGATGAGGCTTAAAACGTCATGGTAAGAGTAGAGAATCGCATCGGACAAAATGTCATTCAATTCCATTTCAATCCGTTTCATTTAATTATAATATGTAATTTTACAAGCCCTAATCTAACAAATGTAATCATTAATATTTGGCACTGTTGAGTCAATATAAAATCCCTACACAGTTTTATTTACAGATGCAAAAATATGAGATGATAGTCAAAGCAATCTATTTAAGACTAGTCACTCCTTAAATAACCATCAATTTCATACCTAACATGGGGAAACTCAAGCTTCCCAACCTACAGTACGGGATATGTACATATTTATATATACATTAAAGGAACTGTTGCCCTTTATTTTTAGTTTACATATTCTGCCAGTACATAATTTGTAATCCAAATTGCCTATAATTTCTATTATTCTCATACCTGGGAACTTTCAGTTGTTGTCTCCCTGGAGGGGAGTCCTCTGGTGTGGTAGGGGGTGAAAAAAATTATGTGAATCTCATCAAAAATGGGCGGGGCTTGATTGAGTTGGTGGGCAGGGTGTTTAAAAATGTGACAGATTTTAAAAGAAGGCTGGGGAAGGAAGAACACAGGGGGAAAGAGTGGAAGTGGGCAGAGTTCCAATAGCGAGTTCCCACATCCGGAGGAATCAGCCTCTGCCCCGGAGACCTGGTAAACCAGTGCCAAATCCAGAGTCTCTAGGGCAAATCCGGAGAGTTCCCAGGTATGATTATTCTTTTTTCCCCTATTCCCCTAATATTCCCCTATTTTTTACATTTGCATATCCCTGATCGATGCTCTGCTCACCAGAAAACTCTGGAAAGAGAGATCCAGTGAGCTTATGGTCAGAAACAACAAAGTGTTTAAGTGAAAAATAAAAACTACATGCAGTTTGATTGTATACATTGTGTACTTGTAGAACATGTAAAGTCAAAAAATGGGTTATTATTCCTTTAAGACGATACTTACACTCTTTCTTCTGACAAGCAAATTTCAGTCTTGATGCCAACTTAACGCTTCGAGTGTCACAGGGAAACGCAAAGCGTTGCTTTGCAGTGTGTTGTATACCTCTTTGGCACTCAAAGAGTTAAGGGCAGTTTTGAGACTGATGTCCTTAGACAAACTGGAGCAGTTCCGGGGTAAACCAGCTGCACCATTGGGGATGTAAAAATACCCCAGGTTCCCACTGATTTAAATGGGGATTTAGCCACTTGAATGCTATAAAGTCCCCAATGTATATGTTTGTAATGTGATGGAGGCATCCCAAGCATTCAAGTGGCTAAAAGACCCATTTAAATCAATTAATACTTTTATTTATCCAGTATAGTCAGTTTACTCAAGAATTATTCAATTTTTCTTAGTACACAAGTCTCCTAGTCATTTTCTCTCCATAACTGGGATTCAGTGTACTTTGTAGCAAATAACTCACAAGAGTGATAGCTTTTATTGGCTAACTGAGGACATGGAAAGTGCAAGCTTTCAGGACACTAAGGCCCCTTCTTCAGGCACGGGTTAACAAATCTGGACTAGCACTGCATTTATATATACAGAGTATGACATACATTTGGGACACATTATATGAGCATACAGTGGAGGGACAAGTAACTTACTAAACACATACCTTCCAAGTGTCCCTCTTTAGGAGGGACAGTCCCTCTTTTAGACTGAAATCCCACTGTCCCACTTTCCCACCCTGATGTCCCTCTTTTTAGGAGACCAGATTGGGTGGTGTGTATATAAGTGTATCAAACTGCTCTACTGCAATAAAACTCAAATTAATGTTTGTTTAAATGTCAGTATGTGTGTTTATAAATTAGCCTGTGTAAATAAAATATTTTGGTCTTGTTATAAATCATTTATTAGGTTACACAAAGAGGTGTCAATAGGTCGTGAAATACCCTAAAAATTCTTGGTAATGCCCCGCCCACCAGTCACGCCCCCAGCAACACCCCCTAAAACACAAGTGTCCCTCTTTGGCAATTTGAAATGTTGGGAGGTATGCAAACATATGGTGTGCATAGATAGAAATGATATGCATAGGGCTAATCAAAGTCCGGTAAATTTAAATGCAGACCCAACCCCTCTTTCAGTGGAACCAGAAGCAGAGTGGAAGAGGGGACACATAACAGACATAAGAACCAGAAACAAGACTCTCTAGTGGCTATGCTGAAGAAAGAAGGACCCACTGCCACAAAGTCTGCAGTTCAAGTCCAGGCAGAGACATGATGGCAGTGATGTGAAAATCTTATGTGGGTGGTAAAACTCTACTTTCTAAAACTGTATTTATTTATTTACTTACTTTTTCTTCATATTTGTAATGGTTATGACCATTTTAGTATTTTAGTGCAGGCAGGTAATTTAAAAAAGGTGTAGGTTAGTGCTCCTGGCACCCCATACAGTAGTTCAACCCATATTTTTCTCAGGCTGGTAGCAGTTACTAAATACAGTAGGAGAAACCACTGGGTTCAGACATTTTAGATTCTTTAAAGTAGTCCAAAAATCAAGATGTTTTTCCTGTAGCGCCAATAACTTAGCACATAAGCCTAGAGCAGTGATTCCCAACCAGGGTGCAGTGGCACTTTGGTGTGCCATGGACATCATCTTAGGGTGCCCCATGTTTTCTAAGAAGACTATCAAAAATGGACTTTTAAATAAAGATTTATAGAAATTGTTATGCACAATATGTTTAGTTTTGTTATTATGATTATAAGACCTGATAATAATGGTATATTTATGTATTGTACCCTTCTTATGCCCTTGATAAAGTACATTAAATATGTCAGGGGTGCCCCGAATGTTCTAGATTACGTGTTAGGGGTGTCCCGAACAAAAAAAGATTGAGAACCACTGACCTAGAGGCAGAAAGGCAAATAACCTGTCATTTGCTGAGGGTAAATGTCTGCTTACTTAACCCCTTAACCCTTTGCAATGCATTGCGCACCACTCTGGCACTCAAAGGGTTAAGGACCCTTGACAGTGCTGGCACTTCACGGGTTCGCGAGTGTGCCCGGACTGGCATGGATTTCAGGGATCCCCGCGCGGCTGCATGCCATTCGGACAGCCCTGCATCAGATCCACAAATAAAAAAAATGGTCAGTGGTCCTTAAGTGCCAGCTGCTTGCGCACACTGCTGGTCCTTTAGGGGTTAAAAAAAAATGTTATGACTTGGATACCTTTCCTTCATATTTCTAACAGTAATGAGCAATTTTGTGCAGGAAGCATTTCATAACGCAATGGAGATCTCTCTCACATTCAAGGGCTTAAAAAGCTCCATTCACACCAATCTGGGGAATTTTTATATGTCTCATATGATGCAGTTGGTTTACCTCAGAACTGC
Organism: Rhinophrynus dorsalis; assembly: GCA_037306005.1. Taxonomy (NCBI): domain Eukaryota; kingdom Metazoa; phylum Chordata; class Amphibia; order Anura; family Rhinophrynidae; genus Rhinophrynus; species Rhinophrynus dorsalis. The sequence continues at coordinate 227,331,783 of CM074722.1, forward strand.
TCTGCTTCACATTCATACATAAGGACTAGGGGCTGTTAGTGTTATGATATTAGAACTGCTCCTTTGCCTAGATTTATTCAAAGTACAGTGTCTAAAGTGCCACACCGTGCCAGTAATAAAGGTTAATCTCTCAAAAACTATTTTCAGTACAAAAAAATGTCTTATATACCGTGAAATCTCAGGTATAATATGCACCTGTGTATAATACGCAGGTGTATATTATGCCCATGAAAAAAATGTCTTATATACCGTGAAATCTCAGGTATAATATGCACCTGTGTATAATACGCACACTTGTTTTCCCCCTCTTGTTTTAGAGCTTCCAGCTCCCTCCCTCCCTCTCCCAGCGTGATCCGGTGATAGTAAAATTTACTTCTTGAGGCTGAATTCAATATTGTTATGGAGTATCTGAAAAAGATCCCTCTCTCCCATCTTCCCTGCGGACTGCACGCTTGCATCTCCCGCCCACTTCCTTCAATCAGCTTTTAGGACCTTGAGATCCTCACAGAGCAATACCATAGGAGGAAGGTCCTGAAAACCGATTGAAGGAAGCAGGCGGCACGCAGGGAAGATGGGAGAGAGGGATCTTTTTCAGATACACCATAACAATATTGAAGTGCAGCCTCAAGAGGAAAGTTTTACTTTGTCACCGGATCGCGCTGAGAGGGGAGGGAGGGAGCTGGAAGCTCTAACATTTTTTTTTTATTTTTTTTTTTAATTCTAAAAAAGCTCTCGGGAATAATACGCACCCCCACTTCACATAAGGTGAAGAGGGGTAAAATTGCACGTATTATACCCAAGATTTTAAAGTAGCACAGATATATTTTTGACCATGTTTAAAATGAACCAACCTTATTGTATGGTGATACGTTCCCCCCAAAAAAATAATAAAACAACAAGATTTTTGGTCAAAGTGGAGCAACTCTGGGGCAAACCAACTGTACAATAGCGAACAATTCAATTTCCACAAACTTCCACTGATTTAAATGGGCCTTTTTACCTTCTGAATGCTATAGAGGACTGCAACACATTGATCAACTTTGCCTTTATACACAGGGCACTTTGGCCCATATTTATGAATTATTCTGGCGCAATCCAAGTGCACCATAGGGGACAAAATAAAAATTCCTAAATTTCCATGCACAAAAATAGATCTTTCTAACCCTTTGAATGCCAGAGAGGTCTCCAATGCATTGTTCTCTAGCATTCAAGGGATTAAAATCCCAATTTAATAGAAATGTTTATTTGTCCCCTGTGGTTCAGTTGGTTCACTCCAGAATAACTCTTTATAACTGGGCAATGAATATTTTACATATTCAAAAAACAAGTAAGGTAGTAAAGTGTAAGGAAATGTTAATTTAGGAGAAAAATGCATGAAGCTCTATGTTCTCTTCCATTTCCAATATTTAGTAAACATCTTTATTCATTGTTTAGTTTACACATTTTTTTTTAATTGTTGGTACATGTTCCAGTTTTGCAAATTTTAATTTATCTTGCTTGTGTACTAGCACTAGGTATTTTCCCTGTAGAAAAGGACTGCAAGCAGACTTTCCACATTCCCAGAGTGGCTCTCAGTGACAGCACACTGACCTTTCCTGATGACTTGTTTGACTGAAACCAGCTGCTAGCTAATGGATTGCTTTCTCCACATTAGGCTTGCAAGATATGGCTCTCCCACCAACCTTGCTCCATCATAAGTTACATTATCATACTGGATACGCACACACATGCACGTTTACACACAATCGCATGTGCATAGACTTGCACACACATACTTCACAACATTTCAAACAGCCAAAGAGGTACACATTTGTTTTGGGTGATGTCACAACTGGTGGGCATGGCATTACCAAGTATTTTTAGGTTGCTTTATGACCTATTATAACAGCTCTGTATGTAACTGAATAAATTATTTAGAGGAAAGATTTTTTATTTACACAGACTACTTTATAAGAGGATGTTTGTGTACTTACCTTTAAATCCTTTTCTCTTAGTCCATGTGGAACACAGGAGCCATGGGGTAAAGTGTCCTCCTCCAGGATGGTAGGGCAATTACATAAAGGCCTCTGAGGCAGAGATTCCCTTCTTCGCACCACTTTACCCCACCATCTAACATCAAGTTTTAACGTATAGCAAAGTCAAGATGAACCAGACAGAAGTGAAAGAAAAGAAGGAAATCCCATGAGTAGAAAATGCAGGACTCTTCTGCCTAGGAATTCAACCCAATATTTTTTTTTTCTCCAGGAAGGGAGCCCTGTGCTCCACCAAAAGTGCACACCAAAGAATAGCAAACAAACAGGGTTCTGATATTTGAGAAATAATGTAATAAGGACATTTATACAGGCATCACAGCCTGAAGGTCCATCCTACCAAAACCAATTTCAGCTGAAACTACAAGATTCAAACTTTAGTACTTCTTAAATATGTGTAGAGAAGACCATGTCACCACCTTACAATACTGCTCAGCAGTGGACTTATTTTTGCAGGCCAAAGATGCATCCACTGACCTGGTGGAGTGCACCTCTACCTGAAAGGGTACATATCTCTTCAGGACAGCATTTATCTTTTGAACGGTCAACTTAATCCAGAAGGCTACAGTACCCTTAGATGCAGCTTGGCCTGCATGCAGATCAAAGCTACGAAAAGGCTGTATGTGATGAACATAATACTTCAAGCATCTTACCACATACAACACATGAAGTTCTTGCTCCTTTCTATTAGAAGAAGCCAGACATAAAGAAGGAAGTACAGTTTCCTGGTTGATGTAAAAATCTGGAACAACCTACAGAAAACTACCAGATACTGGTAAAAGACCAGAAAGGAAGGTTTACAGGCTAACACCTGAAGCTGAACAAACATACAAGTAAGAAGAAACACCATCCTGAGCATCAGCAGATGCAAATAAACTGAACAGAGAGGTTCAAGGGAGTCTTCTAGTGCACTCCCAAAACCAGATTCAAATCCCACCGTGGAGTGGGATCCTGAAAGACAGGGTAGGCATGAGCCACACCTTGAACAAAAGTTTGTACATCAGGAAGCAAGGCGATGCACTGCAGGAAAACAACCGAAAGAGCTGAAATCAGAACCATGATGGAACTAAGGCTTTGCCCTTTCTTAACAGCATCCTGGAGAAAGGCCAATACAGTTGGACGTGGTTGGCACATCATTTGTAGAAGAGGGACAAAAACCCTATGATAGGTCTTTGAACTAAATAGCTTTCTGTAGCATAGTGGCAATAAGATGATCTGAAAACACCTTTTTCTTTAAGATTCTGGCGTCATGAGCAAGGCCATCAAAGCTAGTTATTCCTTCTGAGGTGGCACAATGGACCCTGAGTCAGGAGGTCCAGGCGCAAGTATAGGCGAAAGAGTTCCTTCACAGATATATTGAGTAGATCTGAAAACCAGACCCAACTGGGCCAGAATGGAGCAATAAGGATGATTTGAGTTTGTAGCATCTTGAGCTTCTTTAGATTCCTAGAGATCAGGGGAGTTGGAGGAGACACGTATGCCAAAGGAAAGTCCCACGGGATGGTCATTGCATCCACCACGAAAGCTAGAGGATCCCAGAACCTGACACAAAACTAAGAGAATATGCGGTTCAAAAGAGAAGCCATGAGATTCACCATTGGAAGACCTCAAATGCAGCTGACTGCGTTGAAGATGCTCTGTTTGTGCAAGCTTCTGGTTCCTCTTTGGTGATTTATGTAAGCAAGAGCAGTAGAGCTGGTGGACTGAATCTGTACACTAGGAACCCTAGAAGGGGAGGAGACCAATGGCATATCACAATATGAATCGCTCGCAATTCAAGCATGTTGATGGCCAGAAGGTTCTCCTCCCTCTTCCAGAGGCCCTGGGCTGTGAGAGAACCCAGAATAGCACCTCAACCCTGCAGATTGGCATCGTAGGTGAAACTCTCTCAGTGGTTCTCAATCTTTTTTTTACTCAAGGCACCCCTAACATGCAATATGGAGTTTTTGGGGCACCCCTAACATATTTATTGTAATATATCAGTGCATAATGAAGGGTACAATGCATACAAATACAGTTATTAAAAATAAACAAAAATAAACACATTGTGCATAACAATTTTCATAAATCTACAATTAAAAGCAAATATTCACATTTTTGTCAATGTCTTCATAGAGAACATGGGGCACCCTAAGCTAATGTCCATGGCACTTGTGCCACGGCACCCTGGTTGGAAATCACTGCACTATCTATGTCGGGAATAACAAACAGATAATCCAACATCATAAGTGACAAAGTCATCAGAAGAGACAGATGTGCCTAAATTGTGCAAAGGGAACTGCTTCTAGGGCAAACACCAGGTTATCTAGAGCAAGGACTGAATATTGCTGTCTGTACTGTACCAGAATGAAAACGTATTCCTGAATCAGAGAATAAAATGCAACTGAAGTAGAAGGTCATCGGAGGTGGGGTCAAAGGGATCCCCTTGGATGAGAGCCACCAAAGCACAGATGACCTTCGGAAGGACACACATACACAACGTCCTCAGCGCTAATTACAACAGAAAGAAATCAGATATGAACTGTAAAGTGCATGCAAGTCCTTAATTTATCTTCCACTCAACAGTGCAACTTATTCCCTTAAAGACTTCTGGCAAGAGAGTCCTCACACAACGTACATAAAAACACAAAAAAGAAAAAAGAGAACACAGACTGTAAAAAAAGAGCATCTGACTGTAGACTGTTAATTATTTCCTTGTTCTTTCTTGAACCTTTCACTGAGTGAGCTGCTAAATTTCAACTCCTTCGCCGTGGGAATCACCTTAGGAGTAAGGATAGATGTTCAGTTCACCTTTAACAGAGGCAATCCAGCTTCTAGGTGTAATCGCCTTCACAGGATAACCTCCAGTGCTTTTTCATTCATTACCGCCTTGATATTTTCAACTTCCAGTCTTTTGTCTCCTTAGTATCCCATCCAACTGTTCTCTTATAGGCCAAAAGTTTATATATCTGCCCTCTACCTAGGGCCCTATAATGTCAAGAACTTATCTGGCAATACTTCTGGAGCTAGATGTCATAAGACACAGGAGCATATTGGAACTTAGTAAACAAATATTATAAAATGTTTAATAAAATATATCCATACAGATATCCAATATATAAAAAACAAACAAACACACAAATATTAAGGAGTATATACTCTGTATGTGTGGAATTGCCCTACGTGTTTTTCAGCCTCACGCTGCTTCCTTAGGGGCCAAATCTACTTTAATATTCGGAAGGACATCAGACCAAATGGAACAGCTGTGAACTGAAAGCGATTCAGATAGATCAGGAGTCCTGCAAATCCAGCGAGGCAAGAAATTCCCCTGGATATGTAGCGCTGATGACAGATCACAAGTCACCTATTGAACAGGGAGGTCAGAAAAAATTGTTTGATACAGTAATTCCAGAACAGGCCAGCATCCACCATCTTTTTTGGGAAGAACAAACAGATTTGGACAGAATACGGGAAACGTTCCTTTGGAGGAACTGGGACTAACACCTGAGTTTCTATCAATAAAAAACTGCATGTATAAATAGATGGCCCAATCGAGATCTCTGTATAGGAAAAACTGCAGAAAAGACAAAGTAAACAGAGGAGCTTCCTTGTGCGATATTTTCAAATATTAAAACCACCTCACCACCACCAATTGGACAATACTCACATAAGGAGATGCTGGGCAAACACTTATATGTGAGCCAGCAAACAAGACTTTGGCATTTTAAAGCTGCCCCTCACACAGCTATCTTAAAAATTTCCTAAAGGCAATGGACTGCTCTCATGAGAACCTCCACCACCGAAGGACCAAACATGTACCCAAAAAACAAAAATACACACACAGGAGGCGCCAATAGTGCCCTATCACTCAAATCTTGAGAAATATATAACAGCAAAATAAACACACTCACATTTCCAAATGGCTGTATAGATACTTATCTACAAACACAGCATAAATAGCTTACAGGTGATTTCTTACCGTCCCTGTACGGTAGCTGGTCGATATCCACACCAAATCCCTGATGGAGGATATATACAGGATCCCAGGTGGAAATTCACCCCACTTGATGAAAGTATCCGCTTGGAGAAAAGAGAAGAAAGCCTCTCCAACAACGTTCTTCAACGATATAAAAGTTTATTCATAATAAAGTATAAAATCAATATAAAATGCCACACTATTACGCGTTTCGTAATGATCCACGTTACTTTATCAAGTTCTGTAGGTGATCTAAATTTTATATTGTTGAAGAACGTTGTTGGAGTGGCTTTCTTCGATTTTCTCCAAGCGGATACCTTGATCGAGTGGGGTGAATTTCCACCTGTGAATCTGTATCTATCCTCCATCCATCAAAGCTAGATGATGAACATCCCTCCTTCCACAGGTAACCCTGTAAAAGAAGATCCGGACGGCAAGGGAGCCGGATCCAGAAGCTCCAGAAACCAAGCCTGTCGAGGAAAGTATGAAGCAATCACAATGACTGGACAGCGCTCCATTCTCAATTTCTATAACACCCTATGCAACATGGGGAGGGGAGGAAAGATGTAAGTCAGAGGAAATAACCAAGGAACGGACATGGCATCCACCGCTAAGACCCTACTTCTGAACAATGAGGGTGAAACCTCTGGGTGCAGTTCCCACTCTCCGCTGTCCACTGTGTATCGACTGAGGAAGTCTGCCATGACGTTGTCTACACCAGGAATGTGCACTGCGGATATGGCAGGAACAGGTTCTTCTGCCCAGGACAAAATAGCCGTGACCTCTAACCAAGCGGCGAGACTTCTTGTTCTGCCCTGCTTGTTGATGTAAGCTACGGCCGTGGCGTTGTCGGACTGGACCCTGACTGGGCATTCTTCCAGCTGGGGTGTCCAATGGCAAAGGGCAAGAAATATCGCCCTAAGCTCCAACATGATGGGAAGGAGAGATTCCTCCTGAGACCACCGGCCCTGAGCACTCAGACAACCCAGGACCACTCCCCAGCTGGAGAGGCTGGCATCCATTGTCACCGTGGTCCAGAAGGATACCAGGAAGGACTTGCCCTTCAGCAGATTTGAGAGGTCGGGCCACCACGACAAACTCTGTTCCACATGAAGAGGGAGGGGATACTGACATCTTCAGAAGGTCCGACTGACCCCTGCACACCTGGATCACAAACCTCTGGAGTTCCTTGGTGTGAGCCATGGCAAATGGGACCACTTCTATGGTGGAGATGAATTTCCCCACTAGAGAGGACAGCTTCTTGGCTGGAACTGGATCGTGAGCCAGAACAGCAGAAACCCTGCGGGAGATCTGGTGAGCCACCTGGTCTGTGAGAAACACCATTCTCTGCTGAGTGTCAAAGAGAAGGCCCAGGAAGACCAGACACTGTGATTGAACAAGATCTGACTTGTCCATGTTGATGATCCACCCATGATGGGTGAGAGCATGAATGCAGTCCTGAACCTGCTGAAGTTATGCAGAAGGGGCTTTTAGAAGCAGGTCATCCATGTATGGAGTAACTCTGATGACATCCCGATGGAGGACGGGTACTAAAGCTTCCAGGGCATACTTGAGGACTTGAGGAGCTGTAGTCAGACCAAAGGGAAGAGCTGAAAACTGAAAGTGCCCTTGGTTGCAGGCAAATCTGAGATACTGCTGACTCTATGGATGAATGGCGATGTGTAGATACGCATCCTGAAGATCCAGAGAGGCAAGGAATTCCCCCAGGGGCATAGCAGCAATCACAGTCCTTAGGGACCCCTGGAGATAAGGAGTCTTGATCACAAAGGAACTGAGATCCTTCAAATCCAAAATGGGACGACAGCCGTCGTCCTTCTTGGAGACCACAAAGAGGTTTGAGTAAAAACCCATACCTCTGTCCCGAATTGGAACAGGTTCCAGAACATCCTTGTCCAGAAGGGCCTGGATAGCACCACTGAACAGACAGCGTTTCTCTACTCCCTGGGGCGTATCAGAGGGGAAAAACCAAAAGTAAGAGAGGTGAAAGGGATCCTGTACCCTTCCGCCACCACCTGTAAAACCCACGGATCCACCACTGAATCCTCCCAGACACTGTGGTAGTGACGCAGATGGCCTCCCAAAGCCGAGTGTGGACCAGGGTTCGGCGAGTTATGCCAAAGGAGGCTTAGAAGCGACCTTGGGCTTCCATTGCTGTTTGGGCTTGGAGGAGGAACGCTGAGCTGAGGGAACAGCCTGATTTGCCGGACGTGTCTCAGTCTGGAAGGAACAAAAAAGCCGATTACGCTTGAGGTGTCTTCTTCCTGGGGACCATAGGCAGAAGGGTACTCTTGCCCCTGTGGCATCACTAATCAGATCCTTAGGATCTGGCCCAAACAAAGAGGTGCCTTGAAAAGGCAATGAGCGAAAAAGCTCTTTCTTGGAAGCAGTGTCAGCAGTTAAGATCTTGAGCCAAAGAGCTCGTCTGGCAGCCACAGACATGGTGGAAACCCTTGCCACCAAAAGGATGGCATCAAATAAGGCAGCAGGAACATAGTGCTGGGCCTCAGAAATGTTGGCAAGAAGCCGCAACATATCCGAAGTAGGAGCACCCTGACGGACAGCCAGGGTAGGCTGTTCAGTCCAGACCACAATTACCAGGTTTACCCATGCCGCAACGAACCCTGGACGCGTGGCAGTACCAGTAGTGGCAAAAATGGACTTGAAGGAAGCCTCAAGTTTCTTGTCAGTCCAGTCTTTCACAACGGAAGCATCAGCAACTGGCAAGGCAGTGGACTTAGGTAGCCTGGAGACAGGAACATTCCCTTTGGGGGATGAACCCACTGAGCAAGCTCCACCTCAGAGAAGGGGTAATGCTTGGAAAATTTCTTGGAAACGAAAGGTTTCCTGTCTGTAGACACAAGGCGGTCAAGAGTGGGGTTATGTGGAAAACAAGTATAGGGCCTTTTAGGCTCCTGAAATACATCAGAGGGATCCAAATAAACCTCCTGAACTAAGGGAATGTTAAGGGTAGTTAAGACGGCTCTGATCAAGCCCTCAGCCGAGGCGATCAGGATCAGCCTCAAAGGGGTCCCCAAAAAACTGAGAGGAGCCCACAGCAGAACATTCCTCAACATCTGAACCCACCAACAGTTCCTCCTCAGAGGAATCTGATACATCAGGTACTCTCTGCGGTTTCGGCAGGGAAGATCTGATGGAAGAAGGGGTCTGCTAGGAGTGGAAGACCCCCTGTACCTGGGATGGAAAGAGTGGCAATGTAGACCGGAGGTCTCTAGTAGCAGCCTTGAACTCTTGCACCCATACTGGCTCTAATGCATGACTGGAGGTCCCTGGGAGAGACTCAGGGACATCAGAACATGCTGGGCATAAATGACCTGAGAATTCAGGCACACGTTTTAGACCATTCCGATGAAGTAATTATAC